>OX456986.1:1462349-2662349 GCA_949752695.1 Melanostoma scalare
AATTTTACTTTTCCCAAATTGTCTAACAATATTTAATGTGAACGTCGTTGACGGATAAAAAATACGTTTTTATTTTTGTATTATCAACGTTAACCTATCTGATTTAAAAGTCTAAGAGCTGGCAAATATCTCTACCAAAGTATTTTACGCACCTATCATTAAATTCTGTTAGAATTAGTAACAGGTTGTGCTAAAATAAATGGTTATTGGATTTTCGTTTGAAATTATTCATAATCCATAAATTTGAAATAGGTACCTACTGCAAAAATCACTCCTTCATTCATTTCAATAGGTATGTACGTATTGCACAGCAATTGGAATAATTTCCAAAGTGAAACAATCCAACGTTGCTATTTGCTCCTTATGCAAGTAATTTCAACCGAAAGAAATGAAGAAACGCAAAAATATACTTATATTTATGTCTCACACCACTTTCTTCAAAGCAAATGTAATTTTCCAAGGAACTTTACACATACCCACAAATGAGAACCAAAACAAAATCACAACATCACGAATCCCGCTTAAATATTTTTGCCATATGATCAGTCTCTTAAAACATTTATCTGGCTCTCTTATAAATACATTCCACAAGACTACTCGCATTTTTTTTACGTTTTTTGCCAGGCGACTGCAGCGCACGTGCCCTAAAACCAAAACATTCTTAAATCGCTCGGTGGTTCTACTATAGATTATATATACAATGCTTGTAATCATTGTATATATAATCTATAGTAGAATTGTGTAGACTTTTTGACTGGTGGCGCACCACCAGCCCTAAGATCGAAACAATAAGTTCCACATGCAATTTTTACAGAGAGAAAAGAAGAAGAAGAAGAATATTTGTGGATGCTAGGATTTGAAAGAGTAAATTCAATTTGTAAACATTGAGTTCTCTTTTTGATCAGCTAAGCAAAGAGGAAAGCGTAGATCTGATTTTAAGTATGCATAATGCATGTATTTTATGTGTATAGTTTTTTTCATAGGCAGACAGCACGATATGGACCGAGGAAAGATAAAAGGAAAATATAAGCACAAAGCAAAGAGGAAAGCGTAGATCTGGTTTTTAAGTTTGCATGTATTGTATGGTATAGTTAGGCAGACAGGAATAGGACGATATGGATCGAGTAATGAGAAAAGCAAAATATACATTTTTCAAGGAAAGGAGAACTGACCTTCGTTGTTTTGCTTGTGACTTTTCCTTATGTGGGTTAGTATGGTCGGTGTATATTTTATCAATAGGGGTAGGTTAGTTATCATTTTCGTGTTCATCAAGCTCTGTGTATTGAATGTACTTACTTTTATGTAAATTTTGGCGGTTAAATCTATGAAAGAGTTACTTTCGGACAATGCAACTCATTATAATTGTGAAGTCATTGGGTGCCATTGATAGTGATATTTTCAAGAAAAATTAAGTTTATAGCTCCAAGTGAAGTGCAGTGATTTATAACTATCAATAATTTGTAGCTCGAAAAGCAAAATATACACTTGAAATTTAGTGATATTTGGTGCAGTGCATATAGACAACAATAATTGCAAAAGATATTTGGTGCAGTGCATATAAACAATTGCAAAAGATATTTTGTGCAGTGCATATAAGCAATTGCAAAATAAATTTGGTGCAGTGTATATAGACAACAATTTATTACAAAAGATATTTGGTGCAGTGCATATAGACATCAATTGAAAAGACAAGAGAGGTTTGGTATTTGGTAAAGTGTGTTGTTATTAGCGATTTAAGTTTTTTCAAAGCTTTGAATCGTTAATTCTGACTGCAATAGATATTATATTTTCATTTAATTTCGTTTACTTTCGTTATTACAGTCCTTTTTTATAGATATACATACCTACTAAAACCACATATTATTATTATTACTTTTACTACATCTATATTACTTTTACTACCATTACTTTTTTATTATTATAGCGTTGTCTTTATTACAGCATACAGCAGCTATAATACTGAATTTCTTAGTCAGTTTTTCAAATACGCATTCGATATCTTAAGTTTCGTGTTCGGGAGTATTTAAATTAGAAAAAAATCTTTATTAAACAACTAAGTTTCGTGCGATCGGGATTGCTTGAGTTTTAAAGTTCTTAAAGTGTGTGGTGTTTGACAGTGCTGTGCATATTTTAAAATAGGAGCATAAAATACAAGGTGCAGTGAAAATTTTCCTCATTCTGCGAATCGCATTTTTATGCAAAAGATTTGCTTGTGAGAACTTTTGACAAACGGTTGAAAAAAGAGGCGCTACCGATGTCTTCATCATCGATTTGTGGCTGCACAGAAACTCTTTGCGACGAGTCTTGCCGCTTTTTAATGCAGGATTCACTCACTAGAGAACCTACTTCGACGGTAACGTCCCAAAGTCTCAACTTAACGTTCGATACTCCAGAAGCTCCTATAGAAGCTGCTACTACTTCGTCTTTTAATAGATTCAAAAAGCCTTCGTATAAGCTTTCCCCATGCGGCTCCCTTGAAAATCTGGCATTGTCCGCGACCCGTAACTTTGCCAGAGATTTTTCTCTAGGAGACGTAGATCTATCCGTTCCGATCTCTCCTTCTCAATTACCTTCGCCAGGATACTACTCGTATTCCCTTGGCAATGAGGATTCTAACAATCCCATAACCCCCTCCCGTCTTGAGTCAGGGTATTATGCTTACGCCCATAAGGCAAAGTCTCGAATGATATCGAAGCGCGCAGTACCTCGCAATATACTTTGCAAGCACACGCGCAGATCCAAATATCATTTGAAAAATAAAACGGATCACTTGATAAAACAGACTGTGTTGAAGAAACTAAAAGATTCCACCGAAGAAGTGCGAACTTTTGTGTCAACACAATGTTTTCATCAAAAACGTACAAGCTGGAAATCAGAAGAAAGAGACTTGTATTTGAAGATACATTACAAGTCGCCAGCTTGCTACGTTTATCTATTGGAAGTCGGATTTAAAATGCCAGCGGTAAGTACCATTCACCGTTGGCATTCGGAAAGACGCCAACGAACAGGATTTACGCAGGATCTAATAGATATGCTAACAATAAAGGCCACGGATATGACTGATATGGAGAAAAAATGTGTTCTGCTCTTTGACGAAATCTATATAAAGAAAGAGCTAGAGCTCAACACAAAGGACGATTTAATTTACGGGCTTCAAGATTTCGGAGAGTTTGGACGAAACAACATAATAGCCTCCAAAGTAATGGTGTTCACCCTCAGAGGTTTGAACAAAAACTGGAAGCAGACCATTGCTTACTACGTCGGAGCCCCGAATGGAGAAATGCTTTCGAGGATGCTGCCCACACTGATAAAATCAGTAATGGACTGTGGTCTAGACGTCGTGGCAACATCATGTGATCAGGGAGCCAGCAACGTTTCGGCATACCTAAAACTTGCCGAAACGTTGCACCCAATATGGCAGAGAAACCATACATTGAAATAGGAGAAAGAAAAGTGTTCCTGCTATTCGATTATCCGCACCTTTTCAAGAGCGTGCGCAACATTCTTCTTAAACATAAGATACAGATCGGCAAGGATTGGATCGACTGGGAAGTTATAAAGAAGCTATATGAGGAAGACTGTCAAGGGGTCTTCGAAGTATGCTTCAAACTAAGAAGAGCTCATATTGAGCCTAAAGACTTCGACAAATTATCAGTAAGGTTAGCCACACAAATTTTCAGCAACAACGTGTATTCTGGAATTTTGTGCGCGCTGAAATCCAACTGCTACAAAACTCCTGAAGAGAGGGAAGTCGCATTGTCAACAGCTACGTTCATTAAAAAAATGAATGACCTGTTCGACAACTTCAACACGACCCAGTTATATTCAAGAAATCCCAACAAGGAAGTTGTATCAGACTTTACTGGTATACTGGATGGGCTAAAAGAAGCAAGACTGTGGATATCCAACTGGAGGTCTAGCAGCAAAGTTACAATTCCGCCGTGTTTCAAAGGACTGCAACAAACTTTGCTCGGAATAGAGCAAATGTGGGAACACTTAAAAAGCGATGAGCAAAAGTATCTCCTTCTGGCTCACCTCAATACGGACGTCGCTGAAAATTTATTCTCCATGGTGCGATCAAACAGATGATCTTACGAACAAAGCCCTTCAACATTAAGACTTATAAGGAATATTAAACTTATAATGTTCCACAACTTCAGCTCAGCAAAAACTTCCGGATATGAAGATGCTGAAGCTGAAACTCTGTTAAAAGATGAGGAATCAAGGTGCAGCAAGAACAAAAGAGAAGAAGATGAAGAATATAATACGAAGGCGCCTTTGGAAGAGGATTTAATTGGGAACTTGTTACAAAATATAGAAGCTGAAGAAAGCGATGAATTTGATGTCTACGAAATTGATGAGGAGTTGGAAGGCACTCCACGAATAGACAATGATGATAAAGCGATGGAAGATAGCAATGAATATTTAATTGAGAACTTGCTACGAAACATTGAAGCTGAAAAAAACGAAGAATTTGCGGTTTACGAAATTGATGAGGATACCATGATGATGCTAATGTCGACGAACTAGATGAGGAAATGGAACGAACAAGCGCTGAGAAAATGCAAAGAGCAGCAGCGCTATACTATGCGGGCTTTGCAGCAAAAAAACTGGAAGATAAACTGAAGTGCAAGGAGTGCAATGAGTTTATGGCGGATAAATCAAATAAGGAAAGAGAGGCTACCTATTTCATACAATTGAAAGCTTACAGAAGTGCCACCAATGAATCAGAATTCGGATCACTTACTGTTCCATCAGTCGGCCTTGAGAGAATGGTTAGAACCATCAAGGAACACTTCGACAGAAAATTCCACGAAACAATGCATTACGAGAACATAATTGCGTACTGGGTCACGGAACTCAAGGCCCAAAACAACTTGGCAACAAGCTGCCCAACGGAGGACCATCTTAATCAGATACTGCGATTTATAGTCATCGGACTTATAAAATTCGCGCTGAGAAAAATTAATAAAGAGATGAATCAAAAATCAAACAAAGTGTATGTTTCAATTAAAAACAACACATGATGATAAAGTGATAAAGTGGTAAAATGGTAGAGTGATAATGTGATCAAGTAATAAAGTGATAAAGTGATACTGTGATAAAGTGATACTGTGATAAAGTGATACTGTGATAAAGTGATAGAGTGATAATGTGATTAAGTAATAAAGTGATAAAGTGATAAAGTGATACAGTTATAAGAATTGTGATAAAAAGTGATAAACTGAGTTAGTTGTAAAGTTCTATATTTAAGTCTATTATGTATTTTATTTCTTCTGTATCTACATAGCTACTCCTTTGTATATTACTCTGCAATTTTTTAACTTTTTCCTTTGCTTTTATTTTTGTTTTATTGTATGCATGTGCAATATTGAATTCAATACAGTATTTTTTACTTTTCTTATCTTAAGAATTTTTATATCCTTTGTTACTTGTTATTTTGATACGTGCAATTTTTTGTTTATGCTCGCTATTTAATATTGATTTGAATAATAATTTAATCTATATTTATTTTTATATATACTTATATTCAATTTTTTATTTTTAAATTTAATTTTTTTATAATAAACTGCTTTAGTTATTAAGTGCACGTGCAATTACATATGATATTTACAACGTAGTTAGTCGAGGAATAGGCCTACTGGGGTACCTCTATAAAAAATACGAATCTAGTATTTTACCTCCTGGGGACCGTTCAAGTATTACGTAAGCACTACAGGGGGGCGTGTGGTCTTTGATTTATATTTTCTTTCCTTTACTCTATGTTGAATATCGTACCTATTCGTAAAATCAAATTTCTATCTTAAATCTGTTTACTTATTTTGAAAACTACAACTATAAAAATATAATATTAAAAAAATACATTAATTGACAAATGTTTACGTAAGCTTAGGAAGAGGGGGTATGGGCTTTGCTTACTTTTGCTAACAAGGGGGGTGGGGGGTCAATAATTGGAATAAATCTGCTAACGTAATACTTGAACGACCCCCTAAGGTGATTCGGAAAAAAATACATTTCTCTTTGCATGCTATTGTTTTTCAACAAAAAATAACTTGCTTTTTAAAGATTTCACGAAAAAGTTAACCAAAAGTTTCGACATATCTTTTTTTGATTAACAGGTGTACGTCAAACTAAGGTCCTCTTTCAACAGACAGACGGAAACCATTGATAATTGTTATCCACCAGACGTATTTCTACATAATTACTTGTTTTTTATATATCAATTATTTAATAAGTATTAGCTGAAAGAAAATATATTTTGAATATTTTTAAGTGTAACTAAAAGCTCTAGTTTTGTGTTCATCAATCAATTAAAACTATAAGAAATTAAAAATTCTGTTATAATTTATTTATACTTTTCTGTTACTTTATCAGTTTTCGAGACTTGTTGTTTTTGTAACTGGTGTGTTTTATTGTAATCCAAGCTTAAAAAAACAAATAAAACTCAAATATTTCAAACCAATTTGAAATTGCAACTCTTTAAATTTTGAAAAATAAACACGGTTGATAAATGCGGAAGAACTTCAATTTTAATGGTAAGCTGTTGTGTAAAGAATCGAAATGAACAGAAGTTTAACAGAACATCTGAAGTTGAATTCAAGGGTAAGCTAATTGACAGTGCTGAAGTGCTAACTGTAAACTCTGTTTGAAAAAAATGGTTACTGGAGCCATCTAGGTATCAGTCGGCGTATACTAAAAATTATCCTAAATAAAAAAACTGCAGCTTAAAACGAAATCGAATATATGATATTCTCATTTAAAGTGTGTATTTTTCATTCACACAAATATTAGCTATATTCTATAACATTCAAAAACATACCAAAAATAAATAAAGTTTTTTAACGTATGTTTGCAAATATACCTACTGACTGAAATAATTTTAAGTTCTTCCATCGAGATGTCTACAGTCTACCCAATTGAAAAAAAAAAATAAACTAAAGGAGATATACCTACCTAGTACCTACATACCTATAAATTTTACTCTTTCAATGCGAATTTGTATATTTTCTGCATAGTTTTGCATCTAATTCTGAATTTTACTTTTCCCAAATTGTCTAACAATATTTAATGTGAACGTCGTTGACGGATAAAAAATACGTTTTTATTTTTGTATTATCAACGTTAACCTATCTGATTTAAAAGTCTAAGAGCTGGCAAATATCGCTACCAAGGTATTTTACGCACATATCATTAAATTCTGTTAGAATTAGTAACAGGTTGTGCTAAAATAAATGGTTATTGGATTTTCGTTTGAAATTATTCATAATCCATAAATTTGAAATAGGTACCTACTGCAAAAATCACTCCTTCATTCATTTCAATAGGTATGTACGTATTGCACAGCAATTGGAATAATTTCCAAAGTGAAACAATCCAACGTTGCTATTTGCTCCTTATGCAAGTAATTTCAACCGAAAGAAATGAAGAAACGCAAAAATATACTTATATTTATGTCTCACACCACTTTCTTCAAAGCAAATGTAATTTTCCAAGGAACTTTACACATACCCACAAATGAGAACCAAAACAAAATCACAACATCACGAATCCCGCTTAAATATTTTTGCCATATGATCAGTCTCTTAAAACATTTATCTGGCTCTCTTATAAATACATTCCACAAGACTACTCGCATTTTTTTTACGTTTTTTGCCAGGCGACTGCAGCGCACGTGCCCTAAAACCAAAACATTCTTAAATCGCTAGGTGGTTCTACTATAGATTATATATACAATGTTGTAATTCCGTGCCGATGACTCAGGATACATGGAGAAGAGATGAGATGAATTTACTCTACTCGAGAAATATTTTATTTATTGCATACTTATACATGCTTATGAAATTTTATTCCAAACACGAAGCCACAAGCAAAGCATTCTGAGGATGAGAGAAAAGTTAGGCAGAAAGTGTCTTCTTTTAATTGGTTTAATCGGCAAAATGAATTAGTTGGTTACATATTCATATATAGCAACGACATTTCTCTTGAATTTCCATTTAATTGGGTTAATTAATTGAAATTTATTAAAGTGGCATGTATGGGGTACACATTGTGTGTCATCGGGAGAATATAATTCAGTTGGGATCATGTTAGATGCGAATTAAAACAAATTGTAAGAAAACAAGTTGGTTAATTTCAAGATCAAATTTCATATTGTTTTGTACACCAGTTTGTGCTAAGTAAATTTTTTCTGATGTTTGTGATGACGTGAAGTGATTGCAACTTTAAAGTTTTTGATATACTGAGGGTATTTTATATAAATAACTCGCATTCCCTCAAGCGCTCCAATAGGCCTCTGAAAAATGGTTAAACCTATACAAAGTATGTAGAAAATTCCTTGAATGTAGTACTTGGAGCAGTAAATAAGGTGAAATCTCGAGACTCGAGTAGAAGTCACAGAAGATATCCAAGTCACAGTGGGTGTATACCAAGGAAGCGTCTTGAGTCCTATACTCTTTGTTCCAGTCTTTGATTACGTGCTCGAAGCTTACGTACCCTGCACTGTATAGCGTATTATTCTTTGCTAATGAAGGAGCAATCATAAGCTAGGATCCAACATCTCTGCAACGAGCACTCTACGTATAGAAGAACTTTAGAAAGAAGCAGGCATTGTATTAGTCCAAAATAGACCGAGTACTAGCCCATTCTCTGATCCAATTATGTTTATTTCAGAAATTTTACTGAATGAAAATTTTACTGAAAAAAAGCTTTCTAAATGTTAAAAGTGTCTATAAAAAGGAAAGCGAAGCAACTTATGATAGCGACATCAATCATTGAGTAAGCGAAGGTTGGATGAAGTGGCCCGAAAATTCCGCCATTTTCTACAATAGAAAACTCCTCCCTAAGCTGAAGGGAAGACTCTACACCTCGGTTGTGCGTCTTGAAATTACATAAGGTGTACAATGTTGGACAATGCACAAAAAGTATGAAAGTAATTTGACAGCATCTGATATGAAAATAACAATGGAAGTTAGAAAGCGTGATCGTTTTTAAAGCACAACGATCCGCGGAAGCCTTCACGTCAACTATACCATCTTGAAAAAAAAAGAACACGACCGGATCAGTTGGTACTGTCTTGCTTAAAGGAGAGATCCAGAGAACCCCGTCAAAACGGCAATGTCATACAATGTTCAGACCCGATCACGAAAGAAAAAAAAGAATGGTATACCAACAGACTCCCGGTACAGACAAATGCAACGAAATTAGGGGTCGAATTACTGCATCAGTGATCGAGTGAGTGAGTACCTACTATTTTTCTTTCGAAATTCACTCTTTATTACACAACGTCAAACTGAGGTTCATTTATTTCCATCAAATTGTTCAAATTCTGATGAAAGAAACCGGGAGGTTTGCCGACGCACTCTGAGGTCAATGCGGCGTACCCTAAGAGCAGATCACCAGTGTGAAGCAGAAAAGTGGGAGGGGTGCGATCCCTTCGAGATCACGATGCTCGTTATGTCGAAAGGGAAAAAGAAAAAGAAGAGATCTCAAAGCGAAGGCAAAGAATACCTATACTGTTTTTCAAAATAAAGTCATTGCACCATGAACGCAATCCATACAATTGCGTTCTGTGACAAAGCCAGAGACCGAAGTGGAAAATCAAAACGATTGAAAAACGGGTGCATTGGCCTTAGATATTTTAAAGAATTGTTTTTGTTCTTGTTAATGCCTCGCTATGTTGATAATGTTATGCGAATTTGTCAGGAAATGAATGATTCAAGGCCCTTTTAAGGCTCTTTTAGAAATTCAGTTTTCAGTTCAGTATGTAAATAGACGTCAGTTTGATGTTCATTTGAGAAAAATCAAAATCAGAAAGAAAACTGAGAGCTGAACAGAAAATTGATGAGAATTTCATCAGTTGTCAGTTAATTTCGAGATTTAGACGATAATTTCAGTTTCAGTTGGGATATCAGTTAAGCTTTACATGTCAAAAACTGAAGCGTTTAACTGAAACTGATGGAATTCCCATAAGTTTTCAGTTAAATTATCAGTTTTCTTTCCGATTATGATTTTTCGCAAATAAAATAAAATCTCAACTGAATATCGAACCGACGCGACGGCGACGTTTATTTACAAAAACTTTTTTTAACTGAACTGAAAATTTAACTGAGAACTGGTCTTCTAAAAGGGTCTTAAAAAGGGCCTTTAGAGTCATTTCTTGTCAAATGCGGCCCATTCCACTTATCGATATAATATCATAAACAAATAACACCGTCTAGACAAGCACCTAAGCAACCGAACATCATTATACAGTTCCAGCAATCAGAAGGAAAAATTACTAGCCGATGAAAAATGGTCCCAAAAGAGGTTGAGTTTGTTTAAACATTTTCAAAGTCTATGCACATATTTAGTCAAGCTTTTAAGGGAAAATTCAATTTAACTTTTGTAAAATAAATAAGGGTTTTTTCAGACATGTGGTTTTCAACCTAGCCACCCTTTTTTCGGAGTTTGACAGCTGTCACTTGATTTGTGCTCAGTTTGGTTTGAAGAATTGAAGCTGAACGTCCACTGGCCACTGGGCACTGCGTACTTTCGCTGTTCGGTAAATTGCTTTAACACGAATTCACTGTAGACACCGATTTTTACATAATTTCGAGTTTTAAACCTGTGAGTTACCTTCAAGACCGGGCGATTTAACACCATTGGCTTATTATTTATGAGGTAGGTGAAGATGCGCAGATATTCTCGAGACGATTAGCGCCTTGAAAGGGAATATTCGGCGCGTTTTTGCTGACATGCGAGCCCAATTCTCCAAAAAGTTTTCGAAAATATGGGCTCTGGACTGGAATTGCCTGAAACCCTTGTCAAAAAGTAATAACCAACCCATGTCTGAATAACAAAGCTAAGTTCTTAGCCATAACATTAAGTTATGCGATCTTGAAAACCCCACGTTGAAACAAACACCTTTTATAAAACAAAATCTGAGAAACAAGAAGTAGATAAGTACTTACTCACCATCGAAACAAGCCCCGTCTGTATTGAGTATGTTGGAAAACGATAACACGAAAAAAAACACCCGCGAGGGACAAAAAAAACATCACCATTTTTTAATGCACAAAACACAATTTAGATGAAAACAAAATTGGTATTTGATCGCACTTTAAAAGAAGTGAATTAACGAAATTATATACAAACAAACAAACCCAGGCACCATATTTTTTCTAATCATACACAAGGGCAAAAGAAACAAACACCTTTATTATTTATTCAATGAGATGAAAATAAACTAAATTTACTAAGAAATTTAAATCACGCACTTGTTGGGCAATAAACCAAGATATGTATTTACTTTCTTTTTCTATAATAAACGATAAAACCAATTGAAAAACTTGCACTGGCAATGCTCATAACAAAGCAAAAACAACGATTGCGATCACACTTTTCACATTTCACATCGATTTTCTACAAAAAAAAAACCTTCCAAGTAGCTAATTTTTATTCCATTTTGTTCACTTGAACATTCTTTATGAATTATTATTGAGAAATTGAACTTCCAAAGCTGAAATATATTAAATTTTAGTTGAAACAATTAATTTTCTGACAAACGTCAAGAGCTTGTCTGCACTTCTCTCTGTCCATTGCAGAATAAACAAATTTGCGGGTTGCAAGAAGCAGCTGTCTCTCTCTTACATTCAAGGTGAATTAAATAGGTAAATAAAGAACCGCAAAACATTTGAATTTGAATAGTTTCGTTAAAAATACAAACTACATTCGTTTGTGAGTTTGCAAATTTTTTCAAAGGCACAGAACCAATTAGGAAAAATTAAGTTCGCATTAAAACAAACAAAAATTTGGCAAATATTTTCAATTCATTGTTTGGTCGCTTGGGAAAGTAGTTGCGTTTGACTACGAAGACTCTAGGCGTTTAAATAAAAAAACAGAAAATGATGTGACCCATAAAAACTTTTTATAAAATCTGGCATCCATCATAATATTTTGTATTGATTGAATTTCGTATTTGCACCCGCAACCGCACCACAAAAAGTGTAACGTATAGGAGATATGCAATGAAAATCCATTGCAAAAACTTTTCTTAATCCCAACCATCAAGTTTTAATTGATTGCGAAATCATCAAGTTAAAAAGTAATAAAATCCAAACTAATTAATTCCATTGCAATCATCGCAACTACCACAAACTTCTTCTCTCTCCACCTCATTCGTGGGCGGCATGGTACTCCATCCATTTTCATGTAAATTTTAAAATTCAATCAGCACAAACTCTAAGTGAAACGAGAAAAGGACTGCAACGAACAAAACACAAAATCCCTGACATGGCGGCGTCAGCTGATGCAGATGCTCCCCTTTCTTTTTTTTCTTTCATTTTTTTGTGTTTTTTTACTCCGCAGTCTTGCAACTATATATGAACGTTGGAAAATATTGAAAAACTTTTTCCGAGCTCTCATTTCGCATTAACGAATGCAAAGCTGAACGCTTTAGACTTGCATATATAGCAGAGCAAACCACCCCTCCTTCCATCTCCCCAACCATCAAGCGGGAGCGATAAGCAGCAGCAGCATTGCATGCAAATGCTCAGACTAGGAAAAATCATTTTTGATTATAATTTTTCACCGAGTAAAATGAAAATGCAATTTTCCAATTTCAGCCCCCTTTGCAAATGCGAGGAGAAGTAAGTACGAGAAGGGAAAAGCCCCATTCCTTGTCCACATGGCAAATGCAAGGAATTGCTTCTCGCCTCTCTCTCCTGTCGTCTTTACTCAGCGATGATATCCTTGGCGTATTATGGCAGCCCCATCAATTTTGCATGAGAATAAAACTTTTTATTGCAAATTTCTTTCATTTTTACCGCCCACGCCGCGCCGCGCGCTGTGCCACCCACTTCCAGGGATGCTACATTATTAGTCAGGCAATTTCGGGAGGAAATATAATAATTTCCATTGGAATATTAAATTTGAAAAGTATACTTGTGTAGCTACAGACTAGGACGAGGCCATCACTGTGTAGAGGTACCACCACACTGCACGATTGTGGAAAAAACGACTTCGTTGCGACCGATGGTCGGTGCTTAGAAGGCACAGGCACACTTGCCTCGCAATAGCAATTGTGGTCGGAATGAAAGTTAAGTGGAAGCCCGTAGGATATTTAAAATTCAAAAATTATTACATTTCTGCGACGGGGTTTTCAGCAAAAAAAAAAAACTCCATAGAAACTCTACCGCGAACACGAACAGATGAAAATTTTATCAACCACCTATGTACGTCCAGGCCAAAATCGTGGACATTTTTTTTTTTTCTTGTTTTACAGGCTTTGGCCAGCGACGTTTTCACATGAATAAATTTGAAAACAAAATTTCATATGACAAACAGAGGTTTTTCATCAGCGACACGGATTTGTATATCTGCTCCCCATCCATGTTCCAGGCCAACAGCTTTGCGACATGAAGGACTGTGTTTTGACGATAGAGATGTGTCGGCAAAAAGCCCTAAATTAAATGAAAATCCTATTAGAGGTTTACATGATGGCTTTGAGAGTATTTTTTCAGTCTTTATCAACTTAATCTGCTTCGGTATAGTCATGGAGTGACATTCAAAAAGCAAAAAAAAAATCCCTTTAGTTGCGGAATTTAGAATCAGCGACGAAATAGTTTTAACGCCGCACAACGCCGCCGCTCGTCAAGCCAACGACTTTTTTTTAAAAGAGAGTAGAAAGCTTTTGGCTAGAACAAAGTACATTATAATTAAGGGAATTTTGTTGCGACGATAAATGTCCGTAATTAAGCACTCATCCTTTTGCGTAATTTAATTTTGCATGCACATTATCCCCGAGGAGCATCGTCATTCGTCGTCTTGGCTGTCGTCGTTAGGCTCTTGTTTGTTAAATTTGTTGTTTGCTTTATTCCATTTGCCTGCACTCCAAGTCTCACTCTTGTTCGTTTATTACCCTTGCAGCAATTTTTGTTAATTAAGAAAAATCCTGCAGGAACACACAGCACGTTGCACATAACACACAGCCGCCCACTTAAAACAATACCAGGCCCCATATAGCTGGAATTGCAAAAACATAGGTACCCATTATAGATACCTACAACGTTAGACTCCCATTGTTATGGAATTTTCTCACATTTGCAACCATCAGGAGGGAAGCCTTAGCCGTCTGTGTCAGCAGCAAGACGGATGTTGTATGATTTGAGTGTGCATAGTTTTCAAGTGCTTGCATATTACATACACAGCCAGTCTCGTTTGCCGACCAAAAGACAAGACGGGGCAAATAAAACACTTTTAGGAATTATTCAACAATCTTTTCGAAAATTATAAGGGTGCACGAGAGAGAACGATATGGAAATGGTGTGTGGGTCTGTCTCTGCATCCTTCTAATGCCGGAAGAGAAATGAAATTTACTCTGAGTGTAGAGGATCTCTTCCATTTCAAAGATTCAAAAAGATGATAGCATGATATAGGAAAACAAAAGTGGAAGAAAGACTTTTCGAGCGCCACAATGCTCTCAATGATGCAAGTTATTCGTACGGGTTAATATGCCCGGACGAGTTGTGCTGCGCCCCATCATTACACTCTCTTGCTCGCATAATTTACACATATCAGGAGACAACATGAGAGCCAAATTTAGACTTCCTTTCTTCATATTTTGCTTGTGATTTTCATTCAGTACATTTGACTGGGTATATCGGTATGTCTGCAAACTTGTATGAGCATCCACATTTAAATTTAAGCTATGAAGGCTTATGTTTAACTAGTTCAAAAGATATGCAGATTTACCTAATCTTTATACAAAAACTCAATTGACTCCTCGCCACCCATCGTGATCTTATTTAGGATAAAAGTCGATAAGTTATACATCAGTATATATGCTGTAACATATTCTCGTTTTTTGTGGTCATATTTCAGTTGTATTTTCCCATCCTAATTTGTAAAATTGGAAGACTTAGCAGAAAGTACTCACTCCCAAGCAGTATTGTCTTGGGATATGCACATGGATGAGAAAACGAGCAGCTAATTCAACTAATATTTTCGAAACGTCCACCCCTACGTCTTCTTCCTATTGGATCAAGAACTAAAAGGTGACTCCGGGCGGGCGTGAGCCGAAGTCTCTTATCTTGTTTTCCAAATCCATAAAGGGCCTTGGCTGGCCCAACCACTTCAATTTTTTATTTTTTTTCTGGCGCGCTAAGTGTCTTCGACTTTGACTTCGGATCCTTCAGTAAAGTTATGTGCTTCAGTGGAAACAGCCTAGGAAAGCGTTAGTTCGAAAGGCCATCACAATATTGCTCCCATATATTCAGAATTTCGTCGTCCTCTACATGAATTTGAGCAGTGATAAGGCGGAAAATCATCTGAATACTTTTCTTTCTCTGAGCAGTTTTTAGAAAAAAAGGGTATCCCCTATTCAAAGTGATATTTAAGTGTAGCCCAGCACCCGAAAGCAAACATTTTTTCCAGCTTACAGCTCTAGAACCATTTCTTTTGTTGGTGCTGTAGTGCTGTTTATTTGAAGTAGGACGCATCGCTCATTTGGTGTCTTTTGTATTTGACCTCCTGATTTATTGGTAAAGCTTCAATCAAGAAATGCCTACACTATGCCGAAGTTGAAAACTTAAAACTCAACGTAAAAGAAAAACATGTTTATTATTTCTGCAGTGTCATGCAGATCCTAATCAGCCCCATTCGACGTAAATTTCTTTGTGGCAACTTCTTTCCTCAATACCTATACGTTATGATCGTTTCTAGTTCAATCTTGACAAAACAATTTAATTCCGCCGTTGAAATTCCTGAAGGGCGTCTTTTTTTATATGATTTTCCTTGAAGCGTGTTTAATCATTATTAATGCAATTACAAAACATACTTCAATTACTCTCAATTAACAATTAATTGAGTGTCTTGCGCGCGAAAAATTGAATTGTATCTAAATAAGATGATGCCAACACAAATCATTCCACATACTCGTATGTACATCTTGCGCCTTTGTGGATTTGATAGATGACGGCATTTATGATGGCGGTGTGTGTAGACTGTAGATCATATCACACTTTGAGTTGGAGAGCTCTGACAGCAGAGAGAAAAGGGTTTTACACATGCACAACCATAATCTAGGCCCGTATGGCATGTCGGGTGTCAATTATGTCAAATTGAAACAAACTTTCTTGTTTGTCGGCGCTCGGCGCGTTCAATGCGACACCAAGAGAGCCCGCTCATGCAACCAAATCTTTGTTCACCAGCAGCATTCTGAATTGTGGCATATACATAAAGTACCTTACAATCATAGCGTTGTCATTTCAAGGAACACACACACACACACACTCAATACAAATGACAGATGCCAGACCATCATCCATCCATTTCAATTTCAGAAAATTAAATAATTCATATTTTGGGTAACGGGGCTATGGAGCATGCTAATTAATTTCCAGTTGAAAATTAATTAATTTTAATTTAATATGCGTGACAATTGCCAACTCAATCATGTGACTCTGACTCTGGAGCGCGCGGCGTAGTTGTTTTTTGTATGCGATGCCAGACTAATTAAACCACGACGTTCAAAAAGAGACCATTAATGTTGACTAATCGAATTATTTGTTTTCAGTAATGGGGGCTTTCGACCGGTTCTCGAATCTGGCGCACAGCGTTCCAATCAGCCACTCTTTCTACCCCATCATCACTTGGCCTCGCTGAGTTCGCAGTTTTCTCAGCCCTTGTTCCCAGGACTAAAAGGTAAGTTTTTCCTTTTCATCAATTTTGTCTTCCTATTAAAATCAATATATCCCTCCTACCCTCGTATTCGGCTGTCGTTGAGGCACAAGACGGATTATTTCAAATCCAAGTAGCTATATTTAGAGATTTGACAGCTGTCAATCAATGCAAGCGATACACTTTGCACACTGTACCTACCCACCGTGTAGGTATACCTTTCCGCTTTTACCGTTCGTGGTTTGATTTTCCTGTTTTGTGTTTTTCCATGAAAGAGGAATGACAGCAAATTCCATTCCATTACGGAATATTACATTTCATTTTATGAAAACCAGGGAACACCTGACACTTACCCCGGTAGACAGGTTTAATACTTTATGGCAGTGGCAGCACCAGCAGCAAGCGCCAGCCAGCGACGCGCAATACTCATAGCTTGTGTTGTCGTAATTAAATTTCATTACGTGGAGCTTTATCAAATTTTAAAGGAATTTCCCCGAAGAGTAGTTTAAACTTTCAACGGGACACTAGCTTTTAGTGAAATTAACTTTTCATGACAGCACTCGTTCTGTCATCGGCGCGGTGACTATAGCTTTATGTTGCGGTGTCGCATCAGGTGCAGCCATCGACCTGTAGCCGGAGATTTATGTGCACATTAACAGAGGGAGTAGGTATATATTACCCAGAGTACTTGCATATTAAAAGTATTTTTTTAAGTGCCGTGATGCCAACCCTTTTAAATCATTTCATTTTTATTTTCTCTTTTTTTGTCTTTCTTGCCTCCGTTTAGCTTTTCCGGGATTATGTTCATGTTGCCCGATAAAACCGCCCTCAGTCCCCGTTTCATCATCAAATTCGCCCGGTTCACCACCAATTTCTAATCATTCTGATCCGCGGTCCAGTTCGGTGGCTGAGCTGCGTCGTAAGGCCCAAGAGCATTCTGCGGCGCTGTTGCAGTCGTTACATGCTGCTGCAGCTGCAGGTCTGGCTTTTCCTGGACTCCATCTTCCACCGCTAAGCCTGCACCACGCTTTAAATAACAACAGAAAAAATGAGGCCCAAGATATGACAGCTACGACAATGAATGGAATGACAAATAACAACAACGCCCCCGACATTCAGCACCATCATCAACATCACCAACAAACGCAGCAGTCGTCACACCCAATGAATCACCAGCCTAGCGCTGTAAGCGAAAACGTAGATTAGGACATCCGTGATTATAAGAAGTGTCCATTGGCATTGTATGATATTGTAACAAAGTAGATATATTGGATTATTTTTAGGAGTATTTTAGGAGGTTTTCATTGGAATGGAAGTTGAAGTTTGAGTTCGGAATTTTAGAAAGTAAATGTCTTTAATTTTAATTAACTTTTTTTTTATTACGTTCGAATTCCATTAAAATAAAAAAACTTTTCCCAACAAGCGGTGAAAGGTAAAGGTACTGTATTATCGACATTAGTTGGCTTTGAAAAGTCTTATGTGTTGTGGAGAATATCAAGTTAAATCTTAAATAAGATCCACCGTAAGAGTGCCTTTCTGACCGAGAGAAGTTCTACCCCTTGTCCCTCAATAAAAGACCCGAGCTATGTAAGGCGGGAAAGCTATAGTTTCTAGTCTAATCTAATTCATCGTCACATTATTTATGCCGCTTGGTTCAGTTTCAGTATAAAAACATTATCATTTACCATTGCACGACTTTAGACATTTATATCCTTAGCCATGTACAAATAAATAAGATTGTAGAAAAACATTTGATTAAACCAAATACTTATGTTAACAGCGATAAGAAAAACTAGAGAAAAAAACTTATGTATAAAAAAGCATTATAAATAAACGACTTAAAAATGTATACTCAATGGTCTTTTATTCAAAATTAGTCCATACATGTGTCTTCACATTTTTGTAGTGATCTGAAACGGTTCTGGTTTCCTCCACATCCACCATAAATGAATCCTACACATTTTTGTTCTTCTGAGTTGAATGTCCAAGATGGGAAGTAAGCCTCACACGAAATGCGACCATCTCCATTGAGTGAGTGAGGCTGCAGGCAAGAAGCTATAAAATCAAAAATTATTATTTTTAAAACCGACAGGTTTTTTTTAGTTTGTAGCTTACGAGATTTTGCTGCTCCAATAAAAGAAAAACAGCCAAGTACAGTAAAAATCAGTACGAGCAAGAACTTCATGATTAGGCTTGCGTTGAGTTCTTGTAGCGACTGACAAGTTTGAAAATTGTCTTGCAATTAGAGCCCAAAAAAATGTTTTTTTAAGTATTTATGCAATAATAAGCTTGTTCAACCGATAACTAAATCGCTTTTGATGTGACCTCACCCAAAATTGGTGTACATAGCTATGTACGTGTGTGTTTGCCTGTCTCGAAAGTCAGATTAAGAATTAAGGTTGTCAATAGCAGACATAATATTTATGATTATATGCATATGAATATAAGGGATTGTTTATTGTAATACACCTTACTAAAAAGTGAGTTTTAATGGTGATGATGATGAAGCACCAACAAATGTAAGGAGTGTTTGTACCCAAAACGATGCTGTCGTACAAAAAATTCAGAAAAGTTGTGTCATTGCATAAGGACTCTCCGCTACCCTATTATGTATTTATTTAATACAAGCTAATTCTAACTCAAAAACTAAGAAAGTATTAGCCAACATCACCGAGGAGAGTGATTTAAAAGATGGATGCCTAAAAAGGCAAGGGGTACTTAGGTTGGAGTCAAAACAGCTAAAACATTACTCAGCATTCCGCAAATAGGTTCATTTGAGCCATATCGCCATATGACGTTCGATGAGGGAATAGATAAAAGAGGCGAGGATTTCGAATGATGCGAGGATTATTGGTAAGGAAGATAATGTTGAGAAGGTTTGTGCAGGCAACGGCCCGAGAGGGGGCAGAGAATATCGAACAATTCTTTTCGACCTCTCAAAGTATTCAGGCTGAGAAGCTTGAAGCGATCTTGGTAAGGAGGTACAATCAAGGGAAATAATGAAAAAATCCAATGAAAGATGGGTATGCCTAGATTCCTGTGTTACTTCCAGGAAAATATGGCCGAAATATAATAAGAAAGAATCTGAAAAGCTGCTATCACTGAATAGACCTTCATTGCGAATGCTTATCAGTATCACAACTGGACATAACTTACTAGGTTATCACAAAAAGAAAATGGGTCTTTGCACCGATGACCTGTGTAGAGGATGCAATGACGAAGATGAACACGAGGATACAACTCACTTCCTTTGTCATTGCCCAGCACTCTGTCACATTAGGAAAAAATTTCTAGGCAATTATTTTTTCAATGAACTAGAAGAATTATCAGACGCTTCCAAAAGCAGTCTGTTAAACTTCACTAAGGCCACAAAATAGCTAAATACCGACTAGACATAAATTCATAGGTTTCAAGGACGTTACAATACGTCAGGGTATCACAATGGATCTACATTGATCTAAGTGTGGCGGAATTAAGATCAACCGTCAGCCCATTCAACCTAACCTAACCTAACCTACAATCAAGGGATTATTCCAAGAAAGACCTTTGAGAGCAAATCGAAGAAAACGGCGCTGATTATTATCAATTCTAGAAATGTGAACTTGTTGGTAATGGGACCACACTTGACAGGCGTAATCAAGAAGTGGAAGAACAAAGGTAATGTACAAAGATCGAGTTACGAATGGGTCGGAGAATGCCTCTGACCATCGATTAATGAAGCCAAGTAATGAATTGGCTTTTAGTATATAATACCATCAATATATGAGATGAAATTGAGTTCATGAGCACTTGTTATAATTGTATTTGTATAAAATACCTACATAAAAAAAACTTTTTTTTTTTATTATTGTTTTGTTGATCTGTAAAAAATAAAGAAACTCTATGTTCATCAGGCATTTTCTGCAAAAAATGACCTCAAAAACAAAACTTTGTATTGGGAAGAAAATTTGAACACCACTTAAAATTGAGAATCTGGCAACCCTAAACCTATGGAAGCTCAACTTAAATACAGTCTTAAAGGTAGTTATTTCTACAAAAAATTAAGTCTAAGATTAGGTCCCTATCATCAGTATTGACAGAGATATCGAATTTAACACAGGTCAGGGTACAGCAAAGTTATATTTTTTACTTGCGATTATAGGTACTGTTTAATTCTCTAAAAGCAATAAATTTTACACGACGACTTCGCAACCAATCTTTACCGCAAACTCATTAAAAAAAAAACGAACAGATTACTTTTCTTCAAACTGTTAATTTATTTCTTGATGTTGCTCACTCGATGGTCAATTAACGTATAACGTATAAACCAAAGGCACAGAATATTACATGACTTGACAAACAGTAAAGTGCAAGAGATAAGAGATTTATGAGTTTAGCTTATATCAAGTGGTACATTGGCTGTTGGCTGTTAGTTTGATAATTATAGGGTAAATTAGAAAAGTTTGGCAAAGTGTAACAAATTAAACAAAACAATACTAAATGTAATTTGGTGGTTATTAATCATAAACATTCAGCCCCCCCCTGAAAGACCAAGTTCTTTCAGCAAAAGGCAGTGGAGAAAGTTTAACAATAGGTCGCGTGTAGTCTCCAGTTTGAGTGGTAATGGTAGCGACTCGAACACGTTGATCTTTTCCAGGGTGTACTTCTTTCACTCGACCGAGTATCCATTTTGCTGGGGGAAGATTGGAGTCTTTGAGCATAACTACATCACCAGGTTGTAGATTTGGTTTGTCTTCTTGCCATTTTAAACGATGTTGTAAGGAAGTTAAGTATTCGGTGTGCCACCGCTTCCAAAAACCTTGTTTGAGCGACTGTAAAAGAGACCAATTAGTAAAAATATTTTGATCAGATATACAAGGCTGAGGAATAGTAGTCATGGTTTCACCAATCAAAAAATGAGCTGGTGTAAGGGCGATGGGGTCCATGTCCGACGTTGCCCACATAGGTCGAGAATTCAGCAGTGCTTCTATTTGAGTAAGAAGTGTGTACATTTCTTCGTAAGTCAAACGATGATCCTTGATTACTCGGTTCAGGTGGAATTTGATGGATTTTACTCCGGCTTCCCACAAACCTCCAAAGTGAGGTGAGGAGGGAGGAATAAAATTCCAAGAAATGTTATCCTTGGACAGATGGTCGATAACAATATCGTTATGCTGTTACGATAGCAGAAGCTGGAACATTTCATTGAGGTTTCGTTTAGCTCCATGGAAATTTGTGCCATTATCGCTCCATATTTCTTGGGGCTTACCACGGCGCGAAGCGAAACGATCAAGAGCAGCGAGAAACGCCTTTGAAGATAGGTCACTAACAAGTTCTATGTGAATAGCCTTCGTTGTAAAGCAAACAAATAACGCGATATATGCTTTCACAAATTTTGGATTGCGTCCTCGAGCTAAACGTAATGATATAGGACCAGCGTAGTCTATTCCAACCTTGCTAAACGGCCGAGAATATTTGACGCGTTCAACCGGCAAATTACCCATCTGTTGAGTTAGAGTATTCTTGCGCTGGCGAAAACAAGGAACACAATCGTGGACGATCTTGCGCAGGAGATTCCGACAGCCGATTATAAAATACTCCTGTCTGATTAAGGCGAACAATAGCGAGACACCGGCATGCGAATGAGTCTTATGAAAATGTTCGACGATTAATTGGGCGATGCGTGTGCTTTTGTCAAGAATAATAGGATGTTTGGTCGAATAAGGTGCATCTGATTCGTGGATACGGCCACCGACGCGGAGAAGTCCTTGTTGATCCACAAATGGATTTAAAGACGCGAGCTTATTACCCTTTTTTAACGCATTACCCTGTTTTAAACACTTTATTTCAGAAGAAAAACTAAAGTTCTGGTGATATTTCAAAAGTTTGATTTTTGCTGTCGAAAGTTCGAGAGGCGATAAGGCGAACGATTGTGAGTTAGTGTCCGAGGTTTCACGTATAATGAGTACAGTTCTTGCGCGTAAGCCACTTTCCGACCCATTTGACGACCGTTTCTTTTTTGCAATATTTGCACGTACATTTGAAATGAACCGTATTACGTAAGCGAGCACACGAACGGATTTGAGGAAACGAGATGAGTTTTCAATAACCACATGGAGAATGTCTGTATTTATGTTTGCAGCTAATACATGAGTCGGTTGTTTTTTCCGCTCTTCGAAATCTTCCAACTGAATATTTTTGATCGAGTATTCTGATGTTGGCCAAAGAGCCCTATCCTTCTTGATCCAAGCTGGTCCAGTCCACCATAACTCATTTTCTAATAAATGATAAGGTAGAACTCCACGCGAGGCACAGTCAGCTGGGTTGCATTCGGACCGTACGTGATGCCATGATTCTCTAGGTATACTAGAAAGAATCTCCGATGTACGGTTCCCGACGAAAACTGACCACTTCTTTGGCAAATCCGAGAGCCAGTGAAGGACTATTGAGGAGTCAGTCCACGCAAAAACTTTTATATCTTTATCTTGTAAAGAATTTTTAAGTTTTGTTACTAAACGAGCTAGTATGACTGCTCCACAGAGCTCGAGGCGTGGTAGTGAGACAACTTTGATGGGAGCTACCTTACTTTTAGCGGCGACAATGTTGCTAGTGATAGTTCCATCCGAATCAATGCTCCTGCAGTATATCACTGCAGCATAAGCATCGAGAGATGCGTCGCAAAATCCATGAAACTCTACATCTTCTCTAGAATTCCACATGATTCGTGGAATAGTGATTTTTTCGAGGCTTCGAAGATCATTACGAATAGAGCTCCAAATTTTAGCATGCTCTGGCTGCACCACATCATCCCACTTATACTTTTTTCGCCAGAGCTCTTGAAAAAGTATTTTAATGCTGATAACAACAGGAGTAAGAAAGCCCATAGGATCAAATATCTTTGAAGATTCTGACAGAATTTGACGTTTTGTTGACGAAGCCTTGTTATTCAAATGAACTTGATAGGAGAATGAATCAGTTGCTGGAGACCACTGCAAGCCAAGAAGTTTGACTGAACAGTACTCTTCAAACTCCTTTGGAGACATTTCACGTTGCTCTTCCGGCAAGCTGAGAAGCAGAGGCCAACAGTTTGTTGTCCACTTTCGTAGATTCAACCCAGCAGATTTGAGAAGCTCTACAAGTTCTTGACGGAGTGATGTCGCTTCTTCGATAGAATCCGCACCCGTCATAACATCATCGACGTAAAAGTCATTAAGTAGCACTTCGGAAGCGCGAGGGTGAGTTAGAGCTGAATCAATTGCCAGTTGATATAAAGTGCGTACAGCCAAAAATGGAGCACAAGCCGTGCCATAAGTAACTGTCAAAAGTCGGTAGTGTTTTAATGGCAGATCATTTGATTTTCTCCAGAGGATGCGTTGGAAATCGGCATGTTCCTTTGAAACCCTTATCTGGCGGAACATTTTCTCGATATCTCCAGATATCGTATAACGATGACGACGAAATCTCAAACAAATAGAAAAAAGATCACGCTGGTAAGATTTACCTACTAAAAGCGATTCGTTTAGAGACGGGTGCAGAGTTGATGACTTTGCCGAGCCATCAAAAACTACCCTCACCTTTGTTGTGCTGCTATCACCCTTGAGAATTGCATGATGTGGTAAGTAGAAACATTGGTTAGTAGCCTTGTTTAATTCGCTCGCAGGTACTTCTTCCATGTGACCTAGATTTAAATACTCATCCATGAAGCTAACGTATTTATCCCTTAAGTACTGATTGGATTCAGAGCGATGCTCAAAGGAATAAAATCGATTTAATGCAACCTTAAAACTGTTGCCAAAATCTGAAGACTTATCAGATTTGAAAGGTAGTTGAACGCTGTACCTGCCGTCAACTAATCGATAATGATGTTTTACGAAAATGTTTTCTGCTAGTTGATCATCAGGTGATAAATTCGGTTCGCAATTAACTTCTTCAAGCTGCCAAAAACGTTCAAGGTCAAACGAATCTGCGGTGTCCAAAGAAACACAGTATGAATTTGTAGCACAACTAGAGAAATAATTATTGGATTTTATATTTCCACAAACAACCAATCCAAACATGGTTGGAACGAGGTCTGGCAATCCTTCCTGACGAATGGCAGTACCATTGATTATGCTGAAAGACTTATCAGCACCGATAAGTACGTCGATGTGACCAGGAATATTAAACGATGGGTCAGCCAGAGATAACGAACTGAAAGACTGCACGTTTGGAACCGTAGAATAAGACGTCGGTACTAATGATGTAAGTTTTGAAACGATGTAGCATTCAACCTCAACAAAGTCTTGATTGAAACGAGAGAAGAGTTTGAGAGTAGCTATACCATTAGTAACTCCTGCTGGTGTTGCCCCCACACCTACAATGGGTATCCTTGCATTCCTACGAACCAACCCTAATCTCTGTACTGTATCCTCAGTAACAAAACAGACCTGAGATCCCGAGTCTAACAATAAACGAACATTTTGTAGGGCTCCCTGTTTGTTGTAGATGTGAGCGATAGCTGTAGGCAATAGTGTATGATGAGACCGAATGAAAGTTGACGTGCTATTTGCTTGTACAACTGATGAGCAAAGTGAGAGTGGTGAATGTGATGCTTTAAACGAATTCGATGATGAAGGTTGAGGCACGATGCTTCCCGAAGTAGGAGGATTTGTAGGAACCCTTGATGTAGATTGCATGTGAACAAGTGTGTGGTGGCGCGAATGACAATCTTTGCAACGGAATTTACAACGACATTTTTGTGAAGAATGGCCAGGGCGAAGGCAATTGAAGCAGATAGAATTATCTTTAACGAATGCGCGACGAGAAGTTATATCTAATGCAAGAAATTGTGGACACTGGCCTAACAAATGATCTGACTTACATCTTGGACAGCTTAACGTCGCTTCAACGAAATGAGTTTGAATTGTCTTTGGATTCTTCCTACGAATTTGATTTGAATGCGAAATAGACTGAGCAGTTTCCAAAGCATCGCAACGTGAATTTAAAAACGTTAAAAATTCGTTGATAGAAACGTCTGATTTTGTCCCTACCTCAAGTGACCAAGCCTCTCTAGTATCTTGGTCTAATTTGAGCAACACTATATAGATCACCCAAGGATCGCGTCCAGTAGCTCCCAGGGAATCTAAACCACGTATAGTTTTATCGGCTGCGTCCGAAACCTTTCGAAGGCTCTCAACATTGAACGTGTTTATGTTGGGTATCGACAGAATGCTCTCAATATGAGACTGTATTATATAATTTTGACGATCGTACCGCTTTTCTAATTTCTCCCATGCATCAATAAAGTTAGCATCCGAAATTGTGATATCACGAATTAAGTTTGCTGGATCGCCGCTTAGATACGATTTTAAATAATGAAATTTTTGCGTCGCGGTTAAAGTAGAGTTACTGTCTATGGAGCCGATAAAGTGATCTCTAAAGCTGGGCCATTCCTTATAATCGCCTGAAAATACCGGAATTGAAAGCTTAGGCAATCGCACAGAACACGTGGCTTTTGTAGGTGCATTTAATTTTTCGAGGAATGTAGCCTGCTGGTTAGCTAATCTTTCAATTACCGAATCCGAAACGAGAGATGGATCAGGAGAAGAGGCTAGTTTTCTATCGCGAATAGATTTAACCAAAATTGATTGCGCCGTAAAATATTTATTTTCATATTCTGAAAAATCATCATCAGGATCGGCAAACTCTTCTGCATCAGCGTAGTTAAAAATCTCTTCTGTTAGCCGTACGAATTTAGACCACGTTTCTTGTACATGCTCTAAGCGCGATTCTAATAACTCAACCGATACACGATCATCAACATTTTCTGCAAAAGTTGCTGCCCTAGTTAAATGCCCTTTAATGTGACTTCGCTTTGCCTTAATAGAATTCATTTCGCAAATGAAACTGTTTTCTTACCAATCAATCAAAAGAGTTTAATTCAATTAATTGCAATTACTGAATTTAATTCAAAGAAATTGTTTTCACAGCACGTGTCCTTTTTTGCACCGGCTTACGCTTTAATCAACTGATTGCGCACACAAACGGCATATATTCATAAATGTTCAAGATTAGGATTTACAAATTAATCAACAATAATTTTAAAGAAAATAGTTCATTAAAATGTGGCTCTGAAGGACCATGTTTAATTCTCTAAAAGCAATAAATTTTACACGACGACTTCGCAACCAATCTTTACCGCAAACTCATTAAAAAAAAAACGAACAGATTACTTTTCTTCAAACTGTTAATTTATTTCTTGATGTTGCTCACTCGATGGTCAATTAACGTATAACGTATAAACCAAAGGCACAGAATATTACATGACTTGACAAACAGTAAAGTGCAAGAGATAAGAGATTTATGAGTTTAGCTTATATCAAGTGGTACATTGGCTGTTGGCTGTTAGTTTGATAATTATAGGGTAAATTAGAAAAGTTTGGCAAAGTGTAACAAATTAAACAAAACAATACTAAATGTAATTTGGTGGTTATTAATCATAAACAGGTACTATAAGGCAAGTCTTGCAATCGTGCAGAAAAAAAATTTTGAGATGACAATTAAATATGACATTACGATGATAGAGAATACGAAAAAAGTGGGTCCTGCAATTCTGTCTGTCTGTCTGTCTGTCTGTCTGTCTGTCTGTCTGTATATGGATTTGCTTCAAAATTTGCAGTTAGGGTTTGTGGAGCAGCCTACAGAGGGGTTTTTGGAATTGAGTCTCTAGGTCTTGAGATAACGGTACCTGCCATACAACCGATATGATAATACTTATTTTTATCGAAAACAGCTCCAACGATTTCGATAAAATTTTGTGTGAAAGATTATTTTTGGATTGTTTTTCTTAAGATATAAAAAATTTTTTTGGAAAAAGCCTAAAAACGGTACCATAGTACCGCTTTTTTCAAAACCGACTTTCTCGTTAATGGCTAACACGATCTTGACGAAATTTTGGATTTAAAAAGTCGTAGGCTGTTTAGAAAAGACTGCATATCAATATTTAAAAAAATCTAGTTTTTGAAATTTTTATAAATTTTTTAAAAAAATTTTGATTTTTAGAAATAACTTCAAAACTATTACTTTGATTTTTTTTTAATTTTTTGTCAAAATAACTTCTAACAAGATCTAAATTTTTGCATACTTGACTTTTAAAAAACAGTTTTCCAAAAAAAGTGAAAAATATTAAACCGTTTTTTGGAAAAACTGGTCCAACGATTTTGATAAAATTTTCATCATTCATATGTATTAGCAATTGCAAAAGAATGACGTTTTTAGAATTTCGCTTGAAACCTTTGAAATATTTAATTTTATTTTATTTTTCAATATTTTGAGTGATTTAATTCAATTTTCATAATAAATGTGTAGTTGGCAACCCTATACCACCAAATACATTAAGAGCGAAAAAAACCTTTTACTCAGCCATAAGATTTTGGTATTGTACTTAGCACACAATCGCAAGTTCGTGCGACCCAGTCGTGCCCATTTTTTTTAACTGTCAAAAAGTGATGACAATGTTGAGAAACGAGTAACTGTACAACAATTTTTTTCTTAGAATATGACCAAGAATCACACCCCAAAGGATAATACACGAAGTACGGAGCACCCTGTATACCAATTCCAAACAAGTTTTTGCCTTGAAAAACGAATTGATTCTTTGACGAAACCCGAACTCCTACGTAACAGGCAGTAATGCGACGTGCACGAGCTGAGTTTTTTGTTTTTATTGTTGGATTGGCTGGTTGAATGTTTGGACGGTTTTGTTAAGTTTTTATTTTGAATTCCCTATCATTTTATGTTAGGAATCAGCTCGTCGAACAAACTTTCTTTTTTATTTCAGATCCAGATATTTAACTGAACTCCGGTCGTAAATTTAACAAAACAAATCAGACTTTATAAACTGAAGAGAGCACTATAAATCGTTTTTATCAATTTTTATTCGCTTTATTCATTTCCTTATGACATATGCAATAATTCAAAACCAAAAAGCTATCATGAAAACAAAACAGCTGCCAGTGCTCACCACTAAATTGTTAAACTACTATTTGCACATTGCTTCACATTCTTCAAGAGAGTCGAATCGATTTGCATTCCCCCCACAACCTCCATATGAAAATTTAACACATTTCTCGTCAAATTTTTTGTATGACCATGATGGAATGAGGCTATAACACATTTGACCCGGACTGCCCCTGAGAGAGTGGGGAAGAAGACATATTTCTAAAAAGAAATTAAGAAATTATTACTATTATTGCGAATAATAAACTATTATTTTTTATATTATATTTAATTAACGAAAGAATTGCTAAGCTTACCTGGTTTTTCGGCTCGAATCATTACAATAAAACTCATGATTGCCAAGATAAGTCCAAGTAGGAATTTCATCATTATTATCAGGACGACGCGACGGTAGGTATAAATTAATCAAATCTAAAAACTTCTGTTTTCTAGGTTATTTCTTAAGATATCTTTCACTACTGAACTCGTATGATTCTTATTCAAAGAGTTTCACTTCATTGCTGTGAAATTTAATTTGATTAAACGGTTTTCAGAGGTGTCACTTTATTTATTCAAGTGGTTTGAACTTATCACAGCCGTCCGTTAACAAACAATTTCTTCTGACGAAATCATTCTTAAAACTTGTACAAATAAACAAACCTCGATTGTTGATGTTTCTTTTGTTAAAGATTATTTAATACTTTTTTTCTTCAAAAATCTTTAAGAGTTTGGTAAAGAATTTTAGGATTGAATCTAGGTATGTTTGCTTAGCAAACAGGAAAGAAGTCACTGTGATCGTGAGTATTTACTAACCACACTCTCTATAATATGGGGAAGCTTGAGCGTTTATCCGTCTTCTTCTTTCTTTAAAAAACTTTATTCTTCTATGAATTATTATGATATTTATAAAATAAATCAATTGAATTGCAAATATTACATAGCCACTCTTCTATGGAACCGAGTCGTTAACCAAATTATAGTTAGCTTAGAAGCTGAGGGATTCAAAGTGATTGTATATGCAGATGACGTCTCCTTTGCGGTATTCAACTAGTAAAATAGGCGGGAAACCGCTCTTATCAGACCGATAATTACTTACGGAGTAGCGGTATGGTGGACCGCTCTTGATGAATTGAGCTGCTGCGATAATCTTAGCAAGGTCCACTGCGATCAACACCCTCAACTGCCCTTATCATACTCCTTAATCTCACACCATTAGATATCTTCAGTAAACAAATGGCCGCCAGTGCAGCCTTTCGTCTAAGAGCTATCTCCCAATAGACCAATAGCAACATTGGTCACTCTACGATCCTGAACTTGTTCAGATCAATATCATGTCACTCCGACTATGCCTTCCCCCAATTGTATTTTGAAAACAAATTCCAAGTCTCTATCACATCGAGAAATATCTGGGAAGACGAAGAAAAGTTTGAGATATGATTCCATTAATTTCTATACAGCTGGTTTAAGAACCGAAGAAGGGGTCGGCTGCGGGATGTACTCAGACAGACTTTACTTAAGTCTCTCATTCCGCCTTCCAAATCACTGTAGCGTGTTTCAAGCGGAACACCGCCAATTCTGGCGATAAAAGAGTACCTATTTTGACTAAAAGAAAACGTGATATCCTCAGTAAATATCCGTATCTTCTCAGACTGTCAAGCATCCCTCAAATCACTCGGCGCTGTTTCTACGAACTAAGTAACCGCCCTCAATTGTCGCCTTGTCGCCTATCACTCAAGGAGATGGCCGAACAGTTCAATATTCACCTTATTTGGATGGAAGGGCACAAAGATATCCTAGGTAACTGCAAAGCCGATGAACTCGCCAGGTACCGGTTTACCGATCTTAAACAGCAGGCTGAACATTAGTATACCAATTGCTACATGCAAACTCATGCTAAGGCAAGATGCAATGGATAAAACAAACAGCAGGTGGAGCAATACCACCACTTGTGTGGCAACAAAACAGATATGACCGGAGATAGACACAAGACTTTTGCTATCCATGATCAGATTGCACATTGGTTCCTTAAACGATGTCATTATACCGGACATTGGCTGACGCCATAAGACTCGTCGTTCTTTCAAACGACTTTTGCAGAAGCTGTTTATAGATGAGGAGGGAGAAGAGACTATCCCAAACTTCTTCTGCCCATGTCCTGCACTCTCCCACAAGGGAAAAGTGCACCTAAGAGAATACTTCGTTGATGATCCAAGCGATCTGGTGAGCACAAACACCCTTCACCTCTATCGCTTTATCAAAAGCTCCAAATGGTTTAGTTAAGTGGTATCACAATGGACCTAATATTGGTTTAAGTGTGTCGGTCGTTTTCCTGACAGCCATTTAAGCCTAACCTAACCTATGTACATTAAAACGGAAAATAGCTTAGTATTTCGTTTAAGAAAATAAACGTTTATTCTCTGTTTAACTGCTTCATGTAAGTATTGTAGTTGTAGTTAAAAAACTATTTAACTTGTTTTGAATGAAAACATCAATTTTCTACATGCAAGCTTCTTCACAAGCGCTCTTAGAGGAAAAGCGGTTGTCATTGCCACCACATCCACCGTAAACAAGCTCGACACAAGCGTTGTCCTTTGAATTGTATGCCCAAGAAAGGTTGTATCCAAAGCACATTCCACCATCAGGCACCTGGAGGCATCTTGCTGTAATACAATAATAATTTCAAATCACATTTTAATATTAAATTTGCAACAAATATCTTACCTGCTTTTTCCTTTTGGGCTTCACACAAAGCAAAACAGCTGAGTACAATAAAAAGAAGTCCAATGAAAAATTTCATATTTATAATTGTTTTATTAAATAACCACAGAGCTTGGAACACGAATTAACACTAATTTCGATCAACTTGCGGTAGGTAGGTACTTACTATCTTTCATTTATATACATACTAGCAAAACCCCGCCCGCTTCGCAGGGTGAAAATAAAAAGTAAAATATTGGTCTTTTTTTTGTTTTTAAGGTGTTTTATTGAATATTCTTGTTTCCAATGCTTTTTGATAAACAATATTTTAGGTTTTTCCATTTTTTGTCGTATAAATAAATAAATAAAGCGGATGGTTTTCTAAAACGTGAACAATCAACACCAAGTTGGCCATGAGAAAAAACTAGGTGTTCCGAATGTATACCACTGCAATATGCAACTGCAAACGCTTAAATTCAAATGGTAGATCAGGTGGAATCATTGGTATACGTGGTATTAAAGCATCTTCGCCTTTAAGTTTACCAGTTAAATTTGTCAATCGTTTCATTAATCGCTTAACTATACTAATCTGAATGATTTAGATTTCTTGACATTATAATTGGAATACCAACTTTTGATTGTAAATAGTAAGGCGGAATACCTAATAGATCCAATGCATTTAAAAATTCGATTGGATAGTTCACAGCCTCATCCGGATTCATGACGGTATCAATAGATTTATAAGCTACTCTTACTCCTGTTCATAACTTCCACATTGATACTTAACTTATAACATCTCTATTCGATCGTACATGCCAATATTCATCTTTGGCTTAACTAATCTTAATTTCGGAAACTACTTATACAATATTAGGAAACATGCTCTGTATTAACTTTTCTTGTGTGCCATGGTGCATTCGTCCCAAATAATTATTTTACACTGCTACAATACTTTTGCCATTCCTGATCTTTTTGATATGTTGTGAAATGTGTGCGGTGCGCTTTTCATTCATCCAAAATGACACAATTTTGAAACTAAGTGTTAAAAACTGATTAATGTTCTATTCAATGCGTTACATTGTGTCGTTTGTTTTGTTTTTGGTGCCTTGTGAAATATTAATTTTTTCAGCACAAAATTGAACTCACGGACAAATACAAAATCTAGTTACTTTACTTTTTAAATAGAAACTGCTTCTAAAATTAAAAATGCACTTGCGAAATAAATAAAAACCGTGTTATAAAAAAAAATGCGCGCTAAAGAGATAACTTATTTGATGTCTAAAAAACACTTGTAACATCGCCAGGACTCTCGAGCCATGTGAATTCTACAACAGAGTATATCAACTAATGAAAAGGGACACTCTCTACACAAATCGCCTACTACTACATTTAACAATGGACAGCACAAAATAAACAAACCCTTGAATGAGTGAAAGGAGGTCAAAATTTTTAATATAACCCTTTTGGACCATCGCAAATGTCAGAAGGAAACGCAATAGGTTTTTCCAGCAAACACCATTTAACTTTGATCATTAGATAAATGAACAAATTTTTGTTTTCAATGATTCTTTTGTGACACTGACTTCTTTTATTATGCTTTGTAATATGTTCTTAAATAAGTTTTCCAATCTGAGGTATGAACAACTATGAGTTTATCTTTAATCTGTTTCTCCTAGAAATACAAGAACACCATGTTTGGCAAAGTATATAATTTTTTTTGCTTTTAATTTTGAGGTGCTTGTTTAATAGCAGCTGGTACATCTAGAATTGTTTACACATTTCATAACGCGCTTTTGAAGGAGGCGTTATTAGATATCCTCTGTTCTAGAATACAAAGACAATCGGTCAATCGGTTTGGCTGGCTAGCGAAGGTACACAAAACCAAACTCTAATTTATATATTTAGGTTCTGAAACAATACCGGAAAGGTCTAACGGTAATAATTGAACAGCCGATAAGAACTATTTCTAGACAAAAAAAAACACCAGAAAAGAATCAGTTTTCGCTTAAACGTACATACATGCAAAGCCAACAGCCTGTTTTGTCTTTAAATAGGATTGTAGAAATAAAATGGTTATTTAAAATCACAAAACACGAAACCATATAAATTCAACTTAAACCAACAAAAAATGACATAATTAAAAATTTTAGTTCGTTTATTCAGAAAATTGCTAGGAAGAAGATGATGGAGCCTATTCTGATCGAACGAATCAAAAATCAATTTCAATATCAAATTATTAAGATGTTTAAAGTCCAAAGTCAAAAACACTGTAGTTTTCTTTTTTAAAAGCCATTTTAAAAAAAGATTTTGAAAGTTTTCGATGTGCTGAATTCTAATTGCTCCAACAAGTCCGTTTTTATCAATGTGATCGAGCTAATCGAAAGCGAGAATTCAATGGCCCAGCCATCGTTCCTTTCAAACGACTTTTGCAGAAACTGTTTAGATGAGGAGGAAGAAGAGACTATCCCACACCTCCTCTGCTCATTTCCTGCACTATATCTCAAAGGAAAACTGCACCTAGGAGAATATTTCCTTGATGACCCAAGCGATCTGGTAAACACAGACACCCTTCACCTCTATCGCTTTATCAAAAGATCCAAATGGTTTAGTTAAATGGTATCTCAATGGATCTAATATTGGTCTAAGTGTGGCAGCCATTTAAGCCCAACCTAACCTATGTACATTAAAACGGAAAATAGCTTAGTATTTCGTTTAAGAAAATAAACGTTTATTCTCCGTTCAAATGCTACAAGCTATTTAACCTCTTTTGAATTAAGACATCAATTTTCTACATGCAAGCTGCTTCACAAGCGCTCTTAGAGGAGAAACGGTTGTCATTACCGCCACATCCGCCGTAAACAAACTCCACACAAGCATCGACCCTTGAATTGTACGTCCAAGAAGGCACGTATGCGTAGCATATTCCACCATCAGGCACCTGAAGGCATTTTGCTGTAATACAATAATAATTTCAAATCACATTTTAGTATTAACTTTTCAACAAATATCGTACCTGCTTTTTGGGCTTCACACAAAGCAAAACAGCTGAGTACAATAAAAAGAAGTCCAATGAAAAATTTCATATTTATAATTGTTTTATTAAATAACCACAGAGATTGGGACACGAATTAACACTAATTTCGATGAACTTGCTCATATGCGATAGGTGCCTACTTTCTTTCATTTATTTACATATTTTGAAACAATACCGGAAAGGTCTAACTGTGATAATTGACTAGCCGATAAGAACTATTCCAAGACAAAAAACACCAAAAAAGAATCAGTTTTCGCATTAACCTACATACACATGCAAAGCCAGCAGCCGGATGAACTATTGAGCTATCGGTCAATGAAATCTGAAGAAAATGTTTGCTGAATGTTCAATGCTTCTCTTTTGTATTTCAGTTCGAATATGATGGCCTTTTTGTTTTTAAATGGGTTTGTGGAAGTAGAATGGTTGCTTAGAATCACAAAACACGACACAGCAAGAACGACCAAATATTTGACTTTCGTCTTTGGCAAAGACCAGCAAGTCCTCCGACAGTAAATACTTCCATGAAAAGTGTTTTTTCATATTAGCCAAACGTAATCGGGCATACATTTTAGGTCCCCTCGAGCTGTTGTGCCAAAATATCTGCGCACACATTTGTTTATTTTAAGTGCTTATCTACAATATTGACTTCGGAACTAGTTCAATGCTGTTTAGTTCTCAATCCTATTTCAACAGTTTCAGTATGTACCACGACACAGGTGAAATTTCTTGAATATCTTATTAAAAGCCGTTGGTTTTGGTAGAATCATTTTTGAAAATAGAAATGGAATCGCCACAAGATTTTTTTTGGAAATATTGAATCAATCGATTTAAATTTATTCTGACTATATCTTCAAAACTTTCAATTTTTAAAAGAAGATGATATAATTTTGAAAGTATCTTAATCTGAGGCTTGGTGAGAGTACCTAGTCAATGCTCAAGTCAGGTATCCTCTCTTCTTTCTTTCTAGCCTCTCATTTTCTTCCGGAAGGCGGAAGCTCGCTTTTGAAGTTTTAGTTAAAATTACAACCACATATTCTTATCCCCATCCTCCGCACCGCCGTAAATGGATAGTATGTATAATCATAGGTATCCTAGAAAAATAAATAAAAAGCTAGGGAAACCTTGGGCTTAACGCATTTCAAGGACCTACAATTCCATGGCGATTCCGAACGGCCAACAGGGATTGTTATTGTTCGTGGAGTAATTGCGAATTCGTCGCGAAAGGCGATCGCGATACCCGTTGAAAAACAATTTTATGTTTCTGATGTCGCATTAGTAGGTACCTCGAGCCATTCATGTAAAATTTCAAATCTGTAGCTTGGATTCCTTAGGAAGTTGTTCGACATGGAATTGAGATTTGTTATTAACCAATAGCTTCAAAGATTCTTCGACTGTTGATCTTTTAATGTGTATATTCAAAAACTGGTTTCTAATTCTTATCGGCCATTCCATTATCAGTCAGGTCGAGCTGGTATTGCTTCTAAGAAAAACTAAAATATACGAATACACATAATGATTCTATTAAGATGGTCGATTTAGTTGTCGAAATTTACTTGCAGCCTAAGCTCACTAAATTAGTAAGTGATAACCCATGAAAAATTATGAAATATTCGATTGTACTTCTTTTTGTTATTTTTGGCTGTATCGCTTTTTGTGTAGCTCAAAAAGCGGGTAAGGCGTACTAACCTACATAAAACATGCTCATTTATTGAATTTTTCTATTTGAAAATATTACAGAGAGATGTCTCCAGCGACATTCTTCCAATGGAGATACTTTAATGACATGCATGGCATATTTTCCTTCCTGGACTTACAATTCAGCTGAGGACAAATGCATAGAATTCATTTATGGTGGTTGTTTCGGAAACGATAATCGTTTTTTGACTCAAGGCGAATGTGAAGAAGCATGTAAAAATTGATGTTAACTTTCATATAAAAGGTTGAATTGATTTTTGTGTGCACATACATTTTTAAGTAATTATTTGAATTGAATTAAATGTGGCGGGGACAATCAGTGTTTGAAAATATAATGTGCATAATTTTTTGAAGCGTACATTACAAGACTGAATTTTTGTTCAAATGTTTTGTTGCCCATGAAAATCGCAATAAATTGGAACTTTTTGAATTTACTGATTCAAACTTATGTATGCTTTTTTTATTTTCGACTAACTGACCCGCCCAGCGCGACGTAGCCGATTCCATCTAGTCGATGGAATCGACTCTGCTGTCAATATTAAGATGAAGTTAAATCGATGTTACTGAGGGAAATTCAAGCCTTCTAATGTTGAAAGTATTTTTATTAGTTTCTTCTTTCGATTTTACGTTCACGTTCTCAAGGGATTTCGGGGATGAAATACAGTCGATGGTACTAGGGAGTAATGTAGCACTGCAGATAATGGTGAAAGAATTTTTGAAATTGGTCTAGTATTTTTTTAATTCCCGGTAACGTTCTAATTCCCGTGGGAATATGGGAATGAAGTAGTTCATGCTCCGGTGAAAGAATTTTTAAGGTCGGTTCAGTCCGGTTACGCTCTCGCTACCGTCCCTTTCCGGAGGAATACGAGGATGAAATTTAGCCTATGAAATTTTTCGGGCTCTAGGCCACCTTTGTTGCAAATATTATTCAATTCGACTCAATAGTCTTGAAGACTTTTCAATACAAACTCTTAGTTCTTGTCTACTTTTCGAATATGGCGATGAAATATAACCAATGTTACTTCTTATAGGCTCTAGACTATCTCTGTTCCAAATTTCATTCAAATCGGCTAAGTAGTTTAGGATCCTATCCAAAACAATGAAACAAACAAACAAATCTTCCCCTTTATAATAGTGCAAAGACAAGGGCTTTTATTCAAATCGAACAGAAGAGTTCCTATATTTTTGATAAACCTGGTTTAAACCAATTTACCATGTTATGGTAAATTGTAGAAACAACATACTTGCTGCGATTCGAACTTCGAACTTCTACGTGATAGACGGTAAAACTTTAGCCACTATTTCATAGATACTCGCAAAAAAGTCAAACCCTGTACTGCTACAGCTCTCTCACATTTTCAGCTGTTCTCTTCGCAAATGTCAAATGGCCTTTCCGATTTTCTGTTAGAGAATTCATTTCTTTCAAAACAAGTTACATTTATTTAAAAATTAAAATATAATTAAGAGCACATTTTTATTTGAACAATTAATTCATGCAAGCGGCTTCACAGTCTTCCTTAGAATAGAACCTGTTATCATTTCCACCACAGCCGCCATAGCCAAAATCAACACATTCTCCATCTTCTGAATTGTACGACCAAGCAAAAATCAGACCCCTACAGTTACCATCGAGAGAGTGTTCTTGAAAACAAGCCGCTAAAAGAATCTTTATTTTCGTAACTTTACTAAATTTACAACAATTTAAATGCTCTTACGTGACTTTTCTGCTCGAATGATTGTGAAAACACAAAATGCAGCAAAAAATAATCCAATCAATAGTTTCATTTTGAATTTGTTAATGTTCTTGGTACTGGTTCTTGATAACTGAAACCATATTTTATGTTGAAAACCAGGAAATCTTAGCCGCAGTAAATTTTTTTTTTAAAAAATGCGTTATTCAGTGGGTCAAGGTAGGGTTACACATGACAATAAAAGATTGTTTTATCTCACAAACTATTTTTGATGCTACACGCGAGATAGAAAATAAACAAGAGTAGAATAAGAAAGCGTGTTGCAGATAAAGTGAATGTATATGTTCAGAGGATGGGAGGTTAAAGCAGTTCAGTGAACAAATAACTTTTTCAACAATTTCTATTTCGAAAACAACCAAATATACTTCTTCAAATAGTCCAGCAATTAAAGCCGCTCAGTTTCGGATAAATCAGGAGCACACGTGATTGAGTAATAAGTGACTGAATTATGTGTTCTTGGAATTACTTCTCACGCTATGGAGCACTTTAGTATAATAATTTGACATTATTTCATAAGCATTCGAACGAATTAAAGTCGATAAATGAACAGCAGACTGATGTTGTGCAAAACGGAGCGAATTTTAAAAGAAAAATCTCACTCGTTGCCCCTGCATTTTCCTAAGGACCTTTCTCATGGTGTTCTTAAGAAACTGTCAAAAGTCCCCACCAATATGACTCAGTCTAACAATTTTACTTGATATATCCAAATATCAAACCTTGTCTTTTTAGAAAATGCTTAATACTTTTCTGTAAGTGTTGCCGTTGTTTCTGTGTAACCGCTTTTCAACTGAACTATTCTTTCAAATATTGTCCATGACCTCTAAATTGGAATAGGAGTATAAACATAAAGAACTTTCTTCAAGAAAAAAATAAATAGAGAAGCAAAAAAGCTCGGGCAACCTCGGGGCCTTGGGTATTTCAGGGACATACAATTTTGCGCTTATTACAAACAAGTAATCAGAAAGCAATTTTCTTGCTATTACTATCTGAAGACTTGCCCAATACACGCGAAAATCGGTACCCTACCCGAGGAAAAACAGTTTTATTACAATAAAATAACGATCATCTTATATTGATTTTGTCCGGTTAATTCAACATAAGGTAATCGTTATTTTATTGTAATTATTGTCGGATTTAACGCAGTTCAACAACAAAATTTGATTGAACAATTTTATGTCTGTTGGTTTGAACCTCGAACTCTTACGTAACATGTAGTCATATGCTGACCATTTAGCCACGGACACCAAATGGAATTTTATTCGTTAAAAAATCAAAACCTTTACTCTCATGTTTTTTTACGAAACCTAGCAATTGAAAGTTTACCTTTTATAAATTTACTACAACAGCGGAGTTCACACTGTACAATTAGTTGGACAGACTTTGGTTTGAACGACCAATATTGGATAATGTGAGCCCTCACACGACCGCTTAACCAACTTGTTGGATGGTTTTTAAAAAATTTTCGAAAATTTTGAAGTTGGACGGAGCGGAGGATTATATGACATAATGTTGGACGACAAGTCTGATAATTTTGAACGCAAACTACATCCGACCATCCAACATCCATCAAACGAAGTCTGTCCAACTAATTGTAAAGTGTGAACTCCGCTAATCACTTACTTTCAAATGCAATCGAAAATTAGGATTCAAAATCCAGCGGACAAAAGTGCGAAAAGAACCTATTCGAATGACTCATGAATAATAACAACCCAATATGAAGAAAAATCTTGTTTTTCACAGTTTGATTTTTGATGATGAATCTAACAGTTGGTTGTTAAGCGTAAACTATATAACCCGTTTCCTCATTGCAAAACGCCAATCAGTTTCTAGAAATCCAACATCAGTAATTTTCTCAATAAGATTCTCTTATGTTTGTATCTTCTTCACTGTTGTGTCAACACTTTATTCACTTTAAATAAATGTTACAAATATGTGTGCAAAATTATAAACCATTAAACCATCGTAGAATTTAAACACGAGTTGTTTAGCTACTTTTGCAGGTAGATTCACATATTTCCTTAGAACTGAATCTGTTATCATTTCCATCACATCCTGTATAATAGAACACAACACATTCGTCCTCCGCTGAATTGTATGACCATCTCCTAAAATTGGCCCTGCACTCTTCACCTTCCAATGAATGAGGTTGCAAACAAGCAGCTGATAAAAAGAATACAAAACAATGAAATCAAAGGATACTATAAATATTTACTTAATCTTTAGTTCAACAGAACTTACCCGGTTTCTCGGCTGAGATCATGAGGAACAAGCCAGCGAATAAAACAGTGAAAATTAATCCAAATAAGAACTTCATATTGCAGATTTTGTGGTTTACCTCTCGAAGTATATTTCAATAATGAACTTATACAATTCCTCCTCAAAGCACTTCACCTCGCTTTGATGGAATTATACTTGATTACATGGTTTACAGGGTGTTACTTATTACCGCTCACCTTATCGAGTAATCTAGTACCAAAACTTGGCATTCTCTCACAAGGAATCGAGCGGAGTTTCATTCGACGCATGAAAAGCTCACTGATTATTCTTGAAATGAAAATATAAGAATGATGTGATGGTTTTTTCTTCTATTTATTCTGAAGGCAAGCTACTTGATCAGAGGCAAAGTAAATTTATTAATAAAAAAGTGCCTAATTAATCTTAATAAGTAACCAACCATATCGAAAAAGAAGTACCTATATGTCTTCGGTTTCCTTTCGGAAATCAAAACCTACTCTCATGATTTTTTTACGAAGCCTAGCAATCGAAAGTTTATCTTTTACTACAATCACTTACTTTCACATGAAATCGAAAATTGGGATACAAAATCCAGTGCGAAAAGACCATATTCAAATGACTTATGAGTAATAAGAACCCAATGTGAAGATTAGAGGATGTATGAAAAATCTTGTACTTCACAGTTTGATTTTTGATGATGAATTTAACAGTTGGGTGTCAAGTTTAAACTATAACCCATTTCCTCATTGCAAAACGCCCATTTCAATATAAAAGCTTACTTATTCAAGCAATCAGTCTCTAGAAATCCGACATTAGTAAATTTTTAAATAAGTTTCTCTTATCTTCTTCATTGTTGTGTCAACATTTTATTTATTTTAAAAAAATTATAAACCATTATTTTAGAATTTAAACACGAGTTGTTTAGCTACTTTTGCAGGTAGATTCACATATTTCCTTGGAATTGAATCTGTTATCATTTCCATCACATCCTGAATAATAGAACACAACACATGCGTCCTCCGCTGAATTGTATGTCCATCTCCTAAATGCGGCCCTGCACGAATCACCTTCCAATGAATGAGGTTGCAAACAAGCAGCTGTTCAAAAGAATACAAGACAATGAATTCAATGGACACTACAAATTAATATTTATTCAATCTTTAATTCAACAGAACTTACCCGGCTTCTCGGCAGAGATCATGAGGAACAAGCCAGCGAATAGAACAGAGAAGATTAGTCCAAATAACAGCTTCATATTGCGGATTTTGTGGTTTACCTCTCGAAGTATATTTCAAAAATGAACTAATACAATGCCTGCTCAAAGCATTTCACCTCGCTTTGATGGGATTGAACTTGATGATATGGTTTACAGGGTGTTACCTAATTTATAAAAATGGTTTTGACATGTTTTTTTCTGAAAGCTATAGGCTCACAACCATTAATGGTACCTGTATCCAAGAAACCGAAAAGCTGGAAAGACCACTTATTTAGAGTCGCCAAAAATGATGCAAAGTGCTTAAGTTTCATAAGAAGATGCAGGAAATTTTTCACCTATTCTGATCTGACTAAATTTTATAAAACCTACATCCGTCTAAAACTAAAGTCTAACTTCCATATTGGGTCTGGTGCTCCTCAAACATCCGTGCGCCTACTTGATAGGAACAGAACAGAGCGTTAAGACTGATAGGTGACAGTTCATTTGAAGAATTGATCGATTCTCTTGAACATCGTCGAAACTTTGCCTCTGTCTCTCTATTTCTCTTTCTCTCTTTCATTCATCAGCCTCTCCAATGCTGAGATTTAGCTAATTTCACTTTCCCGAGAAGTGAGTCACTTTCCATTGAAAATCGATAAAGCTAAAGGAATTCAGTGAGTGAGTTAGTGCAATTGGCTGTCAGTTTACTCACTCAGTATTTCAGCAGTGATTCTAGTCACTCACTCCTTGGAAAGTGAAATTAGCAAAATTTCGGCACAGAAATTCTCATCAATTTTACCTTGTGCCCAACTTCGGAGGTACAGTCAAGTATAGAGATTCAGATTTTAGTCGCACTACCCGATTATGGAATGCTCTACCAGGCTTTGGGTTTCCCTTCCCTATGTTCATAAAAAATCAAAAACAATGTGAATCGATTTCTCCTATTAAATGCTATAATGTTTTCCTAAATGCTCGCACGGTGGTTTATAGAATTATAAGGATATGCATTACCTTTATTAAAACTTTTGGTAAAATTTCTGACTCATGCTTTTTTAACTATCCACCCTCGGCTCCGAACTTATTTCATTGAATTGAAATGGATTTCTTCTTACTTAAGAATTCTTTTCAAATCTAAAAATCGTACCTTTTTTAGCTACCTCCGGTGTCCCCCACGGTAGTCATTTAGGTCCTCATCTTTTCATTCTCACTATCAATGATCTCGAAACTATCGTTCCTCCATTCCCTTATTTCACTGAACGCAAATGAAACAAAGTTTTAAAAAACACTTATGTTTGAATCCATTGCCTCATCTTGTTAGCGCATTGAATCTCCTCACTGTCATCGCTATCTACCTCAAACTCAAACCATTTAAAGGGATTTGTGACATCGCTACCATTTGCAACCAGGAACTCTATTTCTTTTCACACATCGATGATATAATACTAAAAGTTAATTCAACACTTGTCTCTGATTCATTTTTTTTTATTTATTTACTTACTTTCTCCTCAAACTACCCATCTAACGATTCCTCCAGCAAAAACCTTTCTACATAACATCGTCAACATAGCTTCTTTGAAAAAACCACATGCGCACGGGTTAACAGGGTATTTATAAGCATTGGATTAAGTTTCCGTATAAGTTCGTCAAATTATTAAATAAAAACTGAAGCAAACATATTTTTTACGTAGGTACCTCTACCTTTTCAAATAATTTTTCAAAGAAGTTTGTCTTAAAAAAGACAGAAAAGTTAAAAATGTCTTTCAATGTGCTCATAAGACCTATACGAAATAAATTCAAAATACTCAAACAGATGCTAATTTCGTCTTTACTAAATTGGAACACAAGCTCGCTGATCACTTATCAGTTAAATTTTTCTCTATACAGTGCTTCTAATGAATTAACTCATTAAAAAAAAATTTTCACTTGGTCACACATACATATATGTATTGTCATTTTTTTGACAATTTAGGTAATTTTCGTAAACAAATTATTAATTCCCGCAAGCGGCTTCACATTCCTCTTGTGAATTGAATCGATTGTCGTTTCCGCGACAGCCACCATAGTAAAATTCAATACATTTTCCTTCTTCCGAATTGTAAGTCCATGAGGGAAACAAGGCTCTACACCTCATCACTCTGTCGCCATCTTGAGAATGTGCTTGAAAGCAAATGGCTATGTAAAGAAAAGTTTAAGTAATTTTTAATCAACATAATACTGAACGATCTTACGTGATTTTTCAGCTGAAATCATTGCGAAAACGCAAAGGAAAGCGAAAAATATTCCAATTATCAATTTGTTCATAGCGAATCTGTATTCTGTTTAATATGTTCTTGTTGACTGGTTGTTTCAATAACAAATGAATACTTTCTCCCTTTTTAGACACCACTTCAACTTCGGCAGAAAAATCAATTGATAATTCTGTTCTAATCCAAAGAAGGGTCAAGGTACAGTACCATGAGAAGATGATAATTGAAGATTGTTTTATTTTAAAATTCAAAAACTACACGACAAACAAGTTGTTGATAAGGTGTGTTTAACTTAAACTGTTGAATTGTTTTAAGTACAGGAGGATTGCCAAAGAGATAGCAGCAACAATTCAATTTTCTTTTATTTTAAGGGGATTCGGGGATACATTTGTTTATTTTATTCATTTATCATAAAGTTTAAATTTGTTTCAATTTATCAAACCCAACCCAGTACAAAATTCCAGTCAGAGTTCAGACAAAACCTCGTATAAGCAACCCCATTGATAGAAACTTTTATCGTCTATCTATCTTATCATTTATCGTTTTCGTTACACTTAAATAATGAGCTAACGCACTTGTATCGTTTTTCCACATTTTGAAGAAGGTTCTACTCATGAACTGGACTTTATACCACTAAAAAATGGGTAAGGACAGCAAATATTCTTAAGGCTTAAAACTATCTATATTGTTGGGTTTAGGGCCAGATTTCAAAAAACTTAATTTTGTCATTTTTTTGAATTGAAAAGTAGGTAGAAAAGCTTAGAAACCCTAGTTGACCTCAAAATTGGCATAAATAATATAAAATTATGTATAAAAAACAAAACGCAAACCTCAAATAAAGCTCTTTATGTTGTGTACGTCAGATCAATCCTAGAATATTGCTGCGTAGTATGGAATCCTCAGTACAACGTTCATATTAAAAGAATTGAAAATGTTCAAAAAAAATTTACAAGATTTGTAGTAAACAAGCTAGGATGGAACATTGAAATGCCTTCATATAATGTTAGATGTCAGCTTATTGGTATTCAATCATTAGAAAACCGCCGTAAGATGTTCGCTATAAATTTTATCAATGATATTTTATCATACCATATAGATTGTCCTGCTCTATTATCGCTAATAGATCTATACGCTCCTTCAAGAGAACTAAGAATTCGTACCCTATTCCGAGAAAATACTCATAGAGTAAATTATGCTTATAATGAACCTATTACTCGCAGTGTTAGGGAGATTAATAATATTTCAAATAACATCGATTTCAATTTTCATTTGAGTAGAAACTCTTTTAAAAATATGTTAAGTTTGTACTTTTTAACAAATTGAATTTTATAATACCTTTATTTTTATAGTTTTTCGTTATCTATCTGAGATTGTTAACTCTAATTGATATTAAAATAAATAAATACAAATGTGATATACTTCTGTTTCTGTAAAACCCTTTACACAACTAATCAGAAAACTATGGCTCGAATTTCAGAGTGTTACGTTAATTACACCTTTTCTTGCTAAAAAAAAACTTCAATCATCAAACTAAAGTATAAATACAATCGTTTAAAATTAACTCAGTTTAAATTTTAAACGAAAGCTATAAAATGTTACTGAGTATTGAAACCAAAAAGAACTACCATTACAGAACTGTTCATTGAACTTTTCACATCCGCTTTAAACCATTTTTTAATAAATGCTTTTCCTTTTTCAGTTCAGAATCTTAGCATTGTTTATTTATTCAGATTATTTCCAAACAAAACTTTGTTCAGTTGCTTCTACAAATAGTTTCGCATTCCTGCTGGGATTTGAATTGGTTTTCGTTTCCACCACATCCGCCATAAATAAATCTAACGCACTTGTCCTCTGCTGAGTTATATGACCAGCATCGGAAAAGTCCTCTGCATTCGGTATCATCATCACCGTTTGACGAATGACGCTGTAAGCAGCGTGCTTTTTATTGCAAGAAATTAAAAAAAAAACTCACAATGAGATGTAAATCTAATTAAAGTCATCCGATTGGTATTACCTGGCTTCTCGGCTGCAATTACTACAAAAAGGCTCAAGAGAGCGATCAGGAACCCGAGTGCGAGTTTCATGATAGCGATGTGTATGCTTTGGTGATTATTTCTCAATTGCTTTATAGTTACATTTCCTACGAAACTTATGTACAATGTAGATATATGAAAAAAACTTACAAAATTTGGCGATAGAGTCTATAAATAGAATATGTAGTTTTAAAAACTTGAGGTTCATCAGGAAGGTCAATTCCCCTTGAAGATAACGTTCAATGATAAGTGTACACAAATAAAACAAGCAAAAACCGGAAGAACATAACAAAAACAGTTTTCGTTTATGAGAACTGCTTGATTTCGAGCGTTACACTTTTTTGATGTTCAACAAAATTTGGAGATTATTTTTCCTTTTTTGAACGGTCAATCAATTTGATATATCTCCAAAACCATTGTACCGATTCTTACGAAATTATTTGTCTTCTTTTTCTGTTCTATTCACAACGCACGAGTATTGTGATCTCGGAGGAGTCACAACATTCCCACTTGTCGAATAAGCACTTTGATCCAACTGTAGGTGGTGCCAACAAGATTATTGATTGTTCCATCGAGGACAACAAAATCTTGACCAAGATTCATTTGCTTTTAACAATAGTGTTGCAGCCTTCCTTTCTTTTCTTTTTTCTTCAGTTTGGCCTAGCGTATATCTCTGTGAAATTTCAGTATTCAATATTTTTGATTGAAACTTGATCCGATTTGTCGCAGAAAGATTTTATCCCTCTGAAATTTGTAGGTATATATGATAGTCACCGAAACTTAAATAAATGACATGCTCAAATTCAACAATAGTGTCATTCTGAAGTGCGGTACTGTTATGAGTTCAAACTTTTGTACTAGTGAAAAAAAGTCTCTCCATAAAATACAAATAGTCGATTTATTATAAAGTTAATAACAAGTTAAGCGACACGAAAAAACACAATTTTATTTTACACATTCGACGGGACTGTTAAAACAACATGCTTATCAACTCCATGAGACACTTTATTTTTTCTGAATTTTTTGGTTTTTCTTCTTTTAGAAGATGATTGGTGACTACGTCTTACTGGATCTCTGGAACTTTTTATCTTTGTATAAAGCTTACGTCCTCTACATACAATTTTACCATCATGGCGATAAAGACGTTGGCATGGAACTTACGAGAAAAAAAATCATAATATAAGAACAACTATGTTTTTAAATAAAATCAATTAACGGTCTTACCCGATTTCTTCGCCTCAGTTAGTACAAAAAATATAAGTGCGAACAAAAGCAACAAAAATATAAATTTCATTTTAATTTCACTGTTTCACTGGCGTTCCTTTTGAATGAGTGATTTATTGTTCACAAACTTCAGTGTTGCAACCCATGTTAAATCTATGATAACCCTCACCAGTAAAGATCAGTGAAATAATATACAGCTGACAGTACGAGTAGATAAGCAGAGTTTTAGAGAACAAAAAGCAAAGGGAAACAAACTGATTGCATTGGGCACGTTCAAGAACCATTTGGATATGCTATCCCGGATACCCATATCTTACAATTCTTGAACGATTCAGATATCTTTATCCACAACAGCTCTGAATTAAAAAAATTCAACTTTTGAAAACAGAAAAAAACATTCAAGATATCGTTGCCAAACGATTTGAATCCTTTTTTTCGAATTCTCATGCAACTTATAAGTGTCTTTAATTTTACAATGAACGCACACCAAAACAAAAAACCAACATGAAAAGAAACAAAAATGAATTTTCTATCAGCTAACTACTTAAATAGAAACTTATACCGAAAATTCTCGGATACCTTTAGATAGCTATTTGTTAGAAATGGGTGTGTGCCTCTACTAAATGCATAACAAGTAAATAACAACAAAAATCTACTCGGATACGATTATTGAACGCCCCCATTATTACTTATATGTTAAGATGTCAAACTATGAGAACTCTTTGACAGTATGCACTGATTTGACAGTTCTGTATATGCAAACAAATTTGCATAAACAGTTTTCATATTAAATTGTAATCTTAAGAAATGTTTCTTTAAAATCCTTTTCTTCGAAAGATCATATTATAATACAAAAAGCATACCAATGCATCCCTAAGTAAAAAGTAATAAGAAATAAAAAAGGATCAACATTTTGTGTTCGCATTACTTGACATATCCGAAATCACGTCTGAATAGATAGATGTCTACATCAAAAGCATTGTCGAAAACATGGACAAAATAGGGCTGAACGTAGGACTGTACGAAACATTTGTATTTTGAGAAACCGTATTCAACTTCGATAATGGCTTCCATTGAACTTAGTTTGAACTCGTATTTTAGGCTAGTTTTTTCTAGGGTGAGTTCAAGTAGCCAATAAAACTGTCCGTTTTGAAAAACAGAATTCGCCTAACATCTCAAGCACAGTCAACCTTACCAAAAAATCATTCAAGGGCTTGTCCTAAGAAAACATAAGCATATTTTCTTCTTTAAGACATAATTTTAATTTCATTAAAAAGTCATTAAAACATGGTCCCGGGTCTCCCACTCAACTGCTCACTAACGGTGGGGTGCTTTGGTACTTTTTAGTAGGCACTACAAATGTTAAATGATAACATCTACGTAAAAATTGTGTATTAAAAAAGAATTACAAATACAACAATGTAACTAGGGGTGACCGTCCTTGAAAAATTTAACAAAAAGCGTTTTCAAAAAAGATGGGATTGGAACACCATCACCACCACTCTATTTTTTTTCCAAAAACTCAAGAGGGACTCAATTACTGATTCCAAAAAGAAAATTGGTTCAATGTTCTTCTTCTTCTTCTCCATTTTTCGGGGAAAATTGGTTCAACATTCTGATGCCAAAAGCAGGTAACCGCCGAGTACCTCTTTTTGTACGTGATATTCGAATCGGGAAAAATAAAAGATTCAAACGTTTTCCCTAATGATTTCCTTTTCTCCTTTCGACTTCTATTTTTTGTTTCTTTGCCTTTGACAATTTTAAGCCAAATTTGTTAAGATGATCCTCATCCTAGTTCCTCTTGTGCTCTCTCCAATGAAATTTACAAAGTCAACTTTTACTTATTTTTATTAAAATAAATAAAACAATTTATTTCTTACACAAGTCTTCGCACTCTTTCTGGGTGTCAAACCTATTGTCATTGCCATCACAGCCACCATAGTTGAATCTCACACACTTATTATGAGCTTTGTCATAAGACCACGATGGGAAGAATCCCCGGCATGAATTGTCCCCATTTGCCGAATGAGGTAGCAAACAAGGAGCTGTACATAATAACATTGTTTTAATCAAATTTTCTTCAATTGGATTTATTTTCTCTATAGCTTACCCGGTCTTCTAGCTGCAACGATGGCGAAGAAGCTGAGAACAGCCAAAAATAGTCCAAATAATAATTTCATCTTGTCTGCGCGATGTTCTACCTCTCAAGTTTAATCGACTAATAATTGCGTATGTCGAACATTAGATGATTTTTACTTTCAAGATGCCCAAAGTTTTACTGATAAACATCATAAGCCCACACAACGGCTAAGGTCAGTCAGAGTTCTAAGAACGATGATAACAATGTTTGTTTTCAAACTGCCATCACATGTAGCTTAACTGGCCCAGAGCGCAATTGATAATGCTTATCAGCTGTGGGATGCGATAACTCAAATTGCTTACGACTCACGAGCGAAACCAGTGCAAGTGCCCAATGAAAGGGGCAGTTAAACTTTTTCTCCCGAACCATATCTTTCAATGAAAAAAGCCATGCGTGTAATAATTGTTGTTGTTATTGGTCTGGTTACCATGATGCGAATGCCCTCGCCAGTGGCTAGCGCTTCTGTGTACTCTCGAACACCAAGTACTAATTGATTGTCAAGCCCTAAGTAAAATAAGTAATTTTGTTTCATAGGTTATTGTTTGCAGCCTCCTCCAAGGTCTGAGGGTTACTGCACCATCGACATCGAAGGCTTTTATTTCGACCCGCGAACCAACAATTGTGAACAATACCAAGTGGGTGGGTGTCGATCGATTCCTGGGCAGAGCTTTGGGTCACGTGATGACTGCCTGGCAACGTGTGTCTATATGACACGACATATTGAAGATCTATACATAGAATAAATTTATATCAGTGCGGTGCGGTGGTGCGTTGTTGCGTTCCCGGTCGGTTGATTTAATGATTTAATCATGTATATAATATTAATAAAGGCTATGTATTGGAGTCGATAGAGTGTTCTTATTCGGATTCATTGATAAGTGTATTGAAAAGTTTTTCAGGATGGAATGCCAGATGGCGGCGCAGTGTTGATGGCATCCGCTTTTAACTGGTTACAACTAGTTTAAGGGAAATTCATGCGGTCTTCACTTTAAACTGCGGATGCTGCGTCCATTGGTCGCTATTCAACAGTTTTGCGTCAGCATCAGAAGGCAGTATAGGCATTAGTTGTTTCGAAAGCTCTACCGCATATTCGACTGTTTCAAAACTGCAAAAAACAATTTAAACAAAAAGTGATGATGTGAGTTTTATTGCGATGTGACCACTTTATGTGTCTTTATAGCTGTGTATAGTGTTTTGGTCGAACAAATTGCTTCAAGACGGATTTTTGCTTTTAATTGTTCTCGTCTCCCTCTCTTTGTCCTTCTGGTTTATCACTGTGACGAATTTTGAACGGACATGGGTCTCTTTTTTATATTGGATGCAGCGATAAGGAACTGCTGGCAAAGAATAAAATAATTGCGGTCAGAAAAAAAGTCGAAGTTAGTAAAAGTACTGTCACGGCATCAAGAACATCTTTAGCTCAAACTTATAAAAGGTTGCTGTTTTTATCAGTGTTTTTGTTTTTTTACACCGGCAACTATGAAATTGGTGATATTTTGGTTTTATCTGCTCTCGTGTGTGGCAACACTCTGGGCCAAAACATGTAAGATAGTGAAATTGTGTTAAGTTAAAGCTATCGGAAAAATTTACACCCGGTATTTGTGATTTCTTTCTTCAGCAAGATGTGACAGGAGGCCATCAATAAATGGAATTTGCACATCAGCGACTGTGGGCATTTACTACGATCAGGATCTTGAAAAATGCAAATACCAAGGCTGTGGAAATGGCAAGAAACTTTTTGAATCCTTAGAAGAATGCGAAAGAAGATGTAATAGCAATCAAAGGCGCAACAGAAGAGTCCAATCGAATACCAAAAGCTCAAATTCAACCTCAAACTCAACCTCAAGCTGAATGGGTGTACTTTTATGATTGTTGTGCTTAAGGTTATGTTTAATACTAGATGTAAGAGAATAGGTTAGTCGTAAATAAATTATATATGTATTTTAAAGATGAAAAAACTTGTTTTTTATCACATTTGTTCCTCTCTCTTTAGTCATTTGAGTCTACTGTCAACCAAAAGATATACGCAGCTCCAAAGGCTACTTCTTTAGCTTGTGTTTTAGTGAGAGCACGTTTACCCACTTAAAATATTGAGTAATCTGGAAAGTGTTCAAAGATCAAAATATATACATACTTAAAAGAAATTGTCTATCAGTGGTAACAAAACAAAGCAATGAATTCCTTTAACAAAGGTTATCTGCACTTAGCCTTCAATTTCAAAATTTTCGTGAAATAGAAGATGGGTAGGTACGTAGTTTTTTTCTTCTTTTTTCTGTCATAAAAATAACAACTTAGTAATCCGAAAGGAAGTTCTTATACTTAGTCTAAGCCATTCATCATCATTATTGTGCTTTGAATTTAAAAATGTTCGTTTTAAACAAAAGGGAAAGGATTCTTTGCAGTAAAACTGTTTAACAACAAATCAAGAAATCCTTGTATGTATTTGGTTTTAAACAATGGGTCTTGAAAAAAAGGCAAACCAAAAATAATTGCTTTCGTGACAAACACAATACCGTTTCTTTTACGCCTGCGTCCTTAAAAGTTAATATGTAGTTCCTTATCGAACTTTCTTTCAAATCTAGATACCATTTGCAAAGGTTTTTAATCATAAATGCCATGCCTCTCCAGTAGGCTTAGGTTAGGTTAGGTTGGATGAAGAGTGCAGCCGCAAGCAGAACCTCACTGAATTATTTGGAGCCCTGAATGAATTTAAAAATGCTGTTTAGTGGGAGGTTAGAGATGTCGACCAGATTGCGTTGACGAAGTATTCTCCGAGGGCTTTATTCTTAGTGTGGGGCAAGCTAGGAAACTCACAGAGGAAGTGAAATGATCTCTCCTCAGCCTCTTCGCCTTGGCACCCCCTCTCCAGTAAGCTTACCTTTCGTGTGAAATAAAACTGGTGCTTATTTTTTAATTCAGTAAAGCAACGCGTTTATTTTTGGTGAGAAAAACTTATTTTCTATTTCTTTTAAAAATGTATGCAATTTATTTCGCTCTAAAACTAAAACTAAAAATCCATAACATTTTCTATAGCATATTTTTCCCTTAAAAGCCTCAACACCGAATACAATACACATTTTTTTGCATAAAAATATTAACGAATTTGCAGGTAACTGGATTTAAAAGAAGCTGACAAATTTTCGTGTGGCAGAACAAAATTATCTTTAAGAACATTCCAAACGAAAACGTTTTTGAAGTCGGCAATTGCAGTTGTCAAAATTAAGTTATACGGCAACTTATAAGAATACCCTAAAAAAGCGTTGTTTATGAGGTCATTTTGACACCTTGAAAAAGGCAATATACACCATACACCACCCCGTGGAATGAAATGAGTCGCTTTGCATTGGAACAGCGTTGGGAAACTTAGAAAACTAATTCCCAAACTATCCGTGGCGTAATGGTTAGTTAATATTAGCAAGTCCTCCGTTAGTAAATTTATTGCCATAAAAAGCGCCTTCTCAATTAACCGTTCGGAACCGGCAGAAAACTGTAGGTCCCCTCCATTCTCTCTCAAGGCATGGTTGTAAGAAATTCGCTAGACCCTGGGGCTCCTCGCTCTGTTGCGCGATGAAAGCATGATGAAATCGTTATCAGTACAATATGTACATTGCCGTTTTCGAGCCATAAGAATGTGGAAAACTGGTATTTTCCGTTTGAAAACTTGACTTTTTTCATCGGAATCAACCAACATTTATTTTCATTTTTGGACACATATTTTTTTGGCAAGAAGTGGCAACCGTGATTCACCAACAAATATGGTGTTAGACATATTTTCTTGTATAATTGACCGTTTTTAAGAATCCTTTTTTAAAATATAAATTTTTACAGCTCCCACCAACGCACCTATTCTTTTCTACATACTTAAGAAGGGCCAACTGCGGTCGGTGTTCTCTTTCAATATTTAATTTTTTCTCTTTCGACTGGATTGGGATGTCAGAAAAACAACTGACGCAATTAGATAAATAATACGTGTATTGTAATGTCCCTTAAGAATGAACTTACTTCACTATTTAAACGGAGCTGTCTAAAGCAATGGAGACAGTGAGTGACGGATGGATCGTTTGGATCACTGGAAAATAGATTAAAATTAGCTTACGACTTTTAAAAGAGGTCGGGACAAGAAACGAGAATGTGAGGGATAAACTCTTCTTCTTTCCCGTCCATGCTGCTTCAGCAGAAGTCATTGGTTGGAAAACCGAAGACCAAGAATTTCAAAAAAATTGTCTATTTATGAGGCTAAGCGCTAAGGTTCAATCTGGGTATAGAGACAACAGACATCTAGTACGTTTCAGATCTGGATTGGGTCAGACCTTTTCGGTAGCCAGACATGTGGTAATTTTTGTTCAACTAGTGAGTGTTTTTTCTGTGGCACTTCATAGTGAGTTTTCACTTAACTGCGTAACTTCATCAATTTTTTAAATAACTATGCATATTTTTGACTATAGTTTGCAATACCGGCCGTTTTTCTTGTATGTGGTGTCTGATGCCCAAACATATGTTAGAAGTTTGTATTACAAACTGGTGAGTTATTTTTATAAAAAAAAAAGATGGTGGTGCTGGTGGTGGTGGGAAAATTAGATACTTGGTGTTTGGATGCTATTTTGGTATACCGCCTACGGAGTAGAGCCTTCAAAGTTGACTTCATTATGGCAAAATCTAGATTCATATATCATACGTTTAAGTTAATTTAGTTCCTGACTTTATTTTCTATACAACTTTTCCTATACAAACGTCGAGTGATAAGTTTGTTTAGCTTAAATTTTTTCAAACAAAACTCACACTTCCGCTATAGAGAATATAAAATTCAATGAATAATCATATAATCAAGGTGATTGAATTATAAAAAAGGAAGCAGAAACAGGTAAAATATTAACAAAAACAATTTTTCGTTTAGGTATATGTATATGTGCAGACCCAAATAAACACTTTGAAAACATTTCTTAAGACATTATTTGAAAAACGTTTGATAAACATTAGAGATACTGAAAATTATCCTTAGTGTCTGCTTATGGTGGTGTCTATGCCGTTGTAGTTAGCATGTCTACCTGTTACGAGGGATGTCGATTTTGAATCGCAGAAACATTGAATTGTTTTTTCCACAGGTATCGGTTTTCCCGAAGAGTTGGAAAGTCTTCCGATAGTTATTTCCTTGCCATGAAAACTGATTCCTCTTTAGCCGTTTAGAATCGGCAACCAAATCTAGGTCCCCTCCATTTCTTACAAGCTATGGCTGAGAGAAAGGCGGTAGGACCCTGCTCGAATGTTTTTCTCTTTTCTATAGCGGCTTATAAAATCTTCTCAACTGTCTATGTTTAAAACGACTTTTATCAATGACTTATGAACTTAAAAATGTGCAACATTTGAAAAACGTATTTCAAAGAAATTCTTCTGAAATTATTCTTTTGTTCCGCATTTACCTGATATTTTAATTATTGTCTGGTTTAGTAACTCCAGTTTTCCAACTTGTTTTTTGTCCTCGAAATAGTTGATGTATGGAAGTGATTTTAAAATCTAGCAAAATAATTAAAACAAAAACAACAACTTAGCATTTTTAGGTAGGCTCCCTCATAAGTAGGTAATGCGATATGCGATATGTGGGGACGGGGAATGAAGAGAAAAATAAAAAAAAAACACACAGAAAATGCAAGCTTGAAACTCTCAGAAGTAAAGTTGCTTAGCTTTGCCGATTAGGCATCAGTAAAGCTCCTCATGACTGAACATCAGATGTAATGAAGAGACAAAGTAATGACTGGAATACCCGTCAAAACACACGTAACACAATTTACTGGCTGTCGACCCAAAGAGACAACCAAAACAAAATTACCAAGCCAATCATTCAAAATTCTAAAAGCGAAAGTTTACAGTCGTGCGGTCGCGTCGTCGCATCGGTCGTCACACTAAGTGACTTAATTAAACATGCTTAGCATCACCGCGTCACACAAAGCTTAAGTCCGCACCTGTCTGTCAACTTAAAGTTAATAAAAGCACGATCAAAAGAGATAACCTCAAGCTCGTCTTGAAACACCTCAATCCTCAACTGTCTGCACTCAGTTGATAATGTCTGTTTTCATGGGCATGATACATTTGTTTGTTTAGTGGTGGTGACTGCTCACCTATATTTTTTTTTTTCTTGTGACCTAATACATTTTGGTTGTTGTTATATTTGTTTAATTATGAAGAGCAATCTAGTGTTGTTATTGGTGTTCGTACTAGTTCTAGCCACTGATAGCACAGATAGTAAAGCAGTTCTAAAACGAGGTAAATTTTTAATTTTATTTTTATTGTGGTGACGTTGAAAACAATTTGTATTTTTATTGTGACTGTTTTTCATTATCCAGAGTCAGACAAGTGTCGCCAACGTATGACAGCTGGCAGGTGTTTTGGATACATACCCAGTTTCGCATACGATCCCATTACTGGCAAATGCGAAGAATTCATTTATGGTGGATGCGGAGGCAACGAAAATCGTTTCGACACAATCAGGGAGTGCGAAAAATCATGCAGGGGTGTTTGAAGGTTGAATCTTGTTTCATAACGATCATGAATAAAGACACATAAAACAAAAATTGAATAATTAAAATTGATTTATTGAAATAACAAATTCTACCGGTTTGTTGATCCCTAGATTGTGATGTGCTGAAAAGATTTTACAATGACTTTTCATGATCTATCAAATGTAATGTCTATAACCTTGATATGGTCAGTGCGTCGGTTGGTCTTTTTGGGGCTTTCTTATGAATCAATTGAAGAAAATAACAGCATTTGTAACTTGAGCTGCAACTTGGCCACATCTTCTCGATTCTAGAGGCACTATGGTTTCCGCAAAAGTCATATTTTTAATTATTTTAGTCGTCAGTTGTGCTTATTCCTTCGAAATACCCAGTAAAGCTATACCCAAGAATTGTTATTCATAAACCGAATTCTTATTTTTAATGTCATTTCTATTTGCAACAACTTTAGAAGAATGTGTTGGAATGGAACCATCTGGAGTTGGAGTATGCAGAAAATTGATGTTCGGCTACTACTTCAATATAATCAAAAAGGAATGCCAAAAATACGAAACAGCTGGGTGTTATCTTAAAGACGGAAATGCGCACAGCTTTCTAACATTGCTTGAGTGCGTCGAAACCTGCAAAGAACCAATCGAAGCAGCTGGACGCATAAAATGAACATTTTCAAGTCTTTGACATTAATGAAATTATTTTTTTAGCAAATAAAGTCTGTCTTTATGTCTTTTTTCACAATAGGCAGAAATTCGAATATTTATGTACCAAATTATTGTTGAAATTCTCTGACTTTTTGTTTTGTTCAATATTCTTTCTTTCATTTATGTACTTGACGAAAACCGCTGCCGCTGGGTACTTTTGTCTTAATAAAGAACCAAACATTGAAACCCTAAAGCGGCAACTAAATCGAACGGTTGATTATTGATTTCCCCCCACCAAAGGTGAGAGATCTTTAATACAATCATTTGACAAATTTTCACAACTGTACACATAAGAATCAAAATGTAATCGTTGGATCAGAAACAGTAAAAAAAAATTATAAACGAAATTACAAGTGCATTGGAAGGCTCTATTACATACTTATACCAAACCCGAAAGAACTGTTTCCACACCGAATACCATTTACCGGAAGTATTGTCGGGAGTTTAATGATAATTACGTTGGAGGGAAGTCGCTAAAGGGGAAGACTTCGTCTTAATAGGGGCAATCACTTGATTGAATCAAGTTAAAGAAGACCTCAATCGACTTAAAGTCAAAGCTGAAGAGAGCTCTCCTAAAGTCGGAATTGTTGTCGAAAGATTTTGGTTGAGACCCATGTTCAACCCGAACTGTAATACCCACCCAAGTATAAGTTGGCATCAAAGGTCAGCAAAGATTTTTCATATTTAAACTATACGGACGAATATAGAAGTAAGAAACTTGGATTATAGATCTAAGAATGGTTGCAACTGGAAGAATTCTTCTCTAGCGATCTCACTGAATCATTTATTTTTTGATTATTTTGGAATGTGCTTCATTTATAGCAAAACGATGAAATTATCTCGCTCCGACTGATGTTTACTTTTCACGCCCAATTATTCATATTTAATGGAAATTCAATGAGAGATCATATTGAGCTGATTGCTTTGAAATATATTTATCAAAGTTCAGTGTTAGATTACTATTCCAGCTCGTTGACATGCGTTCGCTTTTGTTACTTATATTTTGTTTTTTTATTTGCACAGCAAGTAGTGCAGGTTTGTGATTTTAAAACTTTAAGGAGTAGAGGCCCAGAAGACGCATTGCAAGGGCTATTACATTTGTGAACATTTATCTCAAAAATCATATTTGCCTACTTTTTATTGCAACAAAACAAGGCCTCTACTTTCATCAACATTTGTACCTACTTGTGAATCGATTGAACTAAAAATTCTCTTTATTTTTCAAAAGATCCCAAATGTTCGCTGCCCGTGGAAACAGGACCATGCAGAATGAGGATTTCTAGGTTCTATTATAATCCAGCTACAAAGACATGCGAGGAGTTTTTCTACGGTGGTTGTAAGGGAAACGAAAACAGATTTGGTTACAAAGAGGCATGTGAAGCAGCATGCAAACCTGTTAAGAAATAATTTTTTGTTTGAATAAAAAAGCTCTAAAAAGGTCAAGTTTTTGTTGAATAGTCTCTATAAGTAAGCATATTTGTTTTTTTTTTTTTTTTGCTGATCATCAAAATTTGTGTTTGATTGGTAATTTGGAAAAAAAGTAAGTAGGCACTATAATCACGGAATTAGCTATTGGAATCGAAAAAAAAAAATAATAGCTGTTTTTGTGTGAACATGAATGTTTTTAGATCAAAGGTCTTTAGCGAGTACCTTATCACTAACTTTTGGCATTGAAAACTTTTTTTTTGTAATATGTATACGTTAAATTGTTGCTTGTTGCTCACAGTCATAATAAAAGGAATGAAAACAAAATGTTGCATAAGTTTAAAAATATTTATGGAAGAGGTACATATAGAGTATCGCCTGTCTCATATTTATTTTTGGTCAAGCAAACTTTTACCAGACTAGTTCGGAGTTTGTGAGCTGTGGGACATTCTACACTTTTTTATTTATAACCCTCTCTGGGACTGATTTATAAGTACCTATTTATTTTTACAGAAGCTGCTTTGGACAAAAAAAAAAATTTTTTGACAGAAAAAAAATAATATTTTAAATATAAACTGTGAATTTCACCGGAAAAAATTAAACTCAAGTTTTATGTTCACACGTATTTGTTTCTTTTATTTGAATTTTTTTAAGTATGTAGTCAGATACGCGAAAAAATCGCAAGGCATAAGACTCGACTAAGTGAAGCATTAAGCTTTAAAAAAAATCACATTTACCTTGATTTCGACTCACGGCTTTGTTTCTATTCTGAAATCTAATATTTAAAATAATTTTGTTGTTTTTAATTAAGACCTATCAATAAATAAAATACGACATCTATTGTCTTCTTGCCCTGATGTCTTCTTTTTATAAAAATTTTTATAAATTTATTTTATAAGTTATTTTTTGATAAAATAAAAAAAAATCACATCGACTTACCTTTGAAGTTTGCTCAGCAATCGCATCACCGACTAGATTTCTCATACTTGAGAAAAGTTTTTTTAAGTTCACCATTTTTTGCTATTTTTTCAGTTTTTAGAAAGTTTCTTATTTAAAAAAAACTTTGATCAATTCCAAAAAAATACCGCAACGTGGAGTGGGGTCCACTTCTTTTTTTTTTTAACAATTTACAAAACAACTTTCTAGATTTATGACGGAAAGCACGTTATCAAAGACAAATTTAAAAAAAGTCCCACATTCACTTATTCCAAGAATAGTAGGTACCGTAGGAGAGATGGTGATGGTTACCACTGACTCACACTTTGCACTTTGAATTGCCAAAAATCTTTTTCGTCACAATCAATTTTTTTTAACTAAATTTTTAATTAAAGTGAAATTAATTTATTTTTTAAACACCACACACCTCTTTTAAATATAGACAATACAAAAAAACAAACACACGAAACAAATCGACTATCGGCTATCGAGAATCTCGTAGTATTATCTTAACCTTAAAAGAAATGCAGAACAACAAAACCACTTCTCTTGTCCCGTTACCGGAATTTCCACTTGCTTTGATGCTTTTGTAACACAAGATCCATCGGCGATAAAAGTTTTCAACTGAATATAAATCTGAAACTGCAAACACCATTTTACTTTCGTAAAACAAAATGGCTTCTAATTTCAAAATTCAAAATAAGGTGTTGTTTAGTAGATCGGCTTTTGTGAAGAGATACCATAGTGTGTAAGGTTTTAACTCTTGTTTTTTTATAAATGGTTATGGTAGACGTGTTGAGAATACACGTTTGATAAAATACCAAAAACTAAAATAATTTTAATTGCAATCGTGAGCTTTTATTGACACCTTAAGGCCAAAGACCCAACCATAGGCAAAAGTAATCGGAAGCTAGTGTTAAAACCGAATGAAACGATTATTTTCGATCAATGATTTTGTACCCATAATAGCCATGCCCGCACGGAATCTGGATCCGAATTACGTTTTTTTACCGCACACGTGGTCGAGCAATACGCAACTGAATTCTGTGTTCTTAGCATTACTTCTCACGTTACCGAGCACTTTAGCACCACAATTAGACATTCTTTCATTAGTATTTGAAAGATTTAAAGTCGATAATTGAACAACTGACTGATGTTTTGTAATATAGAGCGAATTTTGGAAGAAAAATAGTACTCAGTCACTCGATCACTCATGCGGCAATACGACCACTAATTTTCAATGCAGCCGTATTTAGGTTCGTTCGTTGAACTCTACGAAGGATTGACCCAGGTTTCCTTGACAACCCCAGTTGTTGACAAAAAAAAAAACTTTTTTTTCGGTAACCTAAAAACGATTAACCACAAAATCACCACACATCCCTGTAATGTGAAGAAAAATACATACCATTTGACAGCCCTGTTCCTTACCTGAACTCGCCCCTGCAAAAACATTGATCTACTTCAGGGCAAACCCAGGGCTTAAAAAACACTCAGTTTGACATTCAGACCAGCTGAGGTTTTTCAAAAAAACGCTTTGTGGCGACCATAGGGCTTCAACGAACCAACCTTTCATAAATAAATTTTAAAGTCTCAATTATACACACCTCTCAGACACATTTTGCAGTAAAGAGGCTAATAAGAAATAGGCTTATTAGAAACCTGAACGACAGCACCGTGTTTTTCAAATATGAACGAACGTACAAGTATGTTGTAATTTTGAACTCTCAAAAGGAAATCATAAATGTAATTTTTTTAAACAAAGTAAATTTACTTTTTTGCCAAGAATAAATTCTTTTTTTTGTAGCTTTTGTTTCTTATGTCTCTGTTTTTCCATAAGAACCTTTTTCTTATAAACGTGTTTTTCTTTATAAAAACCTTTTCCTTATATCCGTGTTTAAGATGTAAGAAACCGACTCTTATATGAATCAAAAATTTTGGCATTTTCGTTTTTGTAATGAAATCAAACGTAATTTGCTGTATAAGGATCTTTTGTCTATAAATCGGAAACAACACCTTTTTTCTGCTGGGGCTATTCTGTGGTTTTACAAACAAATAAACCACTTACTTGCATTTGTTTAATTTATTGTATCACATTTTATAAAAAGAAACTACAAACTAAAAACATATTCACAGTAAATCGTTCATGTGAACATCTTTACGGACCGCATTGGTGAAGCCCAGCTTATATTTAAACCAAATAGGGCTCTTAACAACTGGATCAAGTTCAGCTAAAACACACAATTTGTTTAGTAAAACAAACAAATTCCTATAAGAAACACAATTTCACTTACCCTCTTTTGCTAAGACTTCCGCTGATTTGACTATTACTCTGCCGAAGAAGTCCTTTGCGACCTGCACCACAAAAAAAAATAATAACTTTATTTGCTACTTTTGCATTGGCATTGTAATAAATTGAGAAAATTCGGAGTGGGTTTCTTATATTCCTTATCATACCCACCCAGACAGTTCGAAAATTGAACTATATTGCTTTGGACGTTTTCGCCTCCAGCAACGAATATTCCTCGCTTTTCGAAACAAAAGGATTTATTTTCAATTTAACTTTATAATTATGTTTGTGGAAGCCGAATACTTGAGTTTTCCACTTCACAACATTTGGACTTCTAAAATTGTGTCTGTCCTCTAGAAGGTGCTTCAGTCCCTTTGAAAGGAGCAAGAAGATAATGGAAACCTTTTTTTGCAACTGTAACGAAGAATAGTGTTTGTACTAGAACTTAACGTCGGCGTCGCGTTGTCGTAATCCCTCCTACGTTATTTGATAAAACTTTGGTATGTTGTTCAAAAAGGAACTATAACAAATCGGCGAAGATTCGCCCGGTCAGTAGGGAAAAGGCTCAGCTTCTTAAATGTAATAAATGTTTCCAGATATCTTTTGTACACTCTTGTTTATTTGGTAATCCTCCATTATGGTTGAGTCATTTTTCAAAATCCCATAAGGGATTTCGGATACACTGACTACGACTGAGGACAACGTTGGATGATAGTGGCACTGGCACACCCTTTGCACTGGAATTCCATCGGCAAAGTGTAATTGATTTATTGGCATTAAAAACTGCTACCCTGAAAGAAAGCAAATAACTTCTTGTTTCGCTTGTGATCCTTTTAAGAAACCAAATCAAATCCATTCTGTGATGGAATTCATGCAAGTTTAGAAGAGGGAAAGACCATGCCATTACGAAAATCTCTTTTCCCTATAGGATTTTCGGGATCTTATAGTTCACGAAATCAAGGTCTCTTGAAATAACATTCATGCCGATAAATCCATATAATTTGAATAGCTTGAGGAAACTGGCTCTTGTTATGGTGTTATGGAGGATGTCAGTGTAATCGACTTCCGATGACGACAGTTCTCTCATTACTCAGTTCAGGGCATTCGTAATTTGGTGCTTTATCTTGTACTTCAACGTAAACTAAAGGGGCGGGCATCGTTATAAGAACAACAAAAAAAAGGGGTTGAAACTATGCGTCGAACAATAAAGGGTGGAATATTTAACTCACTCATATTGAACACTGGCCAAAGCCCTTTCCACACCCTTATTGTGGTTTTTGCAGAACTTGTAGAGTGTATTCAGATTAGGGCGAAAATATGGTATAAAAGTGCATAATGCTTTGCCAAGTAAATTTGAATTTTCCCCGTTCTATTTTGGCTTTGAGTCAAGTTTTATTCCATTTGAAAGTTTCAATTGACTTTCAATTTTTTGATACAATTTGACCTTACGCACGAAAAGGAACAAAAGGTTTGGCTTATGTCTGAAAAAAAAATCTAATCTGTATGGAAAACGGAAACGAATTTTGGAATTTTTCAGTAGCATTGTAATAGCTTGAAATTTTGAGTATGAGTAGATATTAATAGAAAAGAATAGATAGTTACTGAATTTGTAAGGGACATTGCATCGCTTTTATATAGAAAAGAATAAATAATGATTTGAGATAAGTATATACATATGTATGTAATGTAGAACATAAAATTAAATAAATTAAAAAGTTTAGTTTGTGAATAAAAATGAGTTTTCCGGTTCAGTTCTCACAAAACGCGCAGGCATGGAACAACAAGATTTTGCCAATCGAAGAAAAATATATGTCATTGCCACAGCCAAACCATGTTCTACTTAGGGACCAATAGATTTGATTAAGACACCGCAGTGCACAGAGCTGCGCAAGCTCAACACACGATATAATCTAGGAACGTAGAAGTTTGCCTTTCAACTCGAGTCAACATAGGAACCTCGTACTGATTTAAATTGATTTGGATAATTAATATTTTGTATGAAAACTACCACCGATAATAACGGATACACCGAACCAAATAACAACTGACAGTGGAAAGAGGCAGGGGTGTTCCCTCAGCAGTATAACTAAACCGGGGTGAGTTTAGTTTATTAGTCAGATAGAAACCCGTCTTTAACAACCGGATTTAGTTCCTAAATTTATCTCCCATTTAGGCTTGTCAAAATAAGAAAACAACAAGTACTTTCTTTCTATCCACTGAATTTTACCACTTGTGGTTTTAAAAACACATCAAATTTTCTTCTTTTTTCCTTTATTTGCTCCTCTTTGTGTGTTTTGGCCTACGTTTCAAAAGATCAGAAAAGGGAAGTTCACGATCTCTAAAAATTATAAAATGATTTTATGGCACTTATGTCACTTTCCATTGGACGAAAAGAACCGCCAAGGAACGATCAGGTGCATTTTCAAAACGTTCCATTGTAGGTGTTTCACTCACACAAAGACAAAAAGTTAACCTGAGCAGAAACAATTTTAGGTGCTCCATTGGTTTTCAAAATTAGTGCTTCCTCGAGTGAAACCAATGGAAAGTGACATTAGTAAAAAGATCTAGTGCGCGCGTATGAAAACCTATTGAATACGCTATCCAGGATGCCACTTTCTGATATACTTTTTTGAACGAGTCAAATATTTGAATTCAATTCAGCCTTTAAGAACATACAGAAAATCATTGCAAGCGATTGCATATTTTTCTCTCGATTTTCTTTGAAAGCAAAGTATACCGAAAATTCCGGGATACCTTCAAATAGCTTGTGTGTTCAAATGGATTTGGTACCTCTGCTTAGTTTTTATCACGTAGACAACAACAAAAACCTACTCGGATACGTTTATTGAACACCTTCACTCTTTACTTTGTCGTGTGTTTGACAGGATCTCACAACTGTTTTGCATTTGCTATTACATTTTCCTTAACTTTATAGTGTAGACGAAGTTTTTCATTGTAGGACTTTTCACATTTTATTTATTACATGCACATACATATTTGGCATTAACGAGGTAATCGTTGGAGCGGAACAATTTTGCTTTGAAGTAGTTGTCATCGTAAGAAATTTTTGACAAATGCGAGAACGCATTGCCTTTCCAAAACTAAACACTTTCCGAAGAAAAAACTTATCGGAGGAGGTCGGACAAATGTTTGTTTTTATCTGTCGCAAGGCATCGCATATAAACGGCAAACGTAGTATTTTGACGAAGAGAATGTGCGATCGGCCAATCGAAGAACTACCACGAAGCAAAATGTCTCCAAATCGTAGGAAATCGGATAAAATTCCGCTCCGACGGACAGTTACCACGATAGGGCCGATTGTAAGCATTTAGCTTTTGCAAATAAAAGGTTTATTCGTTGAAGCCCTGGGGCTATCCTGTGGTCGCCACAAACCGTTTTTTGAAAACCGAACACGACCGAAATTTCAAACTAACTATTTTTTAAACCCTTTGTTTGACCTCAACTCGTCCTGAAGTAGTTCTAGGTTTTTGCTGGGCGAGCTCAGGTACCAAACAGGGGCCGAATTCTGTTACGTTTAAAGTGTTTAAAACCCTGAAAAAGTTGCCAAAGCTGTAAGACGATAGTAAAGTAGCTTTCCACCAACAACTTAAAGCAAGATTATATGAAACAATCTTTTGACGACGCAATCTACCATAGACGATTGAACGATAATCGTCTGAAAAGTTACGGAATCTGGGCCAGGGCTATCAAATGGTCAGTATTTTAGTTGAAATGACAGGGATGTGTGGTGATTTTTTGGTTTAGTGTATTTTGAGAACTGACAAACCAGGTTATTTTGACAATACACAGGGTTTTCAAGGAAACCCGGGTAAACCCTCAATGAAAGAACCTAATTTTTCTAACCTATCAACCTTTTTTTGAAATTTTTTTGAACCCACTGTTTCGGAAATCACCTTTAGTTCTCAATATTTGTGCCATTTCAAATGATGTACATGTAAATCAACTGAAAGTCTACATTACGTTCGTTCATGTACATTCATAAAGCGTATTATTGGATAAAAAATGAAACAATTTCCTTAGGATCTCAAAATTATAAACAAAAAACTTACCTTAGTAACTTTCGTTGTGTTTTTACTGTTATGTATCCACTTGGGGTTTATTCTCTCCATAAAAGCTTCTTGTTTATCTTTTGCTGAGTTTACAATGACTTTTTTATTTTTATCATCTACGGTGGTTGTGTTCTTTAGTGTTCCTGACGCTTTCGGAGTTGACCTCCTCATACGCTCAAGCTCAATTTCACGCCCAATCAATTGTTTTCCAAGATAATTAAGGGTTATTCCCGGACAACCTATAAGAAATATTTCCTTCATAAAAAACATTGTTTTTATTTCATTTGTTATATGCTTTTTACCAGGAAACTGAGCAAGTGTGTCCAAATCCGGTTCTATGTGAAATTTATAAGTTCCCTCTGCCATCTTTACCTGGGTAAAGCTAATGCCCAAATCTACCATTACATTGATTGTATGTGTAAACTCTTCCTTTTCCCTAAAAACAAAAATAGACTTATATTTCACTTTAAAAACCAGTGTTTAATTAAATATTTCAACCTAGCAGAGACTTCCCTTAAAAAGTCTGCTTTGATTTTGTGAACTTACTTTTCTGACAAAAGTTGCGTTGCAACTGTTCGCATTTTGGGCGAAAGAATCCTTTTTAGCATCGGCACGGTTTCAACTAAAATAACTTTACCCTGTCCAATTCCGATGGAGCCACATGTAATGCCTCTCCTAAATGATTGGAATATCTGCTTTTGAGTTGTTGTCTTTTGGTTAAACTGAAACACAGAAACAAAAAAGATTTTTCTTTTCAATAATTTTTATCTTCATTCTGAATGTATCCCTAATTGCCGGATGCATTTTTAATTTTTTCTCTTAACTGCATCAGAATCAGAAATGTTCACAGGCCACAGTTTAATTGTGAAATTGTAAAATTTCTCTCTCAATTTCTGCAAATTGTGCAAACACAACACAACCCCGCTCATTATTTATTAAACCAAAGAAATTCTTTGTTAGGGAATTTTTATGGAAAATCTTTTCAAAATAATATGATGACATGTGCTGGGTACACAAACGGGTCCTCGATTTGGGGCTACAGCTACTAATGTTGTACACAGCTCCATTGCTACTTGGGATGGATGATGGAAAAATGTTCATTAAAAGGATAAAGACATAAAAGGATAGATTTTATTTTCGTCATCTTTATCTCACTAAAGGGTAATGAAGATTGCATAATTTATGTCCCCATCAGCATTTTGTTCACCCCGGCCGGCGCATCATCCCCCGCTTCGTTTCGTTCTTAGCAATTGAATACAAAAGCGAACGTTTAGGCGGCCAATGTATGTGTACATGAATGAATGGCACAGCTCAATGTATTTTTGCCTGCGCTGCTCCTGTGCGAAGATGTCGAGGTCCCCACAGCACACATGTGTCAGTAGCCGAGCAAACAAGTGCAGATTCAGTTCCAAGCTGTGATCACTAGCAACATTGCTTGATGAAACGGAGATATGAAATCATGGCTGTATGAAATCTTCATTTTTTTTTATTTTGATTTAGAGGAGTAGTGTTGCAGAATGAATACAAGCTTTTAAATAGGCTTATTTGATTGCAATGTGGACATGACGAAATTGCCTAGTTAAAGTATGAGAAAATTATATTCATGGTAGATACTTTTTCTCTAACGGCGAATAGGAAAATAAAAACCAATTATAGAATTCAAAAAAAAGAGAATGTAAATAAATGTGCGAATTTCCATAAAATGTTATTAAGTTTTATGTATGTCAAGCAACAAGAGGGGACTTAATGGGGTTTTTCCGAGGAGAAGATGAAGTTTAAGCTACCTTCAGAGGACATCCGGTACCAGGTTCGTTGTGCTGGCGATAAATAGATGTGTCAGCAGCTTTTGGTTATGCATCTGCATTATGCTAAGACAAAGCATTATTGGTTGTTATTATATGTTCGAGATACCGACAAATTGCATTCAATAGTGAAAATCGAATCCAATTGTGTTGATCTACTTAAACTCAAAAAGTTCAAATGTATGTAACCCAAATAAGGCAATCAGGTTGCTCTCAAAGCTCTTGCCTCTGTATCGACAAAATCTAATACGGTCCAAAACTGTCGCAAGTTTCTAAAGGAGATGTCAGTTCAACATTCACCTTTCATGGGTGCCGGGTCACACGGATATACCAAACAAATGCATGGCAGACGAACTCGCCAAAAAAGGAACTACTTCTCATCTTCGACCTGAAAGGAACAATATAGTGTAGTGAACTTCACTACAAACAACCACTCATCGAACAGAACAACCACTCATCGAACAGAACAACAACTCATCGAACAGAACCCCAACGACAAACGTCAGATGCCTCATCGAACAGAGCCACAACGATAAATGTCCAATGTCACACACACGCCATTTGTCGCATTTGCCTTTTCCGGTTTTCTCGCTCTCTTCTTCGACGGCAGCCAACGACATCGGACGTTCAGCCACACGACTCGTGCCATACAATAAAAAGACATTTGTAAAATTATACATATATGCATTTCCAAACGCAATAAAGTTTTTTTAGTGAAGTAGTATTAATTGTATAGCGTTTATAATAGCACACTTCACATTGGTGACCCCGACGTGATCTGAACACGCAACCTTCTGATACCTATCGCTACATGTAAACTTTAGCTAAAGCAGGACGCCTCTGAGAAGATGAGCACAATATGGACGCAGAGTAATACATGTCCTTAAAGGACACTGCCTAATAGGTAGACACTCTAAAAGCCTTGGTTTCTACTCAAATGGCTTCTGCAGAAGCTGCATGAACGAGAATGAAGAGGAGACAATCCAACATCTCCTTGCTTATGCCCTGCACTTGCTAACAGATGGAAAGCTCACCTAGGTGATTACTTTTTCGACGACACCAGAGATTTAGCTAATAAAGACCTTAAAAGTCTTTCCTTTTTCGTACGAAGTTCTAGATGGTTTGACGAACTGGTGATTAACTCGTTAGTCCAGGTTCGATTAGAGGGTTTTTCAACTCTTTAATCCCTTAGATAGGAACCAGAGGATGATCAACCTTCTGGTCTCAGTGGTGTGTCGGTGTCCGTATACCGGCAGCCACATCTAACCTAACCTAACCTACCCAAACATGAGTGAATTCGAAAGGATATATCGATGCACCCAGTTTTAAATATTTTCAAATTTGAAAACAGACTTAATTTGAAAGTACATCCGAATGATGAGAATTTGTTCTTATCGTAATGAATCTAATTCTTCAAGGCAACAATTTTGTTATACAACAATATATAAATGCAGTACTTACCTCATGTCCGCGCATTGGAAAACTGACATTTGGATAAGCCAAACTGGCGAACAGCAAATGCCACATTACAAATCCATATTGAAGATAAGGGTACACCGTATAGTTTTGTAAGTGATTAATATGATGTTGCAATATGTCTGAGAAGCAAAACCATTTGGTAGCTTCAGCAACACCATTCATATTGGGATCAGGCATTTTTTGTTGAAGGTAGTTCTCATAAACTCCTTGCATCAATCTAAAAAGAATAAATAATTTTGAAATAATTTGACTATGACTATAGTTGCAGTCTTACATATTGTAATCGCCTCCTGAATGAACAACCTGCATAACATGACGCACACGAGTTGCATCACTCATATCAGTCATTGACACCAATGGTCCTCCATCCGCACCACTTTTTGTGTCTAATTGTTTTTGAGGTCTTTGAATCTAAGACAATTTTTTCTTAAGACCTTTTATCTTTTGAAAACAAAAACAAAAAATACCTTGAAAATAGATGTCCATACGTCGAACAAACCTCGGTGTCTGTCTTTCAGGCCAAAATTACTGTTCAGAACGTCCGAGAGTGTTATGCCTTTCTTCATTGCACTGTAGAAGACAATTTTTAAAAATAAAAGGAAAAAAACAAAGATTTTTACAATGTACTTGAAAAATTGCATCGTTGAAATGCAGGAACGAACGTCATTTCCGGATTTTTCTGCCAGTGTAATAAGCGTTCCAAAATCAGTCTTAATGCGTTCCTTTTTAGCTATTTCTCCTAACCTGAATAAAATTCAAGTTAACATTCTCATAATGAAGGCAACTTTTACCTCTCAGCGAGACGAGATGAATTTATTGGGGGAAAGGTAACTACAAAAGCCACCTGACGCAGTTGTCTCAGGGCTGGTTCATACAAGTCATTGCAGATGCAAATTATTGGACGCCTTAACACGTTTTTCTGTACTTTTGCCCCCTTTTTATGTTGCTTTGCAACAACATTGTCCGAAATAAATCGAATTAAAAACTCAATTGACTGTCTCGGAGCGCCATCAATTTCATCTGAAAAACATGGCGATTGGTTACGGTTTATAATTTTTGTAATTTTTAAAATAAACCTAAAATAATGCAATTCGGTCTCTTGTCGTTGTTTAAAACAGAGGTCATTTGTGTGCCATTCTCAAGAGCCATTTGAAATGCATCAGGGCTTCTGTCGTCTGAAGCATTCACTTCCCTCACTTGGTAACCTGCATGTCTCGCTATCGTATGTGCTAAAGTTGTCTTTCCAAGGCCTGGAGGTCCACATAGTAGTGCTATTTTTTGCATAGGCCGGCCTAGTACATCAGAATTTGTATTTAAATTGGATTTTCTCGTTTTCTTCCATCCTCCGTTTACTTCAAACTTTCCAGTTGTTTTATTAAAACTACTAAAACCCTTCGTAGGTTCTTTATCTTCTTTCGGTATAAACTGCCTAGGTAATTCAATTAATCATGTTAATTTCAAACACGAGACTAGTCTCAGAGTACTAACCTTCCAAATACAACCTTATCCCACATCTTCAACCAATAAAGAAGGTTCCGATTGGTTCCTTCGTCAGAAAGAAGATCAACGTACTTTCTGGGTTTGTATTTCTCAACCCACAAATCGCTGCCGCCTACAAGACCTTGCTCGGGGACGTCAATTGGTGCCAATGGGTTTCTAGTTTGTGTACTATGAGTCGTCATCCGTTTTACAACCTTGTGATAAAACAGATTTTCTCTTCAGACAATACTTTCAAAATAAAACTTTATTTTCATACCAGTTCTCTTGCATCATTCCATATCTCTTCTTTAGATTCCCCTAGAAGACCACGGTATCCTTTACTAAATACATTAATTTCGTTGATGTGTTTTGTCTCATAGTCCATTGAGTGATAGCGGCAGTAGACTCGTTCTTGATCGCTACGCTGCAGCGGTATAAATGGCCATCTTAAAAAAATCGAATACAAATTAAAAATCAGCCTAGCAATTTGTAAACTGTAGGTACTCACTGTGGAACGTGATAGGACAAGTTTCTCATTTTGAAAGCATGTATCGCATCAAGTTGACTAACTTTTGGCTTTTTCAACGCTTTGGACAATGTATTATGTATTCGCCTTGCCTCAAGAACCTTCTGTATCATTTCCCGATCACGTTCCTCTTCGTTTTTCTTCTTCTTAGCTTCTTTGTCTATATAGGTGATACAACCGTCTATATCATCAATGTCTCCGAAAAGATCTCTTTCTAGTCTTCTCTTCCTGCTGAGGCCAATGTTTTGCAGTTCTTCTCGTACATCAAAAGGTAGTACTATTTCATCAATAGGGGCCATTCGTTTCGTTATGGGAGTAGAGATGGCTCTTTTTGCACCAGTTGGAGTTCCGAAAAGACGTCGATTTACTGCAGTGCCAGATATTTGTGAGAGTTGAGGTGATTCCAAGAAGCTATCAATGGGTGCTGATTGTGTTATGTTCTTGGAGCAACCAGGTAGTGGTTCTTCACTCAAAATCTCCACATCTGCATCTGAAACTATCAATTTAGGTTGAGAAAATATCCTTGCATGCTTAGTCAATCAACTTACTATCATTGAGCATTTCCAATTCTTCTTGATAGCGGAGCTCATACTCCTCTTCTTCTGTAGGAAATTGATCCATTTTAAAAAAAATCTTTCGGCTTTTTGTTATTTGTTTACAAATTATATCTAAAAATTAATGGCAACTACAGGGACACGACTTGAACAAATAACAAAACAACGATAACTGAAAATGAAATTGAGAAGCCCGCGTAAATTTTTTATTAAACGTCATAAGCGAAGACAAGACAATTGAAGTGAATACATGAACCGTTTGCAAGGTACACCTAGTGGGGAATAGAAGCAAAACTGAAGTATATGTCTGAACAGGGTGATCAAAACAATGTCCAATATTAAAATATATGCAACAACAATAACTTGTGAGGTAATAGTGGGGAAAAAACTTTTTAAAAGTGGTTTTTCGATCGAAGTGGTTCACACTGCACTAGTTTTGGTGAATACAGCGTTTTATTGAGCGTATTAGTGGGGATGACTATAAAATTCCCAATAAAACCCGGCTATTGTCAGTATGCTGATAAATTGAGCTTATGTGGCAACAAATACGTTTAATAATTCTAACATTTACTTAAATCTATGCAGTTAGTTCATCGCTTTTCCACGATTTGGTGGAAAGGAGTGATTTCAATTAGATGAGTTTGTGTTTTCTATTATTCTCTTTTCGTCTTGTTTTTCGTTTACAATGATTCAAAAAAACACTCACAATTCTTGTTGGATAGAGATTGAAAAGCAAATCCGTATTACTGGAAAAACTGAAAATCAAGATGAAGAGCATGTTCGACTTACCTTTTTAAATTTTTTTTCAATTCTGAGACTTTTTTCAAGCGGTTCTATACGTTTATAGTAATAATACAGTTTTATGAAAGCAGTCTTACCTCTTATTTCATACAAAAACCATGTTAAAGTAAAGTAAAATTTTATTTTCAATTATATTTTATTATGGTGGATTAACTTTTTCTGACATTAATGTAATATCAATTAAAAATGAAGCACACTTTTTCATAAAAAATATTCAAGAGTGTCATTTACATTTAAGGTTCAAATGATCAAATGGCACAAATGGTATTAATGAATTACTTATTTTTAGTTTATATTTAACCTATAATATCTATAAATTAATTAATCAAATTAAATTATTTATTATTTTGTGTTGACGTGTGTGTATGTATTTAAATAAAATAAGTAAAAATAATAATTTAAGAAACTAATAGTCAAAGGTAACTTTTAAGGAGCCACCTTTTAGGTGTATATCCGCCCTTAAGGAGTCCTCACACTAAGGAATATATCACATATATGTATGTAAATACAAAAGGCATCTTGGCATCATATGGGAACATCAAACACGAAGTTCTACAAAATAGTTTCATTGCCATAATGTCCAAATGCCTGTGGAGGCATTTTGTATCCACCACGCGATGATCCATGCCGTGGCATATGAGTAGTAGGATACTTTCGACCTGACGAATATCTCGATATCTTGTCCATTGAGATGGCAGTGCTTGCCGATGATTGTCTAACAGTTTGATAAGAAGCTGTGCTGTAAGCGGTCGTAGGCGGATATTTTGTTGGAACGTGTTTGCATTTGGGCGTCATTTGATTTTTATACATGTTTCCTATTCTTGGACCCAAGACCCATGCAGACGAAACAACGCCAATCATCAGTTCCATAAATGCTCTTGTCATAAAAGGCCACATAGGTGCTTTAACAGCTGAAGTAGGCTCGTATGTTGGCGCAGGTAGATTGAGCCACACATCACTATTGGCAAATTCGTAGAACACAGAAATTAAGAGCAGAGCACTAGGAATGCAGTAAATGAATAGAAACGTTCCAACGCCTTTCATATGTACGGCTTTTTGATTTTTAGTTTGGATTGGTGTTGCCGGTTGTCCATATGCCGTTGATAATGGCCCATTTCGACGGTGTACCAAATATCCAGCAAATAAATTGACCGAACCAAATATCCAATAGCAGAATAGAGGAGTCGCTACCAGTACTCGTAAGCCTCTGTCCGATTGATTGCCCACAAAACATGCACCTGCAATAACAACGAAACGAGCAAAATTAGAAAAAAAAATTACATAAGATATTATTTAGAGGATAAAAGGGAAGAACATTTTATTATCACGTACACCTCCTACATAAACTACAAGAAAACAAAAAAACGTCAATTTTCATCAAATCTTTCGTTAAATGTAAGTAAGTAAGTAAGTAAGTAAGTAAGTTCATTTATTTACACTTCAATATAAAAAATAGAATACAAAAATGAGTTTAATAGCTATGGCTAAGCCGTCAGCCTGGTTAGCAAATTTATAAATATTTATTTTGTAGTTAATTTAAGTAGGTTTTCAATTATTAACAAAAAGAGAAAAGAAATGAATTAAAGTTTAAACGTATTCTAATATTAATAACATTCTATACTTGTAAACTGTTTTTAAGAAATCGCTTAGGGTTTTCCAATCACACTCGTTTAGAATCTGGATAGTTTCCTGCATAGTTAATGTCTGTTTTCCAAAGAAAACTTGTCTTTGCGGTGCAAATATTGGGCATATACTTATAATATGGAAGCAATCTTCTTTCGATTTAATTTTAATTTCGTTAAATGTAATTAAATGCTTAAAGATGTTTTATTATAATAAATATAAAATCAGGGTGGCACAACGAATCTCAAGCTAGCCTAACCGTACTATTTTTTCGGAATCCGAACGGCTAATTGAGAAGCGGCTTTTCATGCAAGTGTATCTATTAGTTCTTTAAGAAAGGCATGTCTAAAATATTTATAGGCAGTGCTCTACACTTTTTCTAGGAATGGGCACTGCGAGAACTTACGACTTTGGGCCTAAGGGACGTAGGTAAGATCCTTTACTCCGTGAACACAATGATTCACAACCGAATGCGGAGCCGTATAGCGTATAAAGCCGTATAAGCATAAACTGTGAGAATTTTAATCTGTTTATTAAACAAAACATACTTTGGCAACTCTAGTTTACAGATACATTAAATAACTGACAACTCGGCCATATTATCTACCCTCTCATATTCATTATTCTTTAGTGCGAAACACAAGTGAATTCACTCGAAAAACTAAGCCGAACTTCATGGTTTCCTGTGCTATGGTATAAGGTATCAAGTTACCCATAATAACCACACCGCGGCATAGAGCAGCGAATAAAACAAAGGATCCCCTTTACTTTGCAAGAGCTTTCCAGTAAATATAACTGGATTGAGTTAAATCATTGAGCCAGACACGATACATCATCTATCTACATCTATTGTATCATTGAACTGTATACCTGCTCTGCCAACATACGTATTTTCACCTAGGAAGCCGTTCAATATCGGATTAGAAATTGAGTGTTGGTATTAGACTATGTTCCTGAACCATGACCGTCTGGGCTTGGAAGAGTTCAATGAAATTAGTTGGCGCTGGCGAACATGTACACATGTGCTTTGCTCTGCATGTCCAAGCTAACCAACAGTCGAAATATTTCTCAGAATAATGTTGCACATGCAAACAAAACATCTGCAGTTTATTAGCCATGAAACTGAAATGGGTATTTATTATTATCTACTTCCCTTGGCTTTGAAAAATCGTCTAATTTTTAAGACTTATGATAACTTTTGCAATGAAATATTGAAATTATACAAATGTGTGCATATGCATGTTTTTGTGTCATGCTTTTAACAAATAATAGTTAGAGAGGCACATCTTTAGTTTTTTTTTTTTAAGAAATTACTCCGAAAACTATTTGGAGGTATGTAGGTATGTAGGTATATTTATACTGATGATGAAAATAAAGATATCTATGAACTATTTATTAAAAAAAACAGTACAGAAGTTAAAACATAATTATCTATTTTATAGTGTCTTAAAACTAAATTTTAGCTCTGAATTTTTAAATTTTTTTATTTGAATCAAACTTTTTTTCAAAACTAACCTTGGATTGATTGTTTTTAACATTTGAAACTACACAATTACCTACCTCATTATTTTGTGAATTAAACTAAACATCTTAGTAGTCGCGTTAAGTTTCGATTGATTGCCTTTCAGTAGGCCCATAGATGATATATTTTCAATAAATATTCATGTAAGTTTTAAAGCAAAATGAAATTCAAGACAACTATTGTTTTAATTATGTGGTTTTTCGTAGTGAGTACATTTAAAAGAGGTAGTATATTTCATATCTGTCAAATGAGATTTTTTGACATTCAAAATTTATTAAAAGTTTCGTCAACCGACTGCAGTTCAAGACCAGATGTGGGCCCTTGCCGCGCTTTGATACCAGTATGGGGTTACATACCAGAATATAACAAATGCATGAAATTCATTTATGGTGGATGTCAAGGCAATGAAAATAATTACGAAAGTCTTGAAGAATGTGAAAAGAATTGCAAATATCGGTGCTCATGGTTTTGTTTTTTTTAACAATCAAATGTTAGTACAAAATACCGTTGTTGTTTAAAATCAAATTACGGTAATAATGTTTCTATTTTCTAAAAGTTTTAATGTCTTTGGTCCTCATTTCAATGCTTTAAAATAACTTTCACGTGTCGACTTGGATCTTTCACCCTAAAAATATGTACAATGAACTAGTTACATATACAAAAACATACATATAAATTGTACACATGTTAAAAAGCTGTTTTGTTTTGTAGGAACCGTGCTTAAAAGACCGAATGCTTTTAGCTTCTGAAAGAGGTCATTTGGTATCAGTTGTGGAGAAAACCCCCCTAATTAGAAAGCCGAAACACTTTTCATTCTTAAGCTAGTTATTCAAGCTATACACCTTGTCGGTCAGAATTGTTCTGAATGTAAAGTGTTGTTAAATTGATTAATAACAATTCTTCCTTCATTTAACTAATATTTACATACATTTCTCTGATCGCTCTGACTTAAGCTTTGAATTTAAATTTCTTGTAGAATCAGGTGTCATAAGTTTTAAGAATCAGCTATATGTATGTATGACTCAATAATAATCTTTCCACTGTAGTATTTAATACCTGATGTGAGTTTAATCATGCTCAGTGATCTTTCGTCGAAATAACAGCCACATTTAGATTATATTTTCATTGTTTGTATTCTAAACTCTGCCTTTTCTGAATATTACGTATTTGACAAAATGAAATTCATCATTATTATAGTAGTAGTGTTTTTTGTTGCGAGTGCATATGGAAAAGGTAACTTCAAAGATAGTGATTTAATTTTTTGTTAAATATTGAAATCGTCTATTAACAGATTGCAGCTCAGAACCCGATGTAGGCCCTTGTCGAGCCATGATACCAGCATGGAAATATAATCCCAAAGATAAAATTTGCACAAAGTCTTTATACGGTGGATGCCATGGCAATAATAATAATTATGGTACTAAAGAGGAATGTGAAAATGTTTGTACCCGCAGGAAATGGTACGAATGGCTTTGGTTTTCTTAAATCTTTTGATTAATGAAAATTTTGATTTGAATTTGAAAAGCATATATGAATGTAATATGTATATATGTATGTGTGTATATAATGTACATAACTTTTTAAAAAGTTAATAATAAAAGTATAGGTACGTTAGATTAGCGAAAATGTGTATTCAACAAAACCTTCCTGTATTTGGTCTTGACGCTGAAATAGTAAAAAAAAAATTTCTAATTCAAAATTTTTTTATATTTAAGCTTGATAGGGTCCTTCCCGTTCCTATAGATTATTTAACCCAAATATCTATTTTCTCAATCTGATCTATCATCCGGTATCTGATAACCAATCGGAGAAAAGTACGATCGAAGAGAATTCTGAATTTTTCCGCAACCGCGCCACACTAATAGGGTGATGATAAGCAAGCCTGCTTGTTGCGTGAGACTTCGAAGTTTGAATCCCAGAAACATTTAATAGGTTTTAAAACCAGAATCACCTTTCCGATAAATTTGCAAGTCCTCCGAGACTAATTACACTTCAATGAAAAGTGCTTTGCCAATTAGCTGCTCGGAATCGGCAAGATTTGTAGGTTCCCTCCATTCCTCTGAAGGTATGGTTGAGAGAAATGCGCCATTTATTTATTTGATATAAGCGATTATATTTCAGTGTTAGAGACAATCGGAAAAACCACATCGCCTAAACGGATAAAAGTTACAAACTTGATTGTACCACTCATTTTTGTAGCAATCACATTTGGAAAACGGTTTCTAAGAATTTGTCATAACTAAATGTAATTTTTTTGATCTAATCTAGAACACTCCCTCAAATTGTAAAAGCCGAATTTTTATTTTCTATTTTATAGAATCAGCTGTTCTTTTGTTGTCTTTCACTTATCTTTTATGTACATAAGTATCTGCGTGATCACCTCTCAATATATTATTCAACATCTGAGTAAAAACATTCAGTGATCTTTCTACCGACAAGGTACTGTTAACTTTGCTCCATTGATTTTTCTTTCTGAATACGTATTTTATACCAAAATGATATTCAAAGTAATGATAATTGGTTTAGTGTTTTTTGTTTTGAATGTAAATGGAAAAGGTTGGTGTAGTGACAAATTTGATTATACTATGATCTTTCAAATATTTACTTATATTACGCATCAATAGATTGCACTTCAAAACCAGATGTAGGTACATGTAGAGGTTACTTTCCATCATTTGCTTACATTCCTGAGGATAACAAATGCGTGAAGTTTATCTATGGAGGATGTGACGGCAACGATAATAATTACGATACTATAGAAGATTGTGAGAAGGCTTGTAAGAGGACTAAAAGATGGTACGAATGGCCTTGGTTTTTCTAGACTTTTCTCCTAATGTTGAATTGATGTATTGAATAAAAATTGTGAAAGTAACTTTTGATTTTCAATTCCAAGTGATTTGAAGCTTTTCAAATACAACGTGTAGTGTACCTACCTACCTGCAGACATTTTATCAAATTGAAACGGATAATTCTGAACAAAGAAAAATGTGTTTTTTATTCTCAAAAAAGCTTAAGTGATTCACATACGTACACAATCACACAAAAAATTTGTAGGTATTTCATCGGTAAGGTAAGGTGTTGGTACTTTAAACGAAACAGAGCAAATTGAGCAATTCAGCTTCAAGACTTTAAAACTTTTCGAGCATATTATACTCGTACTTTACATAGACTGAAGCTTTCGGGGGCTAACGTGGTGTACCCCATGGGTGGATCAGTAGTGTGAAACAAAAAAGAAGGTGAGCCGTGATCTCTTTGATGCTATACCGTAAAGAGAGAAGAAGAAATTTATTTACTTAACCCCTATTTATTTTAAGCACTGAAGATGATCTTTAAGGCCCTTTTAGACGATCATTTCAGTTGAACCTTCAGTTAAGCTTTCAGTAAAACTTATGTCTAAACGCTTAAAAATGAACTGATAACTGAACTGATGAAATTCCTATCAGTTTTCTGTTCAGTTCTCAGTTTTATTTCTGATTTAAATTTTTCTCAAATAAAAAAAGCTCAATTGAACATCGAACTGACGTCTGTCTATTTACACACTGAACTGAAAACTGAACTGAGAACTGACCGTCTGAAAGGGCCTTTATAACACATCCAAACAACTGCACATTAATATTTGAGGTGTTCTCTAGACACCATTGTTTTTCAAAAGACTTGACCTTCAAGGAATGACACAAAGATAATAAAATATTCTATTTCCGAGACTAACGTAGGTATAAAATAAAATGCAAAAATAAAGTTGCGATAAGTTAGTATTACTCACCCAAAAGTTCATCAGCATCAACAAGTCGGGTAACAAGAACTGCAACTGTCTGCAGCGCTGGCAGTCCCCAAGCAGCAACCTGAGCTAAATTACTATAAGTGTCCTGGTTTCTTCGTAGTGACTTAGTTGCTGGCTTCGGCATAGTTCTTTGACAATTAATTCCACCAATAAGACCTGAAACGTTGGCTGGTTCACAAAATTCATTCCTTGTTTGCCGCACACCTCGATGCCATTCCAAACAGAGTATGGACCACCTACAAATAATGAAAGAACATTTTTATTAATAGTCAACAATAATTATAAAATAAACTATGCAAGAAACATTGATTACAGGAAAAGAAAAAAAAAACTCTGGAGCACACATCACATACATGTGTACATATACGAACGCCACTCTCAAGTACCAACTTTTCAACAGACAAATTTGTCTGGGTAGTCGATGGGGCACCCTACTTGTGCAATACTTCAACATGAACACAGCGCAGTACAACGCTCGTCTCACTATACGACAGCGTACGTGTTATTGAGTAAATATTTACTGTTAAAAGAAATATATCTCGGTGGCAGCATTGGGGTTCCGGTCTTAAGTAAACAAAATGTGAGACAACAGCGAGTGCATTTACCTTCAACGGATTCTGAAATGTATCTTTAAAAATATATACGCAGCACTTTGTTGCACTTTATTGCTCATGAGAATGAGGATGATCATCCGAATTCGACTTTTGCAGACTAATTTTGAATAACTGAAATCGAAATTCAGAAGCTTTGCAACGAATCCATCAGATCTTTTTTAAATTGTTTTCGTAAATGTAGTGGATTTCGAGTAAGATTATGAATTTTTATATTTCCTAGCTGTTTTCGGCAGCTTTCCGAACGCGCGCATTCAAATACCTATTTTTGTTCCATAAATAGGTTCGTTCGTTGAACTTTACCCAGGGTTGGTCCAGGTTTCCTTAACAACCTTATGAGCTGTCAGAAAAATCTGGGTTTTCCAGTCCTCACAAAACGTTAAACCACAAAATCACACACATCCCTGTCATTTTAATAATAATAGGTACATGTCATTTGACAGCTCTCAACTCGACCCAGCAAAAACCTAGGACGAGCTGAGGGCAAACCCATCAGGTCAACGAGTTTAGGTTTTTCAAAACGTCCTTTGTGGCGATCACAGGGTGACATCGCGGTTTCAACGAACGAACCTAATAACAGTTGTAAGCTCTAAAGGAACAAGGTTCAAAAAACTAATTGTAAGAGTTTTAGATCTCACGAAGGACCTCCGGTAGTAGTTGGAAAATTCAATTCACTTCATTTCTTGCCAATAGTCAAAGGTTATTTAAAACTCACGATTTCAATTTCAAGCAAGCTTTAATAAGAACAACGAAAGGAAAATGTCTCGTAGAGTTCTGAAATTAATGAGCTGGGCCTAATCGGAATGTGCATGTATCGGGTTCGTGCTAAAGATTGCCATCACACTGAGAGCTCATCCTCACTCTGGTCCTCTTCACGACGACCGATGTCGACGTCGACGCAAAACTAGCAAGATGAAGATTGTGGAATTCACATCCACACGCATTCACTGTATAGAGAAAGACAAGCCCGAGAAAAGAGTTATCGCCAAGAAAGCACACAACAAGAACCTGCTATAGCATCATCACCTCATCAAGGCACCCATTTAGCTTTCGGATGGAGGGCCGACCAGTTCGGAATTGATTTCGCCCCTACCTTGCTCTTGATCCTATCGTGTACCCAACGTTTTTGTTTTTCAGTTGCTGGTTGCTGTGCTGTGTGCTAGTTGCGATGTTGTTGTTCGCAAGTTTATTGCTGTTGCTTTTCCTCTTACCTGGGCTGTTTGTTTCCTTCGGCCAAATGTGGTCATAACAATCAAACGATGTAAAACGCGATCCATGCACGAGATAAGTATGGTAGACGAATGAAATTTAAACGAGCTCAACCGCTCCCTACACTTCGTTCGTTCATGATTCATGAGCCGGCGGGCGCGGTGAGGGACAGGTTCGCCGCATGGAAAAAGAATATGGCCAACAATATGTGGAGAATGCTAACCTTATCTTAATTACAAGCACTTTTATTGCATTTCTCGACAGCTGAACAGGAGGTTCGAAGTTCGCAGTCTCGAGTAATCGTAGAACTGTCGTATGTGACAACACATGTTATAATTAGGTTCCCATCTACATAAATGCACTCAAAAAAGCCCTTTGGATGAACATTTGCTGATTACAGGTGATTTACAAGGGAAAAACTTTTTTCCAGAGCTCGTATACCTATACCTTACTGTTACTACCTACACGTATATGGTATATCTTTTCATGTCAATGAATAACAAATAACAATAATAAACAAATATTCAAGAACATTTGCGGGTGTGTGTTTATGTTTATGTGTACCCGCCCGTTCCGCAGCTACGTAAACAGATCGTGTGAGTGACTCAGCGAATAGCAATACATATAATTTTTCTAACGACAGCTTTTAGTTACTGTATCCGCACACATTTATGGCGTACAGATACAGACTATACCTACTCATTTAATGTATCTACGCCTCGTGTCTTATCTTTCCTCGACTCACTGTATACGTAAATATACAATTACGATTACCAACCAACTAGCAGCAAACAGCAGCGGTTACAGGTTGATGATCGCTGCCTGATCTTCCGTATTCGTTTCCAATTTGTTTGATTACTTTTTCCATCAGTAGACGCGATTATCGACAGCATCGTTATAATTACTGTGCAACAACAAGGCGCAGGATAATCAGAGATCAAGTGCATCCCGAATTCATTCGATTCGAGGCATCCATCTTCCGCGCACCCTCATCCAAACATGGAATACATGTATGTAATGTAGGTATATCTGTGTTATATTTATGTAGATCATTTGTTAAAAATAGTTGGAAGTAAACAAAAGCTGGATATAAACTTGATGGACACTCAAATCGAAGAATCTGAAATCAATTTATTCACGCAACACATTCCAATCCTAAAAAGAATTTAGTAATTTTTTTTAAAGATAGTTTTCAAGTGATGACAGTTTGTTTGTTGATTTTAGTAATAGTATTGATGTGTGTGGAGAAAGCGCATCATGACGTTAATTAATGGAGAGCGAGACTGGGACTAATACTCCAGCCGCCAACCGTCACGTCGCGTCGCGTCGCGTCGTGCTGGCGGTTGGAGCGGCAGGTACGCATTTGTTTTTATGTTTTTTCGTTGCACGAGAGGATAAGTTGAGAGAGGATTTATTACATATTCTATCCAAAATCATTCAGAAACAACAGGAACAAAAGTAGCTGGGAAATTTGCAGAGTGAAAATTTCAATTGGAAAATATCCCAGTCGGCAGATAAATCTCCAAATGTTGAAACTCCATATTTATATACAGTGCCAATTTCTTCAGTAATTAGGTGTCTTTCTCTAAAGCATTAAAATAATCGGCAGTGGAGGTGTGCTACACTACAGCCTGCACTTGGAAAAACACTCTTTTTCCCTTACGCCAACATTACTATTTTTGAAACTGAAAAATTAAGCATTTTTCTTGCTGAAAAGCAAAGGCCCACAGCAAAACTTTTGGGCCAAAAATGTAATCTGCTTCTGAAACTCAGAAATACCAACTTTAATCAGTTCAACGACAGAAGATCGAATATAACGATAAACACATAAAAACCATTATGTCAATTTAAACAATTAAAAAATTTGTAAAACTTGCAAGTATAATTGAGAAGTGTTTTTTTTTTTTTACATAAACTTGAGCATTGTTTTCCACAGTGAAGGCTTCAGGAAGCAGCACACTTATTGTAGAAAAAGTGTACTTGGAATGGCCAATAATTGGGTTAATATCAGGGGCCGAATTACCGCATCATTGATCGAGTCAGTGAGTGCAATTTTTTTTATAAATTCGCTCTTCATTACACAACATCAGTCAGCTCTTCATTTATCGACTTCAGTTCGTTCATATACTGATGAAAGAATGTCAAATTGTGGTAATAAAGTGATCGATAACGGAAGAATTAATGCCAAAAACACATAGGCAATACAGTCACGAAATACTCGATCACGTGTGAGGTAGTTCGACCCCAGATTAGTGCTTGATTTCTAATAGAAATAGAAAGATTATGAGTTTATTAAAGAAGCAAGGAGACAGCATCGGAGCTGGAAGCTTATACAATTTAGGCTTTTAATGCTGAGGATTAAAATAATAACCCAATAAAAATTGACAATTCAATAAACTACACGGTTCTTCAACTGCAGTCTTTAGACTGACACCTTCTAAGAAAGCAAATCAAACCAAACAATGTATTTATAGGGTACTTTCCTGATAGATAAAGGTAAATTTAATAACTTTTTATTTTTTAATGTTGACTTTCAACTTTTAGTGCATTGTATAAAATGTATGCAGTATGAATAATGGAAGTCCTTAATTAGACTTAACTGAAGAAAAAATGTTCTTAAGTCTTGAGGGGTCTATTTTTGGTTAAATTTGAAAGTGCCTATACCTACTTAAAGGACCGGTTCTAAAAGTATGTTTTCCTTTGTCCAGCCGTCTCTGTGGCTAACGAGGTATCCCACAAGCAATTTATTTCAAGTGGAAACGTAGATATTCAAAACTTACAACAACAAAAAAACTTATAATGTATTCTTTCCGATTTTATGTTTGTCCATTTAACAAGAGAGATCCAGCAACCCAGGTCCAATTATTTATGCAAACGAAAACCAGAACTCGGAATTCTAATAAGAATGGACCAAAGGGAACACAGAAAGACAGCACGTATAAGAAAAAATGGTAATAAAATCGAAGAGCTATAATTTAAAACCAATAAACACAAGTAAAGTCCTGTACCTTTTAGCGGGCTCGCGAGAAAGATTCCGATCAAAAAATCTGTAAACGTACAACGAAAAGTAAATAAAGGAATGATAAAAAAAAAATTCCCGGTAGGTAGGTATAGTAAAAATCTCAACAAGCCGGTCATTATAGTTGAACAAGATCGGTGTATAGTTGGTTTTTTGCCATGAAACTTATGATAATTTTTCCAAAACCAGTTGTTCTTGGACCTCACTCTGCCGGACGCTGATGATGCTACTTAATTGCAGGTTGGTTGCAGTTGGAATGCACTCGCCTGGCGCACATCCACATGGCAATTAATTGCTAACACGATGGGAGAAACAAGTCATATCCTAGAACGAATGAATTATGACGTCCCCACCATTTGAACACTTCCTTTTATTAAAGTCTTGAATACAATCTTGAATAATGGCTTATACCATGTCTGCCTGGCGGCTAGTTAGTTTGCCTATGGTACAAATCTGTTTTGAAGGCGTTTTGCCACTCTTTTTGTTCTGCTTTTTCAACCAGCAGGTAAGTGTATACCTTTACCTACTCTCTGTCCTTAATCCTGCATTTCCATCCAACAAATTCGATTTATCACTGGCTCGTTGCAGAGCTGCTGCGCGTTTAATAATATAAGCACACCTATATTCAAAGACCCAAGAAGCACGATTTTCTCACAAAGGCGAACCTTTATTGGTGTGAGTCTGTGGGTATAACTCTCATTCTCCAATAAGTTGGGAACATTGGGTTACAACACAAGCGATCGCATGAAAGACCGAGGCTTCCAGCTGAGCCTCGGTCTTTCATGCGATCGCAATTCGATGCTTAACGCAAATTTATTTATTCTGATTTTTGTATGCACCTACTTGTTTCCTTTTTTTGTTTTTGTAAACATGAACACGGATATCGTTTGGAGCTCGGCTGCACGTCTGAGTCTGCAAATTAAAAAAAAAACTATGCTGGCATACCCTGCTAAATGCTCATATGTATCTTTACCATGGGCCGTACAAGTAAGTACCTTCATCTCATCGGCTATGAAGGTTGTGTTGTTGTAATTCTTTTCCATTGTGTTGAGTCGAGCGAACATGGGATACACTGATGTCAGCAAGATGCTGACGGTGAATATGGTCGTTTGAAAGAGCGCACTCGCTTGCTTTACTAAACCCTGGCCTGATGTACGACCGTTCATACTAGTGAAGATACCTACACCTAGGGGATTCGTTTTCGTACCTCTCCGGGCATTTCTTGTTATTATTGTTTTTTCCCTAGTTATTATTATTTCTGTTTTTTTTTTTTTTTGTTCTTCACTGGTTATTTTATTTTCTGGTTTTTGCTTTGTTTATATGTATTCCTTTTAAGGTTTTCTTTCTTGAGATTGTTCACTGCGAGTTCGGAAAACATCTTGCAGCAGCAACAGTCTCGTCTACATCTCGTTTGAATACATTCTTTGAGAGTCGAGACCCTTTTTTCGTTTAAACGTGCAATAAATTTTGAAAAAAACTACTATAGATAGATAATGGAAGAATTTACTTGGTGGTTTTACTTTTACGTTCATCGACAAGAATAAATGTTAACCTGGCTTAACAGATGAGAATTCTGCAGGCGGAAATTAGTTGTAGGTAGTTGGTATATTTTAAAAATTTAAAAAACAGTTCTTTAAAAGGGTAAATGCAGCAATTTCTTTTATTGAAAATAGTTAGTCTGTGCACAGATAGGTAGCGTTTTACTTTTAGCATCTGGAAGTTAAAAAAAAGAGACAGTAAACAACTTTCGACACGAAATCAACAGACAGACAGACTTCAAATTACTGACTCTGAACTTTTTACACCCAAGGCCAACTGCCAGTTTTCCTTTACGATAAATAAAAATAAATAAATAAACAGGGAAGCGCAATAGAGCGAGGATCTAACGCATTTCTCTTAGCCATACCTTATGAGGGAATGTAAGGGACCTACATTTGTTTGCCTATTCCAAACGACCAATAGAGAAGACTCCTTTCTTGGCAGTGTAACTACTCTCAGAGGACCTGCCAAGGCAGCACCCATAGAACAACAGCTGGACTTTTCTCATTTTTAAATTTCATTTGTTCACAAATGGGCAATGGAGTGCGTATAAAAAATGGAACCCAAATAATTGAACCTTTAATGTTTTACTGTTTTACAGAAAAAGCAATCAGCTAACTCGAAAAATGAAACCGCAAACAAAATCTCTGAGGTATCTATTAATTGGGGTGCCATTTGGGTTTCAAATCATAAGAAAACACAGTTGATACTGCATAAGAGATCCTTGTCCAAAATAACAGTTTGTAATTTACAATACAATCAAAAACTAATAAGCATAGCGAATGTGTTGATAGGAAAAACAACAAAATAATAAGAATTTTAATGAGTTTTTAAGACAATTAGGTATGTTCAAAATGCACAATTCTTTGATCGGTTTGAATTCTCAAAATGATAGGCGATCTATCGGATCAACCGTGCGATCAGTTGACCAAAATCACACCGCATGCCTCTCTGGTCTCTGGCTTGCACACTTGGTTAAATGCTAGAAATTAAATAAATTATGTCCGATAAAATTATCATCTTTTTCAGCAAAATATTCTTCATAGGAGGCAACGGGTTTTTACATAAAATTAACATTCAAATCGAATTCAGAATAATTTTATTGAACATTGAAAAATTACCAATGTAAAGTCCATCGCTCACTTGAAGTCTCGCTCAGTAAGTGTCCATTCGGAACAAGGCTATGTTTTTTTTTTTCTGTACGATCGTATAGATTATAATCAGACCTGCATATCATTCTACTAAATGAAAGGAGAATATTTCTGTTGTCGTGGGCAGACTTTAGGCCGAGAACTGCTGCTATTATGCATGAATCCAATGGGATTTGTGTTACCCGCAGTGCCATTGTGGGTAAGCTATTATAAAAATTGTTTATTTTAACATTCGGGATTTGGGTCGTTTCGATTTCTCCATGTGTATGTGCCTGCTCGTTATGATCTCTCAAAGGATTTGTCTGTAATGTCAGTTGTACCTTCTACGTTTAAAAAATATTTATCGACGCACATCAAGCAGCAGGGCACAAGTATTTTCCATTTCCTATTATTTATGTGTGAGTGTGAATTAAATTGGATTTCGGTCTTACTATCGATCGACTCTGTTCTGTTATGTTACTTTTTATTTATAATATTAGGAGCTTCAATAAATATTTACCAACGACGACGACGGCGACAGCGATGTTAGGCTCTTCGATCAGAAATACCTTTATTTAATACAAACAAGCGGGTAGGTAACATACGAGTAGTTTAATCTATTTTTCCAGCTACGTGCTGAAAAAGATAACTATAAAGAACGTTTGTATTATTTACAGACGACCACGTCGACCGACGTAGAAAAGACTTTATCTACGCCTATATCAATATGCGTTATCTATCGTTATCATAAAATACAAACTGAAATACCTACCTTTTCTTTATTTAATTGTATCAATACAATAACGTTTACTAACCTTCTAAAATGATTTTTCGACAGTGCCCTAATGTCTCGATTTTATTGTTTACTTGAGGTTTGAATGGGATCGATATAAAAATATGGAGAGTGAGACTTTTATGTGTATATTTTCAAATTTACTTGAACTGTTCATGACTTCAGGAGCGCATTTGGTACAAATTATAATTTGAGTTGGTACAAACGTAACTACGTAATGGATTTCGTTACAAATGACATATGTGTTTATTTTCAAATGGCAGGGATGTGTGGTGACATTATGGTCAAGCGTTATTTGAGGACTGGAAAACCCAGGTTTTTTGACAAATCATAGGATTGTCAAGGAAACCTGGGCCAACCCTGGGTAAAGTTGAACGAACGAACCCATTATGAAGGTAACCTGCAACCTTTAAGCCGCAAGTGAAACTAGAAACTTAGCTGATGAGTGAGTTGTTGCACTTTTCTATGTTGCCGAAAAATAACTCTGATACCATAGACCTCCTCCTAACTAATCGGCCCTATCGAGGTAACCGTCGGAGCGCAGTTTTCTCCGCAATGCATCTTTTTTCGGATATTCAATTTTGCTTCGAAGTAGGTAGTTGTCGTCGTAAGAAATTTTTCACAAATGCGGCAATGCTAGCATTTCCAAAACTAAAATCTCCACAACAAAAACTTATCGGAGAACGTCGGATCGTCCGATCGGAAAACTACCACGAAGCTAAATGTCTCCGATCGGAGAGAATTCCGTTCCGACGCGACGGTTACCTCGATAGGGCCGAATAACTAATTCCTACAATATTTATAGCACGTTTTTTAGTTGAAGTTGACAACCGGAATGTAGAATATGCAGTAGGTATATAGAGCCCTAAACCATAAGCTGCGCACCTGCACTGTTAAGGTTATCATGAAGCAACATTGTTCCGAATAATGTGTTTATAATCTTATCTAGCGCAATGCAGTGTTTATTTATGCTTTTCGGTAGTTTGTTTTACCACTGGCATCTATTAGGCAATTTTTCAATAAATTGATAATAAAGGTTTATCCATAACAGGCACCTATAGGTACATATGAACATTTGTAACACCATTTCTATCGTTTTTTATCAATTCTCATAAAAACAATAATGCAAAATAAAAAAAAAACTTACCAGACACTTGCTGACATCCCAAAGTAGTATCTTAAAAGAAATGTCGCTGCACATGAAGCATTCGATAATCCATCGATAAGAAGCAAAGACACGTTTGGTAGTTGCGGATCATAACCGCAGGCAGTTGTGTTGCGACCTGAAACAAACCGTACAGTCCATCCAATGGCAACCAAGCTGTGGCAGGTGACGAGAGGTGTTAAAATGCGATCCCATTTTGTATCAGAGAGGATAAGGCAAAGTGTAGCTATAACGGCAATTCCCAACGCTGCATAGCTCCATGTGGTCACCCACATTTCAGCCAAATGCTTCTCCGCTTTATCAAATAGAATGTCTGCCTCACACAAAGGAGCACAACGTCCCGAACGGTTAAGTCTTATATATAAATGAGACTTAGCCAGGCTCTGGCATCCTGTTTGATGGAATGATGTTACTTTTGAAATTGGTGGAGCCATCCCCACTCCTATTTCACCTGGTCCTTCCATGCACATATGCTCATGGTTGTTTTCTTTTGGAAATCGATTACAATCCAAAGCCGGTGGCCAAGGAAACCCAAAGCCTTGCAAAACAGGATGACATCGTGTCCTTACAGATTCGCACAAACTCCTACATGGACCAATAGGTACAGGCACTTTCGGTGTGCACATTGGCACATAGGCTGCGCACAGAAACAATTTCAATTGCGTACTGCAAATGTATTCGATCAATGGCGCAAAAGTCTGTAGAGTAAAGTCAACATCGGTCTGTAATTCATGTCCTACCATATTGGGCATAGAGGTTTCATTATAGCCAATACCGCGGCACAATTCAATTCGAATCGGTTCACAAACTCTCGGTACCAAATCTGCATCTGTAAGCCTTCCACCACCAGCCAACAATATCAAGGCACAAAGAGCTGTATGCAACTTGGTCATAACTCGTTTCGTGGTAAAACAATTTTTATTTAAAAAAAGAAAAAGATGTATATGTACATATATATTGCACTTTAGCGATCGAATTTTCACACCCGAAGCGATCAATTTTAAACACTGATCCTCTAAGTTAGATAGTTACACTTATTCAGAAAGATATTCATTAAATCTGCAATTTATATTAAAACAAGTTGTCGAACTATAGCTGGCACTGGCACACAAGATGAAGATGCACAATTGGTACATGAAGTCAATGTACTATAAGTAAGGAAGCAGTACAAACACCGCACACTGGAATTCTTTAAATATCTCTACTTTCCACAGATCTTTTGCACTCTATTCAAATGAAAAGTATTTCATAATATATCCATTATAATATGCACCATATTATAGCTTGCTGCTATACTTTACTGTTCGATCAATCGCCGAAAACCGTTCTCCAGCAAATCGATCGGTGTGTAAAAACAATTAGGTATAATCTTATTTATCCAAAAAGGTAAAATATACAAAGCCAATACACATTTGAATGCGAACAGGTGAGTTTACTGAGGCAAAAATACCGCGTCACGACGAGGCAACTGCTCACTTCTAACTGAGTGGGACTGTCATCGAACAAATATGACGTAGCCAAGTGGTTGGTTCTGCGTTCTGCCTCTGCGCCTACAGCAAACGTTTCCAATTGAAGAGAGGAAGCAAAAGATATTTTGAACAGTAATATGAAAAAGTAATCTTATACACATGTTGCAGTTCGTTTGAAGAAAAACATTTCATGTTATTTCACACGATTTGAACTTCATGTAAGTAATGAAATAAATAGTTGGAGAATTTGTGAAGATGAAGATGAAGGCAAGTGTGTATATCAACTTCCAAATTTGATCAAAATAAAGGGGTCGAAAGCTAGCTTCAAATAAGAACGATATCATTTAAGATCGAAAAATGTATTTTAGAATTCTTGAATGGGAGTACCAATAACCACATACAGCTGTGACTTATATCGATTTTCAATGACGAAAATAGTTAATCCTTTTGTGAAAAGATTAACTCCTATCCCATTTTTCATGTTTCTTTGAAAAAAATAGAGTAGATCTCGTAGATAGATGAAAGAAAATTTTTTTAATGATCTTTTTTATTCAATCGAATTTATTTTTCAAACACCACTGTGAGCAAGGAAGGTATCGGATTGCATTTTGTAATTTATTTAAGAAAGAAACTTATATCAACGGAACTGTGTGACTGGAAGTAGTGGCAGCGGCGGGTGCTGAAGCTGAAAGCTAAGGCAGCATACATACATTCAGTTTGGTGCCTAACAAGTTTGCTAATCACCTTGTTCTCCATCCATGCATGTGTTTGTAAGTAAACAAAAATATACACAATCCAAAGGCAATAAGCTCAGGCACAAAGCAACACTGACAGTTTCTTGTGTTGCTATTACCTGAAGTTTGTAAGGTACGATCGCTCACTGACTTCGTTTGCCAGCCATGGAAGATCGTAATCAGCCTTTTTTTTCTCTTTTGGCTAGTTAGTGTAACCAGTTCATTTAAAGTTTTAACGAGACAACAAGCTTGATCCAGGCTTTGATTTTAGACTCAGTCTCTTAGAGCGGTTGTGTAGGTATTCGTGTAATCAAAATCTTGTAAACACCTTTTGGACGTTATTTTTACAATTTTCTTTTTTGTTACTTTCTTGAGTTGGCTCGAGACAAACTTAATAACATATACCAGGTGCAGATGCAGACAAGACATTTTTTTGTGCAGGCGTTGTGCGCCACAAAGAATTGAAATGATTTTTCTATAGTGTTTTATTGTATACCTAGGTATGCAGTAGGTTTTTGTTTATTGAAACTTACAGTAAGCACTCAGTACGTTTGAAAATAAGCTAGATATACTAGGTAGGTATGCAGATATCTAAACACAAAATCGATTTCAAGCAAGAACACCATAAAGAAAATGTTGTCAAATTTTCTTCGATATTAGATCTTAACTGTATATATATGCAAAACGCTTCCGGAATTATATGAATCCCAACTACAAGTTATCGACAAGAATATATATACATATATGTATATGTACATATAAAGTGAAAATTTTGCGTAGAAAATTAAATAATTGCTATTAGTGATAGTGATAAAAACAGTAATTCATTCATTTTATATTCAGTGTTTGTTCATATAAGGTCTGTATCTTTACTTACCCGCGGGATCCCGTGGGATCCCGCGGGATCCCGAAACGTGTATCTTTACTTTTTTTTGACGTAAAAGTGGCAGAGCTTTTGCTTTTTTGGCACTTCCCCTCCAGTAAGAATTTACCCGAACAATTTCCTCGTGCACTTTCCTGCTTGTCAAATCGGCTGTTTGTGAAATCAGCTGATCGAAACATTTCGATTGAATTCAAATTTATATTTGAAATTAAAAGAAAAAAGGAAATCAAAATCTCTCTTTGTAGGTTTGAAAATTCAAAATAATGTTAAGTGTGCAATGTAACATTAGGTCTGTTCGTTGAACTTTCCCCAGGGTTGACCCAGGTTTTCTTGACAACCCCATGAGTTGTCAAAAAAAACTGGGTTTTCCAGTCCTCAAAAAACGCTAAACCACAAATCGCCACACATCCCTGTCATTTAAATAAAAACACATGCCATTTGACAGCCCTCAAATCGCCACAGCAAAAAGCTAGGGCGAGTTTGGGGAAAACCTGTGGCAAACCTATGGCTCAAAAAACACTCAATTTGACATTCAGTGCGAATTTAGGTTTCTCAAAAAACGCTTTGTGGCGACCCCATGGCGACCCTAGGGCTTCAACGAACAAACCTATTGCTTTGAGCTCATTTTAGCACGTTTCTGAAACAAAATTGTTTGTATGTTTTTTTACATCTCTACAGAGAGTGCATGACAAATGTCATTCAGCAAGAAACATCCCAAAAGGCGTATCTTTACTTTTCATTTTCGGATGGAGATTACAAAAACAACATTAAAAAGCTCGAGCCCAAACTTTTTCCCGGGCTTTTTCCCAAACTTTACCCAGAAAGTAAAGAAACAGACCTATAATTATTTTGAAAAAAGTTACTATAGGTCTGTTTCTTTACTTTCTGGGTAAAGTTTGGGAAAAAGCCCGGGAAAAAGTTTGGGCTTGAGCTTTTTAATGTTGTTTTTGTAATCTCCATCCGAAAATGAAAAGTAAAGATACGCCTTTGGGATGTTTCTTGCTGAATGACATTTATCATGCACTCTCAGTAGAGGTGTAAAAAAACATACAAACAATTTTGTTTCAGAAACGTGTTAAAATGAGCTCTAAGCAATGTTACATTGCACACTTAACATTATTTTGAATTTTCAAACCTACAAAGAGAGATTTTGACTTCCTTTTTTCTTTTAATTTCAAATATAAATTTGAATTCAATCGAAATGTTTCGATCAGCTGATTTCACAAACAGCCGATTTGACAAGCAGGAAAGTGCACGAGGAAATTGTTCGGGTAAATTCTTACTGGAGGGGAAGTGCCAAAAAAGCAAAAGCTCTGCCACTTTTACGTCAAAAAAAAGTAAAGATACACGTTTCGGGATCCCGCGGGATCCCACGGGATCCCGTGGGTGAGTAAAGATACAGACCTAATGGCTCTGAAAAAAGTTCAAATTCGCAATCCAATGGATTTGGAAGAAAACAAGACGTAGTGGAGATTCCGAATCGGCAGCCGTTTATTTTAAACCATTCTGAGGAGGTTGTGGAAGATTTAATAACCAAGAAGAAAAAAGAAGAAAAGGAAAATGGAAGGTAAGTTTTTATAAAAATTACAATAATTGAACTACAATTGTAAAACTCTTTTAGAAATAAGTCCAATTTTTTTTTTCCTATCTTTGCAAGGATCAACATTTCACACCACGGAAGCCACATCCATGTTTTCCACGATTGCAATTGCTCTAACAATTCGTGCAGATGTGCCTTCACAAATTGCTTCAAAAAGTACGTCTCTGGAAGATTCGCTAGACGAGTTGTTCCAAGTTGGAAATTCTCGCTCCAACATTATTATTATTGAATAAAAATTACAATTTCATATGTCTAGCTTTTTTTTATTACTTCAAAATCTTCTGCGTTATCATCATCGTCTTCTTCAAGAGCTAAAATTCTTACTTTTGTGTCGTCTGTGACTCCAAATAATGTTTGTCCATCAATGTAAGCCCTATCATAATTTGCAGTAAATCTTACTTCGATTGGCCAACTAACACTTGTACCTTTACCAAAAGCAGAAGATATATTACATTTTATTTCTATGGAACATTCGACTTTCCAATAACAAGCGCTATTTAAATAACTAACTGAAGTATAATTGAGGAGTCGCAACCATTCCAACAAGTAATTGTGGTTGTGTACATAACCAAAACCTCTACTAACATTTAAACTTTTTGTATTGAAACAATTGGATCGAAAAAATTTCAAAAAAAAATTCAAAAAAATTTTAAAAACTGAAGGTGTGTGGTCTTGTCTGCTGTTAATTGGGAGTTCATTGTTCGGAATCCCAGAAACATAAAATTGGTTTTTACGAGTATTGCGTTTCGCAAGGAATTGGCAAGTCCTTTGAGAATAAGTACACTGACATGATAAACTCCTTTCCCACTAAGCCGTTCGGCAAAAAATTGTAGGTTCCTAAATTTTGTTAGGCCAGACACCAGAGGCTTCTCGAATTCTGCTGCACCATCCTATTTTACATTTTTGCTGTCAAAATATGAAAGAAAAGTGCTAGTGGGAAGCGTTTCCAAAATTTCGATTTTAAAACTTGTTTTCTAGTGCTTGAAGTGAGCAATCACATAATTTGAGGATTCTGTTTTCCAGCGGCAAACTTACTTCAAGCACTTGTTGGAACATCACAACACTTAAGTTTTACTTTCCAAACCTGAAAACATGTTTCAATGAAAGGAGTAGGTGTGGTTTTGAGAGTAAATCTTTCGAATTTCAATGAAAAACGCTTTTAGAGTTGAGAACCCTTTATTCCAATAAATAAGTTATGAATTCTGTCTTTTCAAACTTACTCAATGACGCTGTATACAAATTGTATTCCAATTACGAAGGTACATGTCCCAGAAAGAGCGGATGGACATCAACACTCCGCCTCGGCGGGTCTTCGAAAGCACATTGCAGGGAAATCGTGGAAGGGAAAGACCTCGTCTTAGGTGGCGCAATCAAGTGTAAGCTCAATCTTATGAGTTGTCAAAAATACCTGTGTTTTTCAGTTCTCAAAAAACGCTAAACCACAAAATCTATTGAACAAAAATATATGCCATTTGACAGCCCTGTCCATTACCTAAACTCGCCACAGCAAAAACCTAGGGCGAGTTGAGGGAAACCCCAGGGTAAGCCCAGGGCTCAAGACACACTAAAGTTTGGGTTTTTAAAAAAAGCTTTGTGACGACCACAGGGCGACCCCAGGGCTTTAACGAAAAAACCTAATCAAATCCCATAAGATAGAGAAACCAACTATTTATATAAAAAAAGTTTCGAAGTAAGACTTATAGGAAAAAAAATTGTTTGTGTCCAATTCAACAAATGTCATTTATTTACAAAATAGCTTTACAGCGTGTTATGCTCATAAAAACTATTGTTAACCAGCTAAGTCCTACGAAAAAAAAATACTGCGGGAACTGTTTTGTTCATATTTTTAAATTTTTCTCATCAAACTCTGTGCACATATACATTATTTTTTGGAAAAGCAAACGTGACTTAAATATACTCTTAAGAAATAATTCACAATCAATCATAATTTAAAGCGACTAGTTTCACGAATGGATTTCAAAGAGTTTCGCAACTTCGTTCAAGTCTTCGTAGGACTTGTTCTGATTGATAATTGTTCTAGCCAAACCTATGCGATTAAATATATTCCAAAGCAGAATTCCTACAACCTTATCATTTTGTAGATAGAATATAACTCCCTTTTGGAAATCATTTTCAGCAGACTCCTTTGTCTTTGTCGTTTGACTTTCTTCTTTGATCTTGATCTCTTTGGTTGTGTCAGGTGTTGGTTTCTCAGCGTTTTCTGTGGTTCCATCTAAATGGTCGATTTGTCTTTTTTCGTCTGTTTTTAACGCAAACACGGCAACTGTTGGTAAGCTAGATTCAGTTCTGCCAATGCCTTCATAACCGATTCCTGGCCCCAGGTCCGACCAAAACATGCTCTGGTGTTCATATGGTTTTTCTATGTTTAAAAGTGAATTAGTCATTCTATTTTTCATATCATATATTATGTATACTTATTCCATCCTTTCCAACCATATTTTCCCCGGCTAAACGACCAGATGTAACAGAATGATCATGATGCTCCACCCGCCTTCTTCCCAGTAAAGGATCATAGAAGCAAGATGCGTCGCCAGCCTTAAGAGTGAACAATTATTTAGACTAACTTCAATATAGAGTCACTTACATACCACGAAAAGATCTTGTCTGGCTTCCAATTCAGCATTAACTACAAATCCACCCAAATCTTTATCAACTTCAAGGCCAGATAAAGCGGCAATATCTGTATTTGCTTCACACCCAACACAAACGACGGCAATATCAGTCAAAAGAGTTTGACCATTACTCAATGCCAGTTTCAAGCCATTTCCTTCCCTGCTCACTTCTTTGATCTGCACACCAGGAGCAACACAAACTCCCAATTGCTCTACTTTTTGTGTAGTCCATTTACTAAGATAGTCAGGAAGAACCTTAGACATATTTCCAGCTTCCGCGTAGATCTGATTGATTTTAATATCCGAGTTTTTCGCATATGCCCCAAGAGAGCAGCATAGCTCACTTCCCAAAAAGCCGTTTCCGACCACAGTAATGGATTTCTTTTCGTCAATTATCTTTTTCAGCTTCTCAAAGTCATTTGGTGAACGATAAAACATTATCTTCTCTTGGACATTTTTGGGGGCACTGTCAAACACAGGCAAGCTCTTGGGTGTACAGCCGGTGGCTAGCAAACACTTTCCATATTCAATTTCTGTTCCATCAGTCAGTGTTGCAATTCTTTGCTTAGGGTTAATTTTTTTCACAACATACCCCTGAGCTACAGCAATACCACCATTCGGGTTATCCAAAAGTTTAGTCGGATCAATAAAAAACTCTTCTGGTTCGAAGAACAAACTGTAAATACGAATTATGATAACTTTTCCTGACTTTGAATCCTTTTTTATTTTTTCTAACAAAACAAACCTTCTTTCAGCACCAGTCCATTGTTTGAAACGATAATCTTTTGGTATCACACCAGGTTCAGATGCATACCATAATTCTTTCGATAGAGGCGGTCTCATGTAAGGCTTAAGAAACTCGTTGCTAATAACAAGAACTTTTGCCTTAGGATCATTAGACTTTATCGCCCGGAATGCTGAAAAGCTAGCTGCACCTCCTCCCACAAGCAGGTATGGAACTTTTTTGGGAAGATCACTGGAATTCGCTGGTACTAAAAAATGTTTACTTTTTAAAACAAAAGCCAGTTTTTGCAAATACATATGAGTATATATGTAGTTTGTGAAGCTATATAAACAAGTTTTGTGTTATTTTTCGTCTAATTGGTTAGCTGTTAATTTAATGAGTAAGATAGTAGCTGCAGCAGGTTTCAGATATCATCATCTGCAACTTAGAGATGATCATAAAAGGTTGCATCAGGTACGCCTATATCCCTAAGGCCTGGAGAGAAGCCAGGGTCGTCTTTGTACCCCAAGCCGGTAAAAGCTCTCAAGTAAATCCAAAAGATTTAAGACCTATTAGCCTATCATCCTTCCTCCTTAAAATGCTGGAAAGAATGATTGACATACACTTAAGACAGGAAATTAAACCTAGTCTGATCTCAACGGCACAACATGCATATACAAAAGGTTAATCGGTGAAAACTGCACTCCACTCTCTGGTCTGCACCATTGAAAAATCCCTGCACTATAACGAATACACTCTTGTCGCATTTCTAGACATAGAGGGTGCATTTAACAATGTCAACAATACAGCAATCACCAGTGCTCTTAATGGACTGCACATAGAAGAACGCATCAAGAACATGATAATAACAATGCTCAGCAGCAGAATCATTCCAAGATCAGAAACTACAAAACAAACAGAATGGCCAGTAGAGGATATCCGCAGGGAGGAGTTCTATCTTCTCTCCTGTGGAATCTGGTCGTTAACAAATTGCTAATCGACCTAGAAGAGAAAGTTTTCAAGACCATAGCCTATGCCGATGATGTAGCAATTGCCGTTTCAAGCAAGCACCCACAAACCCCAGCTGGGCTGCTATAAAAAGCACTAAACAAGCTTAACAACTGGCCTGAAGACTGTGGACTGAATATCAATCCCCCCCCCAAAACGGAATTATAATTCTCTTTACGAAATACAAAATTCCTCACTTCAGACCCCCAACTATTAAGGGGGTAACACTAAAACTGTCAAATCAGGGTAAATATCTAGGTCTCATTTTTGACAAAAAACTGAGGGCACGACCACTTCCCTACGCTCAGAATGTATCTAGGTTCTACCATTGGTGTTTTTACGGGACACTGTCTAATAGGAAGATGATTTCTGCAGAAGCTGCATGGATGAGGAAGAGGAAGAAACCGTTCAACACCTTCTTAGCTCATGCCTCCATAAGAGGAAAATTACTAGCGACTTAGCTTACATAGACCCTAAAAGTCTTTCAAAATACATTAAAAGTTCCGCGTGGTTCGACTAGCAGGTGATTAACCGACTAGTCCCGAAATGACAGATTAATGGGTGATCAACTCGTTAATCTCACATTGGGTTTTCTGAGATTAGTAGGTGAATAACTTGCTGATCTCTATGGTATCACAATGGACCCTTGTGGTCGAAGTGTGTCAGGCAATGCATGTACGTACATATGTATATCTATATTAATTGCTTACTATGCCCAGTCCTCAAGAGGTCGGCGCCTTTTGGACGAACACATCATAAAAATAGTAATAAATAATTTATTATTAAAAACTTGTGGAAAAAATGCAAAGGGAATGGATGGTCCAAAATTTTGCCTAATCCTCGTAATAAGATACTTATACCTAAATATCTCAAACTTCTCGTACCTATCAGTATATTTTGCAAATAGCTAAGTCTTTTAAAAAAAAATTGTACTTAAATGATTACGCTGTCGTCACCGCAAACATGTTTGTGATTCATTTTCATTTGCAACTTTTATAATTTTATATTATTAAAAGCTTCTATTGCAATAGGTATTTTGAATTATCTTCATATAATATTACAGTTAAAACCAACATACCTCTTTGAGATGCCAATGTCGATTGATTTTCCTTATTGGTATCATTTTGATCTTGCCCAGAGCCTCCCAACAAATACCATGCACCTGCACCAAGACCCGCTGCTCCTAATGCTGCTAATATCCACTTTATTGAATTATTTCCATTCTTTTCAGGGGAACCACTTGCAGGTGGAGAACCATCAGTAGATTTAGGAGAAGAATCCTTCGTATTTTGTTTACATTTTGGCTAAAATGAATAATTATACAAATATATTAATACGATATATATGAGTTGAATTTTAATTGGGAAACTTTTTTAGGGTATTTATTTTCTTGACATGGGAGTGGATTGGGACAAGGGCGAACTTTTGAATGTTCTGGTTCTTTAAGCCTAGTTCTGGCTTCAAGTGCACGTTTCTTTACCGTTTCATATAAATATCTATTCAAAACAAGTGAAGAGGTGATTTTTGCTGAAATTAAAAACAAATTGGGTTAAATCATTTTATGAAATTCAATTTAACCTTTAAATTTACTTACAATTATGAAAAACAAACTTGCTTTTGCCAACTATAATCATTGCTTGGCGGCACGCTGGTATATTATAACTAAGAAGTCGTGTAAATGACATGATGTTTTTGGAATTTATTGGAAAGTTTAATTCAATAAGATGAATAAAATACAGAAAAATATATTGAATAGAACTGGTTGTTCCCAAGATTTTTCAATTCGTGCATGTCAAGGAAAAAAGTTTTCCACCGGTGAGATTTGAGACAGCTGATAGCTAACGTCACAATTTTCACCACTTGGCGTTCAGGTGATTATCGTTTTTTTTTACCACTGACCGAGTAGGTTCGTTCGAATACTTATAATTTTATCCGAATGGGAAGGAAAATATTTCAAAAGATTTTAGAACAATTGATCAATGATCATCAATTGATCAATGAATCATAGAGCGCGTGCAAGAACCTATCGAATCTAATAACTAAGAATATTAATAATAACAGGGATATCCGTATCTGAAACAGCTTTTTAAACGAGTCAGATATCTAAACTCCGAAAACAGTTATATTCGCTTATTTAGCTTTTAACAATTAACCATGCCTATTATGGAATTCGCAGGATTTTACTCCCGGGGAGTTGACAGGATTCGCGGTAGATTCGTGTTCTCCTTATTTGGTATTAGTGAATTCGACGAATGAGCTGTATTATCAATACCAGAACTACCTTATTGTTTTTCACTGTTTTTGTCTTAGATGAATAAAGAAAAGGTTGTTGTCCTCTCTGGTTCTACTCTGTGCTGCTGTCATGTATGTTGACAAAACGAAAAAATTCATTTAACTTGGTACGCAAACAAATTTGAAACTAAAATAAAGCAAGTTTCAGTTTAAAGTTAAAAGTGATATTTATAGTGGACTCAAATGCATATTATTATGATGTAAGAGAAAACTCATCGAATAGAATTACGCTACCAAAATTAGAGTATTTTGAATGTTTCGGTTGAGAGCCTACATTCAAATAAAATACTCATTAGATTGCATACAAATCGTAATTTTTTTTTTATATACTGTTTTCCATTAGGAAATCTGCATAAATGCTATTGAGAAGTGATGTTTGCAGCAAAATTGTTGCTGCTCCGAATACTGTTTTGTTAAGTTTTTTGCAACATCGGGTTCAGTTTTCATCAGCTCAACTATTTTACGAAATTGTTCCCCATTTAAGGTCCGCTTTCTTAAAAAGAAGTAAAATAAGACTAACATATAAATTTAAACTAACATATTTGCACTTTCCATGTTTTGTTTGTTGATTTCTAGTAAGTTTATGTCTTTACGAATTTCGATTCGTTACAAAAATGTCGCGAATGAGAAATGGAAAAAATTATATGGAGCGCGAATGGTTTGCGAATTCACTAATACCAAATAAGTTGAACAGAAAAGTCGGTGGTGCAGGTTATGTTACCGACATTCATTCAATTCCATTCGTCGAATTCCATAATAGCAAAATTTTCGCGAATGGTTGAAACTCACGCTAAATAGCATTCGCCGGATTCCATAATAGGGGTGAACAATTAATAAGTACTTTGCCTACGGTTCACCAGTGTGAAACAGATCAATCATCAATGGTAGAGCTGTAATTCCTTCGAAATTATAATGCTCTTAGAATCTATTTATTAGTGTTTACAAGCGATGAAACTCATCCTAAAATTTGAAGTCTTTTTTTCGTAATTCAAAATGGCAAAAACTTCGTTGAACTTTACCCAGGGTTGGCCCTTGACAACCCTTTCAAAACTTTGGTTTTCCCAGGGTTTGAATGAACGAGCCTAATCTCATGAACTCTGCGCTGCGCGCAACCACGCTGCTTTTTTGTCTCGTGGATTTGCACCACGGCTTAATTTTTTACAAGTGAACATCAAAATGATACTTTGTAAAATTCCTCATTCTTAAATTATGAAATTAAAAAGGAAATGATAAATCTTCCTGATGGGGAGGTATCTGCTCATTTCAATTCTAATAAATCAAAACTATGTACTAAACATCTATATTTTAAAACAATAAACAATCCTTTTGAAAAGATCTGATTACTTTACATCTTGTTCCCTGATCGTCCTCTTTTTAGAGCAAACTCAAAAATAGTAAAATTTTTTTTGCTTTACGGTTTGAGAAAAATAATTTTTTTCTTTCCCAAATAAGCTTAATTGATTGATAGTCTTTATTTACAAATGAAATAACGAAGAAGTGTGTAGGAAAGGATTTGTAGGAAAACATTTTTAAATTACGGTGTTTGTAATAAAAGGTTAACAAAAATTACTAAGGTTGTGATGCTCTACAAATGTTTGCTTCTCATGATCCATGTAATACTTTTTTGTCTTTTACTCCAAACCTAGAGCCCAATTTATGCCCTGAACAATAAAGAAAATTAAAGGCTGCCATGCAACAAGCCATCGGATCCAGTCCAAAAGTCGCCCATAGAGAACATGCGGACGTTCCCACCTAAAATTAAATAATTCAATTTGAAATATACCTACACAATTTATGTTAGTAATTTAAAACTATTCATACGGGTTGCAAAACATTTTTTTGAGGTCGACTTTTTCTTTGCAGTACGGACAAGTTTGTTTCTTTCCAACTATACACCATCCTCGAATGCAGAACTCATGGAAAACATGATTACACGACAATTTGTATGTGTTTTCGATGATACCCTCTTCCTTTTCACTAACAAATAAGTGATTTCCACAAACAGCGCAAACGTTTTCTTCAAGATGTCTTGTCGGCATTCCCGAAGAAGTATAATACTAAAAAATAAATAAAAGTCTGTCACTAAATGCATACTAAACAGGAATCTAAAAATCTCATACACCAATATGTGATGCCATTTTATCTGAGCAAATTTCTGAAATATCCCGACCTAGAACACCAATGTACAATCCATAAAATACACAGAGCAATCCTACATCCATCCACACGTTGGGCGGTTGACTAAATATGAAATTAAAGCCTAGGAAAGTAGCCATCATGACGAGATAGCCAATAATTCCCAATCCGTAACTTAGTTTATAAATAAAATAAAACCATTTGTAGACAAGTCTACCAGGTATAAAATTAGAATTCATATTATTTAAATCATATTCAATTCATGCTATTACCTCGGCGTCGTGCCCTCTATGGGTTTACTTAAAGCTTTTCTCATCACAACAGCGGTTAGCAAAGAGAATATCATCCAGATGATAATAAATCGATACCAAACATAAAAGCCTGATATGACTAGCGGTATGATCCACATTGCCAGGAGTGTGATAGCCTGAAATTGAAATTGAAATTGATTATACGCGGGAAATCAAAATTGCCTAACAAACCTACAGAATATGACTTATAGTGACGTTTTTTCCATTCGAATAGAATAATTTGGGTCAAGAAAAGGGTACAAAGGAGGATAAGCACCATCTCAGAGTGCATGGACTCATGACCCTTATGTTTCTCGTGCATCAACTGATGTTCGGCTCTGAAATATTCTCCTCATTAGAACTTTTCTTTATATTAATTAAAAACATGCTTACCTCATCCTTTCCTCGGGTGTCATTTCGTCCAAGGACTGCATATAAGGTGAAAAGAACAAATCAAATTAGGACAAGTGTTTTGATCGAATTTATCAGTAGCATACCTTATTTAAGTCCACCGGTGCGTGCAACTCTGGTACTTCCATGATGGCCAGTTTTTATATGTTTATCTAATGAGAGTATTTAGATTTAGTAACTATGACTAGAAAACAAGGTCAATCTTATTTGAAAACACATGAATTATAAGAATAAACCAAACTACATCCCGAAAAATACACGAACGCAAATGAAGACTAGTAAATACTTTTTCCTTTACAAAAATTGACAGAAAAATATGCAGGTGTCACTGAACAGTTATGGTCGAAAATCTTTCAAATGAAAACACAAAAAATATCGACTAAAAATTGCAGGGATGCTATATTACAAATTTAAGTAAAAATTATAAAGGAATAAAAGGACAAGAGGGAAATCTCACACACACACCACGGCATCTGTCCTCAAACTGACTTCACAAACACCACTTTATTTTCGGATCTCAAAACCAGTTTGAAATCCGAATGGACTTTATTTTCGGATTTCAAAACCAGTTTGAAATCCGAAAATAATGCTGGGTTTACATGCATCTGCAACTGTGGAAGTGCAGAAAAGTAAAGCGAGACGGATGAAGATTACAAAGCACAAAAGTTAAAAAGAGAGACGAATAGGATTATGGTTGCAGATGAAAAATTATGGTTGCAGATGGACATGTTCATCTGCACCCATAATTTTTCATCTGCAACCATAACTAGGAAGTTCGTTCCCTCTCTATCAGACAAGTATGAATTTTACATCTTGTGTCTTTTTCCGATTTTCATCTGCACTTGCAGATGAATGTAAATCCACCATAAAGCGGTGTTAGTAATTTCACTGACACAACTTACTCAGCTGAATACGTGTATCACAGATAGGTCTCGTGTTACAAAAACAACAATGTAAACAAATGGAAGTTGCGGGGCAAGAGAAGTAATGGTTTTCCCCCTCATGTTATATGTGAGTCTACCAGGGGCCGGATTCTGTATCGTTTTAGACGACTATCGTCTGAATCTTAGGCAGTGAAAAACGTGTAAAATACCTTTCCACCAACCACTGAAAGCAAGATCATATGAAACAATCTTTTAAAGATGCAATCTACGACAGACGATTGAACGATAATCGTCTCAAAAGTTACGGAGTCAGGACCCAGAAAAAAAATAGGACAGTTAATAAAATATCAAGTACAAAGGATAGAGGAACTTCAAAATAAGTAGGTATATGGTGATAAAATACTGGCACTCTCAAGAGCGAAAACCTCAGGTTTTTTTTACTCAAATGTTATAATTTGCAATGGCAGGATTCATTGACGAAGTTCCATTTGGTCGATTTATTGAATAAAGTGACTGTTTTCTTGTTCTTCTTCTCTTTTATATCAATTGTTCGGTATTGAATTGCAGTCAATTCGTTGGACAATGTAATTTTTTTGGTCAACCAATGTGAACTTTGTCAGAGTAACTTTCTAATGCCCGGCAGGCAAGTTGCGCTTTTGTCTTTTTATACCAACTCGTCATAGTTCATAATATCGCATTATATTGCTCTAATTGAGTTGAAGCACATCGACAGTTATTCTGATTGTGTATATCTGTATAATTTATTTTTGTCTGCCACTGCCAAGTATTTGTGTCGATAATGCAGAACAAAATAGACCAATGTAGTCTGAACCTAGTGGAAACAGTTTATGCTTGTGTCAAACTGATTTGTGCAAAGTGAACTTACCACTCGCCCAAAAGATAAGCGAGAAATAAACATAAATAAACAATAAATTAATTAAATTTACACTTCTTTTCTGTTAGCATGAGGTTGTTAATAGATTTCCCTAGTTGTACGTACTAAAACTTGTAAAATTTCCTACTCGAATTGAGCAAACCAAGAGCTAAACAAGAACGTAGTATATGAGCCATATTAATCGCGAAGCAACAAAATGTGCATAAATTAACTTAAAACCTCAAGTTTGAAGTCAATTATTTTAATTGCGATAGTGATGTGGATATTCGGAATTCTTCCAACAACTAAACAGAACATTGTTCTACCTTTGGTGATACATGTTTGTGCTCATATATGCATTTTAAAGAACCATTTTTCTACGGGCGAAAGAATAGCCCTACTGCCCTCCCCCACCCACTTTCAGCCATGCGACAGAAGTAGAAAAGTATTTACAGAACCCTATGGCGAGATTTCGGATGGACCTGCTGGTTTTAACTACACCCAAGATTCGCATTGCGAATGGCTTATCAAGGCCAGGAATACGAGTCAATTTATCACACTAACGTTTCATAGCATGGGAACGGAATGCTCGTATGACTACATCTATGTGTATGATGGTGACACCTTTAACGCCACTTTACTGGGAAGTTTTAGTGGTCGCACCGAACCACAACGTCTTGTCGCAAGTTCTGGAAACGTAAGCTTGTAATTTTCACTGATTCACCAATTATTATATTTATGAATTTTTCAGATGCTGATTCTTTTGTATAGTGACACAAATTATGTTCTTGATGGTTTCCGGGCATCGTACTACATATCAAACTGTCTGAACAACTGCCACAATCATGGAAAATGTGTGGGACATCAATGTGTTTGTCACGGAGAATGGGTAGGACCCGATTGTAAGGATGAAGCATGTCCGGATAAATGCGGCGAACTTTTTGGGCGGGGCAAGTGCATAAATGGAATGTGCAAATGTGAACAGGTATGCTTCTTTTGTTTTAAATTAAAATCCTAAGTAAAAGGCTACGTGCCTTGAACTATGTATAATAGTGGTTGTTTTTCGTACCTTAGCTTCTATTATAAGATATCCTTATTATTTAAATTCATCTTGGTAACCTGCGTAACCCAACATTTTTATATTATTGTTTAATGTAAACCCAGCACTCCTCTTAGTCCCTTCATCTGAATTACTGTGTACATTTTCAGATCAATAATCAGCAACACTAAAAACACGGTTATCACATTAGCTCTTATCTTAGGTTTTATTATTTGACTTTTCCTACTAAAACTGTTCAGCAACTTCTTAGTTCATTTTCTTACAGTCGTAAAAACTTACCAAATGAAGAATTGAATTATTTTTTACAATTGTGTTATTTTCCCAAGGGATATACTGGCAAGTTGTGTGATCTTTTTCTCAATCCAAATGGAAGTAATTGGCGATGGCTGGCCGCAGATTCGGACGGAATGACACCCAGAGCAGCACATACCTCGGTGTATGTAGAAGATCAGGATTCTCTTTATGTTTTTGGTGGTTATGACTTAAACCACGTTCTAGATTCATTACAGGTAATACAAAGACAGTTGTCGCCTTTGAATCAGTAAAATATTTTGAATTACAGATTTATCGCTTTAACACAAGCCAATGGGAAGACGAGTGGGGAATACCCCTTCACAATCGACACCATTTCTACCAGCCACAAAAAATAGATCGTACTCTTCTGCAAGCTGTTCTCTCAAACCGGAACGAAGATGAAGCAAAACTTTGGGGTCTCAATAGCAACGTGTCGTTTTTTACAAACGTCTTACATACCTTGGCCAAAAGTAATTTAAATCAACGAAAAACACGATCATACAGCAATGTTTCCGAGGAGCACTTATCTAGTTTTCTGGAAGATATTCTAGAAAATGTAACTGATAACAAACCATTGGCTCGTTATGGCCATGCAGCGGATAATGTGCCAGGTGAGAAAAAAATTCATCAGAAATGAAAAGTTCGAACTTTTTCTTTTGTTCCATTTTAGATGGATTCGTTATTTTTGGTGGAAAACTGGAGAATGGTAGCTTTTGCAATGACCTTTGGTTTTACAATACAACTGAAAGTGGAGGTAAATGGAGATTGATGGCTAAAAATTCTTTACTTAAACCACCAGCTGTGGCTAGACATTCGATTAATCGTGCTGGAGGATTTTTATATGCATTTGGTGGAACATTGGAGACTGGAGACTTCTCTTCAAGGTAAGTTATTTTCAACAGAAAATCTAAATCGATTTTTGAAATATTTCATCTTTCTAAAAAGGATATTCCGAATAAGATTACCTAGCGTTGATGAGCAAAACGATGAGCAATGGGTTGAAATAAATCCCCGTGGAGGAAAAACTTTAGACGTACGCTTGGCAGCTCACTCAACCGTGTACTACCAGCATTCAAACTCTCTTATAGTATTTGGGGGCATCATGACAAGTTTGGCAAGATTTTCCAAACTATCCGACCGTATTTATTCCTTTCAATTAGACAAATTTCATTGGACAGAAATTCTTTATCCAAAAACTGCACTTCGAGACACAAATATACCACGCGAACGTGCTTTCCACACAGCCACTATATCGGGCAATCATATGATAGTGTTTGGTGGCTACACCCATCGCCACAACAAGGAGGAAATCTGCTATGACAATCAAATGTATTGGTATCACTTGAGTTGTCACATTTGGATAAACCAAGAGGTTTCAAACGACAAGCGACCGTACCCCAAGAAGCAAGGTGTTTTTGCTCATGCTGCTTCCCTTAGGTTAAACAATTCACTGCTTATTGTTGGTGGATATCATGGAAACGTGAATGCGGATCTTTTTGCTTACGAACTGCCACAAGTGTTACGAGTGCAAAATGACATTTACAACCCTGAAAAATCATGTAGGCTGCATGTGTCACACACAGCATGTCTTTCAGATCCTGAGTGTGGCTGGTGTTCGGCTGATAGTAGCTGCTATGGTCGAACAATTGGCGCTAATTGCACAACCAATCTACAAATCACGCGCTGTCCGGGAATTTGTCCCTCGCTTGGGGATTGTCATTCATGCTTAGTTCATGGAACCCAGTGGTCCACCTCGACAAGTTATTTTAGTGTAGCTAGTAAGCTAGGACTGAATGAGTGCACTTGGTGTGTTCAAAATGCGAGGTGCCACCACCGAGATGACAACTACGGCGTTTGCGGAGAAGACACTCCTTCTCACACACCAGGTTGGTGGGGAGATAAAGGCACAGAAATCTATAGCCCGGAACTTTGTACGCATTACGATCGTCGACCAGGACTAACATATATCAAGTATCACTATCCTGTGAACCTGACCATGCCTGACTTTGTATCAATTGTTAACGCAACTATGGTTGACTTTGCTTCACCGACCCCAACAACTCAAATGGAACATCAATTTAGCGGTGAGATGTTAGCCCGTCTTACCGGGTTTGTGAGGCCACCGAAAAACTGGGAGCAAACAGAGTTTCAAATATGTACTAGTTACTCGTCCTCTGTCCTGAGAGCTGGTCTTGGAACAACTTTGGACTCCCTGGAAGACATTTCCAATCAAACAACTACTCAGTCTTACTGCAAAAGTGTCAAAACACCTAGCATGGAATTGCCATTCCTGATCGATTTTCAAGCGAGAAGAAAAATTGGCGCAGGCAGTGTGTACAATACTTACCAGAAAAGCCAAATGGAGCTACAGCACTCTAGTCATGGAAATTTAAAAGCTTTCACGTTTGAGTACCTTGAACCGTATTTCTTTGGCGAGTGCGAAAAGTACACGAATTGCTTACAGTGTCTGACTGATGCAGCATGTGGTTGGTGCGATCTTAACACCAAGTGTTTTTCTCGTTCCATCAATGAAACAAAAGAGTGTGCGGTGACAAATAAAAATACCACTTCATGGAGATATTTGATCACTCAACCTGGACAGTGCAACAATTGTTCCAATTATATTTCTTGTGAAGAATGTATAGATACAAAACTCTGTGAGTGGTGGGCTGAAGATGCTCGCTGTTCACGTTTGGGCAAGTCCCCAACTGGCATACAAGAAATTTCACAGTGCCCAATGCCCTGTCGGCTTCGGAATTCTTGCACAGAGTGTCTCAATGACCGTGGGCGATGCGTTTGGTGCGAAGCTAACTCGCAATGTTTTAGTTTCGCAGTCTATACGAGTGAATACCAATTTGGAATGTGTAGAGAGTGGATGGACCAGTCGATTGCTCCACTTTCTGCGGCGTTCGAGACATCGTCACCTCTATCATCGAGTGCTATTGGAAAAGCAAAACCACAGCAATGCAAATCGTGCTCGCAACATTCCAATTGCTCATCCTGCCTGAAGACTTTAAATTGTGGATGGTGTTTCGATAGAGATAATCCCATAGAAGGTGTTTGTATGCAGGGAGACTTCAGTAGACCGTTTGGAAATTGTTCAATCATGTTGAACATGACAAGCCACGAAGAAGCTGAGTGGGCTTACTCTCAATGTCCAGATGTAGATGAGTGTGGACTGGGGCTTCATGATTGTCACAAGGAAGCTAAATGTACAAATACACATGGTTCTTTTAGCTGCCATTGTCGTCGTGGTTACGTTGGTGATGGTCGTCTTTCCTGTATTCGGACTTGTTACGAATCGTGTTCGCATGGACACTGCTCAGGCTCTCCAGATTACGTTTGCAAATGTGACCTTGGCTGGACTGGTGACGACTGTTCTGTAAACTGTGGATGTAACAATCATTCGACATGTAATGAGCGCATCGGAAAATGTGACCAGTGCCAGGCTTGGACCGAAGGAGAACGCTGCGAACGCTGCCGTCCTGGAAGCTACGGTAATGCAACTGCTCTAGAAGGTTGTCATCCATGCGAATGCAATGGGCACGGAAATCAAGATCGTGGCATTTGTAACGCTCACAATGGCGAATGCTTCTGCAAAGACAACACAGACGGCTTTAAGTGTGATGTATGTAACCAGAACTACTACGGAGATCCCCGGGATGGTGGCCAGTGTTACTTTCAATGTGAAAGTCGTGGAATACTCACTTCAGTTGGGAAGCATGGAATCGGTTCGTATCAGTCTTACAAGAGTCCCTGGGGAGGTGCCGAAGTGCGAGAGTGCCTCTGGCTTGTTTCGCCTGAGCCAATAGTTGCCGAATCAGATACCATTATTCAAATGGAGATCGAGTGGTCAAGCTTGGTAATGAACTGCGATGAAAATGCAGTTTACATCTATGATAGTCTGCCAGATCTTACTGGTGCCAGTCAGCAACGTCAACTGGTTGGAATTGTGTGCAGTCCGTACACATCCCATCGTGTTATCGAAGCTCATTCGGGTCATCTGACTGTTCACTACAAGCAAGGTGGAGATAATTTTGGTTTCAACGCGCTGTACAATGTAAAGAATTGTAAAGCTCGGACTTGCCTCGATCCGCACGTATGTGATGAGAAAGGAAAGTGTGTATGTCCTGTGGGTTACGTTGGATCAAAGTGTGAACTACCCATTTGCCCTAACAACTGCAACTCGGAGCTAGGTAGAGGATATTGTGATGTACAGTATGGGCGATGTCTGTGCAGTCCAAACTACGGCGGCCCAGACTGCAATACTGTACTAAAAAGCAACTATCTACAGGTCTTTGAGTTGTTCAATACACTTTATCTCAGTGACTCTTTGGAACATTTAAAGAAAACCATCCCACGTTTCGGGCATTCACTAAGCGCAGATAAACGTGGTTCTCTTTGGATGTTTGGAGGCTATTCACTTTCAAATGGCCCACTTAACGACATTCGGCAGTTTGATACCAAAAACAATACGTGGGTCCAAGTCGCAGTAGAATCTACACCAGACGCAAAGATGCCATTGGGTCGATATTTCCATGCCGCTGAGATATATCTGGCTAAACAAACAATCTACATATATGGGGGACTGTCTAGAGTTGAAAAAAATAAGTCAGCGCGTGGACAGGTTCTCGATGATTTTTGGCAATTTTCTATTCAAAACCAACGATGGGATGAAATCGACTTTTACACTAACGAACGACCACCGCCTTTAGCGGGGCATACTCTGACATTCATCAAGAAACACGATAGAGAGTCGTTGCTATTGATTGGGGGTATATCTTCAGACAAGGTTGTGAATCAACTCGAGCTATGGGAATTTAACTTAGATGCGACACGATGGGAACGACTACTGGCGCTGGGAGTCCAAATGCCTGTTTTATATGGCCACAGTGCAGTCTATCACGCTACTTCAAATATTGTATATGTTTTCGGTGGCTATGCATCCGGAGAAATTCAAAACAAGTTGTACGCTCTCAACTTGCAAAAGATCACATGGACTGAACTGCCTGTGTTTAGAGAGTTGAATAGACCTGAGAATAATCTTCCGCGGGGAAGATACTTCCATTCAGCAGTAACAACAGAAAACTACATGATTGTCTATGGCGGACGGACGAAGCCTTACAACGCCAGTGATGTTTTAGTGGCTTATATATACGACTGTAACCAATGGGTGCGTTTAACTGATGATGTTGAAATCCTAGGTAAGCTGCCGCAATATACATTCGCCGAAGGTGTAACTATTGACCAGGACAACAAGGCAATCTACGTCGTCGGTGGGTGGGACGGCAGTACACAAAGCCAAGTTATAAAGGTTGGGCTACCCGACGACATATGCCAATTCTGGAGTGCTGGGAAGTACTTATGTAGGCATTATATGGGTTGCAGTTTTTGCAGTGTAGTTTCAGAAGAAGAGTCGACTACATTCTGTTTTTCTGAGGGAAACTCCGATGTTTGTGAATCGGGTAATGGAACGCTGAACTACAACAATGGTGCTCTTTGCGATGATGCTTGGATGTCACGGAGAAACTGTTCAACTTTTACCACGTGTACCTCTTGTTTAGCGTCATGGCCTACACACGCAGAGGTGACACCTGTTTGCCAGTGGTGTGATGATTGCGGGATTAAAGGTCGCTGTGTTCCGGCAGGAATTAACTGCGATCGTCAGAGCCCTTGGTGCACAAAACATACCAGTGTAGGCCTACTTAATCTTTGTCCTCAGCCGCAATGCCATACTCTCAATTGTGAAAATTGCTTGGCAAATGATAATTGTGAATGGGCATTAAATGACGTTGGAATCACCGAGTGTATCACAAAGGACCTGGTGGAAAAGAATCAGTACAAAATAATAGGAATGTGTCCCCCGGCGTGTAATAATTTTAACAATTGCAGCAGTTGTTTGACCACCGAACGAGAAAACCCCAAAGATTGCAGATGGTCGGCTATGCTAAACGCGTGTATATCGCCGAGAACACAACCACTTTTCTGTGCAGGTGGAGTGTGTGGTCTGGTTTTGGGCTCAAACGATATTGAGTACTGTCCCGAGCCTTGCGATGTGTACACACAATGCGCAACCTGCCTGAAACATGCGCACTGCGGTTGGTGTTCGAAGGACGGTAAAAACGGTGAAGGTGTTTGCACAGAGGGTTCTTTAGAAGTTTCGTTGGAAAATCAATCAGCTTCAACATGTGAGCTTGTCTATCCGACAGCAAGCAACACTTCGTTAATGAATATATCTGGTACACTTACTTGGAACTATGTGCAATGCCCAGCAGAGAATGAGTGTAGTAATGGACATCATAATTGCGACCCAGTGTCGGAAAAATGTGTTGACTCACATTTTGGCTACCAGTGCACATGCGCCGAGGGGTATAAAGAAGAAAACGGTTCATGTGCACCGGTTTGTTCGCAGGGATGCGTCAGAGGCAAATGTGTAAAACCAAAAGAGTGCGAATGTTTCTTTGGCTATGTGGGTGCCAACTGCAGTATACAGTGCCAATGCAACGGCCACTCCGATTGTGAAGGTCCCGACAAATTGGACTCCTGTACGAAGTGTCATAACAACACCATGGGGGCGCAGTGCGAAAAGTGTCAGCCGTTGTTTGTGGGTAATCCAAAAGAAGGAAAGAATTGTTTGCCATGTTTTGAGTACTGCAATGGACATACCGACGTGTGCGTTAATGCTGAATTTGATCCAGTTGTCTTCAACATGACTAGAACCGATTTAGAAAAAATTTTACCTCAAGGACCTGAAGCAAATGCGACTTGTCTCCGTTGTAGTAACTTTACTGACGGAAGTCGTTGCGATACATGCATAACTGGGTTTTTCAGAGGTACGGACGATTTACATAGAGAGTGTCGACCTTGTCAGTGTCATGGACATGGAAACATATGCGATGCAGTAACGGGAGAGAAATGCAACTGTGCCAATAACACAGAAAGTGATGCGACTTGCACAGCAGGTGGTGGTAAAAACTCAGCTCAATTGTGTTGGATGGTACAGTGCTCAAAATGCCGCGATTCCTATGCTGGCAACCCCATCGACGGACACCAATGTTACAAGCAAATAACTGTCGAGTCCCGAATGTGTTTTGATGCCAAGCCCATTGGTGAGCATTTTTAAAACATTATTTTGAAATTAATGCGAATTATTTTTGTTTTTGTTTTGCAGAAGAATGTAAAGCTAAGCCGTTACCGCTTAAACCCGGTCAGACAGTTTTCTTTGTCATCCAACCTCGATTCATGAATGTGGACATAAGGATTCTAATCGACGTCACTCAAGGAGAACTTGATGTGTTTATGTCGCCTCAAGATGATTCCTTCATTGTAGAGAACAATGACACTACCGGACATCATTCAGTGTTTCTAGACAACCGTTATCGATGGGTATCAAGATCGCACCTCTCTTATCCATTGAATATTGCCCAACCAAAGCACGAGAATGTCACTATCAAAACAATGATAAGTGAGCAGAAACTATTTTGGACACCGCACATACATGATTGCAAGTCTCTTGGCGGAACTGGATTCTACGTCAAGGACAAACATGCACGGGAATTGAGTACACATGTGACTCTAAACCAGTGCAATACTTTGCTACGATTATTTGGTTTGAAAAACCGACTCGTTCTCACTCTGCCCCAGAACTCACACAACTTAAGTGCAACGCGATTCTTCATTGCACTTCGAGCAAGTGCTGGTTCGGATCAGAGCTATGGTTCTATTGTATTCCGACAGGATCAATTACATATCGACCTATTTGTATTTTTTTCGGTTTTCTTTTCGTGTTTTTTCCTCTTTCTGGCGATATGTGTAGTCGCGTGGAAGGCAAAACAAGCTGCTGATCTTCGACGAGCTCGTCGTCGTCATATTGTAGAAATGCTTCACATGGCAAAGAGGCCATTTGCTTGTGTTTTCCTCACAATGTGTCACGATACCGACACGAGTCCTATGCCATTCGCCCGTCGTGGCCGAATAAAAGTCCTCTCATCATCTTCATCTCAAACAGCCAGTCCTCTGATAAGACTGGTTGCAATAGAACCAACCTCAGACAACTACGCTGCTGTCGGCACAGTGTTTGTTAGCCTGCCGGGCAATCAAAAGGCCCCCAATACTCTTGCGCTAGGATCATCCATGATTCTGTTTCCTCGACAGTATCCTCTGAACACCCGAAACGCGCAAAGAAACAGACGTTCCAGCTCTCAGCAGCAACTGCCCGTTAATTGAGCGCACTACTTAATCGACTGATCATTTATATACAAAGAAGGTCCCCTGATCTTCAACTAGTTATTATTTTATACTCTTCTAAAATCGGAGGTGGGAATCTCGTCGTAAGGAATTTTTAAAACATGTTTTACAATAAAAAATGTTCTCAACTATCCGCGATAACAATAATAATAACATAATATTAGCAATGAATGTTAAATGTTAAAAAAAACCTTTTATGTGATGAAACCATTTAACCTATAGGTGTTAATAGTCAATGTATAGGAAAATTGTGTAATCTATTGGTAGGAGAAAATTTTGGATTTAACAATTAATGTCGTTTTGTTAAGCAAATATCCTAACTTTCCCTAAGTTCCTATACCTTTGGCGATATGTTAAAAACCTTGATTGCTTTTCCCAGCGGCGGACTTCGTTATCCCGTCCCTTTAGATATTTATGTGCTCGAATCTTGTTTTGTACTATAGCATGGTTTTAATTTTCACTTATCTTTATTTTTTTATTTTATTGGTAATGGTGAGGTATTAATTGTGCAGTTACACATATGTTTGTAAGATATTATTTTGTATAGTCAATTACATATTTTAAGTTAAATGCAAAAAGTTAAAAATGCACGAAATATTATAAACCAGGTAGGATGAATGTGAGTGCTTAAACCTGTTAAGATAGGAAATCGTAATATTTTCTTCATTTCTTTTTACTGAAATTTACTGAGCTCAACTTCGGAGTTGAATTGTATTATGCTCATAAAACCAACAACGTCCAATTTATTTGTATTAACGTGGAGATCTCAACAATGAATCTGTTTACACTTTTACTACCTTTGATTTATGTTTTCAATTTTGTTTTCTTGTCCTGTAAACCTTTAAAAGTAAAAATAATTTTTTGTAAATTATATTATTGTAAAATAGAGAAAAATTATATCCTATCGATAAGGTTAAAATGAAGTTAAGGTATAAAAAATAATGTGAATAAATGTAATAGTTTTGTTTTTATTACTATTATTGTTGTGGTGAAGACTGTTGCTTCGTTGGCTCGTCATGTCTTGAACATTTTATCCGAAAAATTTTCTCGTTTGAGCATTTTGAATAGATACACCAACTTTGAAGCTTCATTTTTATAAATCTGCATCAAAAATCAAATGCAGTTGCAGTAGGTATGTTCTAAAAATTAAAATGTAATATTTAAACAAATAAAATGGTGTGGCACAACAGATCTCAGCTAGCCCCGTGGTCTACACATTTCTCTGGACCATACCTTGTGAAGAATGAAGATTCCGAACGGCTAAGTGAGAAAACTTTTCATGGCAGCGTAATTAGTCTCGGAAGACTTGTCAATTCTTCGCGAAAGTTGACGATTCAAATCGAAAAATCGAAATTTTTAATAAGACAATTGACCGCTATGTAGGGTGTCAAGTGTCCTCAATAAGCTTTGCAATTAAAAATGCTAAGTATAAGACATTTTTAAGTGATAATTTTGTATAAAGCAAGGAAAAATTGATTGTTAAAAATGATGAAGAACAAACCGTCAACTATTGCCATTAATCCAAGAGCACATGCTCTCTTTAGTCCATCTAGGCAAGGTTGCTTCCACGTTCACTTATAAACGACATTCCTGGGGTGATGAAAGAACTCAAAATTATTTAAAGTCGTTAATGTTGAGTGTACACTCTGACCCATCCATCGCCTTTCAAGAGAGCATTCAAGCGAGGAGTCTTCAACAGTCTTATTTATGAGTTCAAGGGAAGAGTCTTGTTCAATCACGAATTCAGTGAAAACAAAGATTCGTGAAACGAAAAATATTCCGAGCACTTTCTTACTTAGATTTCGGGTTAAACTAGCACTGGTTTTTTCTAATGAAACTCATAAAATGCTGACTGATTGATTTTGCTTTTATTTTTTATAATTTTTTTTATTAAATTTTCGACTAAATCTATAAAAACTCGGTTTTCTTGTTGTTGATTTTATTTAAGGAATTAAGTTTTTTTCTTTAATTTTGTACAACGCTTGGAAATCTGAAATATCGTAATTTTCTAATTCATACAACACATACCAACATATTAATAGCTTAACTCATCTAACTTCCAAAACCAACTGCTAATTCCAGCGAATTAAAAATGTTTTTTTTTCAAACAATTATTCAATCGTACTCAGCTCCAATGGTTATACTTATTTTTCCAGGAAGCACAAGAGTTTGATGATACCACTTGTTAGTGTCTAAAATAACTACAAATAAAAGTATTGAAAATAAACAATAAGTTATTTTTAACTGTAAGACAGTTTGTTACTTATGTCTCCCTCATTTATAACAACTTCAGATCCGCTGCACCAAAAATAGCATTCAGGTGGAGGCATTAATATCCATTTTTTACTTCCCGACAATTGTGCCTGCCATGATGGCAAACGAACATTGTCTACCTAAAAAAGAAAAACCAGAATAACTATATTTTCCTCAAATGAAAATGTTGAAAATTACAAACATGCATATGGGCTCCCAATCCAGATGTTCCCATAAAAATCCAATCCACTGCATTGTTCTCGGACATTTCCGGAAGAAAATAAGGCCTTTTGTAGTGTTGTCGCAGGTTTTCAGCAGTTTCAGGATTGCAATTGCTCCAACCAAAGTACCATGCTTTTTCCCCTTTACTGTAGTATTCAGGAGGATTTTCTAACGCTTCGTACAAATTTTTAAACCCAGACTTATAGGGAAAAAACTGACACTTCAATATTTTCTGCTTGTGTTTTGCCATATTGTATGTATCTTTGAAATACCAAAAATCAAAGGTCTATTCGACTTTTTTATGTTGTGTTTCATATTATGTAGTTTATATTATAACACTTACTGTAATCGAAGTCCAGTTTGAAGTTGCATCTGTTACAACTACGGGAATACCAGAGTATGCAAATCTGTTTTGAAAATCATCACGAGATATCTTTTCAACTTTTTGAACATTTGATACACCTTGACAAAATTCACAATTAACAGGTGGTCTAAATGCTTTTCGAACGAAATCAGGGAGACCAATGGAGCACTGTTTCAAATAAGTTATGAGTCAATAATTTTTCCAAAAAGAACAATCAAGCTGTTTACCTGGCTATTGCTTGGATAAAACGGAAACAGCAACCAGAAAGAGAAAAAAAGGACTAACGTTATTAAAACAAAACCCTCCTTCTTACTGGGAGAATAATATAGGTTTTGTTTCTTAAGCAAAATTGTTGATGATTTAAGTTTCAATGGACTGATATTCGAAGCCTTACACTTTGATAAAAACTCAATGAATAAAAGAGAAGCTTCTTCCATATTCAATTAGGACTTTCTTACTCAAACAACTAACGAAGAATGCCAGAATTTTCGATTGGATGTTACTGTAGAACTATTGAGTAACCCCCAAGCAATTCAATTCAAAGCTATCACTTCTACTTCATTGATTCTCTTATCATGCACCCACAGGCGGTTCTTTTATTTGTTCCTTTAATATCCATTTGAGTACATCTGGTATCAATTTGTTGTGAATATAAAAAAAGAGACAACTTTCTATCCAATGCCAACCAGTGCCGTAGCTGATGGAGGCAATCATTTAAAGATTTTAAGGCCTTTGGCCAACTCTTTAAGTAAATTTTTTTTTCTCTGAAAAGAGAATCTGTGTAGGATTGTAGGTGCAGATTCGGATTTTGTGAACACAAATTTTCGTAGTTCGTAACTTAGCTATCTGTGGGGAAGTGATAGGGCTGATTCCCTCTGTTGGGACTCGAACCACGAACCTCTGGGTTAACAGGCAGACATACTAACCATCACGCCACGGGTACCAAAAGTTAAGTTATAAGTAGCATTTAAAGAATACAGAAAAAGAAAAAAAGTTACAAGGTAAAAAAAGTAGCAGCTGATGAAGTGGGGAAACTAAAAAAATTGAAAAAAAACAAAAAAATTATTCATCTAGAATCACCATGGTCGGAACTACGGAAAAGTAGAAGCAAAAATAATTCAGAAAATGGCGACTCCCTAAAAAAACAATTCCTTACCACTTTTTTGTCTTTAAAACAAAAATTTTAAATTAACTTTCAAGCACTAATAAAATTTATTTATGAACAAATTCCTTAAGCTGGATTGACTTTCATTCCAGTCACCAATTCAATAATTTTCACTTATGAACTTTTATACTGAAACTACACATTTCTTTTTTACTTCTCTAATGTACAAGGGGGGAAACCACAGTAGCACACAAAAAAAATAGGCATATATTCGGGATTTAATTTTGGCTGAATAAAATTATCAATCGAAAATCTGTTAAATAGATTTTATAGCAATACTAATAAAGTACAAAATGTAATTTTTTCAATAAAAAACATTTAAAAATGGCGGCTGCGCAGCATATGCCCTAAGGCGCCTATTTTTGAAAGCGCATCGATGGCCGAAGACGTAGACTCCTTAATTTTTGACATGGAAGAAAAAACCAAAACTTTTTAGTTTTTATATAACAACAGCTAGCGAGCTACGTAGGATTTTTTTCGATATATTGATTTTTTACAAAATGGTGCATGTTTAAAAATAAAGTTAAGTTAAAAAAAACGTCAATAAATTGTCGATAAAAAAAAAACTAAGCCATGTAAAATAAAAAATTCTATTAGCTTCGTGAAAAAAGATATTTCGAAGCTACTGTAAAAATTTCAAGTCGATCGGTAAAGATTTGCTTGAGTTATGTCTTGGGCGAGCTCAAAAAAGTGGTTTCGAGAAAAACGCGTTTTAAGTACTGAGAAACCTTATGAAAATATCTGAGAGCCGTTACCGCAGAGTAAAAAATTTGGGCACTCGGACACTTTTGCCGTATTCCATCATTTGGTATATTATTTTTAAGACCCTAAAGCACTTTTTAAGCGAAAAATTTTTTTTCTTTTATAATATTTTTGTTCAAATTTATATAAATTTTTAACTTCTATCTTTCACAAACTTATAAGTGTACTCTTACTGTGTTGAGCAGAGCTCACATTGTAAAACTAATTGGACAGACTTCGTTTGATGGATGTTGGATGGTCGAAAGTAGTTTGCGTTCAGACTTATCAGATTTGTTGTCCAACATTATGACATGTATTCCTCCGCTCCGCCCAACTTGATAATTTTCAAAAATATTTGAAAACCATTTGAACCATCTGAGGGTTCACATTATCCAACATTGGTCGTTCAAACCAAAGTCTATCTAACTAATTGCACAGTGTAATCTCCACACTCCGAACTTTAGATATTAATATTTAAATAAATAAAATAAGAATAAATGTCTCCGAAAATAATTTGAATTTTGAAAAATGGTCTTATAGACATATTCTTAAGTACAAATGTAGTTAAATTTTGAAAGTACATACGTAAAAGAATCGATTTTTTTATTTTATTTATTTTATTTTATATTATTTTGAGCCAGCTTTATTTATTTGTGGGTTCGTTAAGCTAAAGAAATTCAATCAAAACTATTAATTAAATAGAATCTTTAATTAAAAACCTACAATTCTATTGTTTATAAAAAAAATTTTAACAACACAACACACAAATCATTAGCAATAACTATATTACTTTCAATGTTAAGTAAAGGCACTCATTGGAACAACTTTGGCCAGCGACCTTGTTAAACGAAAATCCTTTCAAATCGTTTATGCCGACTGAAGAACTCTAATCTGCATTAATATGCATTTAAGTGTAGTTAATGTATACAACACATAAAACCTCAAATGGGATTCTCATTGCATGTTAACGACCTTTTCACTAGTAAAGAATTCTCTGCGTATGAGACAAATTCAGTTTTGTGCTAATAACCTTAACAGATAAGATAATAACACTTCCTCATTTTAAAATTGATAAATAGCTACGAGTAATTTTTCATGAAATAAACCAACCGTTGCACAATAAAAATTTTAAATATCATCTCAATATGTAGGTACGCAAAAGATTGTGAATGTTGTCAAAATAATAAACATCTTCTGTATAGTAGCTAAGGTAGATTACAGAGCTTTATATATATAATCGGAAACACTTTTCATGAATATTATTCGAATATGCAACGGACCATATTCAATTTGAAGTTAATACAATAATATCTAATAAGTACATATAGACAGACAGACACATCAGTGAAATTAATTCTCCCCAGTTTGAACCTTGAGGTAAAATTACACCATAGGCATTTCCAACTTAATGTATGCATGTGTGTTTAGCTTTTCTGTTTTCCATAATTCCTTATACCTACTTACACAAAATCAATCAAGAAAATCGATATTTTTCGATTTCATAATAATAATGGGAAACTACATTTATCATAAATAAATATTTCTAATGCCCTCCTCTGAACTTTTTTCCATTCTTCTTTCGATCTAGAAAAACGATAGGTATATTTATTATGTAGATGTGTAAAGATGACCATAGATACAAAATAAATATATGCGCAATTTATACACACATAATACGATTTCCTAATTGTTCTTCTATCCTAAACGACAGTAGGTATAGGTAGGTACCTATAATATAAATAATCTGTATTCCCCCAAGAACATCCCAATAAAGAAAGCATTTAAATAAATGGATGCAATGCACACATGCCCGCATTAAATGTATCAGTAAGAAAATATGCGAAAAAATGATCCAACGCTCACAGTTCTACCTTGTATTTATCATTATCACCTGCTCAATTGTTTTAATTAAAGAGAGTAAAATAGAGAGGTATGATATGACATAGGAAAAGAAAAAAAACAAAAAGTAAGGCTCTTAAGTCAGTGCTTAAGCACTGATAAATCCCATATATTTTATCCAAAGAAACAACAAAACAAACCATAACTCAGTTTCAGAACTTAGTTCGGCTCGAGCTTACGGTTTCTCTTTAATAACAGGTAAGAGAATTCAAGTCCATTTCTTTACATTCATACCTTTGCTGCATAGCAATAATCGTTGCTCGCTGGGTAGGTATTTCTTTTTTAATCCGATTTTTACGGCTTCCAGTATATATTCATACTGAGCTGGCATTTAATTGTGAATGAGAAGCTCAGAACCGAAGGTATTCGCGGTGAAAGAGCACACACCAGGCACCACCTGGAAAAAGTCAAATCGGACTACAGTTGTGATTTCGGTTTGGGTGTGGTAATAGGTCGAATCTCCGTCGTGAAGATAAAAATTACAAAATAAATACATTTTTTTTATGTAAGATAACCTGTGAAGCGAAATACTTAAAAAGTGGGTCAATATTTTGTGAATATACGCTGAGTATCTAATTTTTATTGTGTGAAATGAGTGATCTAGTGGATGAAAATAATGTTGAAAAATCGGCCGATTTTCAAAACGGCCAACAAGATATCCGGTTAGCGGAAGGAAGTGATTCCAAATCGGGAAACAATAACCAATTGGATCCCGAAAGTAGAAACAAAAGAACATGGGTGAAATTTGATGATGAGTCGGAGGAAGTGAAAAACAAAAATGAAATTAATTTATCTAGTGCATTGAAAAGCCCCACAGAAACAAACTTAAACACATTAGCAACAACAACATCACTGGTAACAAACAAGTTATCTCCACCACCACAATCACAAAAAAATGTGACTACGCCAGCAGTGCAACAGAGACAGCGTTTACCATCTCCCTCAAATACAACAGCTCCTCAGATAAATACAACTACACGATCGCGATCTCCAGCACAGGTAAATATCAAATCGCGCACCTGAAAAAAATAACACTTGTCAATTGTGGGACTGAGAGACTGTGACCTTTTTAAAGATGAGGGTTTTTATAGAGAAAGGTTGCAAACAACTCAGAACAATACAACTAGTTCACACAAAATATAATGATTACAATTAGCATCTTCTTCTGCTGCCTGTTCGTCATGTGATGTAGCATGTAGATTACTTCGGATGAGACGTGTTTGTTTTTATTATTACATTCCATTTTCTATTTCAACATGGAAATAAAAAAAAACGTGACTGTTTTATTTAAATTACTTTGACGAAGCTAGCACGCTTGAATGAGCCAAATTGGAAACCCAAAACCAAATTACGCAAAAGCTGCGTTGTTTGGAAGTGCACTTCTACATAATTGTACTTTTATGTATATTATGACTCACTCTAAAAATGTTGTCGTTTTAAAACCAAAACGGAATAAAATAAACAAATCTTTATACTGGAGTATGAGATTTGAAAATTATTTGCTAACGTATTGTCACGAGTGCAGATACTTCTGTTGCGGTGAATCGTAAAATAAAAGTTGAATACAGTACCTACTAAACTTGGTTGTAGTTATACGATTACGAAATGGTAGGCAAAGAATTTCACTTGTTTTTTTTTCGGCTTTTTTTTAATTATTTACTACAAGGCCCGGTTTGGTTGGCTAGTTTGCATAATGCATAGTAATGTTTCAATGAAAAGTAGATAAGTGATTTGATCACAATTCTAGAATTTTTCGTCTTTTTTGTCTTATCTAACAAAACTTAAATAAGATTCATAACACAAGCGATTGTGGGTTTCTGATTTGCATACAAATATAATATTAGATGCCATCTACTCATAACATAACTTTTGTTTTTAAGCACGGGCATACAAACCTTGTATAGACAGAAATACATACAATAAGCTTTGTTATGGATCGCACGTTTTTATAACCAAACTAATAATGAGCCAGCAAATGTTCGTGTTTAAGAGTACAGGAAACTTATACAGGACATATTAAGCAACTTTATCTGCATTATTTCTACCTCAAAATGTACGCATTACATTGGTAGTTCTATTCTTTTCTGTGCTTTTCCCATTAGATTTTTAGATTTAGGAATTAAAAAATGGTAAAAAATGGACTTGGACTTCGGTCCAAGAAACTTAAAACACACCGCAAAAAATTTTAGGAAGTAGTAGCTGCTAAGCCACTCAACACTCAATTTGACATTCAAGGCGACTTTAGGTTATCTCAAAAAACGCTTTGTGGCGACCCCAGGCCGACTCCAGGGCTTTAAGGGAGGGGTAAACCATGGGCGTTCAAAAAATCTTATTATACTACATGTTGTGTCAAAATTTCAAGTCATTCCGAGTTGAATTCGAAAAGTTACAATGATTTTAGAGCAGGTAAGCGCGGCGAGCGAATAGAGGGGGCCGGCCGGACGGACAAAGATCCCGGCCGCGCAGCATCTTTGCTCCTTTTATGATTGGTTCCAGGTAACTCGAGGTCTTCTTTTGTGTTTAGGGAAGGGGAGCCCACTCTAATGAAGCTTCTAACGGAATATTTTCGAGGGGAACCATTCAGTGTGCTGTTTTTCGTTGCCCGGAGTATGTCGAAACTAGTATTTTTAAAGTCGGTGTGCAAAATATCACGGCGACTGTTGCACCGATCCTTCTGAAATTTTGCACACTTCTTTAATATATATTTTTAGAGGTAATAACACGAGGATTTTAAAAAATTTTCATTTTTCCGGATTTGACAGCTACAAAATGGGCAAAAAAACGATTTCTCACTTAAAATTGTCACCAAAATTTCAAAATTGCAAAAAAAACCTCGTGTTATTACCTGAAGAAAGTTGTCTTTTAACGAAATCTTTTTGGAATTTAGATTTTAGATGATCCTGTCAAAAGTTATCTTACACACTGCAAAAAATCGAAAAGTGGAGGCGTCTCGGAAAATGCACTATCATCGGCTTGTTTTTCAATATTTTTGTATGAAAAAATTACAGAAAATACTTGAGATTATACTTAATAATGTAGCAAATCAATAAAATAAATTACTTTATCAGATTTTTCATAACAAATTCGTAAAAAAGCCTTTTTTTCAGCCTCCCAGGGTTCACCCCTTCCTTAACGAACAAACATATACTATTGAAACTAGTCTAACAACTAGCTCCATCCAACAATTTACGTTTTTTTGTTTCTTCTAAGCTAAGCGTTAAACACAAAGTTACATAAAGATTAACAACATTTCTATATGTAACTGTATTATTTTTTTTTAGATACATACTGGATTTTTAAACTACCTAATGTTGTAATTTACATATACGTACGAGTATCTATAAAAATGAAACAAAAGATGAATTGAATTTCTCAAAATTTACTATTGCTGCTGGGCAGGCTCGAGGCTACATGTTTGGTATTCAGTTCAGACTTCAGTTCAGTGTTTAGGATGTTCGAGATTCGAATCCCAGAAGAATACAAATGTTTTTCCACGGATATTGCCATTCGTAGTAATAGTAATTGAGTAAGCTGCCATGAAAAGTGTTTTCATACTTTGTCGTTCGGAATCTGTAAATATTTATAGGTCCTCTATCAGCCCTATTCTGCTATTCATCGGGGGGGATTTTTCTTGAAATTTCACTAATCACTATTCTGCTATTCATTCGAAGTGAATCTGTGTATACAGATTGTGTTACAAATTACATAATAAATTACAAATTAAAGCTGCAAATCAGATAAACTGTCAGTTTTATTCAACGTTACTTATTTCTAGCCTTCGATTGATTTTTATCTATGCAAAAACCTTATAAAAATGTTGCATATGATCTGAATCAACAAATGTTTGCTAGTAATTAAATAAGAAAAATTGTTACCCATACGCCAGAGTTAACGGACTTTATCTTAGAAAACCTTATTGTTACTGAACAGTGAACACACATTATGATTTGCGAAAACAACAGAATATATTTGAAAAATGAGATTCAATTAAATGGTTTTACATTTTGAGCGAAATTTTTTAATCAAAGAATCGCTTTTCCTAATCGATAGCAAATTTTACTATAGCAGTCTGTAACTCCTAAATAGATAAATTGTAAATTTATAAAAGACATTAGTTTTTAAGAATAAACTTGGTACGGAGTCAATTTTCCCGCTATATGAATTTTCTCATTACTAAATTGTATTGCTATTTTCTATTCTAGAGCGCAGCAGCTATTTCAGCAAACATTACACCAGCGGTTTTAACAACTGAAAGTACGCACGTTAATTTAAATTATGCGTCACCAACAACACCAGAAAAACCAATTCCGTCCTCCAACATCACAAATGCAACTACAACCAGAATGACCTCAAATAATGCAACGGCACTCTCTGTACCAAAACATGATGTGTCAATTCCAATAAGTTCAACAATGCGAACCATTGAACTCTCAACCGGCACAATTCGCGAAGGATTTGGTAAGAATTCAAGTTGTTCTAGTTTTTTAAACATCTACAAATATTATATATTTTAGCAAACGGAGATGTTATAGTTACATTACTTCCATGCAACACTAAATGGCCATGGATAACTCCTGCGATATTTCGCCCAGAACTGGTTCCAGAAGAACTAATGGCTCAAGGGTTAACTGTAAGATCATTGTTTGATATGTGTTTTAATGCTCTAAACTTTATCATGCTACTTTTTAGCTTACCGTTGAGGAATATGTTAATGCTATGGAAACCCTTGTAAACGATTACAGATTTACACTTTACAATATTTGCTACAAACGAATTTTGGTCTGTTGGATCTTGTTCGCTTTTTTTGTCCTTTTGACAATGTTATTCTCAGGCCTCGAAAAGGTGGCTCTTTTCTCTCTTGGCGTTGCCTGGTTATTTCTTAATGCAGCTGCAATTTTTCTATGTATGTGGATTAAACTACGACTGTCTCGCGGTTTAGAAAAATGTCTGGCACGAGTCAATAAGCAGTTGATCAAACACAAAATTCTCCTGGTGTTGGACGATAGAGGAAAGATATCATGTCACAAAGTAAACTTATGTTTCTTGTACTTTGATTCCACACAATGTGTAGAGTTTCTGAATAGTTTTTTGGAGCATACTGAACAAAACGGTCATAACATTCAAGCCGGATGGGAGTCAAAACTAGATCTGGATGTGAACGACATAGTTATCCAGGGAAGCAACCCAATGCGACTCTCAAGGAAACAGGTAGGTTTGAGCAAATGTCACAATCCAATATATCTGCAGTGTGCTGCATAGCGTGCATTAATTTTGAAAGTGATGAATGTAGTACAAAAATTTTTTATTCTACAATTGTAGTGCTAATTTTTTTAGGTAACTTTATTTTTTACTCTTTGGGTTTCTAATGTATTAGCAAGCAAACTCTCCTTACTTATTAATGCTCCGAAAAATATATACAACCAGTTGCGCATCTTGTACATTTCAAATCGGTTTCCCAGGTTCGCTTACTTTTTTTTCAAGATATTACCATAGAATTTTTTTACTCATTAATTTTTGAAGGACAGCTACCCAAACAATCCTTAAATAATGCCAAAGTAAAGTCAACTCAAGTAATTCGAAAACTTTAGATTATTGTTGCAAAAAAATCTCATAAACGAAATATAAAAACCGCTATGCAGACACTTATCAGAGAGACTTGTAGTATGTCTACGTATGTATATGTATATTGTGTAACGTAGGAAAACTATGAACTGGCCTGAATTATTTGTGAATTTTTTTTTGTTAGCAGCATCGTTGTTAACTTTCTCTATGAAAATTAATCCTTTACTGTATTAACTTTGTATAGGCGATAGCACAAGAAATTTACCTGAGCTACCTTCAACGGTGGGGTAAAGATTTTCTTAGAAGACGACTGGATTGGACTGTCCAAGAAGCAGGTGTCCACGAAACCCCACGACACTTACAATCTTCCATTTGTCCGTGCCAATATGAAGAGGAGATCCTCCGAAACAAGATAAAGACTAAAAACCAAAGAAATCAATGTTGTGGCATAAATTGTTTAGGATGTTGGCTATAATTCTCGAAAGACAGACATCTAAAAATGTACTTAAATTTTATTGTGAAGAATTTTCTTTTAATTTGTTCTAGAATGTTTTTTAGTGGCATAAAATAAACGCATATGCATTTCAATTTTTTTGAAGTGTTATTTACTATGGCACCCTTTCGTTTGAAATTGTAAAATTTTATTTTTACACTATTATTTCAATGTTTGTTTTCGCGACTTACAGGAATTTGGATGGCGGTTATATTTGCGATATGCCTCACGGTGGGGCAGTGATGCTCTGAATGGCCTAGTGGATGTGACAGCAACACAACCTGGTCGTCATTGTGCTAAATATATGTGTCCTTGTCAGTATATTAGAGAGCATATTTCGTGCAAACCTCAAGGCAAGTATTGTGATTTTTTAAAAACGATTTATTGTTTTTGTTGTACCGATTTCTAAGCCTCTTTTATATAACATTTACTTGAAACTCATGAGACTTAAATAAAAAAAAGACTAAATAAACACATTTTGGATTCAAATCAGCTGAGTATTATTTGATAGATTTTGTAAAAAATAAATAACGACCTATTCTAAAGTGAATCTTTAATTTTGTTTGTCGGTTTCGCTTCAATTAATTGTTAATTGAAGGGAATCACCCCATATCGCGAAATACAATTTCACTTTTGCAGAGTGAACCTACTTATTGTGTTTTGACCTTTTCGACTAAAAGTTGGGAAGGTTTTAAACCATCGGTAATGCTTTAAAATTATTATTTAATATTTTTACAGGGTATCCTTGCAGTTGTATTGCTTATTTATCGGATCCACAGTTCCAGAACCGTTACTAACAGAACTGCTAGCTTTAGTCGTTGTCCATGTGAAATGTATGGTGCTTGATTTATTTAATAAAATAACCTTTCTTTAATTAAACGTAAAAGTATTTTTGGTTCGATTGCTTGTATGTAGCCATTAAATGAAGAAGCCTTGGGAGATTTACCGACAATAATATTGGTACGTATAGTAAACAAAAAGCAGATAGTACACGAGTACCTACATATTTCACTAAAACCAGAATTTCAAAAACAGATTCAGCGGTTGCATAAAGCAGAGTGAACATAAAACTAATTTATAATTTTATTAACTTTTAACGTTATCAAAAGTTCTTATTCAAATAAGATAAGCTGCATGATTTTAACCGCAACTATTATAAAACAATATGTATATACAATAATAGGTCTGTTCGTTGAACTTTCCCCAGGGTTGACCCAGGTTTTCTTGACAACCCCATGAGTTGTCAAAAAAACCTGGGTTTTCCAGTCCTCAAAAAACGCTAAACCACAAATCGCCACACATCCCTGTCATTTAAATAAAAACACATGCCATTTGACAGCCCTCAAATCGCCACAGCAAAAAGGTAGGGCGAGTTTGGGGAAAACCTATGGCAAACCTATGGCTCAAAAAACACACAATTTGACATTCAGGGCGAATTTAGGTTTCTCAAAAAACGCTTTGTGGCGACCCTAGTGCAACCCCAGGGCTTCAACGAACAAACCTAATATAATACAAATGAAAACTTACTGGAGTCTTGTCGCTTCGCAGTATCAGTTAAGCACAGATTTGAAGTCAAAATAATTTGGTCGCGGAAAGAATTTTGTACGATGTACGGATCGCATTAGCCGAGTTCACACTATACAATTATGTAGTTTTTTTTTTTTTTAAGTAAGTAAGTAAGTAAACTTTATTGAGATTTTTCTTATTATACATTTTTTTTTTTTCATTAACATTTTTTTTTTTTTTTTCTTATTTTCTATTATGAAATTTGCTGACTTAGGATTGGCCAAGCTATACATTTTGTTTTTATTTTTGTGCAAGGTTTACTGCGTGATCTATTAAATAATGATTTAAAGTATCTGGTACTGAACTTAAATTAAATGTGTCCACTCAAAAAGACCATCAGTTTGTATTTGGGTTGTAACTTAATCTAAAGTAAAAGGGGTGGTGTGAAGAGGGGGGGGAGGGGGGAGAGAAAACAAATGTCAGGTACAGCAGAAGGTTGTGCCTGACAGAACATAGTATTGTTATGTGAATTATGTAGTTGGACAGACTTCGTTTGACAGATGTTGGATGGTCGGATGTAGTTTGCGTTCAGAATTATCAGACTTGTCGTCCAACTTTGTCATGTGTTTGTTCTAATCTAAACTAAAAATAAAAGCTATAGCTATAATACACCTAAAATCACTCAAACCAGTTCCAACACTCCAATTTTTCGCAGTTGTGCACAGAAGACCGAGCGCCAACGAGAGAGTAACAAATTTTCCAACTCTGAACAATCTGCTATAAAAACTTCTGTCGACAAAAATCGTTGTACTCATCACCAATATTTTCTTATAGTGATTTTGAGCGCCATCTTCAATTTCAAAATGCTTTCGTATTTATTTCAGCAGCACCACAAGATAAATTGTTTATTTAACTTCGCTCAGTGTTGATTTGTTTCCGTTTTCAGTGTTGATGTACCCTCCTGAGCTGAGCTATAGGTGGGGTAAATTATAAATATTATTTTAATAAAAAATGCACTCACTCACTGTTTTTGAAGAAGTGATTGCAGATCCTTATGTGTCTTTACAAGTAAACTTCTGCCCATCTAGATGTTTACTTATAGTTTTTGACAGCTGTACTTGTGTACTGCCAGTCGTCATTCTTCAACACAAATTCATTAAATTTAATCTCTGCGTTTGGTTTCAGAATATTTTGAAAACCTCCTTAAACCCTAAAGAAAAATGTTCAAGAAAAACAAAAATACCATACAGCCACCCACGTCACCATCTGTTGACGAAATTCTTGAGGACATTACAACATTCCACGTCGAGAGACCTGTTTCCAGCAAAAGCAGAAATCTAAATACAATAAACCATCTTGCAGATTGGTGGAAATCTTTTGAGACTTTTGTGGAGGACGTAGACGATTTGACCTCTATAAACACAGAAATTAATGGATACAAGTTGAAATTAGAATCTTCTAAATTGGATGTTGAAACAAAATCTAAAGTAATTAAGAATGATATAAGTGATAGTCTTAAAGCTGCAGCAGTTAGTTGAAATAACAAACGAGCAATATTTTGGACATTCATTTCAAACTTGTTTATAATTGTATGATGCTTTCACTAAAATAAATTTTAACTTAATTGTAGAGTTCCTGTTTCAGTGTGCAGTGTATTGTTATTCTCCTTCTACATGACTAAATTTTCTAAAAAAAAATGAATTTTTTGAAAATGTAGATATCCTATTCATTTTTACTACTACTACTAATTTTTTAAAACTAGTGCTGCCACTTTAAGTTGTTAAAGAAACGATTATTGGGGTTTTTCGTTGGTAAAAGAATCTATTTTTTATCCAAATAGGTCAAAATAGTAATTTTGACGAAATTCGAGTTCCATTAGCAAAAAACAATCATGTTTGTTTTTGATTTTGAATGAGTGTTGCAGATCCCGATTTTAAGAAGGATCTATCCCTCAATGGACGTTGTTTATGATTTGTTTAAATCCGCTTGTAAAGATAAGTGTTTTAAATTTAAAGAAACAAAAATTCGAACTTATATGCCCTATTAAATGAGTTACTGAAAACATCAAGCTCATCTTCTTGTTGAAGGATATTACGAATGATGAAGAAATCTTGGCAACTACAGCGCTGCTTTCACCTACAGAAAAAAAAACACCAACGCAATGGAAAACTCCATAAGCATATAGCTTATGAACTTGAACTTCTTCTAAGTGAATCTAACGAAAAAATGTAGAATCTAATATTGCAATCGACTTTTCAATTACCCTCGGCACCGTTCTTAGAATCTTCAAAAGGTGAGTGTATTCCGAAGAATGTAAGAAAATAAATTATGAAAATAAGTGGTAAGAAAAAGCTTCCGAGGACAATAGCTGACAGTACTGTATGAAAACTATTCGATAGCTAATTTTGAGCATGTGAACTTTCGTCCATGAAAATAACATCCACGTACCTAGTCAACAACCAAATTACAATTTTCAAAACTGCAAAAGCCTTCAACTTCTAAAGAGACGACGGTCAAAAGTACAATTTTCAGGTTTCAAAAGACAACAAATAATTTACTGCCGTTTTCGTTTGGTAAAACTAGAGTATACCCTTTTTTTTAGAGTACTCTGATTTTTACTCTGAAAAAATTTCTAGAGTAGCAAAATTTGTTCTGATGGTAATTTCTGACAGCAAAAAAGTACCCTTAGAGTACTCTTTTTTCCCAAACGAAAACGGCATTACACACATACAGTATGGCAGCCCTTTGCCCTAAACTATTTTTATACCATTTAACAAACGATGACGTCAGAAATGTCACATATCGTAAATTCCATTTTTACATCTCCTGTCAAAACTCCAACTAGAAGAACTAATCAGTTTAAGAAAATTAGTACGTTAAGAAAAAAATATTCACCGATGGTGGTGTAAATACTATTTATTTATTTATGTAAAACAAAAAGCACCATTAAAATTGTTTCACTCATTTATTTTAAATCCACTCACCCCTTTCCAAAAAAATTCTAATAAAAAATTGGAGGTAAGATTATTGACCCATTTACCTTTTGAGGTTATAACCATGACGATTAGTAAAAATATAAAAACTGGTTTAATTATCTAATTCCAAAAATCTCTAGATGAAACTATCACTGCTCCTTATCTTTTTGACGATTTATTGCTATTGCGATAGATTCGCTGCTGTCACTGCCGAAAACTCTTTCGAAGATAGTGACTTTGCTGAATTTGAAGATTTTGATACAGAAGAAGAAGAGTTCGATGGCAATGGAGCTATAATCAGCGACTTTAAGGAAAGCGATGAAAATTCAATACCAAAAGATCAACCTGTGCAAACGAAAAAATCAGACAAAGATTTTGCCGCCATGACTGACGATGAGGAAGACGGAATCGTTGAGGACGACGACAACGAGTTCGAACACTTTCAAGACGAGGAAGAGTTCGAAGGTTTTGATGGCGGAGATTCCAAGGATACGCCAATTGATCAAAAAGCTCCAGAGCCTAAACTGACCGTCGCAAAAATTCCACTGCATTTTAGGTGAGCAATTAGTTTCGCGGCTCTTCTATTGCTTGGATTTTAAAGAACAAAACTGATCGAAATAAGAATTCATTTATTTTTGTTCACACTTTTAGAACTCATTGGGATTCTTACTGGATGGAAATGTTGATGTTGGGCGGTCTTCTGGCATATTTTGCCAACTTCTTCTTCGGAAAGTCCAAAAACTCAAAACTAGCACATCTTTGGCTCAACACGCACAGACAGCTATTGGAAGATAACTTTGTTTTAGTTGGTAGGCCAATCCACTTGATTTAAAATCTTCATTCTTACAGTTTTACTAATAACCTTATAGGTGATGATGGAAAAATGGAAAATGAAAATCCGGGCCTAAACAAAGAGAGTGAAAGTCTTTACACTTTGTGGTGTTCTGGTCGAACTTGCTGCGAAGGCATGCTAGTTGAGTTGAAGATGATTAAGCGACAAGACTTGGTAGCACTAGTGGCTGGTCTTATGAGACCACAACAAGACCAAATCCATATAAAAGTGGAAATCTCTAAAGACGCAATGGATTCATTTGTATTTTGTGTTGGCTCAAAGAAAACAGTCACCAAGTTCTTTAAAGAACTTGCTGATTTGGTAAATATTCATACCTTTTGTTTCAATATTAATAATTAAAAACCTTTAACCTTTTTTAGAGCAAATTCTGTGTACTAGTCAATAAACCAGAGGAAAGATATAATTTACCAAGTGGATTTAGCGTGCTATCTGAGATACCTGAAGCCACATCGGCATTGTTGGAGTCGCGTGTCGTGGCTGTCCTAAGCAAATACAATGATTTTATTGATTACATTCATATTTCTGATCAGTTTAGCGGCCCAATCCAACAAGATGATCCTAATAATTTAAAACAACCCGAAGTTAAGCGTATGCTTATGGTCGGCTTTAACTTACCTAAGAACTGTGACATGGAATCGGTCAAGCCATTACTTGTGTTGGTATTCTATATAATGGAAAAGTTGAGGAGCTATCGATTATCAAAAGACGTAAGAGTTCTTTTCTTATTCACTCAATTACAATTACAATTTCAATTTTATTTTTAGGGCAAGGCAAAGTCTGAAAAAAACCGTCTGCGTGTTGAAGAAGAATTTCTGAAGAGCACTCATGCCGCTCGTGCTGAAGCTGCCGCCCAGCGCAGAGAAGACAAACGCAAACAAGAAAAAGAACGCGTTCTTGCTGAAGACGATCCTGAGAAGCAGCGTCGTTGGGAGCTCAAGGAACAGAAAAGACAGGCAAAGAAAAAAGCACCCAAGATGAAACGCTTGGCTGTCAAGTCACTTTAATTGTTCGTTTTCATTCTATGTTGTCCAAGTAGAGATAAAACTATTTTAAAATGCTTAAGTATTTCAACATTTTATTGGAATACACTGGTCATTGGACAAAAATGTTATATGGTTTTTCAGTGTTTTTATTTGCTTCTGTGCCGAGTCAAAGCTATACGAAAGAGTACTCAGTTGAGTTTGCATCTCTTTGATGACAGCTTCTCGATCTGTAATAGAAAGACTAGCATTCGCTCTACACTGTGCTAATTCCTTTTCGAGTATATCAATTCTGAAGTTCAAAGAAGTTTTTGTAATTTCGAAACGTTCCTTTGTATTGGTAATAATTTTGGCAGATTCTCCCCTCATAGTGTCCAAATCGAGCTTTGTTTTGAGTAGTTCTTCCGAAACAATTTCTTTTTCCTTTAAGATTTTTTCGACTTCGCTTTGAAGGAGCACTAATTCGTTTTCACATTTTGCCAACAATTGACTACAATCTGGCTTATCAACCTTAAAGCTCATGTTTTCCTTTGTGCTCTTCAATTCTTTGCATATCAATCTAAGCTGATCTTCTAGGTCATCCCTTTCTTTACTTAATGAAATGACTTTCATTTGTTCATTTTCCAACAGTTTTGGATATTGCGACAGTTCATTTAATTGTTCCTTAAACGTAGCTTTTATTCGCTTAATTTCAGCCTCTATTTGTCCTTCAATTCGTTTGTTATTCATGTCTATTTTGACAAGCATACTCTTTTGTTCTTCGACTTTTTGTTGGGCATCCATGTATTTTTTTCTATATTCTTCGAGTTGTTCGGCTTGTTCCTTTATGATGCAATTATACTCGTTTTCCTCGTCCTGCATGTCATCGATTTTCTCACGGAGTAATTTAAGCTCAGCTTGGTCTACGTAATCGGCCTTTACTGTGTCGCTCCCAAAATGCCCTTTAACACGGCCTTTTAGTTCTTTAAGCTCAGCGTCTTTCTTCGCATAACAAAACAAAAGTTGAGTATAGTTTTCTTTCAATTTTTGAATCTCATTAGACTTTTTTAGTCTCAGTTCTTTTTTCTTGGGAATGCTCTGAGCTTGTTTTTCTTTGCATAAGTTTTTGAGGTCCTCTTTCAGTTTTTCAACTGTGGATTGCATGTATGTTATGTTATCTCCCACAAACGTCCTTTTACTTAAATTTTGTTGTTGGTTCTGTTGTAAATGACAATTGACATCTTTTTGGAGAGTTTTAAGTTTGTTATTAAGTCGTTTTATTAATCTATCTTTTTTAGCCATCTCTTCAAAGAGCTGACAAGTTTCGATGTCCATATTGTCATCCTCATAATAATCTGCGGGACAAATCTGCTTTTTTTTAAACGATTTCTTACAAGAATGAATAGTATTTGCTTCTCTTGGTGCTAAACCCAACGAAGCCATAACATTGGAATTTCCAATTTGCGGGAATACGTCATCCTCAATAGTGGTGGTTACTATTGGGACTTCCTCCCAGCATCGACCGGGAACTTCATTTTGCATCATTATAGCTTTTTGAACCATAAATTGCAGCTTAAGATTTTCGTTTTCTATACACGATCGAAGTTTTTTAACCATTCGCAATCCGCATTTTGTCAAGCAGGGATTGTCACGGGCTGTATAAAGCTGATCTTTTAGTTGCTCGACAATTTGGTTTTGGCCTTCGATCTCTTTGAGCAATTGCAGATATTCTATCTGGTGCTTCTTTTTGTCTGACGCACTCATGCCATTAAGTGAATCACTCTAAAAATGTTTATATGTAATTTAAAGAAACGGTCAATTCTCAAAAATAATTTTACTTTTTCGTCATCATCTTCTAATTCTTCATAACTATCCTCTGCTTCGATTTCCTCTTGGTATGTGGGAAAATCATCTTCATTTAAAACTGTCTCAGCTTCATTTATTTCATTTTGCGATGGATCCATTTTTTTTTTATATTTACGATTATAATTTTAGTGATCACGAAGAAATTTTGTAGAATACTAAACGAATAGTAATAATCAGTCGGACTTGTATTACACAGGTAGTTTGCTTTAATTTTTTGTACTACTTTCAAGTTTCCTTTCTTCAAAGAAGTTTTAAAATTCTTTCAACTTTTCACCAATGTGTATTGCATTTTCGTGGACTATAATTTAATTGCCATTAAAATAAAAATGGCAGAATTCTACAGTTGGAACACTACAGTACGTTTTTTCTATGCTGCGTTTCAACCAGGTACAACAATGGCTCATCAGTTAGATGAGCAATGTCTGAACGATGCACACTGTAAATGCACTGTAAACTTTATACTTATAGAATGTAACCATAAATGTATCAAGTTAACAGTCTGTTTCCATAGTAAAGCACATCTTTTAATTAAATAAATAAATTAGGTGTCGCAACAGAGGGATTCCCCACTGAGCTCAGCATTTTTCTCTCAACCATACCTTATGAGGAAATGGAATCAAAAATAAATAAATAAATAGGGTGGCGCAACAGAGCGCGGAGCCCCAGGGCCTAGCGCATTTCTCACAACCATGCCTTGTGAAGGAATGGAGGGGACCTACAATTTTTTTCCGGTTCCGAACGGCTAAACGAGAAAGAGAAAGCGCTTTTCAAAGCAATGAATTTACTAACGGACAACTTGCCAATTCCTCGCGAAAGGCGATATGCGTGGGATGTTGCATTGTTGCCTCTGTTGGAATTCGAACCACGAAACTCTGGGTTAACAGCAGACATGCTAACCATCACGCCACGGGTACCACATGAGGGAATGTAATGGACCTACAATTTTATTCCGATTCCTCACAGCTAATCGAAAAAAACTTTTTAAAACTTTACTTTATTACACTCCTATAATTTCACTTTTTACATAAATAAGAAGAAATTTTTCTTTTCAGTCTTTGTTCCTCAAAGATTTCCTAGAGACTTTCAAAATTTTTGTCGTTTAATCTTCTTTTTACAAGCAAATGCATATAGAGAATTTATTTAATGCCACACTTTCACTTGTTGTTTTTAAAACAATTTTTATTTGATTTTAGTAAAATGTCAAAATGTCAACATCAATTAGAAATGAAATTTACAATTGATAGTGTCTTAAATTTTCTGTAATGTATTCAAGTTTCAAAATGCAACAATTTCGAGAGGTTCAAGGTAAATGTAGTTATAAATCAAGTCAGCAATAAAAGCAAACCTATTCATATCGTTTTCTATTTTTGTTTAGTAGAACGCAACAGTTCCCGCTGCCATAATCTTCAAAAAAACAAAGACAATAGAATTCGTCGAAAGCCCCTTACCGACAAAAACATTGGAGATAACGCCTCACTAAGCAATTCAAAAACATATTTGTGTTCCGAAAATGATGATCAGTCCTATTCAAGCTCCAGCACTTTATCAACGTTCGCTGACGAAGAAGAGGAGATAGAAACACCCAGAAATGCGATAGATTATACTGTTGGAAATCGTTCTGGAGAAAAATGTGTATGTTTTAATTTAAAAATCCAGCAATCACATGATCATCGTGGAGATTTTTGTGTCAATCAGAAATCCTTGGACAAAAATGAGAGTGAAAAAATTAATGGCTTCTCTTCCGATGACACGTTAGAAAATAAGTACACTGAATTGTTAAATAAGACACCGAGATCCTATCGCTTACATTCAAATCATGCGGCCAAAAAATCCAATGAAAGACAAACACACGAAAAAGATCTAAAACAGATTTTAAAAACTTTGAAGAAGATATTTAAATCAACTGCAGACGATTCCAAATACTCGAAGGAGCTAGAACAAATTTATGAAATTGTCAAAACACTTCAACAGGAGCAAGGAAAATTTCAAAATCTAATTAAAGACCAACAAAATCAGCTAACAAACTTTCAATCAAAATATATGCAAGCTGAGAACATTATTCAAAATCAAAAATACGAGATAAAACAGCTAACCTTTACCAACGCTAAACTTGAAAATGAGCTTAACACAAATATAGATGCGTTGAAAGAAAAACTTCAGGCGAAGATCAACGAAGTCTCCGACTTGCCACGAGCGGTTAAAGCTGAAAAAACGAAAGCAGATAAATTGAGTAGACAAAATAACGATCTTATAGTCAAATTGCAACATGTCAAACAAGAACTAGACTTAACCAGGGCGAAATTTGTTGAAGCTGTACAAAAAAGAGCAACGATTTTGGCTAAACTGAAAACCGGTGAAAAAGATATTAAAATATTTCGGAATCAAAACCACATTCTCCGGACCGAGAAACGTACATTGATTGAAGAACTAAAGAAACTCAAAGGTTTCAATGATGACTTGACAACAAGAAGTAATCGCAATATGACAAGGCAAAAAGAACGCGGAGTTACTCAGCAACGTCTTCTCCAAAAGAGGATACTAGATCTTGAACTTGAACTCACCCAGAGCCGAAACTCAACAAGTGATCTAATTGAAGAGCGTGACAAACACATTGCAGAGTTGCACCGGCAATTGAATACTCTAGTACATAATTTTGAAGTTTCTCAAAAACATATACGAGTTTTGAGAAAACAAATAATTTCCATGTCGGGCAATTCGGCGATGCATCAAATAACCAAATGAATCATTTTTGAAGTTTTTCTCTACTCGTGTCGATTGTTCGTTTTAGAAACTAAAAACCAATTTGCATGTGGAGTCATACTGAGTAATTTGGTTTTTCCTAAATACTCAGTATGACTTCACATGAAAAGAGGTCTAACAGCTATTTTTAAATTGAATACACATTGAAAATATTTTCAAGGTTCAATATTAAAAACAAGCTGCTAAAGTATTCGCAAACAAAATGTTTCATTTCCATGTAAGTATATATTTTTGCACCCTCTTCTGGATAATATCAAATCAAAATTTCTTGTTCAAAATTCGAGTTATATGTATTGGGAATAAAAATTTCAAACGTGTGTTGTTTGTTGCTACATTACCGCACACCAACCGATCTGTAATGAACAGAAAGGCGGAAAAATTCATTGCATCGGTTCTATATTTAAACAGCGGCACTTTGGAGAGAGAACAGTTTTATTGGGGAATGTTTGTTATTTGGAGAACTCACGCTGGGCAAATTTTAATCAGTCAATGGGGTTGAAATTCGCAACACTGGCTGCTGAAAGTATTGCTTGTAATGTAAGAAAATACATACATTTATTTCATTTAAAAATGCCAACGATGAACACGATTTCACTTTCAATCAATTTATTTTTGAGTAAAAAAAAAATTCAGGGAAGAAACTGAAACTTTTCAGTTGACATCTTGGCTTTCTCTTTTTGTAGTATTGTTTCACCCTGGGGACTGCTTTGAAACGTGACTTGTTGGTCGTTAAAAAAGATCAAAAATATGGATTTATAAAAAAGGTTTGTTTTGTTTCTGAATTTTTTGAAGTGAGATTTGATTTGATTGTGATTTGAAACACATGAATTTATAGTGGTGAGATATATCTACAGCTACCTTTTATTCGTTTCGCTGATTGTACCTTTTTCATTTACATATTTGTAGGCTTGTTTAGGAATAAAAAAGCACTCATACGCCACAGTAGTTAATATAGGATTAAAAAAAAAAATAAATTGCTCTCAACGTTTTCACATTTCACGGGGAAAAATAGCTCATAATAAGGGACATTTTTTGAACATGGAAAATTTTTCCCCCGAAACTCATAATAAGGGAAAAGTGAAATGGGATCTTTTCGAGGGGAATGATTTCACGTGAAACTCATAATAAGGCTGATTATCTTATTTCTTCTTAGAACTTTGGTCACTATTAAGAGGTGGCTTATACTTTTAACCATGGCTGTATTTAAAGAGAGAACACTTACTAATTTTATTTTGATTTTGTTGTTTTGGTTCTAATTGTATTTTTTGAAACATCTGTATTCCAACTATCACGTAGACTTAAGTTGTTACCAAAGGCCTCATAGAATACAGAAAAATGTATACAACTACTTGAAGGAAAACTTGTAGTATCTACTGTGCATAAACAGCAGCATCACTTCTTTGCAGTTTTTGGCTCTGCAAAGGCTGACCGAGTTTCTTTTAAATTAAAAACTTAAAGAAAAATCTCAGTCTGTTTGAATGGAATCTTCTATTCTCTGACCAGTGCAAATCGGGTCGAGAACAAAGCGATATGTTACGTCTGCTAACACTTATTTTGAGAAGTGTTTTTTCTTTAATAGTAGTTGTAACTGTTGGTGAATCAACAAACGATTCAAAACCATATGACGATTACGAAGATACTGCGAATTCATGTTGGAGTTTAAACGAGTGTTTAATCGCTGCGAGTTTACATTTTCGTTCGGGTAATGTTTTGCCCATAACGGTGAATTGTTCTATTGCGGAGAAATTATTCGATGAACCAGAAAATACAATATTAAAGCGTCGTTATGAAAATATTAGCTCTGTCACGCTTGATGGATGTGGAGTGGCCTTGAATGTAAAAACATTCGGTTTCGAATACATTCCAAATTGCTCCCAGGTCACTTCGTTGAACTTGAAAAATTTTTACTTCGACGAAGTTTATGAGATCATTTGCGAGTCGGGTATCTCACTGGAAAATGTATTTTTTACGCATAATGAGTTTGCCGGCATCAGTGCAAAAAGCTTTGCTAATCTCAGCAGTATCAAGACGTTATATTTCGATGGAAACAATCTTAGGCACATAGAAGAAGACGCATTCAATAGCTTGCGAAACTTAAAAGAAATTACTCTGAATAAGGAAAATGATTTAAGATTGCGCTATCCTAAGCTATTTACAAACCTTTTTCAACTACAAAAAATACGCATGAACGAAGTTAACACTGTTACATGTGATTTATTACAAAGTCTTCCAGTAAACTTAGAAGAGATTGAAATAAACGAAGCCTTATTTGATAAAGAGGTGGTTATGGTGGTTGCTCCTTCAACGCTCAAACATCTAACGATTACCAGCTGTGGATTAACATCGGCAATCATCAAGGGAAGTGAAATGCTGGTGCAGTTAAATCTGAGCGCAAACCTCCTTACTCAGTTAACCTTGGAGAATTGTACACGTCTAAAAACTATTGATTTGAGTTCAAATAAATTAACACACCTAACAAACTCACAGTTCGAGGATCTAAGCCATCTGGAGTTTGTCTATTTGCAGAAAAATAAATTGAAAGCTTTATCGATGTTAAGTTTTAAGAATTCGATGAGCAATATGCAGTCGATTGATTTGCGAAGCAACAATCTGAAATTTATTACTGGACTAAGCATACCATCCGAACTTAACATAAATTTACGAATATTTATTGATCAAAATCCTTGGAATTGTTTATGGTTGGTAAACGTATCTTACAATTTTCCGGAACAATATAGAATCTTTCGCTATGAGAAATTCATATCGAAAATTAATGTAAATGGACTGGAGTGTATGACCTATCCACCCGAAAGCATTCTTCCAGATCTGCTAATAGGCCAAACAAAGAACTCAACGCCAAAGTTTACTATCGTCTATGGCGGTCCGAGAGAATCAAAACGGAATCAAAAAGCCGAAGCTCTGGTAATCGTTTTTATGCTTCCTCTGGGAATAGCGTTTTTATTTGTCCTGCTCTATCTTTGGATAAACTGTCAAAAAATGTTTCATTTGTCCTATTATAGAAACCTTCCACTGATTCGAGGCACTGCTGATAGGTTTGATATAGTTCGGCAGTTACCGCATAACAACACAACCGTTAATCAGAATCAAGGTTATGAAATTCCGATGACAGGATACCACTGCGACTGTGTAGATCACACCAACAAGATGAACTGCAAAATAAACCTTACCTATGAAGGAACGCCACATCAAAATGCTGCAAAAATTTATGAAGAAATAATTGATTACAACACTAGTACCGGTAACTGTTACTATGACCATTTGAATAGGGATATTTAGGTTGTGGCGTCACAGAACGCCAAGGCAGGCATAACTTTTTAAAAATAAGGTTTAGATTCGGAACCAAAAATATTTACTAAAAGTACAAAAAGCGAATTTGCTCCTACTTGGCCACTTATACTTGTCACATTTGAACAAACTCAAATATTGCGCAATCACATACTAATGTGTTTTACAAAGTGTTAGTTGAATTTTTTTGTTTGTTAAATGGCTTTTCTTTAAGATATAATTTTATAATTTATTTGTACATGAATAAATATTAATACGAATGACGAAAACGGAAACATTATTTTATAAATTTCAGGCAGTAAATTGAATTCTATGTGTTGTACATGACTAAATACAAATACTATAAAATTGGGATTACATCTATTCACATTTTAAATGAAGAGTACTTTAATTGAGATCTGTTCCGTTCATATGGGGGTAACAATTAAAGCTAAGGATTCACTATGCATCTCATTATTTCTAATCATTTGATCGAAATTAGTTTAAATTCAACAACGCATTGATTGTGTTGTCTGATTGTCATTTTATTAAAACGACTATCGGTCTAGGTTTCATTAATTCTGACATTGTTGAAGACAGCGTAACTCTTCGCGATTGTGTTGCACAAAATAAATTGATCGAATCGGCAAACAGTCGTGACAACTGCCGTTTAAACCTAACCTAACCTAACCTATGAGTAATTGTGATCTCAGAGGGATCACAGTGATCCACCTGCGGCGGCGGCGACTAAGCATACTTCCTTGGTTATCTATCATCTAGTGTTAATTACACCTCGTTGCCTGAAGTCCACCCATATTGATTATCGATGGAATTATTTTTTTAAGCGCAAAACTTGCAAATCCTTAACTTTAGCATATAAAGCTATGCTATTTTACTAAAGCTCTTATCATAATTAGGGCGATTAAAAACTTTCTGCAAAGCATTCAACGGTATTCGTCCCTATCGAGGTAACCGCCGGAGCGAAGTTTTCTCCGCAACGCATCCTTTTTTCGGAGATTCGATTTTGCTTCGAAGTAGTTGTCATCGTAAGAAATTTTTCACAAATGCGGCAACGCATTGCATTTCCAAAACTTCCGCAGCAAAAACTTATCGGAGGACGTTGGCGTTGGATCGGAGAACTACCACGAAGCAAAATGTCTCCGAATCGTAGGAAATCGGAAAGAATTCTGCTCCGAAGGTTACCTCGATAGGGCCGATTATGTCGGTTAAGCTTCATTTAATATTTCCACCTATTCTGCAACATTTATTGGTCTCCAGCAAATCTGACTCAGAGTTGGAAGTGCAGCCAAAGGTACTGAAAAAATACATTCGAAACTTAAATACGAAAAACAATGCATAATAACGCGAACTCACGTTCATAATATGAAATAAAGTATCGCTTGTTAGAATTGAACTTTAATTTCAGGTCGAATTTAATTTCAGATCAAATCTCTACTTTCACAATGTATAAATATAAATAAATATTTATATGTATCGAAATGGGACAGGGCCTAGTGCTTTTCTCTCAGCCGTTAGTATAAGAATTGGAGGGAATTCAAATATAAAAAACTTTGAAAAAAAGAATAGATTATTCACTCCTTTTACACATAGATTTTTTAAGCCTTCTGGTAAATATAAGCTTTTATTTAAAAAGTATAGTTTTCACATCTAGTTTAAAATTGCAAAACAACAGTGACGAACACTTAAATTGCAAAATCATTTCAATACATACATGTAGGAATGTCTAAAAGACTAAAAATTGATATTAAGAAAAATATTTATATTACTTATTATTATTATGTGAGTGATGAAATTTAAAATTAAAAAAATGTTAAAAATTAATGTCGAATAGGTGGAGCACCTGGCTCGCTCTTAGTTTTTGAGGCTACTAAAAATCTTCGCACAACAAGACTAGACTTGATTCGTGTGGGCTTACAAGCCACTTTTTTATCTGATGTAGTTTCAGACATCGGTGATTCAATTGTCTGAGCAAAATGTACGGTTTTGGTATTGCTCTCATCGGTGAAAATATTTTTTTTAGTAACCAAAATTGATGGTCTTATTTTGGAGTCATTAATGTTATTCGTTGTTGTGGTGCTATTATTATTAGATTCTTTCAAAGAGCTTTTGGCACATAATTTTGGCGACGTTTCAGGGACACAGATACTCTTGTTTTCTTTACTCTCTAGGTAACTTAGTTCGGGTTTAATACTGTCATTGTTGAAGCCTATCTTAACTGAGATTGAGTTTTCGGTGTTTGACTTACCGATAGATTGACTTCCTGAAGGTTTTTGAGCTTCTGCTTTGATTTGAGAGTCAATGTCTTTTTCATCAACTGGTTCATCTTTGATCTTTTCAGTCCTCAATTCACAGTTTTCTTCTTTTATCAAATTGATATCAGGTAACAAGGAATCTTCTTTTTCAGCTTTGATAGTAGTTACAGGTTCATTGTGGTCTCTCACAATTACAGGTTCCGTAGCAACGATTGATATTTCTTTATCAGCACATTCGGCAGGTTCATCGTCTTCTATTACAATAATAGGTTCTTTTTCATTACATTCGTTGCCTGTCTTTGTACATTTATTGTGTTTTTTTTCTTTTGATTGATGTACAAACCCTAAATTAGGTTTTGTCTTTTCTATCTCACTCGGAGTAAATGCAAAATCATTATTTGAAAAGGTTTTGAATTCTATATTGTTGTCTGTGAGTAAGCCTTCTCGGTTAGTTAAAATCCATCGTGTCTTCAATGCTTCAAATTTATACCTGTGATTAAAATATTTAATGCAAAAAGGATTCCGCGTTGTTAGTAATTTGAATAGTTTACTTAGCCAATTCCTGTTGTGAGTTTCGTAATTGTTCCTCAAGGATTCCTTTCTGTATACGCATACTGTGGTTTTCCTTCTTCATTTCATCGGTTTCTTGTCTTTAAATTAAATATTGTTTTTGAACACACACTAGGTTTATTTAATAAATACTTAAAATTCTAAATTGGTTAATACGCTGTATTTAATAAATTAGTAACACGTAATAAATAGGACGAGTACGAATACTTTAAGGACTTAACACACATTCTGACTATTTTGGTTATTTACATTAAAAATTTTGTTAATGAAATGTGAAATACTGTTGCTCTAAGATGTTGAGCTAAATAGAAAATCTTTGAAATCGCATACTTGCAGAACAGAAGCATAGAGTCTAGCCATACAACGCCCTTGTCATTTGCCAATGATATGAGTTCTTGTTGAGTTATCATGAGTTTCCTTTCCAAATCTTCATTTTGCTTTAAAAGATGCAGAATTCGTTCGTTCAATTTTTCTGAAAAAAGAAGTTAATGCAGGTTTACTTAATCACTATTTATAATTCAAAAAACTCATTCGTAATCAAATAAAAAAGCAAAACAGTTAACTACTGAGTTACAATGAACAAAATTTAAAAACAACGAATGGATGCAGATTTGTTGATTAGCTAGTTTCAATGGCGTTTGTTCCTAAGAAATAAAAAATTGACAAACAAATTTTATTGCCTTTTTTGAGAAGAATAAATTTTATAGGTATTTTGTAGGTACCCCATTTTAAAACACAACCACATTATTCTTTCGAATAAAGTTTGAGTGATATCGGGCAACCGTTTAAGCTGCCGTTAAGTCATAGACAGAAACAATTCCACCAGCCACGTTAAACGTTTTAAAGTTACAATTTAATTTCAAAAAGAAACGGAAAAACTTAAATTTAAAAAAAAAATTACCTTTATACGCTTTATCGGCACTGTAAAAAATGGTAGAGCACGTTTGGAGCTCGGTATGCATGGCAACGTTTTCCCTCTTCAGACGCCGAATTTCGTGCTGACTCTCGTTGAAAATCTTCTTCATTTGCAAATAGCTCTTCTTTTGGGCTGATAAAAGTTGCTTCATTGCCTGTCGCTGGTCATCGACTTCAGCAAAAAGAGAGTTACCTTTGCGTTCTTTGAAAAATGTAAAAGTTTTCATTATCATATTTTGAAGATTTTTTCTATAACAAGGAATTACCAGCGTTGTCGGGACATGCAGTTAGCATCGCCAGTTTGGCATTCATTTCAACAACTTGTTCTTGAGCACTTTCCAGCAAGTGGGATTTCTCATCAACTTCCTCTCGCTTCGACTGCAAATTCTCTTCTAAGCAAAGAACTTGATCTTTATAGATTTCAATGTGTTTCTAAATAAAAAATGATTTTTTAATGTTCCAATATTTATTTACTTATTTGTTTTTTACTAAACATAAACAGTAAATAAAATACATATTCAATAAGTTGGCTATAATTAGATGCCAGGGCTATCTATTCCAATATTATCTCACCTCTTTTTCAGCTAACATCATTGTAAACTTAATAACAGTTTCATGCGTCTCGTCCAACTTTGCAAGCAACTCCAAGTTCTCTGCTTCTAATCTATCCTTCATCTCCAAATGTTCCTTTGGTATTTGATAAGAGATTTCTGCTGGAAGAGCTGCTGCGTTTAGTTGCTTAATTTCTTGCTTAAGTCTTTCATTTTCAACTCGCAACTCTGCAATATCCTGATGTAGATCCTCATTTTCTGTAAGGAGCATAGCTTGCCTTTTTTTAAGTTCATCGACTTCGTTTTGTTTTTTATGAAGCAAAGCATCATCCTGTGATGTTTGCACAGATGACATTTGCTCAAGCTCTTGGGCAAGATAAGCTTCAGCCGCTGTAGCTGTGTCCAAACTCCTTTTTAGTTCATAGATACGTTGTCTATCTTGTTCACTGATCAAAATGAGATGGGAGCATCTTTCTTTTAACTTTTGATATTCCTCTTGCAAGTCTTCAAAACTAATAGAACTAATGTCCATTAGTTCATTCATGGTAAGTAATTTTAATTTGTGTTTATATTTCAGTGATAACTATGAAAAACAAAATTGTGTGTCCTTTTTCTTGTTCAGCGGCATAAAATTTTCTTTTGACAGTTGAGTTTGCTTGTTTTTTTTTAAACGAGCAAACACCAACCTGACAAAAAAAAAAGAAAACAAATCTCGTAGTGTTATCTGCATGTGAAACATATTCCTAATCTTCCATCCAACCTCAAACTGTAATTAAGACGTTTTTTCTTTTTTCCTTTCCTTGGGACAAATTTATAATTTTTGTTTAGTAATTTAGTATTATTTTCTTCTCCATGAACAAAAATAAATCAAATAAAAATGTATCCAACTGAAACTATTGGATACTTGTTCTGATTCTAAGTAGTCGAAAACATGTGTCAGTTCTGGTTTGAGGGAGCCTGACTTTTTCTATTTTTGTTTCTTTTTGTTTTGGTCACTTTCGGAAGTGAACGACATTCTAATTTGTATCGCATTCAAACAAAATGCAAAGTGATTTCCTGTCGGTTTTAGAAAAAGAACAATCCAATTTATCATCAGTTATAACATTTCAATCTGATGATTTAATTGAAAAATTAAAATTGCTCAACTATGAGAAACATTTGTTGAAGGAAATGAAAATGAAGCCGTTGACGAAATTTTACTTTGTAAAATCGTTTAATCCAGGTGAACAATTTTTCATGTTTACATCGGTGTGTGCATGGCTGTTGAGGAAACTTGGCAAACATATGGATCAACCGCAGGAGCATGAAGACCCTAATGAAATAATAAATAAAATTTTAAAAATTCTTCAAGAAATTGTACGAAGAACAATTTTACTTTGCCAAGCTTTATATTTTTTTTATTTTGTTGTTGTTCAAAGGATATTGTAGTTGATGTGCCGACGAATAAATTGCTGCAAGGAGCAGGTCCTATTTGTTTGTACATACTCGATGCCCTAGCAACGCAGGCTGTCAAAGTAACTCAGGTGCGTAGTGCAGTTCAAAAAACCACCTTTTTTAATCGTATTCTTTTTTAAAGGTTGCTTTTAAACACCATCATATTAAGCAAGAAGTTGAATTCGCCCCAGAGTTTTTGGAAGACAATGCTGAAATTATTCTAGAGAAGCTGGAAGATGAGCAAAATACCACATTCAGTGATGACAGTGATAATGGAGGGAGTTCCTTAAAAGATCTCAAATGGTTTACCAACCAGAACGGGCCCAAAGTACCCAACAATGATTTAAATTATGGAGGAGATAATTTTACAGAACATGAAATATGGCGCTTGGAGCTAGAGAGGGTGCTACCTCAGCTGAAAATCGTTGTGAAAGCTGATTCTAGAGACTGGCGCTCACATCTCAATCAAATAGAAAATCTCAAACAAAACATTGATGGGGTAAAAGAGGTAGAATAACAAGTTTTTTTATAACTTTTTTTTTAGATTTCAGATGATACCCAGTCGCAGTTGAAGAAACTTCACAGCGAGTTCACATTCAATTTGGACAAAATAGAAAGTCGTGAAAAACATTTGAATAATGAACTGAATGCTCTAATAAAACAGTTCAAAGATGTTTCCATCGAACTAGCTGGAGTGCAGTTTGCCAGCAAACAGATAAGTCAAGACTCTGATAAACTTACAACTGAATTAATAACTGTCGTTCAGGACAATGACAACAAAAAAGGAAAAATGGAACAACGCGGCCAATTGATGTCGGATGGAAGTGAGTTTTTTAATTAATCAAATTTATTACTTACCGCTTTTTCATTGACTTGCAGGCTCCGTTGTGCTTATCAAGAAGGCCATAAATAAATTAAAGGAAGACATTTCTCACTTGAATTTAGAGATTGGTCTTCTCTTGCATGCATACGACCACGACATCATAAGGCAATCCTCTTTATTCAATTCAATTTGAGAGATCATTTTGTTTGAGAGATTTATTTTTGATTAAAACCGCAAAATTTGATTCCCAATTTTTATATTTGCACAAGATGTGTGTTCTTATTACTTGACACAAAACGGTAAATGCATCAATTTTGTGGCGCGCATTTGGTAGGATTGCGATATGTATTTCCATATCCGCCATTTGCTTTTTTTTTTTTAAAGGGCACCATTTTTGGTTGGCTTACATTACAGCAATAATAACATAAAAATAAGTAACGAATTATTTAATTTAATTGATTAGTTCCTATAGTTTTCAGTGTTAGTTCCTAGTTCTATACTACTAAACCATTGCCTTGCTCTTTCCCTTCCACGAATCGTATGACTTCTCCGATTCAGAGCTTAGTTGTCCTGCATAAAGCCGGGTGACAAAGAAAAAAGAGAATGAGTGTTGTTTTTTGACAAAGTGTTTAACTTCAATTACCTTTGTTGGACTTTTTTGGTCGGTCCTTGCTCTGGTTGTTGCTTGACTGGGGAGGCGGCGGAGAATATGCCTTGTAGCTACCCGATCTGGATCCAGATCGATGACTACGCTCGCGTGGACTTGGTGGTGGACTGAAGTCTGTTTCCGTATCGTAGTTTGAAATTAATTCTGGATTGTAAATGTACCTGTCTGGTGAGTATCTGTATGAGTGACGAGGTGGTGAATACGTGTCTCTCCAGCGACCACGACCATTGTCATGTATATCGTCCTCATCTTCATCGTCATCGATTGTTGTGTACCTATGCATGCGCCCGGATGCAGGTGGTGGCTGCGGTGACATTAAACGACCCATTGGTGGAGGTCGCATTTCACCTGGTGGCATAAATGGGGGAATACCCATGAAATGAGGTGGTGGTGGTCCCATGAATGGAGGGGGTATAAACGGAGGAGGTGGCAAGCGTCCTAACATAGGTGAAGAAGGCGAATCCATATGAACAGGTGATGGGACATTGTTGAGATCAGAAGGAGGGAGATTTAAATCCACTGGAAAAAAAAATTCAAATTAAAAACGGTTTAGGACGTAATATCACAAATAACTAACAATTGTTTTCTTTGCCTAAGTTATGCGCGTTGCTGCCAACAAGTGAGGTCAATTTGCGACGCAAAGCAGTCGCATCAGAGCGTGCTTCTTCATACCTCCGTTCAGATTGCCGAGCAGCTAGCCAAGTTTCATGAGCACGGTTTTCTAAGGTTCCAATCTGTGCCTTGTGTGCTGCAAGCTGCGCTTCAATTTCTGCCCGCAATGAATCATTTTGCGATCTACAAATAAATTCTTATAAACAAAAATAGAGCGGGTACGAGAGAACCTACTTTAGTGTTTGGATTTCCTCCTGCATGTTTGTAAGCCTATCTACCGTGCTGATTGTTTCGCCTTGTTGCTGAAGCCACATAGTTTCCTTCAAACTGAGTTCCCTGAAAATTTACACACACAATTTATTAAATGTTTCTTAAAATTCAACAAAATTTACTTTTGCAATTGATTTTCTTTGTCTTTGAAGTAATTTGAGAGAACTTCTAGTCGGGTCTGAGCTTCCAGCTTGTCCTTTTCTGATTGATTGAAATCTTGTTTGAGTTTTTCAATTTCATCACCGAACGACTTGACTTGGTCTTCTAAAAGCTTTCGTGAGTCCTTTGAAAAGAATCAGCTACGTAGTGTTGAAATTTTTTTTTTAAATTGATGAATGTCTTACCGTCTCCGTTTCGAGTTTTTCCTTTAGCGTTGATCTTTGACGCTGTATGTCGAGAAGTTCGGCTTGAACATTAGCCACATCAATGATTTGAGAAATTTTAAGATTGGGATCCCTTTTCACAGACTTCAAACAGTTTTCAAGTGCCTTATAAAAAAGACTTCATTAGTAAATCGTATATATAAATTGACATGTTGTTAACATACCTCGACTTTGGCCACACTTGTCTGCCATTTTCGGTGTTCATCATCACATCGACTTCTCAATGCCACAATATCAGTTTGTAAACGTTTGATTTCTGCATTTTTACCTTCTAAGGCTTTGGTAATATCCAGGTCGAATTCAGTCTTCATTTCATCTATTTTTGATTTTAAAATATTCTTTTCACCCTCCAGCTCGTCATTGTCTTGTTGGAGAGATGCTATTTCTCCGACAAATTTAGCATTTTGCTCAGCTAAAATCAGCTGAAGTTCACTGTTTTCTCTGCTCTTGTCAGCTAGTACTGCATTGATCTCCAGTATGGTACCTGAAAGTCAAATAAAACGTTTTATCAGCACTCCTACTTAACTTAACTTAAAAAAAAAAGGGAAGGCTGCTAATCTGGTAGTACAATGGACTGGATATTAGGTCTGAGTTCTCCAGATTAGCATAAGGCTCCTCTTTTTTATGAAAAAAAAAAAAAAAAACTCCTACTTAACCATACTAAAGTAAGACTAATAACTTACGTTGCTGTTCGTTAAGTTGCCTTTGGAGTTCTTCCACACTACTTATGATCGAATCATCTCCATTTTGGTTACTAAGAAGCTCCGATACGATTTTATTCAATTCCAGTCCTGCTTCAGCAGCGTTTTCCAATTCCTATAAAAAAAACATTTAGTTTCATAAACTCAAATAGCCTATTCCCTACCTTTTCAAGAGAAACCACTTGTTCCTCCAATTTAGATTTAGCCTCTTCGCAAGCTTCCAATTCCTTTTTAATTGCAATCACCATATCGTTCGAACCAAATGAATTGTTTTCGATGCTGGCCAGCTTGTCACACGTCTCTCCGAGATCATGTTTCAAGATACATGCCTCTTTGTGAGAAGCTAATAAGCTTCTTTCCACAACATTCAACTGAGCAATGAGTTGACTCTCCTTTCGGCATTGCGATAGACAGTAATAGCCAAATATGAAAAACAATGTAGCCATAGCCGATATCAACATAACGCACAGCACATCGAACAATTCAACAACTCTTTGGGAGAGGCTATCAAAGAAAAACTTTTCTTGTAAAGGCGAATCTTCTGCTTCAGTAGTTGGGCAGTTAGCATCTCTTTCGCAGTACTGATCATCTTCATATTTCATTTCTTGGCTTTGGACTTCTCTCTTTGGCAAAAATATTCTGTCAAGTTCGTCGTTTATGTCGGGAACTTCTCTAATGGGTTCTTGTGATGGCAAGAAACCTTTAACCGTGCCCAGAATAGTTTGAAAGAGACCAACTTGTGGTGGTTGAATATATGAAGGCTTTGGATTTGGAGTAGTAACATCAAACTCAAGAGGATTTTGGTCGGAGTCGTCAAATTGTGGTGTAGTTGTAAGAGGAGTTGTGACATCTTCGTTTTCAGTTTTTAAATCGTTCGTTGTGATGCTCTGCTCGTTTATAACTTCGTTTGTACTCGGCACTTCATTAGAAGTTGGTGGTGATATCTCGCTTTTGATTTCACTTGGGAGATTTTCCTTTGCACTGACATAGTCATCAGATTTCTGTGCGTTTTCAGCGATTGAGGGTTCCGGTGCTACCTGCCCTTCTGTCGGGCCTTGAGAAGATGATGAACTGCCAGTGTTTTCTATAATTTGTTTTGGAGTAGGCAAATCGTTTGTTGAAGAAGCTCCTTGATAGAAGAATGTGTTTCCGGTGTTTAAGTTATATTCTGGTGCTGCTGAAGGGTTAGTTGCGATTTTTGGTAGCACGGTCGACGATTCTGCCGTTTGAATAGAATCTGTGCTGTCTAGGACAGACTTTGTTGAAGTCAAAGTAGATGCGGTATTTGCCGATTGCTTATCAGATTCTGGATTCCCCAAAGTCTGTGGTGATTGTCCATTGACAGAAGGAGATGAGCCCAAATTGTTTTCCAATTGATTTGGGACTGGTTGAAACTGTGGCAATGCATTTGTTGGGACTCCTGGATCCACTATTTGAGCTTCTGGTACCACATCATTGGTTATCTGGGCAGTAGGTAAATTGGGTAGTTCCGCATTTGCTGTTTGGACATTTTCAATGATTGGAGCCCCTGCACTTGCTATCTGGGTTGCTGGTATCTCTGTATCGGATACCTGAACAAGAGGTAGCCCTGCATTTTTTGGTGCCAAAGGATCAACTGTATTGGTCGCATTGGTTATCTGGGCAGCAGGTAAACTGGGTAATTCCGCATTTGCTGTTTGGACATTTTCAATGATTGGAGCCCCTGCACTTGCTATCTGGGCTGCTGTGATCCCTGTACCGGATATCTGAACAAGAGGTTGCCCTGCAATTTTTGGTACTGAAGCATCAACTGTGTTGGCCGCATTGTTTACCTGGGCAGCAGGTAAACTGGGTAGCTCCGCATTTGCTGTTTGGACAGTTTCAATGATTGGAACGTCTGCACTAACTATCGGGGCTGTTGGTATCCCTGTATCTGATATCTGAACAACAGGTAGCCCTGCATTTGGTACTGAAGCTTCAACTGTGTTGGCTGCAACCTGAGAAGGTACCTGGGCGTATATGTTGCTTGCAGTATTCTGATAGTGATCATGAATAGGAGCAATATTTTCGGCTTTCATATTATTTAAGGTTTGGTGGATCACTGGGTCTTTAATTGATGGATTCTGGTTTTTTAGGTTCGCCAAATGTTGGTGATATTTTAGTGCCTTAGGAAAGATTTTTTGTTGCTCAACAACTTTCGGATTTTCTTTTGGAAAATCTGAGGGATCTGAAATTACCTTGCTAAGCAATTTAACTTCTGATCCATTACTTTTCTTTATGACTTTTGGTTTTGGCTTAGACTTTGGAATGTCTTCTTCATCCTTTTCTTTACTATCTAATTCAGTTTCATCTGCCAAGCTGTTTGCAACTTCAGGCTTATTATTTAAAGTTACAGTAGCATCTTCAGGTATTTTAGAGGTTCCTTCCGTTTTAGGCAGCACAACCTCTTCTCCCATTTTTAGTTGCTCTGAAGCAGTTTCAGTTATACTTAAACCTAAAGTTTCGTTTCCAACAGATACAATTTCTGGAATGTCAGTCGCTACCATAGGTTTGGTTTCTGAATTAAGGTTATTGTCGCTAGGGAGAGGTTGGTCTGAGCTTGCAACAACTTCTGGGCTTTTAACAATTTCTTCTGCAGCGTTGCTAGGTTTTTCACTTTCACTTACTGTATTGATTTTTGTTTCAGTTTGGGTTGAGTTTGCAACTACTGTATCTAAGCTTTTAACAATTTCTTCTGCAGGGTTGTTAGAATTTCCACTTTCACTTTGTATATTGATTGGTGACTGCTCCACAATTGAGGGTGCAACTACATCTGGGCTTTTCATAATATCTTCGTCATTGTTGCTAGAACTTTTACCTTCACTTTCTGTATTATTCAGCGTTTGCTGCCAAGTTTGTGTTAATTCTGCTACCACATCTGCATTGGTTGACGTTTGTTGCACAGTTTGGGTTGAATCTACAACTGCATCTGGACTTTTAACAATTACTTCTACAGGATTGTCAGGCTTTCCACTATCATTTGCTGTATTGTTTGTTGTTTGCTGAGCATTAGCAAAATATTTATTAGTTTCCGGTAGATTTTCAGAGAGATTTGCATTGGTTGGTTCAGTCTGTGTTGTGTTTTCAGGTAATACTTTTGACGGAATTTTTTGCACGACATCATCCTTTTTATCGTCATCGTCTTCCTCATCATCTACGCTAACAAAAATGTCTTTTGGAAAAAGATTATTGATTGATTCCACACTTGCTTCTGTTACAAATGGTGGGAGTTCTGTTCCATCTATAACCTTTGCGGTAGGTGTTACTTTAACTAATTTCTCATTGGAATCTTGTCCTTCATTAGCTTTAATGGATATTTTCTCATTTTCCAAATCATTTGGCAATGGAGCTGTTGTTGTTGATTCAAATACTGATTTCTCCTTTTCAGAGCCTTTTAATTTATTACTAGCTTTCATTGGAGGCTTGATCCTAGGCTTACCCAATACTAGATCACCTGCTTTCGTCTGAATTTTTAACTCTTGAAGAAACGAATATGGTGCGTAGCCATTTTTGCCATCGATTTCAACACCCCAATAATCAGATGTGGAAGACTTTGATTTTACTTTTACTTCAGAATTAGTTTTCAATGATAGGATGTCTTTCTGAGCAGAAGGGTAAGCATTAGTAACCCTAGCTATGGATATAACACCTGGAATTTAAAAAGAAAAGTTTCATAGTATTGCCGAAAACAACGGATGGTTTTGTACGACTCACCATCGCAGTTTTCATCTGCACACATACGCTCTTCAGTTTGACTATAGGTTTGTACAAAAAGTGCGAAAATTACTAAAAGACTTAATGAATTTATTAACTTCATCATTTTAACATTATATTCCTAAATTATTTAACTACAATTGTAAATATAATTCACAAATCACTCAATCGCCACATCACAAGTAAAATTAGAAAGTCGGAATGTTGGTGAACCTGTAGAATGACGTTTTTAATATCAGCTGTGCAAGAAAAAAAGAGCGACACCTAGTGGTGAGACTGAAAAACTATTTCAAAAGGAATATGAAAGTGAGTGAAAAGTGGGCGAAGAATAAAATAAATAAAAGGTTTATGAATGCTTAAATTGAAGAACAGCATTAAATACCATTCGGTAAGTCATGAAAGCTTCTTTATGGAGTCTATAGCAATGTTTCTGCAGGTATTCGACTGAACAGTCATCTATACTCTGTTCAATAAAAGTGAGTGAATTGTTTTTATGGCAGTGCAGTGATTTTCAGCATTTTTACTTGCGATTATAGAGATACTTATAGTACAAGTTTTGCAATCGTGCTGAAAAAATTTCAGATCACAACTAAACATGACATTACGATAATAGAGAATACGAAAAAAGTGGGTCGTACTATTCTGTTTATCTGTCTATAAGTCTGTCTGTCCGTATATGGATCTACAGCCTGAACCACTCGACCGATTGTCTTCAAAATTTTGTCAGTTGAGGTCTGTCAAGCAGACTACAGAGGGGTTTTTGGAATTGTGTTGCTAGGTCTTGAAAGAACGGTACCTGGCGTATAACCTATATGATAATACTTATTTTTCTCGAAAACGGCTCTAACGATTTCGATAAGTGAAGGATTATATTTCAATTGTCTTTCTTATGATGTTAAAAATTTTTTGGAAAAAGTCTAAAAACAGTAACCCGAATAGTAAAGTTTTTACAAAATTTTGTGGCTTAAGAGAGATTGCATATTAAAATTTGGAAAATTTTAAATTTTGAAATAAGTATTTATTAATTAAAAAAAAAAAAAAAATTATATACCTATTTTTGTATTTTTTCAAAATGGTATTTCTGATTTATTTCAAATCTTTTGTCAAAACATCTTCTGGCAAGATTTAAGACTTGCAGCCAAACTTTTTAAAAACTTAAAAAAAAGAATGAAAAATAAAAACCGGTTTTTAAAAATCTGCTCTATTTTCGATTTTGTCTATAAATTTTCAGCGTTTATATGTATTAGCAATTGCAAAAGAATCGCGTTTTAGGATTTTCGCTTGAAACCTTTGGAATATTTATTTTAATATTTTTCAATATTTTACATGATTTATATCAATTTTCATAATTAATGTGTGGTTGACAACCCTGAAACCTCCAAATATATTTAGAGTGAATACCAAATCCTTTAACTCAGCCTTAATATTTTGGTATTATACTTAACACACAATCGCAAGTTCGTGCGAGCCAGTCGGTGCCCATTTTTTCTTAAGTGTTTGTATAAAAAGATTTGGTGAAATCACTGTTGTTTCCCATAAGCCCTGTACTGCACATTTTTACTGAACAGAAAATAGTTCTGGTGCAATATTCTCACATTGGTCTATCGATTAAAGGCTAGCAAAATAAAATCAAACTGCGAGCACTAGAGTTTTTTTGTTTGTGTAATAAATAAAATTAAAAGCGGCAATTCAAAAGGGGAGACTTTTCTTAAAATAAATAAATAAATAGGGTGGTGCAACAGAGCGAGGAGCCCCTGGGCCTAGCGTATTTCTCACAACCATGCCTTGTGAGGGAATGGAGGGGACCTACAATTTTCTGCCTGTTCCGACCGGCTGATTGAGAAAGCGTTTTTCATGGCAATGAACTTACTAACGGAGGACTTGCCAATTCTTCGCGAGAGGCGATACCCGTGGAAAAATATTTTTGTCTCTGCTGGGATTCGAACCTCGATCCTCTGGGTTAGCAGGTCTACATGCTAACCATCACGCCACGGGTACACGGAGACTTTTCTTGCGGAAGTAAATACTCAAATCGATTGCTATGTCTTCTCTTTTCGAAGAGCACTTTCAAAGACAAAAGTTTTTGAGAATATTTATAGCTATTTGAAAAACTATTTTCAGCCAAATCAGAAGTGGTTGAGTTGGAAAAGAAAACAGATTTGACGTGGAATGAGAGTTATAAATTATTCTATGCAAGTTAGGTATTTCAAGGAAAGCAGTGGCGTAGCGTAGGGGGGGGGGGGTTTTGGGGATAAACCCCCCCCCCCCCCCCCCCGAAAATATTTCAGTCGAATATCATTTAAACGCTTCATTTATTTTTTTTGTTTTGTTTTATTGATGCAAATTTGTTTTTCATATTTAAAATTTAAGTTCGAGCTTTTCACAAATCAGTATTTAAATACATGTATGTTTGTGTTTTGCCTACATTGAGCTATAGAAAAGAGTTGAAATGCGTTAGTAGGGCTCCTATTTATTAAAATCATTGACTTATTAAACATGGACTGCTAGGACCCAACTTCAAGATGGTTCCACTTATTCTAAGCAATACTAGCGAGCATCATTTCAGCGGAAAACTAGTGAAACATTTTTGACACTGCTAAATAATCACGCTAGCTAAATCACAGCAGATGTCGTTAGTGTTTTAGTTAAGAGTAAGATATTGGCTAGTGTAACCAAAAATAAGTGCAATCATTATTATCCAACTTTTGTATAGAGAATTAATGCAACTAGCAGTCCGTGTATCATAACTCAATACAATGCTTCAATCACATTGATCTATTACGCCAGTTCCACAAAGAAAAATCTCACTGAGCGCTCAATGTCACTTTGACGGGGCGCAAACAGTTTTGTGGAACATAATTCTCAGCTCAACTGTGTCCTTGTTTTCAAACTTTTACTCATCATCATCGGAATGTACAACGAAAATTCGCTAATGCTGAAAAAATAGCCGAGTCTATAGGAGAAAAAATTGAAGTTTCCAGGATTGTGCATCGTCAAAAAAACCGACAAAATTACCAAAGCAGCTCAGCAGAAGATTATTACCGTACATCAATATTCATACTTTTCCTGGATCACTTCATATCATCCATATCTGACAGATTTGCGAAACACAAAAAAATTTTGTCAATAATCGGAAATACCATCCCTGAAAAATTGGTCAGGAAAGACGTTGAGAATATTGATGAAACCGTGGAAGTAATAATGAATCAATGGCCAACAGCGACTGAGGCAGCTGCTTCAACCGTAATAAATGAAGTGTTATTTTGGAGAAAACGTTGGGTTGGGCCAGAAACTCAACCAAAGACATTTATAGAATCATTAAATCTTTGTAACGATGCACTTTTTCCAAACATTTTCAAGATTTTGAAAATAGGTGCAACATTGGCTGCGACCATTGCTAGCAGCGAGCGTAGTTTTTCCACGTTGAGGCGTCTAAAATATTGGATTAGGAATTCTACAGGCGAAGATAGGCTGAATGGGCTTGCTCTTATGAGGATTAACAGGCACATTGACATTAAGGTGGAAGAAGTTATCGAATGATTCGCGCAAAGCAGAGAAGAATTGATTTATAATTTCGTGTATTTTCATATGTTCTTATTTTCTGCACTTTATTATTGTATATCAATAAATTGGAAAAAAATTAATCAATACAATTGAACAACGACTTTTACTTACGTACAAATATTTACATGTAACCCCCCCCCCGAAAATTTTCCTAGCTACGCCCTGAAGGAAAGGTTCCTTTTCTTCCGCCTTGATCTCAGAAATTAAAAAAAAAAAATTATAATAATAATGACATCATTTAAATTTGAATGTAATGCATAACAGGTGTGTTCCATTGGGCCTTGGTTGTGATCAACTACATACCTACATTCACTTGCATGTTAAAGTAGTTCAACGTTCCGTTCATCGTGTTCCTACTAAAAACTATACTTACTTAGATCCTTTAATTTGCGACACAGCAAGCAATAATATGAAATATTAGCCTGCAAAATGTCTGCCTATTCCAAAAGGTTTGTTAAAAATATGCGCTCAACCGTGGCATTGCAAATTTTTTTCGAGGAACTTGACAATTCCGGATGTTTCTGGGACTCAAACCTCGAGCTAATACGTTATAGTCAGTCAACCACTACGCCACTGGTAACAATTTTGGAAATACAATGCTACCTAGTAACGACTTAATTTATGAACAGATATATTAAAATATAATGTAGTCTCTAGAGTTTTAGAAGGAAAAACTTTATAGTAACAAAAATATTTTAATTACCTATATTTCGTTAATAGTGAAACCATAAAAAGAAACAAATACTCAATTGAAAAAATTTTTGGACAGCCACTATACACAGGATTCAAATACATCTACAATCAATATGACCCAGAAAAACGCCTAGACCTAGCCAAACAGATATTTTTTGGGTGGTGCGAGATAATAAACTTCATTTAGAAACAATGCAAGTAGTTTTTAGATGCGTGGATGAGACCCACTGCTCATTCAAATTTAAATCCAAATACATATACACATATATATATGTAAGTACATAAAAATAAATAAATAAATAGGGTGGCGCAAACGAGGAGCCCCAGTGTCTATAGTGCATTTCTCATACAACCATGCCTTTTGAGGGAATGCTTATTTTTTAAATATTTAATTTATAAGAAAAAATTAAAATGGTGCCAGATCTTCTAGTTTTGCCCTATCTTGTGAAGTCATTTTAGAACCCATTGTGGAGGTAGACATAATTAGATAAGGTTTTAAGGGTATGGCCTTAAGCGGACGTCTTGTTGACTAATATCTAAGGTGGAGCGTTTTATATTCTGATAATTTCTGATCAAATGACTAGGTATGCTTGCAACTAACGGTATACTTATCGCTTAATGTTGTTGGTGTCGTGAACTTTTTTTGATCATTTAACTTGAGTACTATAGTCTTTTTTGGTTGGAGTTAAATATTTTCTTGATAACATATTAAACTGATTTGTTATTTATTTTGATTGTTTCGTACAATATGGCGTAGGCGTAGTATGCGACATGAACAATAAAGAAACAACAAATGAAATATTCCGAATATTTTGATGGTGGCGAACGAAGGTTTTAAAAATGTATTGTCTAAAGTAGGTAAGTAAATAAGTAAGATACGAAGTATACTAAAGGGTACAAGCATTTGCTTTGAAAAGAATAGAATCGACTGAAAAAAAATGTTCCATTTGAATTTTTTACAAAGTTACGTTGGAGAAAAATAAAAACTGTCTTTGTTTGATTTTTTTTATTTAATTCTAAATGCTTCCTGCTGTAATTGACTTTGAAAAATGTAACCCGATAATAGAGATAGGTATCCCTCAAATTACCATACGCAAAAAGTGTTTTCACATCATACCTTTGGAAAATTAAACTAAAAATACGACAAGAGAAACTTTGCTTAGAGATTTCCCAAGCCCAATTTCAATTTACAATTATTTACTTCAATGAATTTTAATTGGCGATACCCGTGGAAAAACGTTTTTGCCTCTGTTGGGATTCGAATCACGAACGAATCGAATCTGACTAACGCAGGCAGACATGCTAACTATCACGCCACGGGTTCGAGTACCACCATTTTCGATACTTATAACATTTAAAAACCTATTCAGCTCCTTTCGGGTTGGGTTGGGAATACTTTTCAAGGCCCTTTTCCCTTAAAACTTTTCGTTAAATCGTCTATTGTCGACAATTAATAGTTAAAATGTTGTTTCAAGAAACTTAAATACCTACCTATCGTTGTTTTCAATGGTTTCGTCTGTCATATTCAGTCTGAGAGGAAACTGAATTAAGTAGTCAACTGCTGTAGTGCTGTCATCGTCGAAAACTTGTCAAATAACAAATTTACACCACAGAGGAAACAACAAGAGATATCTTAAGTATTGGTTTATATAAAGGTGCATCCGCACACTTTTCCGAACGGCACCAATCGGCACAACCGAATAATTAGTGTGGATGCTCCGATCGGCCTTCCTACTCACCGAAACACAACCCCAATTAAAACCGAATTAAGTAAATGAATCCGATTGCCGCCCGGCGTAGTGTGAACGCACCTTTATATTTCGGACCACTATACGTTGCGAGAGCTTTCGTGCGAGCATACGGAGCAATGGGCGCCAATTTAAACAGATTGTGATGTAGGTATAAATAAAGCTAAATCATACGCAAGGAACCGATATTTTCTACATTTGGGAAGGTATTTTTAAAGCTCAATTTCTCTTAAATGACATCTTGTATATAGGGGACAAAAATAGGAAGGAACTATAGGTATACCTACCTACTTTTTTAGAATTTGAAGGCACTGGAAACTTCTTCAGACATCTTTATGTTTGCAAAAATATTAAGTTTTCAAAACTAGGCCATGAATAACTTTTTTTTCTCTTCGGATTGATGAAAACTTACCTATAAGAAGGGTTTATTGTGAATTGTGATATTATAAAAGAGAAGAGGTACCTACCTACTTTTCAGAGGGACCGAAATTATTCAGAGCTCATATCTATACCTACCTATCTCTTCTTTTAAGTTTTAAAACTCTGCATTTATGGTTTTGTCATTTGTTTTAACTCAAGGCAAAAACAATTATTTATAGAAATACTTAGGGACTTGTTTAGAATTAAGCTAAGTGCATCATAAAATATAGGTAGATAGGGGAGAGTGGGGCAAGAAGGACCACTTAAGCTTTAGACACTCCTAATTTTTTTTTCTAGTCCTAAAAGGGAAGCAAATATTTTTTAAACAATACTCCAACCTTTGAACTTCATCATAGTAAACAATCTGAATAGTTTAACAGTTGTGTATAGAGATATAGGTAGGTACCTAGTTTCAAAGTTCCTCGAACGTTATCTATAACACATAGCATCAGATCATTCTGTAAAACTTCACGTTCACATCAATCCATCATTATATGATTTTGAAGATGAGGCAATGGCAAACTAGGTATTTATTTCATTTTCAAATAGGTACCTAGGTACCTAATGAATGTCTACACTGTGACCTACGTAGCGTTTTAAACAATAGGATGTTCTTATCGTTTTACAAAAAATAGACTTTGTTTGATGTATAGTGTCTTTGTGAAAACTGAAAACAAATAACAAGTTCTTTGTTCTCCACCGGAAGAGGAATGCTTTTGAACAAAAACTTGTTTAGGCAAGCGTAAGACCATCTAGAAAACTACAAAAATGTGCGTGTCTTCCCACGATGTCTGCCGTCGTGCTGCCTTGAGTATCTAAGCTTATAATGGAAGAAGGATAAGGTACCTAAACCTACACACCAAATACTAAGTACTAACACTTAAGTAATTATCTACAAATCTTACCTAAATATGACAGTTTTCTGACACGTATCACTTCTGTTGAGTATACCTATTTATAGCTAGCAATGGTTTTCTCTGTGTGCTTATTAATCCATATTTAGACAAGAAAACGTTCACAAAAGAATTCCGCTAAGAGGCAGATGGGGAAAAAATTCTTAGAATTGCTTTACAAAGGTAGGTGCCTATATTTTACTGGGAATGTCGGCATTGTCAAATGATGGAAGGAGTTTATTTGCCTTGACCATAAAATTTGCAGCAAATGACATTAGTGATGTGGCGCTGCATGTGTGAACTCCGTTTCAAAGACGAAACTATCTCCACTGTATTTGCATCGTGTCTTTCTCTTTCACTGAACTCATTCAATAAGTCAAATATTCATCTAGACCCAGACCATACCTACTTTTAATTAAATGACTTAACATTCTTTTTCGAATTTAAAGTTTTCCAATTTGACTTGCAAAAATACCAAAAAATCAAAATAAACTCAAGATAGATGCTCAAATATATGTGCATATTTAAGCGTTTCCCACGGCGTTGCGTAACAATGGAAGTCGCAATTACTAACAGAGCCACGGCTTCCCGTGTTTGCTCTTCTTTTTCAGTGCGGTGTTGTCTTTCTTATTCTTTTTCGTTATCTTTGGCTCGTTCTCACATACATAGCTCTCATTCAACTCGACTTCGACTGCCATTAAGTTGAGCAAATAAGAAATTACTCACACCACTGCAAGGGGTGTGTGCAACAAACACAAAACAAAAACATATTCACCCAGTGCGAGAAGAAGAAGAAGCCGAAAATTCCGGCAGGCCACACACCGCTGCAACTAGGTATAAACACCAGCAGTTATATAAAAAAGTCATTCTTTCAAAAAGAATGGGGAGCCAGCTTTGGCCACGCCTTTTTGTATACAAGTGTGCGCCCAAGAGGAGGGACTTTCCAAAACGTGCTCTCATCAGCCCCTCAGAGATGTGGTTTGACAACTACTTGCTACTGGTTTTTTTAACACATCGCAGATGCACGTAGCGCGCTACTGATGTCTGACGGTGAGCCATTGAATCGGATTGCACACCGAAGACCGCCTATTCTTATAGCTTTTTTATACTCAAAATCTTATTCGAAAGCTATGAATGGCGAATAGTTTGGCAGCACTGCCATTCAAGTTGCGCAAAAACTATGTTGTTGTGTAACACAGTAGCACCTGCGTAGTGTACATCCCGGTTAGATCCGCCCTTCGCACTCGATCACGACTCGATCGGCTCATAGCGCCGCACCGTTTTCACAGGAGAACACGCCAATCCGGCGGCACTTGCAGTACATAAACGAATTGCCGAATCAGGAAATGTAAATTATAGGTCCACTACTACCATTGCCGCTCCGCCACCACCACATAACAACTGTGTGTGTGCTGGCCGATCGGGTTTCCCAATGCCAACTCCAGCTCGAAACTTGGCTTCTTCAATGATTGTCTCAGACCTCGGTGGCTGACTAATAGCAAGAGGAGGAGGTATATGTTAAAGTTTACATTTTTATTTATTTATATCAGTGTTGTGTCTTCATACGTTTTACTTGTTGTTTTTTTTCGTTGTCGTCGTCGCTTTATCGTATGTCTGTTTTGTGTTGTTTTTTTTTGCGGCCGCAGCGATTTTGAGGCAACCAACTTACCAACCAGCCAACCAACCATCTTAGCCAGCCCAGCAGCAAGCAAGCAGCAGCACCAGCAGCAGCAGCCGAACGAACACAGGCAGCACTTAACTATCAAGCTGAAGTTGAGATCGTAACTTTGCAGTTGGCCGTCGTGCACGGAAGCGTTCGGAAGTGGAATATACTTTATTAATAATATTTAGAGTTGATACAGATTTGAATAATTCAACATTTTTATACGGTCTACTCTTCTCGCATTCATTGCTCAACCAGATAGTGATTCAGTTGTGATTTTGTTGCTTCGGCGCTGTGATCGTGAATCGTCGCCAGTTCTATTTATAATTGTTGCGTGAAAATTAGCATTTAATTTCTAATTTGAGTTTTGCCGTCGCCCAGCATTGGGAGAATATATTTTATATTCGATTTCGTATCGAATTGAACACTGGACGCTGGACCTGGACCCAGAAGATTGAAACTTTCATTATCCAGATTCTGCACTTGGTGAGTTTGCATTGATCTTAAATAGGTAGGTAGACATTTTTATTTAGACACACTTGTGTCGCCAGTCGCCAGTCGCCACAGTAATGACGCGCGTAACAGCCAATGGTAGCTCGTGTTTCGCACACTCGTGATTTCATGGCAGCTACTGTGTAGGGAGCTGACACTTGGAGCCCGTCGTGTACGTACACGGGGAGATCGTTGGTAGATGCTTTGATGTAGTGGTGGGTTAGCTACCGGGCTTAAGCACCTCCTTCCGTGGATAAGATGAGTAGACACTGCACACAGGTCTCTGGTCTCGTCACACTTATGTGTTTACCCAGCAGCAAGTATTCCATTCATGGGTTTCCTTATGCGTAATTTTTTTGAAACCATTTCTACCTGTGTGTGTGTGTGATGTGAGGTTTGATGGTGTAGGTAGAAGTGTGTGTTGTGTGTATGTTTACCAGGTGAGGACGAAGGTGAGGAGATGAGGCTTCACAACTGGTGGCACTCCGAAACATTAGTCCATTAGTCTAGTCGGTGGAAGTGAGGCAGTCGGAATTATTTCATTTTGCTCGTCTTGTTCGTGAGCAGCGCACCGTTTACGCGTGAACGATCTTCCTAATTTGTTTCTTTCGTGATTCTTCCAATAGTGCAATTAATTCTTCGAGTCGATATCTACGACGAAAGTGTTTTAAATTCACTTACCTACTGGAGAGGTGATTGGTGTGGTAAGTCCTAGTCTTTTATTCTTATTACTAAACAATGCACCTATACCCGCATCTAATGTACACCATACCTTCCGTGTTCCGTCTTGTGGAGCCGTGCAAAACCAACATTTTGGTTGGGCATCCGTGTCCGTCCGTGGCTTCTTTTGTGTACCTATATGCGATGCGCTGTAGCGTACACTCAATGGTAACGTGTCTATTGGTGTTGGTTCGAAACTACCGGTTTTACGCGTTCTTATTGGCGAGTGTTCTTTCCTAAAAAGCGGCACAATGGTGTGGTGTGCGATGATGGTAGATATACTTATGTGGCACATTTATACGCACTTCTTTTTTTTTTTAATTTGGTTCGATTGGCTTGGACAACCAACCCAATCAAATTGGGAATGCTTAGCGCATGTTAAGGGGCCGAAACTTTAACGCGAATATAAAACGGATGTCAAAGTTTCCGGGAAAATGGTTTTTCTAAGACAAACTCTGTAAATATTTAAGGCGGAGCTCGAATGATATTTTTCTTCAACTCGAAAAAAATTGCTCCGCAGTAGGTACCTAACTGTTGTTCATTTTGACTTTTAAATTTTTTGACTTGACACACAGAAATTTGAAATTTAGTCATCTACGACCTTACCCCAAAGTGCGATATCGAAATATGTTCTATTTTTGGTTAGGCTACCTATTTTCACAAGAAAAGTGCTGCCATGTTTGATATAATTTTTATTTTTAAGTTAAGTTAAGAAGAGTAAACTCCCTCGGGATGGATATTATTTTTAACATATTTTCTGTTAACTAGGCCCAAGATACTTCGCTATTCTTCTTAAATGAAAAACCATTTAAAAGTAATAGAGCAGAACATGTATAGGTACAAGAGGTACGGAAAAAGCAGTTAGATTAAATTCTTTGTAATAGAAATAACCTAGGTATACTTACTTAAATGAACGTTGCACCGTAAATATTGAAATCTTACTCGTAGATTTCGAACAGAAACCCTATACCTACCTACCCATTGAAAGCAAAGAGGCTAAAGAGGGCATTTGCTTTTTGCGTTAATATTAATAGGTACGATTTTAAAGTCAAACCGTCGCGTCGATATATGGTTACAAGTTTACTATTCATGTAACTTTACTATCAGCGATTGTAAATTGTTTTACTGTCGTCTCGTAGGTATAGATTTCTTCTTTTTATACCTGTACCTACTTGGATTTTGTGTTAGTTGTGTTAAAAGCTGTGTGATTCAGGCACTGGCTATAGGTTTTGTATTGGCTCCTATCACAAGGCCCGTCGTAACAATATCGGACTACGAATGCCTAAAAGGAAGCATCATTGACGGCCTTGTAGCAAATGTTTTGCATCGAAATCTGCCACTGTTGACAGAATTATTAACAATTTATAATTAATATATCCGTTGCAAAACATTCATAACGAAGATGTTTCTTGTCCTTTCTATTTGCCATTGGGCCTTGTGATAGGGGTGAAGGGTGATTTACTACAGTTTGCTGCATTTCGCTCAAATGTAGGTAAATGATACCCAGGATGATCTTGTTATAATAACCTAAAAGTTTTCTTATTTTGTGAACCTATCCCTCTATCCTTATTAAAAGCTTGGTTTACAAAATCACTCTAAGACCTAGTGCTTGCAAGATGTTGTAAAACAGTGTGCTTTTCAGAAACATAGCTGCAATGATGGGTTGTTTCTAAGTCAATAACTATAGGTATATGATGAAGCACAAGCTCAAGGGAGTAAAAATACGCAAATTGTGGAATTACGTTGTAAAAATACTCAAATTTTATGCAAGTGCTTGGAAGTACCTTTGTATTTACAAACTATATTGTTATTATGTAGACTTTTGGACTGGTGGCGAACCTTCTCCGGTCCAACTTAGCACCAGCAGTCTCCGTTCCAAAGCCACCATTGTGTGTAGAAAAGCGAATGCTGCGCCACCGCGTTCCTCCGGTCCATAACATTTTTAAATCGCGTTTTGAGTTTACTATATATCTACCTAGTTTCTATAAACAATTGCAGTACTTTCGTTGATAAAATAATATGCAAGCTTATAAGGTGCGTGCACACTATACCGGGCAGCAAACGGATCCATTTCTTTCGGCTTCAATTCAGATCGGCTTTCTTTGAGTATATAGAAAATCCGATCGAAACGTCCATATTAATTCAATATTGGCGATCGGCATGTGCCAATTTTTTCCGTTTGGCATAGTGTGGACACACCTTAAGGGTTGCACTGAAAAAACTTCTATTTGGTTGCCGAAAGCTTAGTTCCTATGCTTTCATCAACCAAAAAAAAGTCTTAAGCACAAAAAAAAATAGCAATCAAATTACAAAATCACGTCAACAGGCTAATTTTTCACATTCCATTTGTCAAAGTTACAAGTTTAAAACTACGGCTAAGATTTTAAATTTTTTTCTTTGACTAAGCCTTCCCCCAGATTTCATGAGTGACCTGGGGCCAAATTACCACACCCGTGCTTGAAATTCGCTCATTACGCTTTTTACCTACACAAGATCAGTCTGTTGTTCACTTATCGACTTCAATTCATTCAAGTACTGATGAAAGAATGTCATATTGTGGTACTCAAGTTCTCGATAAACTGAAAAGTAATTCCATACTAAACAAATAATTCAGTCTCGTAATACTCGATCACGTGTGCTGTAAATCGGCCCCTGATTTTTTTGCATGGGATAACCTATCTCTTTTTCATGTTAACCAATGAAAGGACTAAAGTTGTACTGCAATAAATTATATAAGGTCTTCTATATTCTCATAAATATCACTAAGTATACAGGTATAGAAGTCAGTAAATGCAGAAACTTCAATGAAACCACTCATAACCTAGTACCTACCTACATGGTAGCACTTTTCTACACTCGATAAAACACCAATGATCGAGATTAATGTGTCAAGATGCGCATGGTCATCAATCTTCTCATAGTCGCGCAACATTCATCAAAGAGTGCGTAATTACCACCTTTACAGAGATCAAAATCGTTTCGTTAGATATTCTTGTTCGGTTGCGGCTGCCAAAGTCAACAAACACAACAATGATCTCAATTTGATTCATTGTTATGTGAGTAGGCTCACACTAGTCAGTTTTCTAAGAACACACCATCAAACACCACCACACAACAAATTCTTTAAAAACTATCTCACCAAACACTCAAATTAGAGTCTAGGGAGTTTTCCCTCCTTTGCCCTTATACAGTTTCTTAGTTTTCCTTTGTGTTTTTTTCTTATTTTTTCTTTTTTTCAAAATTTACAACAAAGAAAAAACAAAAAGAAATAAAAAAAGAAGTCGAAACTAGTTTCTGTTCTGATTGCCACAGATCCACCTCTAAAAATCAAAATATCTGATAGCACAAAAAGGTGGCATCGGCGACACTACTCAAGGGTATACCGGAGTATCCTTTTATGTTGGACCTGACGTGATCGGCTACCCTTCATAGAGGGTGGCACTTTCAAATGTTTTAGAAAAGAATCTCATCTCGCAAAAGCGATCATCAAATTGTCGAATGAGATGTAATTTTACCTGTGCTCACACACAAATAGTAGGACCTACCTAAACGCATTGACCACTGAATATACCTATGCCAGTTGCCAGTGGCTTCCTGCGATGAATGTTTTGAGTTGGTATTCCCAATTTTTCAAGTTCCTATAGGTATAACTAGGTAATTTTTTCCTTCGACTCCCTATCGTGAGTGAGAAACCGAGATTTGTTGGGAATGTTCTGTCATTGTGTATATTTCACAAATCTAATTTCACGCAGAATTAAAGGAACCCTGGATATGCATAAACAAGAGAATTGGTTTTTTTTTATTTTGTTGCTTATTCTTCGAGAAGAAGTAGGACGGACACGGCAACGCCAGCAGCACACCAGGATTACGATAATCGTGGCATTTGCCTTTAAAATCTGTGTAAGCTGTGACGCAGTCAGCAAGGCAAGCATGGAAGACAAAAGCAGTGTTTGCAAATTCTTAATGGATTTTCATTACCTTCTCGAGAGTCGTCTCTTCGACGGTTGTTTGGCTGAAAAATAAAGAAACCTAATTACCCGATGGTCAAACAGAAACATCGGATTAAGAGACAAGTCCCATGCGGCGATATTTCTCCAGCTTAATTTACTTACCACGAACCATGACGATGACAACGGGCGAGTAGGTACGATGCTACAAGCGACGCGACGACTCAACAAACGCGAAGGGCGGATTGTGCTGCTGCAACACTGCCTGTCACATTTCAGGGCCCCTTAAGTCATAATGCGGCTGTAGCGCCAGATATGATATTCATTTGTCTTTGTACATTATGTGGGGGCTATCTCACAGTCCCTGACAGTTCGAACAAAGAACTCGACAATGACAACGAAAGGCTACAACACCATCGTTTCACCGAAGGAGAATCAATAAAAAAGCAGCCACCAATAATACTATAAAAATAAAAAATTACACAAAAGTTATGAACATAATTTGAATATTTTCGTATGGATCCAGTCTTCCCCCACTATCCAGCTGTGATCTCGGTAATAATTGCGCTATGACCCTCTCGCTTTCCTGGCGTCTGATCGCACCATTGTCATTTTGACATTCCATATATAACGTGTAGATACAATACGATGATGACCAAAATACCTATTCTCTCCCGACCATGGGAACCTCTTGGTTGTGCTTATTAATCACCAACAAAAAAATAACTCCAGCACACTAAATCTTCAGCCACTATGTCAGCCGCAGTAAATGTCAATACCTGGCTTCAATTTGTTTTCGGTGTCAGCACCAATAAAACACGACGAATGACAAGCCCAAAGCCCAGAGAGTCGTTGTAGTCTCCCATGAGCTTCCATAAAATTAAACAATAGACCACCACACAGCATACACATAGTTCTTTTTCATTGTGGGTTGATAAACAAATTAAATCTCATTCAACAACAACAAAAAACCTAATTGAAATTTTAGCATTTTCTGTCAATTAATTGCTGACTTCTCTCAAGTCAAACTTGTTGAGCTGGTTGTTTTTGGTGTTCGACTTCGACGAGTATACGGTATACCAATACCTACCGAATCGCTGATTCTGAATGCGAGTATAGGTATTGTGCTTCCCTTCGCTTGTTGGCGCATATTAATAATCAGGTAGTTATATTTGGAGCGAAGGCGACTCGTTTGTTTTGTCGCTCAGCAGGGGGTGCTGCTTTTTTGATGGGGGGCCCTGGCTCGGGTATCGCTTTCCGCGAATCGCAATTAGTCGCTTTTGGCTTTTGGTTTTTTTTTAAACAATGGCCTTGGGGTCACATACAGCAAAGTCAAATTATTTATTAATCTCTCCCCAGTCACCGCAATCTCCACACACCAATCATCGCATATCGAATTTCATTCGTAAATATTTCGCGAATTGCCAATACAATCGTAATTATTGAATATGATTTTTTTCTTTTCATTGCAGGAATCAAACGGAATAAAGCTTTCTTTGAAGTATATCTATAGCCCAAAGTGTGTTAATTTAAAAATAGAACAAAATGTTTGCTGTAATGCGGATTGACAACGATGACTGCAGGTCGGACTTTCGTCGTAAGATGCGACCAAAGTGCGAATTCATATGCAAATTCTGCCAACGGCGCTTCACCAAACCTTATAATCTAATGATCCATGAGCGCACCCACAAGAGTCCTGAAATCACATATTCCTGTGAAATTTGTGGGAAATACTTTAAGCAGCGTGACAATCTCCGCCAGCATAGGTAAGGTGCACGCCAATAGAAATACTTATTACGTGTTTGGTGTTTTTTTTTTTTTGTCAAACTTTTTTTTTTAATATAAATGCTCTAAACGAGTTAAAAGAATGCAGGCTGCTACTCTGTCTTCAACGAAATTATCTTTAGAGTGATTTTAGTGATAAACCAGATTTGCACATCAGCAACATCAACAGGCAGCTTGAAAATCCCATCATACTTTTCAGGACCCCTGGCTTTTAACATCTAAAAACATAAATTATCATATCAAAATCGACATTGGCTTCAACGCTTTACCTAAGTCCTTATAATTCAAAGTCGATGTGTTAATGCTACCAACTCGATGGCGACGCCGACGAGACTTTTCCAAAAGTCAAGTCCAAGTTTTTGTAGATTTCAAAGCAGCACTTGGAGTTGCCTTGCTAATCCCTGTCTCACAACAATAGTCATACAATAGACAGAAAAGCAATTGAAATTCTGTCAAAGCTTTAAAACACTTTCAATTCGAAATAACAGAATTTGGACAGTTGGGAATGCATTCGCGGAGTTCCAAATTGGTTATATTTGCATCCATTTAATCAGTGGTTGGTACAACGTTGCAATCTTTATCGTCTGTAAATAAGGTTTCGTTACATTTTCCAATAAACGAAAGACAAGAAAATTCTTCAACAGTTAAAATATATTAATATACAGGGTGGGCCAAAAGGTTGTTCGCAATTTCAAGCACTTCGTAATAATCAACCAACTGGGTTAGTCCTACAATTTCAACGCCATCTCTTCCATAAAACTATGATATTTAATGAAAAAATACTCGGTTAGTTACTATGGCACCGTGGATGTGACAGCAACGATCTTTCGCTGTGGAGTGTTATTTACAAAACGGGGAGAGTGCAATCGCTACCCAGCGGGCTTTCAAAAAACAGTTTAATTTAAAACGTCACGGAAGCCCCCCAAGTCGTCATTCTATCGATAGATGGGTGAAAAACTTCGGCATATCGGGTAATGTCATTAACCGTCCCCGAATCAGCCGTCCGCGTATATCCAAACTATAAAAACTGTTAACGACGCCTTGAGGGTGCGCGAATGTTTCAGCCGCCATGGCCACTACTTACTGGATGTTTTATATAAAAAATTAAATTTTTCATTAAATGGCATACTTTTAGCTTTATTTCTATTTTGGTTTCATAATTTTAGCTATCATGGTTTTTGTTTTTATGAGGCGTTTGAAATTGTGAATAAACTTTTGGACCACCCTGTATTTCCTCAAATATACATTTCGGAAGCAATGCTTCCATCGTCAGTGATGATGCAATAAAACTACTCAAGATCGAATTCTACACCTTTGCTTTTCAACAGGCAAAGCAGATTTGCTATTAGAACTGTCTATGTACATAACCTTTGACATCTATGACAAAGACCTCCAATTTTTAATGGAATTTGTCTGGAATCGATATTATGTCTTTCATTTCTTGGCAAATATGATCGCTTCCTTACTGAATTTACAATCCAAAATAACAAACACTCAATTAAAAATGAACCACAACCGCTGTATTACAAACGAATATTATCAGTCAAGGCAGAGCTTATCTTTAATTTTTAGGCAAATTTGCTTTTTCGAATTTTTACTTTTTTTAATTTGTTGTTGTAAGACCTTTTTGAAGAACAAAAACATTTCAAAATATCAAACACTATAAAAATCGCTTATGAAAAGGCAACCGCTGTATTACAAATCTGTTAAGACAGAGCAACTTAACCTGCCGTAAAAACATTTTCTTATAGTAAAAACTTAAATGAACATACTATGTATGTGTATGAATGTATATAAAAGAAAACACCAAACACTATTATATCCTTTCCTCTTCCTTGAAATTGATAGCACATTCCTCTTCTGTCCACAATAGCCGTTGGGTCCTTATCATTTGTTTATCTTTTCTTGATAACTGGTGTTGAACACTGCATGTCTAATTGGTTTTTAGCATTCAAAGGACCCAAAGGCCCATTTCAATAATTTCCCAAATGTTATTATACTTAAACACTAATCCGTTGGCCGATCTCAATCAACCCTTTGTTTTCATTTAAAAAAAAAATAGAAATGTATCTATGTTTTCTCTTTTTTTGTAGATGTAGTCAGTGTGTTTGGCGATGAATCTTGCACAAAACTTTTAAATAAAACTAAAATATGTTGCACGCACTACTACTCATAAGAACACTGATGTGAACACTGATCTCTGTCTATATTGGTGATGGTGGTGTTATAAAACAAAAACGCAAACAAATGAACTTTATTACTTTTACAAAAACAGAAAAAAAAACAAGATAATCAAATTGAAATATATAAAAGACAACGGGAACAACTATTACAATTTAATCTTTATATTGACTTATCAATAAAGTCTTGACGACGGACTTGTCATAACTCTTATATAATATTTACACAGAAAGAAAAAAATTAAATAATAGCAGACAACAAACAATTGAATAAAATTAAAACAAAAAAACTTTTCCTTGGTGTGGTAATAAACACAAAAATTTTTAAATAATTGTATCTTGTAAGCAAAAGAATTATTTTTATATATAAATATTTACTTACGTTTTATAATGTAAACTATTAATTTAGAAAGCTAAGTTTTAGTCGACTACTGATAATGATATAAAATATTTGTTTGTTGAAAGAAAATGTTAAAAAAAGCAAAATTGTACATAGAATTTTCTTATTTATATATTTTATAATATTATAAAAAAAAAACTATATAAATACTAACAAAGCAAAAAAAAAAACGAAATTGTTTATTACTTTCCGCATACTTCTTTTTTTACGCTCTATGCTTTGGATTTCGATGGCCGGTTGGGGATGATATTTTCAGTTGCTCTCGGTGTTCCAAATTAACGTGGTGGTTTCTATACCTATATCTATTGTGGTCTATCTTCGAGCACAACAAAATTTTGGATAAAGAAAGTCTGGCAAAAATTTAAATTGATTAAAATCTACTTTCAGAACGATACACGTGGATGCGTATGGTCGCACTTACTAACCACATTGGCCTGCAAGCTTGCAACAACTTCCACTGCTTAGTTTTTAGCTATTTTATTTTTAAATGTTCCTCTCTGTCTGTCGCTCTGTTTCGGACTTAAGGATATTGGATTATTTGAACACACCGCACAGCCACTATGCGCATTTATATAGTGAGTGACAATTGAAAATTTTTTTTTGATTCCTTCCCTTGGGTTAGAAAAAAGTTTTCTAATTTGATGTCAGTTGGGTAGTTTTTGTTGTTTTATACCTGGTGTGAGATGGACGTCTTATTGAATGACAAGACCACAAACTTTCTTATAGAAAAAGTCAATTAAGTGATTCTTTTTGGCTTTTTTGGAAGAGAGAGTTTAAGGAGTGACATTAAACAAAAAAATTCAAAATACACAGCAATCCATTTCGACACAACATACAACAAACATTTAATCCTTTTTCCCGCTTATTAAATTTTTCCCCATGCCAACTTGAGTATTTTTGACAATATTACCTATTATTTATTGAATTTAAAATAAAATCAATATATACTTACGTTTATTTTTAATAGTAATTTTTGCTTCTTAGTTGTTTGTATAAGAGTAAGAGAACTCAGTTTCAGAAAGCATAGTACTTTTAAAGAGTTTTATGACTTTGTAATTTTACGATACAAAATAAAAAAAAAAATATTGCAAAATAAAAACTATTCATCAACCAGTATAAGTTTGTAAAAACCGCAAAAGAATATTTATAGATTTATTTTTAAAATATCTGTAACTTAATTGAATTGTTTTATTTTATGAAATAAAAATTACGTGAAATTCAAATTGAATTATGTTTTACTACATTTCTGTGTTTCTGTTTAGTTTATTGGAGCCAAGTTAATTTGAAAGTAAATCGCGGACCAAGGCTCTTATGAGAAAAAGACGGGACTACCTTTCGAACGATTATGGTAAAATAGCACTCTTCAAGCCATAATATTACTATCAGCTCCTCGTGAAAGGTAATATTCTCGAAAAAGCATTTAAAGTCTTACACTCTTAACATTTGACCATCGGCATCGGCATCGGTACAGTACATTGGTTTTGGTACGCATACAGCTGTACAGTTATGAAGCTGTCCCATAATTGCTCTTCTGATTCATAAAAATGGACACGTTGATTTAGTTAGTTCTGTCCTCAATGGTGAACCTGTCCCTTAGTGGTGGTGGGGAATGGGGTGGGAGTTAATTCGGAAACAAACATCGAAATATAAGTCTTCATGATAATCACAGGTGAAGACACAATACATTTTGGGATGGGGTAGATAATAATTCCTACTTCTTAAGAAAGTATGGTTGTGATTTGCTTGGCAAAAAATCACAAGTTGCAATCATGTTTTATGATTCTGAAAGCATTGAAGGGAATTGGAATCAATTTTTGTATTTTGCGTATCTAATTAAAAAACCCAATACATACAGTTCAGCAACAGCACATCGAAATGTACACAAATTAAATTGGAACGGTTTTACATAAGACGCCAGCGTTTTTCTGTGCAGACTGAAGTATAATAACCCTCACTGACAGGTCAAACTGTCATCGCCTTCGTTGCAATTAAAAAAATAGCTTTACTTAGCCTGGGAAAGGTTTGATTATCGAGCACGTCTTTAGTCATCACAAATGTAAGAATAACTAATGAATCACATTTTCCGTCTCCAAAAATGTATAGTGAATTCCCATACCCGAAGGAATCTCTAAATCCCCTAATTAATAGCTTTGAATCGAAAAGACTGTAAATAAATGTCAAACTTCTACTAACCTGAAAGCATTTAGTCATAAATATTCAACTGATTTGCTCTGCGCGTACCGCAAAAGTCTCTTACTCATTAATTATCTTCATTTAATGACTCAGCTTCATCGAAGTAGCTGTGGCCACAAAAACCTCTTCTCTAAAAAGATATCACTCAATGATATTAATCACCAACTCGCTACCGTTCGAATACAACCATTTGAATGTGACAACACCACTTAGCGATGTCCGTCAATATTTTGTTATGCTTATTTAAAATGGAATTTTGATTCAACAATCGGGATCAAGTCTGGTGTAACCGATCTCGGGACTTTTGGGCATAGCACACATCAACATCAGTTCCAAATTAACACGACGCTGCTTTGTTTGTTTATATTTTCATCTGCACACTATGCTAATCAAAGCAAGGATGTTTAAACAAACCCAATGGACCACTTAAAAATCACTTATAATTAGATGGCCCACAAAATGTATTCGATATGAAAGCTTTTAATTGAGTTGTTTTTGAAGAAACGGTGTGGCCAATGTTCTTATAAACAATACCAACTCAACAGACACAGTTTATTTTTTTTTTGAAATATAAACTCTTGATGCAGACGTGAGTGAATGCCATTGAAGTCCCAATCTGACAGAGAGTTGGGCCTTGCTAGGTACGAGGTACCCCACCTAATAACCATCACTTAGTAAAGTAAAAGCACAGCAAAATTACTCGTAAAATTCAACGAATCGCCTCTAAATAACCTCATTATCGCACCAAGCAGATCTAATAAGGAAGCTCAGTGACAGGCGCTCGCACGGTCGTGCCGCAATTAAACCAATTCCAGGCCATGGCATGCTTTGAGCAAGTCATATCAGATCAGATTAAAGCTTCGATGACAGCTATATCATAAACACCGACGATGACTTTGACTTCGGTCGCGCACCAACCCCGAATTACGAAATGGCATCATGGAGCAGAAGCATACACCCATGCCATTTTTATTATTGGGTGATTATGTAGCAGCTCATGCCATAGCCGTCAATCACGTCCACATGTTCGTCATTTCGTCAATGATCCTTATCTAGACGCACTCGCCATATAGCATCAAATGGAGTTTCTCAATGGCTGGCAAAGCGGGTTTTTACTAAAATGGTCATAGTTGCGATACAGACTCATATAGTTACTTACCTGATCTTTGTCATCTTACGCATAGCATCCGAGTTATTTTTGTTACACAATAAGTCATCTGGTGGCTGATGGTTTTTTTTAACTTCGGCATAACAGAAGCTGAATCACGTTGTGTCTTGGGTTTCGCAAGAGGTGAGAGAAAATTAGCTGACAGTAGTTTTTCTCTGTAAATCTGTGGTCCAAGAAATTGAGAAATTGAGGCCATTGCGGCATTCTTGTGGGATGACGTGTAAGTAGGTATATGGATGGCATGGGTAGGTACTCGTTCATCAACCATCATGTCTGCCTAGGTGTGTGATGGCTAATTGGTCCCACCATATGTCTCGCACAGGAGCTCCTACAGTTAATATCGAATAATCGAGGCATTTATATGATGCTAGACCATGAAACCAGTAATTGCAGTGGTGAATCCCTTATCCCCTTATCCCATGTCCAGTCGAAAATATTTAATTTTGGAACGTGATCTCTTCACTTTCATCCGCCCCCATGAGCATCGATCTTCAACTCGGTCCTACCTACCGATTACGGCAGCTTCAATCTTCTTCTATATTCGAGTATGAGTTAGTATGTTTGAAGGTATTCCCATCACAGAGGGAATCTGTTTATTGTGGGCGAGTAGGAAACTGTTTACTATTCTTCAGTTCAGGACCAGAAGACTGTTATTAAAATGTCAAGGGAGAAGAAAATAATGCGTCTTTCTTTGGTCGAAAATTCCAGACCGCTTAGAATGATGACTTCAATTTTGGTCTGTGGTATCAGAAGCAGTCCTAATTGGAAGTATTTTTCGGTTGAATTTTGATGCCCATTTCACTTTTTCTTTTTATTTAATTTTTTTTTTGCTGCTCTTCTCTAATTTTTAATCCCTTTCTGTCCGTTTTGATGCTATTTTTCTTATTTTTTGATAAGGCAGACCGTGTGAACTACCAGAGAGACACAAGACGTTTACTGAAGGAATTGATCGATATGAACGTTTTTTTCAAACTTAGAAAAAAATTATCTTCTTGAGGTAGGTGAATTGCAGGAACAAAGGAAGGAATTCATGTATGCAGGTTCTTATGTTATTCAATGTTACACTAATGTCACCTTCCATTGGCCGAAAAGAACCGTTCAATGGAGTCCATCAAGAGCATCTTCAAACCATTCCATTAGTGCTAAAGGATCGCTTTTCTGGATTCTGAGAAGTGGCAGTCACCTCCCGATTTGAATTGAGAATCCACTAATACATGTAACTCAAATGTCAAAAAGGAATTTTTTTTTTTATCATTAAATTGGCCTTTAAAGTAAGTGCTTCTCCGAGTGAAACCAATGGAAAGCGACATAAGACTCCAAGCTCTAAACTGTACAAATTTTCGTAAAATAAAGTAAATGTTTGTGAGGAATAGAGGGGCACAAAACTTTTTACCGATTCCAAACGGCTGGCTAAATAAGAAAGCATATCATGACAGTGTCTTATTTATACCTATTCCTAGTGAAAGGCGATTCTCGCAGAGAAACAATGCAGAAGCCATACGAACTACAAAATCAAGGGCAATGAGTCCCGTAGATGTTTTGCTGGCTTTCAGGGCTTTCGTCCACTGACGTTTTCTTTTGAGTGGGAAAGTTTGCTTTTAAGATTTTTTTTTGGTATTGAGTAATTGTTGCCCCCTACCACTGGTAAGGCGGTAATGCTCTTAATAATAGGAGAATAAAATTTTCGAACAGCTGGCATGACATGACAGTGTATTTACTGTCTTATTCACACCTATTCTTAGTGAAAGGTGATTCACGCATAGAAACAACGCAGAAGCCATACTAACTACAAAATCAAAGGCAATAACTCGCGTACGTGTTTTGCTGAGAGATAAATCAGTGTACGTTCAGGATTTTCGAGAAGAAGCCACTGCAATTCACCTCGGGGTTTTCTTCCACCGGTGTTTTCTTTTGAGTGGGAAAGATTGCTATTAGTAGTTTTTTTCCGTATTGAGTAATTGTTGCCACTACTAGTAAGGTGGTAATGTTCGAAACAATAGGCGAATACAATTTCCGAACGTCTGGCTAAATAAGAAAGCATGACATGACAGTGTATTTCTTCTCTTCTTTACACCTATTTCTAGTGAAAGGCGATTCACGCAGAGAAACAACGCAGAAGCGATGTACTGACTACAAAACCAAGGCAATAAGTCCAGTAAATGTTTTGCTGTTCAGGATTTTCGAGAAGAAGCCACTGACAATTCAGCTCGGGGCTTTCGTCAACCAAGGTTTTCTTTAGAGTGGGAAAGTTTGATTTTATGAGTTCTTTTTTTGTATTGAGTAATTATTGTCCCCTACAACTGGTAAGGTGGCAATGTTCGAAACAGTAGGCGAACGAAATGGGCTTACTGCCTTTCGATTTGTTTTTTCACTTGGGTTGAGGCATTTGAAAAGCAAGAAGTTGTAATCAAATTCAAATTGTTAACAACTAGGTAGAGTGCGACACATTTTGAAAGTTAAAACTACCATGTTTTGCTAATAGATAAATCAGCGTAGGTCCAGCTGTTCAGGATTTTCAAGAGGAGTTCAGCGCCGGGTTTTCGTCCACCGATGTTTTCTTTTGAGTGAGAAAGTTTGCTTTTAAGAATTTTGCATTGAGTAATTACTGTCTCCTACCACTGGTAAGGTGGTAATGTCCGAAAGAATAGGCGAAAGAAATGGGTTACTGCTTTTATATTTGTTTTTTTATTTTTTTTACTTGGATTGCAAGTGATCCCTGAGGCATTTGGAAAGCAAGGAGTTGTAGTTGAATTCAAGACACGAACTCTTTATGGTACCTCCTTTTTAAAAGATATCAAAGATTTTTTTAATTGAAAGCTTATGTACGTTCTGCTTTTACTCGAAATGGGCGGCTCTGAATTTTTTTTGTGTAAACAGAATCGATCAGTTACAAATGGGCTGCAGCATGATTCATCATCAATACAAATTGAAAGCCGTTTATAGGTACCCACTTCCCTTGAATCATTTTAAGTGCAAGTCAAAGTTAACCTTGAACATATTAGCATATACCGCAGCCAATTGAAAATCAACTCAGTCTCTTATTCACAAATCTGCGGTCCGGGTCTTGTGCATTCTATTTCGAATGTTGGCACCCAATTAAGCATTTTTTATTATAAACCACCACCACCACCCATTCATAAGATTATCGTTTGTCAACCACAAAAAAGGCAAAAAATTTCACTCAACAAGCGAGGCATTCATGCTATCGCAAAGGAATAAATAATCAAATGTGTTTGACTTATCTTTATTGCCAGGCCGGACAAAAAACCAAACAAAAAAGTCCCAAAAACGAATTACTTTTCACTCAGAGACCAAATAAAGAATCCCCAAATTGTAACCGCTTTTGTTGGAGGATTTATGACCACCAAATAACATTTCTTTTTGCATGCATCAGTATATTGTATATTCATTCTTCCAAATTGAAAATCGAAAGATTTCTTACTTGGTTCTAGAAGTAAGGGAACTCGAAGGTTGCGAGAGCAGTGCTACTAAGACGAGACGACGAAAGGTGAAGGCGAAAAGATTTGTCGTCACAAATAAGTTGAGATCGCTTATCGCGGGCGGTCAATTCATTCTTCTTGGTGAACAGTGCGAACAAATATCTTTGGATCTCCAAGCTGTTGGAATGCCGATAAGTATCGGTTATAAACGAGACGGAGTCAACGACAACCCTATGGATGGTGCAAGCAACAAGGTAATAGCGATGACAACGAGGTGGACACAGACGAAGACGTCGACGACAACTAATAAGATCCTTTGTGTTCGCGCTCAGAGTGACGTGTGCCAAAGCAATTTGGATTCAGCATGTGCTTCAGGTTGAGTTTGGGACTCTGGTTACTGGTTGCCTACCGCTCGCTGGTGGTGTTGATAGTGAAGCTGTTCAGAGGAATCTGGTGGTGAGGTATGAATGGAGCTGAAGTCCCATACTGATGGCGGAGAGCTCCTAATGGGAATAGTATGTTAAGTATGCCCAACCCAAATGCTTGCACCGTAATAACTAGGCTCTGGGTTGTAAGAAACAAGGATCAAACAACATGCAAGACACCCAAAGCAAACAAGCTCACACAGGTAACTCGCTCTGCTTGGCGGTTGGTCAGCGAACCTCCCAGGCCACCCCGACACGGCTGCAGCCCTCCGCTCCGTATATCCATGAGAACAAAATCCAAATTTCTTGTTAGATGAATTCCGACAAGATGTTTTCTGACACCTTTGGAAATTTACTTAACAACACCGAAACACATGCCCGCAAAGTTGCATTCTCCTTGTCAGGTTTTTCTTGCTCCTGTCATGGCATAACCTTACGGCAATCGGTTTCTACGTTTTTTGTTTTTATTCTTTTTGTTGTTGTTTAATGTGTTTTGTTGTCTTCTTCAGACTTTTTGCTTCTTTTCTTTACTTAGCTTGGTTTGTTTTAAGTTATTTTTACTTTTGAGCCAATTTTACGGCCGCTTGACTGACCGACCATCGGCAGGCCATGGTTGATGTTTCTCAATGAAGAGCTGCGTATTGTCCACGCGGTAATGGGAACTGCCTTCGAACGTCAAATTAATTATTGGCTCTTAACGTCCACGCCTGATGGATCCTAGTGTGTTCTATTTGTATTGACTTGTCTGTGGCCAGTTTTCATATGTTTGGTTTTCAATTTGCCATTACGCTTCCGGCGAACAGTTTTAGAGAACTTTATAGAGTGCATGTCGCGATTAGTTGGCTATTTATCAAGCGACACATTTGCCCTCCGGGAAATGTGTAAGTCGCTGGCTATAAATTATGTTGGCAATCTGGGAGCGCAACGCATATATGCCTATGCGGGACTCCTACACTTATGGTTTAGTTCGACTGGATATTTAAAATGACCAAGGTTTAGTGGCAAAATACCACAATGGATAACTTGAAGTAAAATAACTTCTTTATAATGGCGCGCATGAGGCAGAAATATCACCCGTTGTGTCATAGATTGGTGTTTCGTGACTCTTTGGTAGGTGTTGGCAATAGTTGTCCTTTTGCTGTACCTACATGAAATCTCAAATTTAAAGAACCTTTAATGTGAGCACATTAATACTGCACTAAAAGGATTCTTTTATTTGAATGGTTGGACGAGATTTGGATTTCCATTTTTGTTCATTTTGATGGAGTAAACTTCCGATATGTTCCCAATTTTGGTCTAACAAGGGTCTAACGAAGAATTTACATAAGTGCTGATGATTTTATAACAAACGAAGATAAAAACGATTTAGAGAAGGAAACATCATTTAAATTTGATGGTGGAAAATGCCATAAAAAATAATTTATTGTTTAGACTTTCGGGAAGGTGGACGAAGAGGACGAAAGTGAGTCTTTGTTTCTTTTCAAAAAGTAAATACCAGCTTAGAAAATTCCTTAATATGAAAGCAATGACGTGTAAATTGGAAAAGCCACAAGCATTAGTAAAGGAGGAATGTACACCACAACACTGCTGCAACACTGCGTCGGACCTCGGACAACGCAGCCAAAAACGGTGCCAACATTTAGGGAAATAGGAGAGGATTTGAAAGGAGACACCGATGGACGTTGCTTTTGAATTTTTGTGAATCGTAATGCAGGGGAAAAACAGAGTCAGGTAAAGTATTCCACATACGAGTGGTGCGACTAAAATAAGAATCTCTATACTTGTCAGCAAAACAATTAAGCCGATTAGAAGTCTCAGACAAGAGATCTGATGAAATTGAGGAAGAGAGTCGGAGACAAAACGGAGCCCTGGGGCACACCAGCATTTATCAGAAATCAAGCCAATCAATACAACTTGTATTGAAGGGTCAGGAAGGTAGTTTCTAATCCAACGAAGAAGAGACTCAGTGGACCGTTTGCTACTAAAAGAAGTTTTCGATCTTCAAAATAATCAACGTTTCCATGGCCTTGGAAAGAAGGGACGTTGGTGCAATTGGACGCTAATTGGAATGGGAGGAAGATTCGCCTTTTTTAGGTACCGGCTGGACAAAGCAGTTTTCCATCTGCTCGGCAAAAGCCCAGCAGAATAAAAAAGATGGAAAAGTTGAAAAGTTTACGCAGTGGTTTTGCCAGCGTAGAAGAACACCGCTCTTCAATATGAGTTTGAAAGGAATGTTATAAGTCAACCATAGTGAATAACTTGCACGAGACAGGGCAGTTTCAAATGCTACAAATTGAAAAAAACTCCCGATTCCAAAGGTGCTATAGCCCACTTACCACTGGTGAGGTGGATAGCATTAGCAGAAATTCAATTTGACCGCGAAAAACAAGTACCTATAGCTTCCCAGTAGTTAAATCGATATCGTACTGAAAAGCTGTATCGCATAAGAAAACCTTACAAGAAATAGTCATCTCATCACCCAGAAAAATAATGATGTTTAGCCCTCTTCGTCCTTATTTTATGATTGTCGCAGGAAACTTAAAAATATGATCACCTTTGCATTGTATTGAGAAAATGGAAATTTTTTAGCAGTCCCAGAAAAAAATTTTAACAGAGGTTCATTGGTACCGTGGTGTGATGGATAGCATGTCCGCCTGTTAATCCAGAGGTTCGAGTTCGAATCCCACCAGAGGCAAAAATGTTTTTTCTACGGGTATCGCCTTTCGCGAGGAATTGGCAAGTCCTCCGTTAGTATTCATTGCCATGAAAAGCGCTTTCTCGATTAGCCGTTCGGAACCGGCAGAAAATTGTAGGTCCCCTCCATTCCCTCACAAGGGATGGTTGTGAGAAATGCGCTAGGCCCAGGGGCTCCTCGCTCTGTTGCGCCACCCTATTTATTTATTTATTTTTTTCATTGGTTCTCTAAATGTCTAATGGCCCATATTTGGTATTTTTGAAATGTCCAAGAATGCCGATGAACAAGAAAAAATAGTGAGACGGTTATTTGGGAGAATAGCGAACCATAAATATTCCATCTGGTGCAAAATAAGTCTTTTGAAACATTCCAATAAGAATGTCCACATTTTAAGTTAAGTTCAAGATATATGACAGCTGGATTTCCTTTGGCCACACAGCCGACGCGACGCGACGACAGCACTAAAATCTCACTCGCAGGTATAAAAATATTTTTGGTTGTGGGGAATGGGGATGTTATAGGCAAAGGTACAAACTATAAATAATAATCATCAACATTATTTCGTCCTCGAAGTTTTGAACTGGACACAGAGTGAGCACTTTAGAATATATATAGGTACCTAACCTACAAACAACAAGAACCACCACCCCATACAGAAATCGAATTCGCATTTGTAGATCAGAGACGCACAACGCAAAATCATTTCAAAAGTGCCGATAAACCATCGAACCGAATATGATGAGGGCAGTGCCGTCCCGGTATGTTGTGTTCGTCGCCATCGCAATCACCAACCAGTCCACATGCGATGATCACGATTGCGATCCTGATCCGATCAATTCGACTGCGAAGAAAAGATCGATGCAATATCTCGCACTATCCGCGCGCACACACACCGCCCAGTCCGCGCGCCATTCAATCGAACGGAGTCCCCAGTGAAAGATTTGTCACATGTCAAAATCAATTAAAGCCAATCCTCTTCACAGGGGGTTCGGCAATGGCTCATGGTCGCATGTACGAGTACATATACATATTCGAGGATAAAATTGATGAAGTTAGGTCAGCATGCTTACACGATTCATTGAACATCGGGGCTGTTTAAATCTCAACTTATTCTGCGGATTACTTGTTCAAGAGTAATGCCCCATCTCATCAAGCATCACCTAGTAAATGAGCCAAGGGAGCAAACCACCAGCACCACTTCACTCCACTGTCAAATTATTGTTCGCGCCCAGTCTCCCCCATGGCCCATGCCATACGTCAGTGCAAAAGGTTTTGCAATCATCAACCCGACTTTAGATTGCCGCTGCCACCGCGCGTCCGCACACAGTCACTATATCATCACTGAGCTGAGCTGCGCTGCGATTCAATTTAACATTTCAACATCGTGGATAATCTCGCTATCACATGGCATATTTAGCCCACTGATGTCCACTCCGCGCATCTCTCATGAAATTCGGAATTTTATCTGTGGTTCCAGCCCGCCATTCCTGATTGTGGCTGGACGCGATGCCGATGCTTGTCTGGAATTCCGTTTTTAATTAAGTGCGTTTTCACAGAATTTTTGTTTTGATTACGATGATTTAAATGAAATTGAAAGGCCAAATTTGGAGATTTGATACCTCTACATCATCTTCACTTCATCTTCATCCAACAACCGGCTTGGGTGGCCGCTGTCAACATTCAGCGGCGCAATCGAATAAAGGAAATCGTTATTTTTTGCATGTGCCGCATTAGCTTTTACAGTGCCAATGCCAATTTTGAAATATGTGTTTCTGCGTTTCCTTGTTTTTTTTTTATTTGGGGTTGATTCTTGATTTGCGCCTGACACATGGGGTCACCATTGGCTTGGGCGCAAAGGCGAGGAAAGAAGCCCACATGAAGAATTTGTGCGAGTAGGAGTAGGTACGTTTATGCCGATACGGTAATTACCCATTGCGCGTTCTCACTGATGTAGGTATAAGCTGCATTAAATTACCGCATGCGTATGCGAGAGCGACGTTTTAATCGCATTTGGCGAAACTCAACTTCATTTCGTTTAAATCGTTTAAGTCGTACAACATTGAGCACTGACCAATGACCAGACCACGCGGAATACGTGCAACGTGCATGTCATTTTAGCACCAGAGCACCGTAATACTCGGAGCAGTCAAAGCAGCCATCAACATCATCATTGGCAGGCATCGTGTCGTCGTCTTAGCTTTTGCATCACTATCCGCAATCCGCATCCGATCCGCCAAGTGACTTAGTGTGGAGATGTGTACGATTTAATTTAAGAGATCGTGATTAAAGTTGGAAGCCGCTTGATTTATTTACCTTTAACATTTCAGCCGCCGACATAGGCCATTCGCATTAGATGCCGGTTCAATGGGCTGCCATATCATACCAGAGAGACGTTGCACAAAGCCTGCCTCTGAGTTATCCACGGAATGCGCCTTCGCGCACACACCCGCCCGCTGCATCGCTGCGACCCCGATGTGATGTCTATAAATGGTGTTGGCGCTGAAAGTGTATCTCTCCATTGGTGATACAGCTACTAAGTACATATCTCCAGCTGACATCTGGGGCTTGATGTCTTTATACGAATGCCATAAGCTCTTGGGATGCATGTCCGACCTATCACATATCAACGCGCTTTAGATATCTGTAAGTCTCTGTACAGTTTCGAGTCGCATTAAGTCACATTCTCCACCGTGTTGTTTTGCTGATCTGGCCTCTGCACCCCGCTGCTCGCAGGGATATTAAATTGGAAATGCGTGCTGCACAGGGCTTATACGACTTACTAGAGTGCCATGGGAACGGGGTTCTTGTTTTGGCTGTTAGTCCTTGGTTTGATGACGACCGAGGCAGCGACTAAATTACAAGGATTTAGCTTTTCATGTTTATATTGATTGCGATAGGGCATTCAATTAGGGGTCTTGTGAGTCATTTAGTTGACAAGTCAGTGGCCCACAAACTGCAACAATTTACAATGCCAAGTCTGGTTTGGGCATCTTTATTAATTTTTTTCTTTTTGCTTCAAGTTATTTTGCACCAGTGATTGCGATTGGGGGTAATAAAGGTTATCCGCGTGTACATTTTATTGCTCTGCGATTACTGCGATTCGATAAGGAAGCCCAAGTCACCGGACGCGGACTCTGTGACTGTGTTTGCATAGAACTGCAGCAGCGGCAGAAGCATTGTGATGGCAAAGTTCACCAACAGCAGATGTATTTATGACATTTGTTTCATCTTAAGTGTGTGGAAATATTGTTGACGTGTCGAGTGATACAACACGCGATAAATGTCGCAAGTTCAATGAGGATAGGTCTGGTCAGAGCATTTTATTTCACTCTCTACCGTCTACACTATAGACAAGTGGTCGTGTACTTTAGCACATATCAGCTACTACACTAAAAAATATGATGTGGATATTAATTAAAACACAAATCAGTCTGGCTTTGAAAAAAGTAGAGTTAAGGAAATATACGCACTAGAGCAACTTAAGTTACTTCATATGGTGCCTATGGAAACGCTCTTGAGTAGCTTATTTGTCGAAGTTAAATCTGCAACCTTGGTTTGATCTCTTGCTACCCCCACCAGTGGTAGGGTCGTTGTTATACATTTGCTTGCAAGTCAATGGTCCACTAATGGTAATTTTATGTATCCATTAGTGGACCACTGACTTAACAAAATTGTTGCAAATATATAACAACGTCCCTGCCACTGGTGGGGCAGCAAGAGCTTCTTTGAAATTCTACTAGGCAAAAACTTCTTCACCGAAAGCATCGAGGTTATACAAAGATTTTTAAGAGATCCAAAGGCTTAAAAGCTTTGGTGATTTTCGTGGTAGAAATCATAGTACGAAGTACTGAACGTAACAGTCAAAACCAAGTAGGTTTACCGTCAATAAAGAAAAATATCAGTTAATCGTTTTGCTGCAAATGTACTCTTACCTTACTATTACATTACCACTGGTGGGGGGAAACACGCTTTTAGCTCCATGTGTGGAAGCTGGTAAAAAACTGGCTGGCACCAGATGATATCACTTCTCTTGCTTTCCCCCTCACCATTTCCCGCAGTTGAACACTGAAGCACAAAACAAAATGGCGGCTAATCTGAAAAATTATTTCAGCGATTATAGTTTTTGTTTCCACACAAACCATGCCAAGCGTTCCTAAATATGAAATTAACATATAGGTAACTCAGCTGAAAGCTATTTCGAGAAATATTTATTTTCTTTTCAAATCTGAAATGGAAGGCTGTTACAACCATCCTTTTTACCATCCTTGCTTTACACCGATTCGTTAGAAAAAAACCTGGGGCGCTCACGTTAGATTAGGTTAGGTTGAATGGGGTGTGCAGCACTTCCCTCGGATCTCAAAGACCCATTGTGCTCCCCGGGAAAACAGAGGATGAGGTGCGGTGCGAGAATTTGAAAGGTAGAGGGTCGGGCTGGTAGCTGGGTTATTGGGGTATGGAGCATTTTGGAGCCCTTTGTAAATTTCAGGACGTTGTTCAATGGGAGGTTAGAGATGTCGCCCACTTCATCGAAGAAGTATTCTCCGAGGGCTTTTTTCCTAGTGTGGGCCAAGCTAGGACACTCACAGAGAAAGTGGAATGATCCTTCTTCTGCCTTTTCGTCTTAGCATCCTCTACATAAGTCGGATGTGTTAATGCCCATTCTCATCATGTGGGTACCCAACGTGAGAATGGCATAATCAACAGAGACAACTGAGGTCAAGCACCGCGACCGTGATCGAGTAATACGTGACTGAACTGTGTGTTTTTTGGCTATACTTCTCTCGTTATCGACCGCTTTAGTACGACCATTTGAACAAATTAAAGTCGTTAGATGAAAGGGAGACTGATGTTGTGTAAAACAGAGCGAATTTTGAAAGAAAAATAGTACACACTCACTCGATCACTGATGCGGTAATTCGACCCCTGTGTTTATCTATCTGGTATGCTAAAAATAAAAAAATAAAACATAAGTTAATAAAAAATGAATAAGCGAAAACCAAGCACTTCTTCTCATACAACAGCTCCCAAAACTTTTGCAATACTTTCACACTTTCAATTGACAGCAACACGATTATTTTAACATCACCACAAACTATACATTCCTGCGGAAAAGGGTTTGGCACAATATAAATCTATTTGTAAGTATCTAGCTGAGATCTAAATCAGATCCTCCTTAACAAAATAGCCCTTGTGGGCAATCCTCATGCTAACACAACCGCGCACATCGTTCCAAATTGAATCAGTTTAGCATAATGCAGTTAAAACAAATACTCTGGGCCAGTTGATATCGCGGCACCCATCTGTGCAATCTGCACACATGAAAAGATGAATGGACCTTTTAGTTGACACAATCAGCTGCTAAAATCGGATTCGATTTGAATATAAAAGCCGGCATATTGGTGATCCTCTATAAAAATCTATACCCAATCACCTCTCATGCAGTATAATGGATTTGACGACAAATTGCTCTCGGGATGAATCCCTATAGCCGGCTGGATCCGCATATACACAGAAGAGTTATTCTGATTTCGGGTCCAGATATCCCGTCACCGAACCGATCGAACACGATCAGACCTCATGATGACTGACTAACTACACCAGACCTGAACACATCCATCCATATGCGATAGCCATCGCAAGTTCCGTCCATACATTGCAAGCTTTTCTTCTTTTATATATTGGGCACTCGGCATACCTGCAGTCCAATACAAAGTACAGAGAGAGGCTACATCTCAATGTTCAATGTTGGCCGTCGTCATCGCATCGGTCGTCCGTCGGGTCTGGTAATTTTCTTATTTGTTTGGACATGGCAACTAATTTCCATTGCCCTCCTCTTCGTTTGGGTAAAGGTAACCATTTTCCAGCAAACCACCATCACCACACAACCACGTGTAGGTATATCGTATATGCGGTGTACCTGATGTGCTGCGGCTAGAATGTGTGATTTATTTCAGTTCCTTATCTCTTCGGGAACCTTTTAATTAATTTACCTCCGCACTAATAGTTTCTCTGTTTGTCTGATGATGAAATTCCCTTGTTTGTGCGTGGTATGGAATGGTGTTTCCTTTAATGTTGAAACTAGAGTCATGTTTACTTTGGGATTGTGCATATTTGCATTCTAATCCGCTGAACGCGTGCTTTGGACGTTTATTTTTTTGGGTCAATGTCAATTGACAACAAACCTAATGGGATAGTCTATTTGTCATCTCACCGAACTAAATGAACAAATGTCCTTTCGACACCCGACTTCCTCTCGACCGCATCAAGGATAAAAAATCGACTACGCGCATTTTGTCAGATCGCGATAACCATAACTTCATACTTACCGCCATCGCCACCACGCTGGTCGCTCATCCACGCCATAGAGCAGGCAATGGCAATCGATTAATTATCCCTTGGCTTCGGGACAGTTTTGGGACAAATGCGCCTTCCAAGGTGTCACCTGACAAATTGAATGATTCGATAATTGCGTGAGAGCTGTCAGATTAAGGTGTTTGCCGGTCATTGTGTGCCATCCAGCCGCCAACAACGACGATGACATTCTAACCGCACAACAATGGGGCCCTTTGACGTTTGTCTGGCGGGCAATTTGTCAGCCAGTGGTGTGGTGGGAAAACTTACTCTAGTGGGATCCCGGATGACGATGAGCCACACCACAGTGTGTAGTGTAAGTATTTATGTTCTTATTGTCAATCAATTACTCATTGCACCCCTCTGTCTTGGCATGCCAAGTAGTCACACACTGTAGGTACGCTATACTCTTGCGACTGGAGTAAATTCCTGCCCGGAATCAAATTTCAACACCACACAATATTAAAATAATTTGGCTAAATAAAGAATTAAATATTTCACATTGATTTACGAACTGAGTCCGGCTGTGGGGCTATCAAGATACTTTGCGCTTCTGACGCCCACTCGATTTAGCGCGAGCCTCGCCAAACCGGCATAGTTCCGTATCGCACCCCAAGGCGCAGCGATTGGAACACATTTCAAATTGACGCCATAAAATTGAAAGTGTACTCTTGTTATGCTGTTGCCCCATTCTTTGTGCGAGTTCTTAAAGAGTTCCCATGCGAAGTGTAAGGCGATTTTCTTTAAGTTCAGCACATTTTGTCAGATTGGGCCTTCTGGGCGAATGTGCTGATTGCTCTCCATCCACTTATGCGAAGCAGCCTAATCTACAATCTACACGGCCATAGGCGCAAATTTCACAAGGCAATAAAATTTCTCTTGTCGCCCTCTATTGGACACTGAAATGAAATCCATGTTCACAGTTTGTACATTTAACACAATCATCTCATCAATGGACACCAGTTAAACATATGTGAGCAATGGATTTTATGCCCAAAAAAGACGAGTACGACACAAGTCGACGACGACCGACGATGCGACGGATGAGCGGGCAAGCGGGCGAAGACGACGGCCGATACTACTTGCGATGGCGACGGTTATTGTAGAGCCAATAGTGGAGGATGGTGAGATTATCAGGCCTTAAAAAGCCGAACAACGCACACCACATATGATGAAACAAGTAAAAGGAAAAAAATATACCAAAATAAGGAACAACAATAAAACTAAGTGTGCTGTGACTTGGAGAGCCCGAAGGAACAAGTTTACTCCTTTGTTTGTACAGTGGAGTTGTATGTGGAGTGCTCCGTATCTTGGGCGGTTGGTCCAAGTTCGAGCTGATCTATTAATTGTTTCGAAAGCAGAGTAATTACATTTGAATTGAATTTCATCTAGTGGGGCTACATTTTGAATTGGAAGTGTGGATGCCATTGTTAATCGGCTATTAAAATGCGATTGAGTTACATGTGTCACTTGATGTCATATCGATTGGTCGTATAGATACTCGTAATATGTAGGTAGGTACTTGTTATGTTAAAGATGAGATTATACGCCAAGTTTTAATGGAGAGGACAAAGGTTGTCGGCTGGATTGGAGTTTGTCGTTTTCTGATGGGAACATGAAGAATTGTGAACCATTTTTTGTTTGGCGTGGTAAGGCAGTGAACTTGTAAAATCGAAGCCTAGTTGTTGTCTATTTCTTCAATTGTCTTGTGCTTACTAAAAGCAAAATGTGCCAAGGATATTTCATTCCAATATCAAACCCGATAAACTTATAATATCGAAACCTTTAAAAAAAATCAGCTTTTAGTTTTACCTTCTTCACAATAAGACACCGCTTTAAGTATTTATAAGCAAAAGAACAAATGGGCTTCTACGACGCACGATTATCAAGCCAACAACGCAACAGCTTCTGTCCAATGCAGTGTCGAGCTTAAAATGAGAATACAGTTTTGGCAATGAATCAAATTGCAGCGACAGCCAAGCTATGCTGAAGGCCCTTCTCAACCCTCTAACTACACCTACAGTTCGAAAGTGATCCAGGAATGCAAGAGCTCTCTAAATGCGGTGGGAAGACTAAATTCTTTGAGTCTCGTTTGGGTTCCAGGCCATCACGGCGTAACTGAAATGAGATCGCCAATGAACTTAGGTTTGGTGCAAGTGGCTGTGAGTATTACGTACGTGCATTGCCTGGCACACTTAGACCACAAGGGTCCATTGTGATACCACAGAGATTAGCATAAGTTAATCACCTACTAGTCTGAAAAACCCGATGTGAGATTAAAGAGTTGATCACCCATTAATCTTTCATTTCGGGACTAGCCGGTTAATCACCAGCCAATGAACTTACTAGGCAAGGATCTCAGACAGCTTTCTCCAGGACCTGAACCGTCGATAGGTCTTCCAGTGGCCTCAGTGAGGGCTTCAATCAACGATTGGATCTGTCAAGAGATGGCAGGCTTCCATTGGATGCAGACAGACCAAAAGTATGCTCCCCAACGTAAATAAGAAGACTGAACATTTTTGCTATCTCGTTACAGAAAAAACTGAAGAAAGCTTATTGGCGTTGCAACGGGTCACTTCTCTTTTGCCAAACATTTAAACGTGTTATAGGCTTAAGTGATAACACGCTCTGTTAATCTTGTGGAGAAGATGAGGACACCGTAGAGCACTTCCTCTGTATATGTCATGCTTTTTCTCGCATAAGGTCACAGATACTCGGCGCAGACATGGTGAGAGCTGGAAACTTAAGCGCCTTATCATGGCAGTGTCTTTTGGCTTTTCCACGAACATATTCGAGTCTCGAACACTCAAGGGGCAGGTTGACATGCTAATCACAACGCCACTGGCTCCACAACGAGACACAGTGATGGCTTTCAACTAATCGTTATTTATCCAATTAAATAAAGTTAGCTGAATTTGATTAATTATTGAGTCCGAAATAAGTAGCACACTTTTATCGTATTTAATTTTTAAATGTGACAAGAAGAAAACTTAGAAGGTCCATCTAAGGATAGTTTTATAAGACATTTAAAAAGTCGACTTTTGCCTTCCCATAGTACCATAAATAAAAATGTAGATATGTATGTCGCCCACAACCCTTATCCTTTAATCAACTAGTATACAAAACAAAAAGCGTAATTCAAACAAAGCCGCTTATCAAACTCTCCCACCAAAACAAAAGCATCAACAAAAAATTGACTCAAATACATCGCTATGAACGTGACATTTCGCACGTTCCCTAAAACTTCAGTGTGCACAACGTAGGGGCAATCCCCTTACCGACTAAGTATATACTTACTCGTATCTTTCGTCAACGACAATTATGACATCTTTTGGTTTGTTGATTTTACAAATCTGTCTAAGTTGAGATAATCTTTAATGACACTTGCTAGGCAACATCTGAAGAATCTCAAAAATCACTCAATTCACATCAGTAAAAAGTTAGTGAGATTGCGTCAATATATTGTAGGGTAGGTGTACCAGTACCCGGCCAGTCACTAGTTCCCGGCCACTTTTCATTAAATACGAAATAATAAGAAAATAACACATTATTTGCATGAGCAAAAACATTGTGACTATTATTCCAGGCCCATGTAATGTTTTGGTAAAGTTTGTCTGATCTGCGCTTGAAAGATCCATGGCAAAAAAAATATTTAGTTTGTGAAGTTCGCTGTGAGAGCAGGAAGTGCTAGTTTTAGTTCGCGAGTGCTAGTAGGACCGATTTGCAAAATAAGTGAGTTTCAGGGTTCTTTGTAAGTATACAAATCAGTATTGTGTTTTTTTAAATAAATATTATGTTTATTGATCGTAAACTATAAAAAAAATATAAATTTTTTGGTTTAAATTACTAAAAATGTGGTGGCCGGTTACTGAAACATACATTTCTTATGATGTTTTAGAATCCGGCCAGAGTGGCCGGGTACTAGAACTTTACATGAAATCGAATAATTTACTTTTTTCGCGTTTAAACGTATGATAATACGTTTGCCTACCTCCACAATCCAATAAAATGTATTAAATATGTCAAGTTTTAGTATCCGGCCACCTTTTTTTGTCAAAGGTTTACTATGGCCGGGTCTTAGAACAAACCGGCCACCTTACTAATTGTGAACAAATTCATACTATTTATTATAGAAAATGAGTCAAGAAATAGTTGAAGGAGAACCACAAGAACTTTCACGTACTCAAAGAATCGAACTTGCTCTCTAAAGGAAATCCGGAAAAAAAATTAAGCCATAGAAAAGCCACTTCCAAGAATGAAAAAGAGAAGAAAAGGAAGCTCAAAAATCATCTGGACGCAAGAGAAAAACCAAGAAACAAGTTATTAAATGCAACAAATGCAAAGAAATTCTTATAAGCGATACGGAAGAAGACGGTTTAAGAGCATAGTTTGCGATATTTGTCCCTTGTGGTATCATCTTAAATCCTTGGGTTAGGTAAGGTGGAAGTGGCTGTCAGCCAATGACACACTTAGACCGCAAGTGTCCATTGTGATACCAGAGTGATTAGCAAGTCAATCACCTACTAATCTCAGAAACCCCAATTAAGATTAATGAGTTGATCAACCATTAATCTTTCATTACGGGACTAGCCGGTTAATCACCTGCTAGTCGAACCACGCGGAACTTTTCATGTATTTTGAAAGACTTTAAGGGTCTATGAAGTAGTGCAGGGCATGAGCAAAGAAGGTGTTGAATGGTTTCTTCCTCTTCTTTGTCCATGCAGCTTCTGCAGAAAGTCATTGGGAAACACACCAAGTCTTTTGGCGTGTCTTCCTATTAGACAGTGTCCCGTAAGAACACCTATGGTAGAACCTAGATACAGGCGGTTCAGGGCTAACAAACTCTTCGAGCGTTTTGAGTCTAAACACGGCCAAACTTTTTTGGTTGCAAGGCAGTTGATACTTTCAGTCCATCTAATGTTTGTCATCCTTGAAGCGTTTTGTCTAAGTAGAAGTTTACATGCAGCGATAGGTATACCTATATTGTTCTATTCTGAGCGTAGAGAAGTGGTCGTACCCTTTTTGGCTAGTTCGACCGCCATACAGTTGCTGGTATGTCCCTGTGGCCCGGCACCCATGAAAGGTGCAGGTAAATGTGGTTTAATAAGTTTTTTGCCCTGTATCTTTGAAAGTGCCTTAGTAGGTAAGCTAGACTTAAAGTTTTTTCTGAAAGAAATAGGTATTGTTTTGTTTTACGAGTTTGATGTTATTTTTATTTTTTTGTCAATTTTTTTAATTAGCAAAGATTAATGAATATCGTTTTGTAAGAATTTTTTGTTATTTTTCAGGAACTGAATAATGTTTTTTGTTTTTAATGAAGAGAGTTCCTATTTTGTTTTGTTAGTTTTTAATAATAAGTTTATTTATGAAATAAATTTAATTAACAAAAATGTCAGCCAAATTGTAGAAAATTGAAATCTTTTACTTATTTATCGTTCATGTAAAAAATAACTTTTTTTGCTTTGTTAGTTTTAATTATATATTTATTATTTTAAGTAAGTAAAACTTAAACTTAATGAATATAAAATATTTTTTGAAAAAAATTCTAGTTATTTATTGATAAAAGTGTTTAATTTCAATGGTTTAGTTAAGATTTGCTACAAAAGAAAAGACCTGGCCGGATACTGGATCAAAAGTGGCCGGTTACTGAAAATTGGTGGCCGGGTACTGGTGAAAAAGCACTTTTTTTACAATAGTTGTTCCAGTTTTCATATTACTAAGTTTACAACTTTAACATTATTTTTGTTTGATTGAAATTTTATATAAGATTAGAAAAAAACGGACTCCAAAATCTCATATCATAAGACGAATTTGTTATAGGGCCCCAAAGTGAGAAAATGCGTTAGGTGGCCGGATACTGGTACACTTACCCTATAGACACAAAATTCTAAAGATATCTCAATGCCCAGATGTTTGGTTTCCTAAAAACAATGTCATGAATAATACAGTGAAAACCAACGACCACAAAAAAAGAGGAGAATAATTTCCCTTATCTGAATTGTATATCGAATTTTTATTGGCTCATAATAATGGGTATTTGCTGTGGAGGTAGTTTAATGAATCCACGAAATGGTGAAATTCCCCAGCTAATGTTTTCATATATGGCTTCCTATATACACTTTTGATTCAAGAGACTTAAAGTATGTTTTGAAATGGGCTATGGTATGGATCATGGAATTGCTTTTTGAATTGTTTTATCTTTATTATTCCAGAAACCGTTCAATTCTTTAATTCGTATTCTTGGCATTTTTTCAATATAACTCATGCTACGATTCCGTTAAACTTACAATGATGGACTTTAAAAATAAGTCATTAACACCCAACGATGAGCAGTTATACTGCTAAAGAGGTTGGCCATAAAAAGTCGAAAGAGAGCCAATGATTGAAATTTGATCTTGATTAAATTGCAAAGTGTTGAATAAACGTGATGAATCTTATATTTTAAATTAAGTTCTTTGAAACTGTTTGAGGCTATTAAGCAATTGTGTTTAACTCGTCTTGAGGTCTTGGCGAGTTTTGCTGCCCGGATATGATATAATCTCGTAAAGTAGGTAACTGTCGTTGAGTAAGCCAACGACAAACAACGTTTTACAATAAAATTTTTTTTATTCATAAATAAAATGAATGAATAGGGTGGAGCAGCAAAGCTTGGGGGAGCCTCGGGGGCCTTACGCTCATGGACTAATAATTTTATACCGATTCCGAACGACTAAGTTAGAAAGTGCTTTTCATCAGATGACTTGCCACAATAACTTATGTTTCTGGGACTTGAATCTCGAACTATCACGTTACAGGCAGACATGCCAACCACTACGCTACCGACATGATGAAAATATCAAGAAGTAAAAATATGGTACCGTTCTAATTGGTGAGTCTAAATCTGTGAGCTGTCGAAAATTTGATATTCCTAAACGCGTGCAGACGATCTTTGAATGTTGGCTTATGCATTTTCATCGGAATTAATATACAATTTTCCCAACTTCCTCACAAAGTATTAACAAATATTTCCTCAATCAAAAAACTTGCAACTGACACCGCTGCAATCTCATGTTTCATCGTGGTCAAGTCAATTACTTGTCAATCAACTAAGCAATCTTTTCCCAACTAGCTCACAAGTCTCATTAATCAAAAAGTGAAAGCATACATCAATACCTACGATTTACGTACACACAATTCCATCACAAACCACTTTTCCTTCAGAACCATCATTGACAGCTTATAGATTCATTCTCGTGACGTAATTCATCAAACGCCAACAAGAGGTATAGGCTTCGTTTCGCCTAGAACAAACATTTCTTGACTGATGCCAAACTTAAACTTCGACTCCGAAATATCCATTCGATGGGTAAATTAATTGCATTCGATTTTGTTGCACGAAACGAATCACCGCCGGCCGTCGCCGTGCGTCGCTTCGTCCTCGGGAACATCACATTAATGCAAGTTAAACGGAAATGATGTTTTTATTTATTTTGCCATATATTCATCTCAGACATTTGTTCAGCAGCTCCTTTTTAACTGTGCGCGCAGTGGTTGTCTCGCTGCGCGGAAACAAAAACCGCAGGGGTGTTTTTCGACAGTATATCCATCCATATCCATATCGGAGTTCGGAGGCCCTAATAAGCTCGCTCGGATCTTCTACGGTGCGCACTCTACAATATAATTGGAAGGATTCCGATTCCACTGCTGTTTATGTTTGTTGGTTGTGCGCTTTTTGTTATTCGTTTTGACATTTGGCAATGGCCCACCTATCGCCTCGCACCCATACAAAGCAATTTCCAGCGAAAATATAGCACAGCACTCATTTTAACATATTTCGTGAATTATGAAATTTATAATATCGTGTCTTGGGGGTGATCCAAACATACACAGTATGGCATCTACTCTGATCCGCTGCTCCGCACGGTAGAGGAATGTCCTCTCAGCGGGAGTTGCCTGCCAATATCCAAATGCATTTACGGGACGACCGACCGACGGACGTGACGCGGCGAGAAACTCGTTATAGGTGCTTCTCTCCCTTGCTACTACTTCCCTGCCAAATTCTGGGACATGATTAAAAATATGGACACATGGGGAACTATCGAAGCAAAAATAATTATCCAATGACTAAGCCCAACCAACTGAATGAACATAGGTCCTACCGCCGAACATAATGTTTATCGTTAGTCCTAGAGGGACCAAAACCAGGATCATCAAGTCCATTCATCGTGATCGCTGCTGCTGGCTGGTTGGACGCAGACCGAGGTGAAATTTAAACACTTGTACGCGAATGAACACAATTTGTACACATGAGAGGCGAATTAACACTTTCTTATTGAGCCGTAATTGTAACCGTATACGACGCACTGAGGGCGGCATGAGGACCAGGAATGCTCTCAGCTCTGTTCACCAGTGTTGGACACTTGAAATGTGCAAAAGCACGTACCTATAAATCATAAAACCTGGTCCGGCAAGTTTGGCGGTCCCCCACGGTGGGATCAGATATCGCGAGTTCTCTTACTCCTGTTAATGATTTTTGAAACATGCAGGAATAATGCATTTCGAAATAAATTAAAGAGTCGAATCAAAAAATTGTGCCTCGGAAAGGAATACGCCCGGCTACGACTACTAATTTGTCTGGGCGAACGATAAATATAATTCTTAAGCGAACATCGCTACTGGGATTCTATGGCATTAAAGCCTTTGCCATTACCATCAGCAACATCTTGGCGCTTTGGATTGGACCAGAGTGGAGCTGGACGAGAATGATTTTTATTGCCACTGCGATCCATGTTAGATGTGCGTACGGCTACGGGTGTCTATGGGGCTCCTGGTTGTGGTGCCGATTGGTGGCAAATCAGCACAGCAATGCAATGGAATGCAAATAAATGCACTGCGAATGCGTGTATTACATGCAGATTGGCCTATACCAATACTAAATCTTAGAGGAATAAATTTAAAAAAAAGACGTATGTTGAGGTGCGATGGCGCCATTGCTTAACTCGATGTTCTTCCTTTAATACATTACACCAGCAGCCAGGAGAAAATACGGTAGCGATTATATGAAATAATTGAACATTTATAACCGATGATGGCTGAGAGAGAGAGAAAAAGAGTTGCAGTTTATCCAGGGCAAGGTTATTGCAGTCTTAGGATTAATCGTTGCTAAACTTTGGAAACATGTTGTTCAGTCAAATTGAATTTGGAATTAACTTGTTTGTTTAGTAAGCTCCGGGTGAATGAATGAATAGAGCTGCTAATAGATTTTGGCTGCTGGGAAGAAGAAAGGCAGACACAAAAGCTATAGAAACAATGATGACATCAGCAATTGGTTGAACTCAGACATGAAAGAACCAAGTCCAGGAGATCTGTGGACGCTTTCTTAATGAAACCAAGTGCTCAATTGGCTTTTAGTATATAATACCATCAATATGTGAATTGAAATTGAGCCCCTGGTCGCAAATAACTGCGAGGTCACGAATCTTCTCAACTGGTGAAGTGGATTTGTTGTGAAGAAGATAGCAAAGGAGAAGAGATTTGATGCGCTTACGAGAGAAGGTAGTAGATTGTCATTTGTCACTTGGAAATGTTTAATTCCAATAACTTTTCATAACACCAGAGAGAAAAGTTGTAGAGGTCCTGTTGAGTATGAATAGAATCGGTAGGTGAAGAAATGATCTTGTAAATCTTGTAAAACTTTATATCACCTGAATAAAGGGAATGGTGAATAATCAATTCGAGATCAGTAATAGGAAGAATAAAAATAGAGGAACTAAATAACTACTTTGGGAACGCCGGAGGTAGCTAAGAAAAAGGACTTGATAGTGAAGAATAACAGCTCTCCAAATAAGAAGAAATCCATTTCAATGAAGTGTGTTCGAAACCGAGGGTGGATAGTATAAGTGAATAAGTCTATATGGGAAATTTTAAAAAGGCCTTACTAAAATCGGTTAAAATAACATCGACTTCTTTTCTTTTTCAGAAAGGGTGAATGAGAGAATTTCAACAAGATTAGTGGTTGTTGATCTGCCTTTGTCGAGTGAAAATGAGAGATTTACAATAAAAACTCAAAATTTCATACAAAAAACTATCGAAGATTTTGGGTGTATACGAAAGTTTTGCTATCGGGCGGTAATTTTCAACTTCGCATTTTTGGACTTTTTTGTGGATAGGGGTTGAAAAAGAGGTTTTCCGTACTTGAGGAAATATTCCTTGAGAAAGGGCTGAGGTGAAGATTTTTGAAAAGGGTAGAAAAAGTGAGGACGAACATTTCTTTATAAGGAGTTTGGCAGGGATATGATCAGGACCAGGTATGAAATCATCATTAAGTTCATTTAACTTTTTCCCAATAATAAATGGTTCCATAATGCGAGGAAGAATTCTGGCAAAGACTCAAAACAAGTATCGTCATTAACAAAAGATTGGTTGGCGAAAGATTATTTAAAAAAAGGAAGTGAAATAATGGCAACAGAGAGTGGATCAGTTGATGTTTCGTTATTGAATGATAAAGAGATCAAATTTTCTTTTGTCGTAGATATATTTATAAAAGGACTTAGTGTCCTTCGTTAGGTTGAATTGCATTTCGATTAAATAGCGTTGGTAAAGGGTGTTGTAAAGTTCACCAAACCTTAGGTAGGTACCAAGGTAATTCGAATAGTCTGTTATTGGACAACGAAAAACTGAAAAAGAAAACTGCCCGCAATTCGATTGTCTTGTTTCTCAAAGTGCAGAGCCTACGATAATACCTAGGAAGAGATATAGGGGAAGTCTTAAGTGTAAATAGAGGAACACAAAAGGTTCCAGCTCAAAGCGCTGAGCCCCACATTGGCATCCCAGTTGTAATCTTGCAACGCAGAGCGGTTATATGAAAGAAGAAAAAGGTTGATTTTTACCTTTTTGTATTTAGAATGGCAGAAAAATAAAATTACTTACAGAGTCAAGCTTTATCCTAAACTAAACGAACTCCAAAATAGTTTATGAAGGAGTTAAGACAAGGTTAAGTTTTACTTAGTTATTCCAACAAGGGTATGGTTGACATACGCTCAACTAAAAGTTCAAAAAAAAAAGGTAATTTTATTCATATATGTATTTTGAAATTCTTTTTCGTTACGTTTACGCGTTAAATAATTCTCACTCTAATTCTAATTCTAACTTTCGAATCGATCGAATCTCAAAATGCAATTCTTTCGAATTCGACTAAGTAAAGTTAATTCGGCCGAAAAAATTCATATTCTTAAGATTTTTTTGGCGTAACGGGTAGTGTTCGTTTATTGATAAAATTACATATAATAAAGCAACATTTGAACAACATTCTCCTAAATTTACATTGCAAAATATTAAAAATTGACCGAGTGAAAATTAAACTCCGGAGGTGCCTTAAAAAAATTTGGTTTCGGGGTTTACGCAACAGGTTAAGGACGGGTGGATTTTTTTTTCTTCGATTTTTCGATTTTTTGTAGCACTTGGGCGCCAAAAACCCGATTTTCGCTGAAAAAATGCTCTTGACAATACCTGGTAAATTATGTGAAGAAGCACTGTGCAACATTTTGAAGCGACGGACGGACGGACTTCAAATAATAATAACGGTTTGAAAAAGGCAGAAAAATTTGGTCGTTTAGAGCTAATTGCACATAAGTTTGAGAACACTATACTAATATACACTATGCATCAAATATAAATAACATGACCGGAGCAGGACCGTTTGTCAAGGAATTTATTCGGGGTCGAAAAATACAATAGCGCGCCGCGCACCTGCCGCCCAGGTATATAACCCGATACCCGACATGGAGCAATAGACGCTCATAGCTTCGTCTTTTAAGTAATAAAACCTACTTGGACTCGATATAATTAGATGTATTTAATTACCTTTCTTCCGAGGACTTGAGAAATGTTTCCGAAAAATTTAGTTTGAAAATTGTCGATTGAGACTCGATAGTTGCTAACTGAGCGATTTTTTAACCATCAGAGTAGTCAGTGTTTATTTCTTAAAGTTTAAGTTCCTTAAATAGCTGTTACTTCTTCAGAATAAATAGAGTCCACTCATCAGTACAGAAAACATCAAACATAATAAAATAATAAAAGACAATTTAAAATAGTTCGGCTCCTACATCCAACTGAGTCGATAGATGTACACTTTTCTTTTTTAAATATGAGCTCGAGAGGTTAACTCACAATTTTTTTAAAACTTACAAAATCGCAAGCATTTTTATTCTTTCTAGCAAATATTTATCCAAACCAAATTATTTGAATTCAAATGTTTTCGCGCGATATTTTCTCCATCAAATTCTCCATACATGGCAGAAAGAGACAGATGTCTTCTGTAAGTCACAAATTTAATCAAACTGCATTGAACAGTCGAAAGTGAAGGCAAAGTGGTGACGTTTAACAGAAAATAAATTTTTTCCAAGTGAATTTGTAAATTTTTGTCATAAAAATCGTAATTTCTTTGCAATTAAAGTAAATTTGAAGAAAATAGAATTGTTTTAGAAGCATTTTGTTGTAGATTTTAGTTGCTTTTAGTTTGCAAACGCAGTGTTTAGTTTTTTGCTCTCCGCCATTTGCAAAGCATAATTTATTTGTTGTACATTGTGAATTATGCGTTTTGTGTAGATCATAGCTTTTCGTGCGGCAAGTTTTTAATTTCAGTTTTAAATAAGTGGTCTGGTGCATTGAAAAGTGGTTAATTTAGTTTTTCTTCTTTGTTTAAGCGAGTTAATAGTATCAATGTCCCTTTCAAGTGTTCAAAGTAATTTCAATTGGAATCACTAGAATTTTGTTGTAAAGTGTAAATCTTTTGATATCATTTTCATTTAATTTGTGTTGCTTTGAATGTAAAAAACAATTCAACTGTGATGTTTTTTTTGTCCCTCGCGGGTGTTAAATCGTGTGATTCTACATAAGTACGAGCATTTTTTCAATATAAACTTCAGATTTGTTTTTGAAGGTGAGTACTTCCTTTATTTTGCTTGCTTTTGATTTTCATTTCGTTTTGTAAGATCGCCATTATGTTTTTAAGACTTTAGTAAACTTGCAGCATAATAAATGACGAGCATACGAGCAAACCTTTACCTCCCTTGCCCCACAATTGATTTTCTTATATCGCTGCTCGGGTAATCACATGTCTGGGTGAATGCGTGTAGGTCTGACTATAGTATAAAGTTAAGTTAGTCAAATAACAAGCACTGAAACACCACTTCGTTCTCTCATCGGTTTTGTAATCCGAACAAAACGTTGTATATAAGAAATCAGCTTCTGGATAGATTCCTTTTTGTTATTTTCTGTCAATAACTTGCAATGAGTGTCTATAAAGAACCCTTAAAGCTATCATTTGTCATAGTTTGTTTGGCAGTTGAAACAAAACGATTCTACTTAAGCAAAACGACAAATTTTATTTAAAATTGAGGCCATTAGAGCCAGAGCAACCAAACCTCATAGACTGAACCGTGGAGAAACTAACCGAACTCACGTAGGCCACTGTATCGCTATCAAAAGCCATCTGTATCGTACTGCAACGCCATCTATGAAATATTTTTTGCAAATTTTCAATCCATTAATGCACAATTAGGTTTTAGGTTTGCTGTTTACAACAATTTGCTCGAATAAAATTAGTATTGAAAAAACTACTGTGAGGCCGCTCTTGATCTCATGGCCTCAATTCATACATCTTCATACTCATTTCTTACAACAATACTTAAGCACGAATTAAACTTAGCAGAACGGTAATCGCCAAAATTAAAAGAACTTCATTTCTTTATCTATCAAAACCATTTGTTAATATTGACCATCTGTGTGAAATATGAACTTTGATGGTACATATTTCCAACAATATTTCTTCAAACGAAATATTGTTTCTCATTGCCTCATTAGTTTTTGTGGGAGCATATTGTGTGCAACGAGCGGCGCAACAGAGCATGGAACCGGGGCTAATAAATTTCTCACAACCATGTCTTGCGAGGGAATGGAGGGACCTACAATTTTCTACTGATTCCGAACGGATAATCGAGAAAGAGCTTTTCATGGCAATGAAATTACTATCATAGGACTTGCAAATTCCTCGCGAAGTGCGATATAGTCGTGGGAAATCACTTTCTGTTGAGATTCGAACCACGAACCTCCGACGTAACAGACAGACTCGTTAACCATTATGCCATTGGCATCCTTGCACATAATTTAAAAAGAAAAAAAAAAACGTATAAACTGCCAAAGTTGTAAGGCTTACCATATAAGGTCTAGTGAGGCCGCCTATTTTAATATCAGGTAAATGATCGGGTAAATCGATGGTTTGTTTACCAATTTGGGCATACCAGCAATTGGTAGATTATTTACCAACTTTTAAACTTTGTCACGATTTCGAAGATTGCTAAGAGTCCTATCCTACCAGTTCCATGAATGTCATTTTTACATCAGCGCAAAAAAACTTTCAGTTTGACATTCAGGTCTACAACTTTATTATTCGTTACTCTCGAAAGTTGCAAAATCAGCCAGTTTAAATCAAATGTCAGATTTTTTAATTTAAAAATAATAAAAATTTTAGTTCTGAATTTGGACAAGTTCAAAAAATTCCCTGGACAGAGAGTCAACTTCTTATGAAGAAAACGGTGCTAGGCTGACGCAAACGAAATAAGAGGTATGACTTGTTTCGAACTAAAATATTAGAAAATTGTCATTTTCTTACCAGGAATCAAGGTTGGCCCAAACCGAATAACACAATTTGACTAAGTTTGTCACTTTCGAAACATAGAAACTACAACATCGCTATGACACTATGTTCTCGTTTACGTTTCCGTTCCCGTATGAATATAGGGATGAAATATACACAAAAACCTATCCCTTAAATCACTGTATCTCGTATTAAAAAAGTCTGCATTAAAACCGGTTGTGTAGTTGCAAGGATTTAATCATACAAAACGCGAAAGCGACTTTGTTTTACAGTATGTAAGAATAGAGATAAAGATGGATAAGGGTAACAAATACTGTTTGAGTAAGAAAACGGCAGCTTATAAAGCACACCAATTTTTTGACATGGTCCAAGATTCAAACATTTTAATGATGTCACACCTTTCACTAAATCCCGATTACCAAAGAATTATTAAGCCAGGAACCCTCATTTCCTATCAGCAAATGTCATTTATTTCACATTAATGGCCAATTCATTGTGTTTTACCATCAGCGAAAAAGAAGTTCGAGTGAGCTCAACTATACTATAGTTCATGACTCAAGATTTATTACCTAAATTGATTTAACTATAATCCATTCTATATCATATCGCCCGACGACTGACTTCTAATTCAACGAAGCCTTTGTTTTGTGTTGCTTGCGCAAAACAACACATCCCAAAGTCGAGATCAGCATCTGAATTTACTTTTCTTATGTAAATCATCAAATTTAAAACTGCTTAGCCAGTGTTATTATTTTCTTATTTTGTTTTCTCTAGCTATAGCTCTGTGCTGTGATTTCAAACAATAAGAATGAATATCCCAAAAACTATGAGGTTAGTCATTAAACCACCAAGGAAGAAAAGAACGGGCCACCCAAGCCGCACTCAATGAATGTAATTGGGGTGCGGTATGGGCTATACAACCTGCTCTATTCAACTCTACCCAAAAAACAATATACACAGCCATATATTGGTAGGTAAGGTACCATAACATATACCACCACGTCTCAATAGCTAAATGAAAATATTTTGTTGTTTAACAAACGAGGCGACACCTCAACAAAGATTTCAAAGAACATCTATTTCCACTTAACAAAAATAAAATAAAAAAAAACCAAGTTTCCGGATTCAAGTTTATTCAAGAAAATGTAAAACACAAGAAAGACAAAACAAAGCGCGCACACAAAAAAGAAAACAGAAACAGAAACAAAAACAAAAACTCGGAATGCCAGGGATCAGCAATATTTTAAAGTATAATTCCGAAACCCCGTAGACAAATTTAACATAACTATTAAACATTTGGAACCTGAAGCAGGCACCGTACAAATTTCAATCAATTTGAATGCAAATTTAATCTAATTCGAAACGCCCAATGTCCATTCAAACCGCATGCGGTATGTGATCATTCACCCGCTCTAACAAGGCTTAGCTATGGGTATATTGGATATCTCATAGATAGACCGCGATTAAGCCAAATTTACATTCGATTCTGTCCCAGAGGTGGCAAAAAACAAACGGTACAGCGGACCATCACTGGATGGTGATATATCAGCGAATCTGTCATCAAATGGGTGAAGTCAATATGAATACCCAGAACCAGACTGAAAGATCGTTGCTTGATATGACGCAGTCGACGCGAACATGTAGAGCTTTTAAAAAAAAAAAAAAAAAAATGAATGACCCGGATGCCAGGTGACCCTTTGACTTGATCCTCGATGCTTCGTCGCAGTGGTCGTTGCTTTGAAAGGATGCGGATGGCCAATGTGTATGTGTGGATTTATTGCCTTTCAGTCAGCGCACTGAATCCAGTGCGCTATTTGGGTTTGAGAAAAGGACACTCTTGTCGTAGGTGTACAAGATTTGTTCGACGTTGGAACGCCTTCTCATATTCCTCAAAATACAATCGGCTATGATGCCCGCAGGCTATACAGGCTATACAGAAAAGCGGACGCCCACGCCTAGCAAATTGAATGAATTTACTCTTGGATGGTGGTGCTCTGCTCAGTGCTGTTGGAATGTATGGCCCACGTCGCTGGCTGGAGTTGTTTAGCATCTAAGAGCTGCCATTGCCGATGAAGTGGATGTAGAGTCACCATTAACATGGCAGGAGAAGACGATCGGGCACAGCATCACGATCATCATTGAGAGCATGCCCCTCCAGCGTCAATAAACGGTGGCAAGCGAATATTGTCGTGGCCCTGAAAAGGGGCTTGGCTCTTGATGCTTTCTACGTATACGGAAAAACACTCCTTCCTTCCAAATAATTCTTCATTCAAGTTCTCTATTAAAAATTTACTTTTAAGGTAATGGAATCCATTATATGCGATCATTTAGAAGCCTTCATATGGCAGTCAATCTTCTCCTTATTTGCCTGCGTGTTTTCCACCAACTTCCGTCGGATCTTTGTGCTTTCTAATAAAAAAAAAAAAACAGTGTGAGATACTTGCTCAGACCAAGAAAGAAATTGTTGTAAGATATTGAATTACTATTGAAGCACTTTTATATGCAAATTAGCACTCGTTGATGGAAATGAAATGAAATGTAAATGATGATGTCAAGATGGAATCGAATTGGCTTTGTTGTTGGCTTGTACCCATCAGAGTTGTGAAAGAAAACTACCAATGTTTGAATAAAATATGTGACTCCGATTTACTTCATAAGAAGATAAAATCAATTAAAATGTTTATTTTTGAGCTATTCGACGTGATTGTTATTTAAAGGCAAATGGTTTGAGTAACTGAAATTAAGCTCCAAATTTTACCTCGTCATAAATAACATAAAGTTAGAAAAACTCTGTTTATCCGTTTAGGACCAAAATAGACCCACGTACTCGATACTCGAACAACGCAGACAATAGGGCAAAAACTTTTTTCCTTCATTGCAATCCTACCTTTTATTTAAAGGTGTGTGTTTCTTTAACAAACCACTACCAGTTGCGTTCGTGGTTCGAATCCCAACAGAGGCAAAAATGTTTTTCCACGGGTATCGCCTTTTGCGAGTAATTATCAAGTCCTCCGTTAGTAAATTCATTGCAATGATAAGCGCTTTCTCGATTTTAGCCGTTCGGAACCGGCAGAAAATTGTAGGTCCCCTCCATTCCCTCACAAGGCATGGTTGTGAGAAATGCGCTAGACTGTGGGGCTCCTCGCTCTGTTGCGTCACCCTATATTTATTTGATTTATTTATTTTAATATTTTCCCATAGAATAAGTAAAAACTTGTAGGTTGGGTAAAGTCGGGGGATATTGGACCCATTATTTGTTTTTTATATTTCAAACAAAAAAACTTTATTTTAAAACTAATTCGTAAATACAAAATGGTAGCAGAAAAATAATTCACAAACTAATTCATGCTTATTTTTTGTCAAAAATAAGAAAAATTTGAGAAAATGGAGGGTGTAATGGCATTGATCGGGGGTGATATGGCACCCTATTTCTTCTGGAAACTTTTTCGCAACATTTGTTGCATGTGTTGTAGAACGGTAGACAAGTCATGATACCAAAAGTGTCATATAATGCACTTAATCCATATTCATCCGGTTTCGTTGTTTGATCATAATCCTCACCAAGCCCACACAAGTGCTTTCACGGAAGTCTTCGGGGTCATCCAATGAATGATGCAATGTCATGGTTATGGTGGCAATTCATAAACAGAGTTACCCAGATTTTTCCAGATTCTTTTTTCATGAGTTGCTGCCTTATCCCGAACTTTTCAGCAAATCCAAAAGACATATCTACCTAATATGTCGAACGAACCCGTGAGCCGGAAACTTTTTTATTTGGAAAACGATTTTTTCTTCTATTTGGTCTCCTTGACAGGATCCCAAACTGGGTATTTTAGAGTATGGCTTTTTGAGAATCTTTCTAAATGTAGTGAAGGAAATCACAAAATGCTTCGCTGCAGCAGTTTTTGGCCATTTCTTTGTCACACACAACTTCGACGGGTGATTTGAATTGGGCTTGAGGTTATTTTGGCCGGTTTGCTGAAGCTTTTTTTTTATAATCTGTTAGCATTTCTTAAAAAAAAAAATAAAAAAATAGTAAAGACAATTAGGTCTCAGTTTAAAATAAGTGGGTTCAAAAGTAGAAGCGGGGGAAATGGCACCGGTGCCATATATCCCAACATTTCTGTTTCTTTTTTACTGCACATTCGATTGCTCAAACACAAAAACACAACAGTTGCTGTTCTTTTTGTGTTAAAATGAAAGCCTTGCCTTTTTTTCTGACCGTTCTTAAATTTTAAGTCTCAATGGTAACTGCGGATGCGAATGGATCAACTGAAAGCTTAATCATGCTGAATTATTATTTCATTTTTTCATTTTTGTTTAAAAAAGTTTTACCCTAAGCATTTCGTCGCCCTGTATCCTACTCTTCTACTATTTTTCAACAACCTGCGATCATCAAAATTGTTCATGAAGTTCATCAACAACATGATATCAGTTGAAACGGAGGGTGGACAATACGTTACAACATGAGAACATGAGTCAATAAAGGTTGCCCACAAGGTAGCGTTGTATTTGCTATACTGTGACGTCAGATGCTAGTCGACTCTCTACTTGAAATACTTAATGGATCTTACGCAAACGCAATAGTGTGGTTAAAACATCGCCTTGCATCGGTAGGATCCAGCCTCAAAGCCTCCAGTTCCTGAACACAAATGCTACGCTAAACTTGACTAACACCAGGTGTGGTGGGAACGGTGTCTCCGTCAATATTCTTAAAACCGATGTTGTTCTCTTCACGAGTCGTTAAAAATTTACTGATTTGACCCAATTTCCATTTAAAAGCATCAACATTCCCATTTCAAATGAAATCAAACATCTTGGAGTAATCCCAGATAACAAGATTCTTTGATCTAAACATGTCGAGTCTTTGCTAAAACACTATCAGTCTTCTGAGAATGTAAGCGACACCTCGGCAAGACATTGACAAATAGTCCTTTAGATCTATATGGCCATGATAAGGCCAATCACCTCCTAGCATCTGTTGTTTGTTTTTTTTACTTTTGGAGAAATGCTTTACGCACCTTAATCAGTTGTTTGGTGGATCAAGCTCTCACGTAAATATGAAGTTGCCTCGTTCGTAAAATTTCAAAGAACAATATGTCTTGGCTGTACTCCAGCACTCCGGAGTCCGGGTGCTGCTCCCGACGCTATGCTGAATCTTCTTCCTTTTGATAAAGACATCAAGACCGTTTCCCGTTTAAAGAGATATGGTCGCTGGCCCGATTCACATTGGAGCTTTGAGGAACTCGTAAACAGGCAAAACAGTATATATGTTTTGACCAACGTCTAATAGATATACGCATTTGGACTCGATGGTTCCAAGAGGTTCAAACTGGGTCAAAAATACACTGTCAACTTTCCGCCGGTTTGTGACTTGTTGACTTTAAAATCATAACCAGGAAAAACATTTTTGCCTGTTGGGATTCGAACCACGAACCTCTGGGTTAACAGCAAGCATGCAAACCATTACATCACGGGTACCACAATATATTTATGATATACGACTGCACTCCTCAAAACACACTCCCAGGCTGTGTTTCGTTTGGGTTCCAGGCCATAGCTGCGAATAAAAATATAGCAGACTAAATTGAAAAAAGTAGAATATCCACCCGCTCTGAGTGGAAAATCTAAAAATTTTTACTTTTTACTTTGGCGATGCACAATGACAATAGTTTATCGCTTTAGTCGAAAGTCGATCTACATCGCTGATCAACTTTACATCATTCATGAGTTCTAACGCTCTCTTATTGTTTTTTTTTTTTTAATAGTCTTTGGGTTCTATACTATACAGGGTGATTCGCATAAGGTGTGACAAAAAGATAGGGTGTGTAGGTTGGACCAAGACAAGCAAAAAATCGTATGGGAGGGGGGGGGGGGTCCATTTCCCCCCGTTTAGGCGGGAGGGGCCATTTAAGAAAAAAATCACTAAAAATGGAAAAAATATTTAAAAATAACGGTAATACCTACAGAGTCGTGTTACAGCATTTTGAAAAGCCAAAAACCTATAAATTAAATAAAATCTAAAAATAAGTTGTTCATTTGAATAGTTTTTGAAATATTAATTTTCAAAGTCAAAATTTTGAAAAAAAAACATAATTTTTTTTCTTCAAACCATTTTTTTTCAAAATTTTACGTAATTAAGTAGTATTTTTCTGGCTTATTTTCAATGCTCTTACTTATTTTTGATCAAACACAAGAAACCGGATGCCAAAATAACCTGTAGTTTTTGAGAAAACCAAAAATTACAGAAACGACTTTTTAAAAAATTTTTTTTTTAAAGTTTTTTTCTCGTTATTGGATTCTTGGCTAAAATTATTTCAATCTTCAAACTAAAAATAAAAAACTCAGGCATATTCTTAAATTTCAGACATTCCTCCCCACTATTTATCACTTTCAACAAAGAAATGAGCTCATTGACGAGTATGGTGAAAGGAACTGAAAGTACACGTTTGCTTGTTTAAATATCCTCAAATAATAATTACTTCAAATTCCAAAATAATCCCTCGAACGCACACTGCTTTTGAAGATCATGTTCATAACTGACCAGAAACATGAAGGTATGCTCATCTCTCATCCTCCCCTAAAACTCGTGAACTAAAAAAAAAGAATAATTGCTGCCTGGTCTTTAAAAATGAAATTAAATAACCTCGCCTGACAATGACAACAGATGCCATGTACTTCTGGCCATCATATCGAACAAAATCTTTAAAAGACTGTTAGATGATGATCGGCAATGATTTTCCGCTTATCTTCACCCGGATCGGTCTCTAATCTGACGTTTTATTCGCCATTAAGTTAAACCAAAACGGGCAATCATCGGTACTCGAAAGAATAAATTACATAAAGACCTTGATTTCCGTATTTCTTTTTTTTTTTTGTTCATATCTCTAAAAAAAAGAGGCGTTCCTGAAAACTATTTAAAATATGCAAACTCTTGCAGAGATAATTGGGTACGTATCACGTCACGTCATAATACCTGCATCGTTTTTGAGTGGTCTTTTATATCTGCTGTAGGGTTGTTTTTCGGAATGGTACAAAAATATTCTCATCAGATTAGGGGTTGGAATGCTGCATGCATACACGGCTAATTAAATTAATCGCACCCTTCAGCTGGAAAAAGGGTAGCATCCTTGTTAATCCTTCCACCAAACTAAGCTGTTTTAAAGACCCCGTTATGTATAGTCGTTTTGAAAGGAAATACCTATCAAAAACAATTTTATTCCAAGGAAACATACAAGTTTAACAAAGAAAACGAAAGAAGAAGAAAAACATTAAGCGATGCTTATTATTTGCCGGCAAGTTGTGAAGACATTCAATCAAACATTTTTTTTTACAAATTGGCGGGGTAATTACCTTTGATGTGGATTGTTTTCTGTTCGGTTAATCAACACGGCTGCCGCACCTTTGACAGCAATAGCAAAGGCACCTCTCCAATAGCTTGTTAAGTCCTTATCAGTCGTGTAAGGCAACAATCAAGATAAGATACCTACTTATTGCTGTTTGTCACCCGTAATAAAACTTCGATGACTCGCCGCTTCAAAAGATGACATCCATCCGTCAAAGGGCCCAGCAAACACCATATTTGCCTCTATACTCGTATTTACAAGCTAAATGACATATCGTTCAGAGCAATAAAGCGCTCTCCATTTAGCCATCGCAGTACTGCGGAATTGGGAAGAAGATTTCCGACTCTCAAGGGATTTTCCAAGAAATTTCCAAATTCAAACTAAAATTCCCCCAAATTAGCCCTGCGAGCTGTGAGTATTATGAGCTGCGACCTGCGAGTGTTCTTGTTTATAATTCCACCGACGGCAATGATGACAGTTGTGCGGCATATTTCAAGCTTAGATATAGACACTTGAGGGCCATAATTGTTAGTCAAATACAAATATTGAACTATCATAATTTTCTCATGACTGCATCAGCAGAGCAAAGGCCGGTCGACCGTGCCTTTCGCCTCGCCTCAGAGAAGAAGGAGTCAAAGGTGCGAGCACGACCTGCGTTCGTTCTCCGTTTAAACGTCAAACGACAACGTGGTGTGAAAAAATGGCCCAGCCATGATGGCGATGGGCAACACCATCGTCGTTGCGTCGCGTCGGTCGGTGAGATACTTTTACGAACTGGGCAAACAGTGCGCCTCGCGCGAGCACCGGATGATATAGATAAAAAAAAGTGCTGTCGGCTAATTGTCAGATGTCATAGATCACACAAGAGACCGACTGACGCGAACGGACGTTCATGTAATTTCCCAAATTGTCTCATTTGCTTGCTTTTCCCATCCAGGGTACACAATCGCAGCAATCCCCGGTACTGGGAAAAATGCTTCGGTTTCAAATCTCTGATGGTTTTTATCTCCCGGGAACGACTCAGCGTCAGCGGTACGGATCGGGCACACCTTTCCGCAAAAGTGTTATGTCGAACGCAAAAACCTTTGGAATTTCTATCCTTTCTGGTATTTCTTGAATAAAAAAAAAATAACATTTTTAAAAAAATAATGAAGAACCGATAAGAGACATCCCCTCTGTCTCTTGTGTTGATGTGTATGTTTGGGAATTTATGGGCTTCGGATATCAGAGACACTGATGTTGTCGATGCTGACGACGTATTTATATTCTTTAGCGCGAGCTTCTTCCGTGCAACCCACGCAACGGTCGTTTCGAATCGTCTAACACGACTTTTAAATTAGGGTTCCTTTGTTCAAACTGAAAGCTCCGCTCCATCCACTTAGGGAAGATTTGTGGCTCATGTTTTTAGTTGCGATCCAACGGACGGCGACGTCGGGAATTTGCAATTACGTAGGCCATATATACGATTAAATTAGTCATACGGAATAAAGAATGAGTTTTTGATTTCTCTGCGCGCTGCCACTATAACCATACCATACCACGAGGTAAAGGAAAACGAACAACCCAGAGACAGGTTTGGATGGATGTGGTGATGCACCTCAAGTCAAGTCACCGTCAGTCATAGGTATATGAACATGGGCACGTGCTTAAAAAGTATCTAATTTCAGTATCGGAGAGAGATCGTTTTATGCTTCCACTTCCAGGAAAAACCAATTCTGAAATAGATATACAGAAACACTCAGAAAGAGAAATAAAAGACAAGCATCTTTAACTGTAAACAAATATATTTCTCTTAACTTACAAATCTATGGCTTAATCTAAAAGGGTCGCTCTTGAAAAGCACCCCTTGCTTAATTGTTTAGCATAGCAATTTCCATTGCTTCTTTAGAGAAGAATAGAGAGAGAACGAACAAAAAATATTTACAGTCTGTGTGTCAGCATAGTGCAATTGAATTTTAGTATTGAACGATCACAATTGAGAAAGCATCATCACTCCACTCATATCAGCGTATAGAGAGAGAGAAATAGTTCGGAGTATTCTATTCGACTTGATCCTTTTCAAGGGCATTTCTGTCACCGATAATGATCGTCTCTTGAGGCTCGTTGAGACCCACAGCACTCGATGTTAGATTGTGGGTAAGGCTGTGACGCCGGAGATCACAATTCCTGCGGAATACTTTGCCACAGGAGCCGCAGTTGTACGGCTTGATGTTGGTGTGGGTAAGAAGATGTGTCTTCAGATTTGAGCGCTGGTTGAAGCTTCGATTACACACGGGACATTTGTGGGGTGATTCTTCCATATGCAAGATCTTGTGAACAGCCAGTGTGCGCGACTGACAGAAGCCTTTTCCGCATTCAGTGCATTTGAACGGTTTCTCCTTCGAGTGGATGTACCTATAAAAAGGAAAAAAGTTATTAAAAATGTTGCAATGCAGTCTTGAAAATATATTTAATGTTTATGTATTAATAATGTTGAGGAGGGCACTTGGGGTTTATAAGAGATTTCTAATAGTTTGTCTTAGTGGCATTCCACACGGTGATTTTAGAATGTCTATCATCAGCTTCGAGTTATGCTCAGAGCTCAACGTACAGACAGGCATTTAATGGTGGTCATAAGTAAAACAGTCAACTGCAATGGGCGTACAAAAAAGCAAAAACAAAATGCAACAAAAATGAATGTTGAGACAGCAAAAGTAGTGATCAAAAGTCTTTTAGTTGTCTGACAAATCACAAGAGCCGTTAATCTATGAAAACGGTAGTATGGTAGTCAAGGGCCAAAGTCCTTTATCTGTAAGCTTTTGCTACATTTATTGCGCTGCTATTTTTGCTTTTGTCAATAATTTTGTATTACCGCTCACGATATCGAGTGATCTAGTACTACAATTGGGCATTCTCTCATCAGTAGTCGAACGGAATTTCATTCGACGCGTAGAGTGTTCACTGGATATTCTTGAAATGAAAATATAAGAAACTTTGTGAACATTTTTCTTGTATTTATTTCGAAGGCACATTACTTTATCCCAGTCAAACTAAGTTTGTTAATAAGAAAGTGCCAACCATATCAAAAAAGAAGTACCCATCCGTTGAAACCTATCAATTTCGTTGTTCACGTACCCATGCATCGAAAGACTATCACAACTAGGGTTCGAACCTCAGTCATGAAATTTCTGAGTAAATTTTACAAAAAAAGTGGAGTAAATACAAATTTTCCGGAGTAGATTTGGAATAAAAAGAAAATTTTTAACTTTTCTTTATGAAAAAGTTTATTTAAATATAGGGTGAGCCATCTTATAGCTTCTTTTGACATTATATGTTATTTTGACACTGACAGTTGCTTCCCTGCTGCTGCAAGTTTGTGCAGAAAGTGATTTTAGTGGGCAACTCCCAAGGTTCTGTCGTACGGTCTGCAGAAACTGGAATGTGGCTGCTGTAGCCGATAGTGTGAGACTCAATCCACGATCACGTTTCTACGCTCCGGCTTGATACTCACATGGACCACTTTGAATTGGCAGCCTGGAGGTGCAATTTGACCACTTTATTCTATTTTTTGTGGGGACTGTGAAGGAACCGATGCTATGCCGATGATTCGGAAACCATTCAAGCACGTCCACGTATCAGCTTTTGCGTGGAACTGGCAAGTCAACAGAATTAAATTGCCATGAAAAGCACCATCTCACCTAAATGTTTGAATTTTGCATAAAATTGTAGATCCTTAGAATGTGCAAGGTCCCGAGATTGAGATTCCCAGTTTTGTTGCACTCCCTTTTCATTTACTTATTAACAAGACAAGCTTTATATCCAAGGTTGTCAGGAGTTTTGGTATCCAAACATTTTTAAGTAAAAAAATCGGAGCGTTTTTTCTTCAGAAGTGAAGCAAATTCCTTTCGATCGGAGCAATAAGGTTTCGACGCTGATCACAACTGTCTAGGCAGCAATCAACAAGATTTCTTTTATCAACACCACTCGAACTCGAGTGCATTTAATGTTTTTGTTTTGTTCACTAAAACTTGTAAATTTTTTTTTTACAAAGGAATGAATTTCACTTATAAAAAAAATTAAATTAGTCTAAAGAGACATCAGAGACATCTGTGAGTTAATAGAAACCTGAAATATGCCAGTGAATTTTCGATGTAATTATAGTGCAACTTTAAATACTCGTAGATACACGAAACGTGAGATCGCGTATGCTGAGATTCTAAAATAGTTACTCTGCCTTACCCACAGTGAGTGATTGGCTTCAGTGATCGAAGCCAATCACTCACTCGATAACATGAGCTGAAATTTGGCCCCAGGTTCCAGTGAAATAACTACAGGAGGACTAACTCGCGAAAGGTGAAGCTAGCCACAATTCAATGTTGTTTCTAGTACCTAATCGACCTTTGAACTTCCACGTAACAGGCAGACATTCTAATCACTACTTTTCGGGCGCTATCACCTCTAAACCATATCTTTGCAGAATGGCAAAGTGAGAAAGCGCTTTTTTTGAAACCTTTGCTAATTTCTTTTAAAAAGCAATACCCGTGGAAAAGCAATTCGGTGTTTCTGCGGTTCGAACCTTGAACTTCCATACTTATAGTCGGTTCCGGTGCCTATTCTCTCAAAAATAGATTTTTTTACTAAAAAAATGAACTCTTTGAGTTAAACGCTTTATGAAATCATAAAAACGGAACTTCTCCGATTATCTAAATAGTTTAAAGATCAATCCATGAAGTTGTAAAGGTCAAACATCCTTTTTTGTGGCTCAGACCGATGTATAAGACATATATTGCATAGCGCAAGGCATATTATATTTAAGAAAACGTTTAAATTCACTTAAAACCTTTTTCGAAGTGGATTAAAATTAAAACAATGTAAAAATTGGACTTATTTGTATTTACCTAACTGAAGCGTGAAACTGATGATAACTGTAGGCCGCCGTTGTGCATTCAAAAAAGTTTCGATTATATAAAAACTAAAAGTGTAAAAGAATTGTTTTGTTTTTTGCTGCATGAGGTGTAAGAAATCTTTAATTCTTCTAAGCTCTATTTTTGAAGTCAATGAAGAACTTTACAAAAAAATAATGCAAAGACTCTCAAGCCGCATGGCAGATGGAATACGTTTTGTCATGAGCATCTTTCTGGGATGCCAAGTAATCTGTAGGATAAGGAGGGAAACACCTAAGAATTTGTCATATATAAAAGATTCCAGAAGAAAAGTGTTCGTCATTGAAAAATCACAGTCACAATTAAAAGAATTGGCAAGCTTTTCTTACTACACCAAAGACAGGGCCTATAGAGGTCTTGCAACCAGATTATTTTACAACATTTCACAACTTCTTCTGGAATCGATGTACTCCACAAAATGATTTCGATAAAGAAGCCCTTTTCATGAACAAAAATACAGGTGCCATTTGCAAACATACATATATACATATACAATATACTCTTTAGTGCGACGACAACGTTCAAACTGTGTCGAAAGTCCAAAAGTATGGTACTGCTTGTCACATAACTGGTTTAAGGCCGCAATAAATTCCCCGAGTTATGATCGCACAGTTCAGAAAAAAAAAATGAAAACAAGAAAAGAAAAATAATAATAAAAATTGAAAACTGGAAGGCCCTAATGGCCTAATCACAAATATATATGCGTGTGTCCCCCTGGGTCCATTTCATAAAACCTCAACAGAGAAAGAAAAAGAGCCCATTTTTCGATGGCATGGCGCCCCATATATGCTTCGTAGGTGTTTTCATTTAAAATTTATGACCTGGACCAATCTTATATATGAATTCTCAAAGTTGAGAAATTTTTTGGAAACATTTTTATATGACAATTATTATTTTTATTTATTGGACACAACGGACAGCAGAGTATATCTCTCTAAAAATTGGAAGCCCTCGAGAGGATCGGTTTGGTCACATGCATTTTTATTGGTTTTGTCCACGGATGCCAAAGCATAAATAAAATATCTCCATCTCCATATCTCTCTCGGTATGGTGTGTAGTGTGTTGCTCCTGAGTCATTTTTTGAACTTCGGCTCAGGTAAAATCGAAAAATTAAGGCGACTTTGTGTTCTAATATTGTGTGCGTCGCTTTCAGTGATGATTTAAGAAGGATTAAGCCTTTTTCTTGAAGGCGACATAATGACCCAAAACAACTGGCGGACAATTTATTAGGTCCGCAAAGATACCTCTTCTTCGTCTTCATTTTGTTTTGTTGTTGTTTCTCTTTTTTTTTTCACAATCTAATGAGCTTAAGATTTATGGAGCGACGAGAACTCGTTTTGCCGTCGGTACTTGGAGCGTGATGATCTGTTGCGGCTTGCGGGGCCCATAGTGCGATTGCCATTGCATCAGACAAGGGGAAACTTTAAGGTGAGCTATTGTCAAGCCATGCTATCTCAATTTCGACAGCTCGCTCGAATAATGAACACAATGAGGAGATTAACCACGTTAAGACCTTGTTGTGTGTGCCCAAGTTGATAAATGTGTCGATTTGGTGGAGATAAACACACAACAAGTGCCGTATCTCTGACACGACGACACGACTGCTTGCGTGATTTATGCCGCAGTAATTATTCGGCTGTCAAGGGTTATTAATGGGACTTGGGGGAGCGAAGAGTAAAACCAAAACCAAAAGCAAAACAAAACGCATATTTAAGGTAAAAGCAAACAAAGGATTTGCATAACAAACCTGTGGTCTCTAAGGTGATCCTGGCGGCGGAATGCCTTGCCGCAAATATCACAAGAGTAGGGGCGTTCATCAGTGTGGGTGCGTTCGTGAATAAGGAGATTGTAGGACTTCGTGAACTGTCTATTGCAGAACTTGCATATGAATTGCTTCTTGGATCGTTGCTGGCTTCCCATGACCGCCGTACCTGCTGCTGCAGCAGCAGACGCCTGTTGCTGCGTTGCTGTTGTGACAGTTGATGAGGACGCCACGGAGGAGGATGACAGACTGGGCTGGCTTTTGACAGATGACGTTGATGAGGATGAGGGCAGGGTTCGTTTGTTGGACGTTTGCGTTTGAGAAGAATTTAGTAGCATCTTATCGTGTAGCATTGCTGCTTGTAAAGTCTCCGAGTGGGACGGATTGTATGAGCTCGTTGTGGCGTTTATCATTAAATTATTGTAAGTTGTGTCGAGTCCTTGAAGACCGTCGACTGCAGTTGCATCAATTGCTGATTCAAATGACAGCTGCTCGTCGGCCTCTAAGAGATTGAGATCATCACAGTCACCCAGATCACTGGTTAGATCCGTTTTTGACTGATCCTGGCTGTTGTTGCGAAACACATCCGACTTACCGGTGATGCGTTGCAACGCTAAATATGACTCTAGTGCCTGCAAGTTGAGAGCAGCTGCGGCTGGAGAGTTTACAGGCAGCATAGCTGCTTGTTGTAGACTGGATACCATCGTTCCTTGAAGCGAGAGGACGACTGCAGCAGCAGCTGCAAGATCATTCGACGCATTGTTAGACATTGAATTGGATGCTGATCTTGAAGAGAACATCGTGGGGGAATCAGAATCGGAACTGGCTTCAGTGCCACCGGCATTAATAGCAACAGGTTCTGCTGCAATTTCCACAACTGACGTGAGTTGGTGGTTGCTGCTGTTGCTGCTGCCTCCTCCACCGATCGCCATGTTGCTGCGCATTTTTCCACCCACAATTGATAAGCAATTGTAGTCCGAACCCGAACTGCTGGCTGTAACCAGACTTGCTGTGCTTTGCTGGTGCTGCATATCGCTCACGGCAATTTGCTCCATAATGTTCCGTGCACAGCTGGATGCCAGATACCACTCGTCTACTCGCGTTCAGTTTCCAATACACCTACGCATAGACAACAACAACGTTACCACGACGATCAGGACGTTGAACATGAAATTCAAAGATGACACGCGACCATAAATCACTAGTCTCGTTCGTCAGTGCAGGCAGGGCAATGGCAACAAACGTTTAATAAATTCCACAAACAAAAAAAAAACACAACTAATGCAAGTGTTTGTCGTTCTGATCAATGACAATGTATCTGGAATAATTCATATGCATTTGTCAGACAAGGTCTACATTACAGCGCACAAATCAAACAAAAAAAAAAAAAATAACAGAAAACAAAAAAAAAACAACAACAAACACGACACACAATGAAACGATCCCACGAATTTATGAAGACCAACACGAAAGCAAACTTAAACAAAGCAAACACCACCCTATTTATTGACTTTTGTCATCATCGTTGAGAGCTCGCCGCGTGTGAAAGTACTTGGCTCCCGTGAACAGGCACGAGGACGCTGCTGCCTGCTGTTCGTCTCAGAGAATAAAAAAGATTAGCCGACTAAAGCTCTAATTAAATGTGCACAATTATTTTATGGAAATCAGTGTTGATCATCGGTTAATTGTTGCCACGCACTGCTGAGCCGCCAACTCTGATTCTGGAGAGCGTCGATTCTGTGTATATGCGCGCGCAATGTTAACAAAGTCCACGATACAACTAAACGTCCGCCGCACAGTGTACTCTACACGGACCTGTGCTGCCCCCTCTCTCACTCACACACCTCTGCCGCACTGCAGTTGCCTCGCCCTGCCGCTAGTGATCGGGAACGGGATCGAACCAGCAAACAGCAAACATCAACCAGCTAGCACCACACCAATACACTCACTCGCCGTCAACGATCGAGCAAACGTGTGACTGACTGACTGCTCACTGCTGGCCGAGCGAGAGCACAGAACTGAGAAGATCACATTGTGTTTGTGGTAGTGGGTGTGTAAGGAACATTTAAATAGTGTGGGTTAGAAGGGGAAGATTTAATGACGATGCGGCTGCGGCTGGTCGATTCTTCTTGGTGGTGTTTGAAGCAATCGCGCTCCATGAAGCTTATGGCATTCTGCAGATATTGCTCATGTCCACATTTGGGCACCTTGACGTAGGTAGGTAAATACGTGTGTAGTGAGTGTTTTACACGTTTTCAATTCGATTCGACAGGTTGGTTGTGTATCGTTGCTTTGCATGGCTGGTCTGGGACTGGGAATGGGAACCTGAGACGGTCGAAGCGTGGAATCAGGCTGACTTTGTGGCCAAGAACGTATGGTATAGGCACTAGGCACTAGGCAGCGCAAGCCAAACAATGCCACGGTTTGAAGTGTGATTCGAAGCGGCATGAAGAATGACATTTCTAAACAAGTTTTTCACATCTTTTGCATAAGCTACAAGCACAGGCACCAGTGCTTGCTTATGCTTATGCAGTAAGAGCGATCTTACAATAATTTTCCGACTTTAAGTATGCTGAATGCACAATTTGTGCATTTTATATGCGAAATACTCGTACCTACCTACCTACCTAGGCTTTCATTGCAGATGCTGATTTGATTTAATGATTTGTGATGAAAGTATCTGAGTGGAAGAGGGTGATCGGTGATATTATGGCGTCGACTGGCAGCGTCATCGTATGATGATTTTGGTTGACAGTTAGCAGAACATAGTTTTGAATTGCAAATTGATGTGTGAATTGGATGTTGTTAGGTGGAATCTCTTCTTTTCTATAATTTATGAGCATAGATTCTTTTTTTTAAAGGTTCTTGAGACCGAATTCTTTATGAGATTGTAAGTGGCAGGCATAAATTGGTGAGGACTGAGGAGTGTTTTGTTAAAATTCTCTACGGTCACGAAGGGAATGTAGTCATAAAAACACGAAAAGTTCTCTCAAGGTATAGAATTACATAAAAATGGTTTTGACCAATAAAGCAACCGTCACCTGTTTCTTTGTTTCTAAAAAGACATTAATAATCAAATTAAGTATACAATTTAACAGGGCTTTGGTTTTGGCTGGGAATGTTTGACGTATCATTTCTACAAGGTGTTGTAACATTCTCATACAAGAGCGCCAGCGCAGGTATTCGCCATAAATATGTGGTGCTTGTAGTTTTCTCCACTTGACAACTGTTGTGGTTTGTTTAATTTTGATGTGAAACTTTATGAAGATCAAAAGTAAGATATTGGTAGAAAAAAATATTTACTTTTATTGTAGGTAGTAAGGTAATTCTTTTTTATTATATATTCAAAGTGAGGAGGCACAATTAGAGAAGTGTGTGCTTTTTCCGCATAGACTTGCTTTTGTTTGTTAAGATTTTTTGTAAACGATTTCAAATAAAGCAAATAAAGGTTTGAACAGAGAGATTAGAACTGTAGTTGAATACAATAAAAAAAGTGTTGCTAACGACATCCTTGTTTTAATTTTTTTGATTTTTCTTTACTATTATACAGTACCCCCACCAGTGGTAAGGTTCTAGTCAATGCAATTACCAATTTTTTGTTAAGTTTAGTGGAGCAGACACACTTTAAAAATGATTACCTACAGCTTTTAGGTTCTTGCAAGATTATTACATTAATGCTGCGAAATGCTATCATATCATCAGCATTTTTGTCGTTGTGAAATGTAATCTCATTAGAATGTTAGAAATGAGCCATCTTCTGTCACAGTAAATGCCTCGGTCGCCTCAGATCATCAGATCGTCTTTAAGGCAAAGCTATTTGTTTCGTTCCATAAGTCGCTTGGATCTGTTTTAAGCAATTACCACTTTTAAAACGTTGTACTCCACAGATGGAACAGTGGATTTAGTTCACAATTCGCTTTAAAAAGCTCCAAATCTTCTAAAGTCCATAATATTTGTGTTTGAAATATACATCATGCTCTTCAACAGGATTTTGTTTTCTAGAAATCCTCTTTCCTTTCTAGAACCGTACTTGTGATTTAAGTAACTATGCCATCATTGTCAACAATGAGCAAAAATATTATAGCTAAAATACTGAGTTTGAAAGAAAAAAGTCCGTTTTCGGATTTGCGAACGAACTGATAAGCAGTATTACTTTTTCGCTATGAAATGTTTCATTTGATCCTGATAAAAATCGATTTCCAAAATCATAGGTAACATGTCTCTTTGATATTTGATACGCTAAACCGCGAAATTTTGCGAAGAAACATTGAAAATGCCTATTAACATCAGTTTCACGGCCCTTAAAAAATCGATTTCTTTTCTTGTCTTATTAAGTTCTGCAATGTCTCTAGAATATTGTCCTAAACTGATCATGTTAATAGTTTTGGAGATGCAGCCCTGATAAGCCACGCACTCGAAGTCAGCTAGGCTTACTCAGTCAAAATATTAAAAACGTTTTTCTCGAATCTGTATTTTCAAAAACGGTTGTCAAGATTTCTCGAGGACTAGTAAGTCGATCTTGATAAAATTTAACACATAGGCTCTCCAATTCAAAAGGACTTAAATAAATAAAAAGGGTGGCGCAGCAGAGCGAGAAGCCCCGAGGCCTAGCGCATTTCTCACAACCATTGCCTTTTGGGAGAATGGAGAGGGCCTACAATGTTCTGACGATTCCGAACGGCAAATTGAGAAAGCACTTTTCATTGCAAAAGGACTTGGACGAAGATTTTCTTTGAGTCACAACCATTTTTACACTGAAAATAGGCCATTGTCCCCGTTTGAGACCCATTAGAACTTTAGAAGCTTTATTTGAAGATAAGTGGCTTCGACTGTATTTAAAAAAATGAGCACGACTGGGTGCTAAGTGAAATATCTAAATCTGAAGGCTGAATGCAAGGTTTCAGTATTAGCTCTTCATAATATATTTGGATGTAGGTACAGGCTACAGGGCTGCCAACACAATAATAATTATGAAAATTGAAAAAAAATCTCGTAAAATAGACACTGAAATAATTTAGTTGAATACTTCATATGTAGGTTTTTAACAAAATTATAAAAAAGCCATTTTTCGCACTTCCCAATATGTGCATATTAGGGTGGTCCTTATTTCACTTTTTTGCGAAAATTGAGTGCGACGCCACCTAAATCGATTCTAAAAAATGAAAAAAAAAATTCCCTAATTTTTCATATTTTTATCTCTAACCCTTTCTGGCCCTATTTTCCTGTCATTTTTGAACTAATCAACGGAAAGACTTCGAATTAAGCTCAAATGAAGCGTCTATGAAAACTCTACAGCCGCGTTTATGTTTAATAAAATTTATATTGTTTGTTTATACTCTATTGTTAATAAACAAAAAGGCTGATTTCTTATGCGCCAAAAGTAAGCAACATTGTGACATGAATTATTTTTTCAAAGATATCTACGGCAATTTCAATGACCTAACATTAAACTAGATTTTTTTTATTTATCATTTCATTTGTTTTTAACAAAAACTCGAGTTTTTTTTTATAATTATAGAAATTTCAAAAGCTAAAATTTTGCAAATGTTTATATGCAACCTTTCTTAAATATAAAATTTTTTCAAAACCGTGTCAGCCTTTAACGAGAAAGTATAGGTTTGAAAAAACGACGGTACCATGGTGGGTGCCGTTCTTAGACTTTCTAAAAAAAAAAAAATTTTACGTCATAAAAAGACAATTGAGTAATAATCCTTCACCTCGATCAAGAAAGTGAAGAAAACTATCCGTTGCATTCAACTCGGCAGTAAGATAGATACGTTTATGGATTGAGGCGCTTTGACAGAATCTCACAATTTTCATCAAACCTTTTCGGGAACATTAACCTTATTTTCGGGTATACTATTATCTCATCAGCCAGTTGAACTTTTTAAAGAAAAACAATTCTTGAATACTAACAGATCGTGGCTTTTATTGATCCTCCGCTTTAACATCCTTACTTCCGAACGTCAGTTTTTTTGCGAATTCAACGCGTTTATGGAATTCCTTACCGCAACTAATTAAAAACAGTTAAAATTAAAACCCAACTTAAAGTTCACTTTAGTCATGTTTAGACATTCACTTCAAATAAATGAAAAATACTATGTACGTTCAAAATAATGTAAATTTATCAAATTTAGTAGCAACTGTACAATTTTACCTTACACTATAAATAAGATATCATCTTATAGTGTAGCCGAACATAAAATAAAATAAAATAAAATAAATAAAAAAATAATATTTAATCCAAAATGTTTGTGCCGTTTTTGAGAAAAATAAGTATTATTATGTTGGTTGTATGGCAGATACCGTTATTTCAAGAGCTAGAGACTTGATTTTCAAAAACCCCTCTGTAGGCTGCCCCATATACCCAAACTGCAAATTTTGAAGGAAATCGGCAATGTGGCTTAGGCTGTAGATCCATGTTCGGACAGAAAGTCATATAGAGAGACAGTACGGATTCAATACGTAATTTAATGCTACAACGGGATGTTGCATATAAAAATTGGAAATGCTATCGGCTAAATGTATTCAAGCTGTCGTATCGATTTCTTCGGAATAAAGTTGTTGCGGAGATACGTAAGGTGAAAGCCGAGATGTACTGGCACCGCCTGAGTACTTCTCTAAATGGTCGTCAGTTGTGGAAAAATTTACGTAATATTGGTGTCGGTAAATCAAGCGATGGTATAGCTAGCAATGTCGATGTCAACATCTTAAACAAAACAAGTTGTGGAAAGTCTGCTTTCCATTAAGTCAAATGCTGTGGGGCTGGATGATATTCACACCAAGTTCTTAAAAATGATTCTGCCTATTTTACTGCCACACATAATCTTTATGTTTAATTCAATTCTGATGTCTGGTGTGTTTCCGGATATTTGGAAACAGTCCAAGGTTATACCTATACCCAAAAATGCGAGAGGCGATGACTTTAGACCCATTTCGATTTTACCCTTTCTTTCAAAAGTGTTTGAAAGAATTCTGCAGAAACAAATCAGTACTCATCTTACGTCTAATGCGATGCTTACTTCGAAGCAGTCTGGTTTCCGCAAAAATCACAGCTGTATCACAGCTCTGATTAGTGTTTCTGACGATATAAGACAAGCCCTTGATAGGGATGAGGTAACATTTTTGGTACTGTTAGATTTTTCTAAGGCCTTCGATACGGTCAATCATGGAAACTTATGTAATAAACTTGTTTCAAATTTTAACTTTTCAACTGGTGCTGCAAGGTTAATTTTTTCTTATTTAACTGATCGAAAACAAGCAGTTCAGGTTGGAGACTGCTTATCTGATTTTCTTCCTAATGTTACCGGTGTTCCACAGGGTTCTATTCTCGGCCCTCTTTTGTTCTCAATTTACGTCAATGAGCTTCCAAATCTTATTCATAACTGCTCTTGTCATATGTACGCAGATGACGTCCAGCTTCGTCTGAGCTGTCCTCTAGGGCTAATTGAGAATGGTGCTTTGAATGTTAATGAAGATTTGCTAAGAATAGCTAATTGGTCAAACTTAAATGGTCTTATTCTTAACCCTAAAAAATCGAAATGCCTAGTAATTTCTAGGAAACCCTGCGATCTCACTTATTTCCCTCAGATAATATTAAGCAATGCTCCCATTGAATATGTTGAAACCGCGAAAAATCTGGGGGTTACTTTTAACCGCTATCTAACTTGGGATAATCACATTAATGTTCTTGTAGGAAAAGTATATGGTGCTTTACGTATTCTGTGGGCCACACAATCTTTTACTCCTGTGAAGACACGGTTACTCCTTGCTAAGACATTAATCATACCGATTCTAACATATGGGTGCGAACTTTATTGTAACTGCAATTATATCAGCAAACAAAAACTGATCAAAGCTTGCAATAGTATTGTACGATATGTTTTCGGTCTTTGAAGATTTGACAGATTATCTGGGTTCACTAATCGCCTTCTTGAAATGCCCTTTGAACATTATATTAAATATCGTAGTTTAAGCCTGCTTTCTGATATATTATTAACACACCAACCACAATACTGTTTTAATAAAATTACAATCGCAACCTCTTTACGCACTCATCACTTAATTCAACATCGTTACTCATGTCTTACATCTGAACGTCTATTCTTTGTCAATTCGGTTCGTCTTTGGAACAATTTACCACGTCATATAAAAGAAATTCGAAACAAAGCAATTATTAAGAGGTCTATAAAGAAACATTTTTCAAATGCAAATTCAAATTTGCGGTAGAATTAATATTTTCAACGAAATGTTTTCCAATTTTATTTCTTTTGTAAAATTACTTTCTTTCATTTTATTATTATTATTATAAATATTTGTTGCTCTTTTTTTTTCATATATTAGCTTAAAACTATTTAATAAGATATTGTATCTTACAGTTTATAAGCTTTCACGAATAAACTAAACTAAACTATCTAAACTAAACCGTAGACCGACATACAGGCAGAATTTCAGGACCCACTTTTTTCGTATTCTCTATCGTCGCAATCTCATGTTTTATTGTTATCTCAAAATTTTGGCACCATTGCAAGACTTGCCTTGTGGTAAGTTAACCCAAATAAAAAGATCTTGAAGACTAAAATTTGCTGATAGCACAAGTTTTTTTTTTTTTTTTTTTTTTTTGTCAGGAGTAAATCTTCAAAAGACACTTAGTAGTATTCGATACCAAGTAGTGTGGGATTCTTACCCACTAAAAACTCCTCATAATCAGAACCAATCTATAACGATCGACAACAGATTTTTCTTTCTCAATAATATTATCTCTTTAAGGGAAGCTTAAACTTTTAATGCTTCCCATGACTTTTAGGCCATTAGCTCGTGTGGCTTGGTTCTTCTTAATCTCCGAACATTGCCTCTCGTATTTAATACGGACTCCATTTCAGAGTTGATATGACTATGCAGTCGCTGATTGTGTGATACAGCATGTTTTCTTACAACTTCTGTAACCGTTTCTATTTGTAGGTCACGATGTAAATCGCTATTTCTTATATACCATGGTGCATTTACTATTCCACGAAGGACTTTGTTTTGGAACTTTTGGATGATTTCAGTATTTGTTTTCTTTGAACAGCCCCATAATTGGATTCCATAGGTCCAAACAGGTCTAAGTACTTGTTTATAAAGCATTATTTTATTTTCGACAGATAAGTCCGAATTTCTACCGAGTAACCAGTACATTTTTCTATATTTCAAGTTGAGCTCTTCCCTTTTCTTTTTGATATGCTCTTTCCATTTTAGCTTTGCATCCAAATTCATCCCAAGGTATTTGGCCGTATTGGCGTAGGGTACAGCTTGATTGTTGATGAATATTTGAACGTAGCTTAACTTTTTATTTGTAAAGTTTATATGTGCAGATTTAGCTTCATTGAGCTTGATACGCCATTTTTTGGTCCAATCACTAACGGTGTCGACGGCATTTTGCAATTTCTCAGCAGCCTTGACGACGCACTTACTGGATGCCAAAATTGCGGTATCATCCGCAAAAGTAGCCATAATGGTGTTGTTATCCACTGGAATATCCCTTGTATATAGCAAAGTGATAGCACAAGTGATGATTTCCGCAAGGGTCTGTTTTGGGTTCAGTTCTTTCTTAGATACCTACATCCTACATATACTGACAATCTTTATATAGACATAGGAAGCTGAGTTGGATGTATTCATGGCAGCGTTAGTAGTCTTAACCTATAGAAGATATACGAATTGAAACTTAGCTTTGTAAAAGTGTGGTTTGTTAGTCGTATAATTTCTAATGCCAAAGTAATTTTCTTAAATCTTTTGAAAAACCATCTGTATTATAATTGAATCCATCACCTCTTATAGATAAATGCCAATAGGTTTTTAGAAACTATTCGCTACAACATATGATGTGACGTATACAATGAGCGGATCACTAGTGTGAAGCAGTTAAGAGGGAAAGTTGTGATTCCTTCGAGATCTCGATGCTTGGTCGTGACGCCGAAAAAGTAAGATGAAGATATATACCTACACCAAATCTGTGTTATGGAAGCAGTTTCATTTTCAACACGAAATAAGCACGTTCTGTTCTCTATTAGTCCTTTCCTTCTTCCCATCATATATTTCATTTTTGTCTGGTATATTAATTACCTCACAACAGGCACATATTTTTACATTGCACTTGCACTTGAATTATGAAATTTAGTTTTAGAAAGTGCACAGCAGCAGCGCCACTTTTTACATAAAATCTGCGAAACTATCACACTTAAGGAAAAAAAGTAGATGCTCTTGAAAGTGACAAGTTCCCCTTTCAAAAATCCAAAAAAAAGGAACAAGAAAAGGATCCATTCAACCAAATTGGTGCCGCTTATCTTCGCATAGCTATTTCAGTTAAGCGCAGCAATCAATGGTAATTGGAATGCTGCAGTGAGAAACTTGGAATTCATTAAAATCAGAACTAAATTACCACCGCTCTTTAGCCGTTTTTGCCGTTTTTCTCGTTTTCTCGCACTCTCCACTGACCGACCGACTGACCGGTCGACCGACTGGCCCAAGCCAACTGCGTCTGCCAAGTTACTAAATTGGAGGGAAAAATATGTGAGAGTGGAAGATTGTTCGACAAGCAAAACGGTGACTATAAAATTTATTTTCAAATTAAAATGCCATTTTGTCGGAAAATAATTTTTAATTGATGGTGGCTCATTCTTTGATAAATTTGACATGATCATGGCATTTGGTCGTTTAATCCACACTGATTTGCAAGCATTAAGTTGTTGTATAAGTTTTTTTTTTGCCTCTCTCTCTCTCGTTTTGTGCTCAACCACTAATTTGTAGAAGCTGGAAATATTTTGATTGCTAAATGTGGGAGATAAAGTTTTTTTTTCCATTGAGTTAAAATAATCTTTGAATTTCGTTGTGCAAGAGGAATTTTACTTCGAAAAGCAATCCTGGCAACCAAAAGGCATTCTATTATCCCTTTTTTTATGTCATTTGGGTGGAACTTGACGGCGAAAAGTGTTTGCTTCGGGATATCTCGCGCTGAACTCGTGTGGGAATTTTTTATTTGCTTCACGCAGAACTCTTTGATGTTTCGATTGAGGACCTGCCAGTTGCCAGGTGGTAGCAATGCGTGCGATCCTAAGGCTCAGATTATGTGTTGCAGTTTTGGTTTATTGGAATATTAAGAAAAGTTTGTGGCAAAAATGAGGCCCCTAGGCCTGATTCAAGTAGGTACTTAAAAACTAAAAAAGAAGGCTTTTCTGATGGGTAATCAATTTTTATTAGTTTTGGCTCTCTCAGAATTTGAACGCTCTTCATTTCTACTTTGGACCGATTTTATGTTTGTGAACTAATTTGAGGAATGTCTTAAAAAAGACACCTGGTCTGTGCGACTACAAATGAATTTGTTCATATTCGTTCTACTTCATAAACTGCATCTTGTTGGTACCTTTAATTGTTATATGCTAAGACCCTGGTTAGACGCGTGGAAAAAGTAATCACTTTCGTGGATACACACAGAAAATGGAATTTTCTCTCTCTGTTCATCCCCCTTCTAAAAGGTCTTATATTTAGACGTTCTTTTTTCAATCTGGCAATACTTTTTTTGGAGTTGGTTTTTATGATAGCTGTCACTTAATTTAAGCTTATATTGGTTTGCTATTTTATAGTGGAAGAATTCAAGCTGCACGACCACTGCGCACTGCGTAAGTTTGGTAATTATTCTCGAAAAGAAATCGCTGTTGACACCGATTTTTACATAATTTCGAGAATTAACCCCGTGAGTCACATCTAAGACCGGGCGATTTAACACGGCTGTACTATTTTTTGTCGGGTTTATCTACGCAGATAGACCCGAGACCATTGACACCTCACCTAATCGACTTTCTTCTTCGAAGAATGACACCATGCGACCATAGAGCAAACCAAAACAATCACTTTGTCTGGGTGCAACGGCGCGGCGTGGCACAGCACCCCTCCGGTCACTTGTAGGCTTCCTTCCGAGCCCCATAATATTTTGTTTTCTTACATATCCGCCGAATAAGAAATGTCATCGCTGAAGAAAATGCTGTTTATTGTTTGTTGTTTCAATATCCAAGAAGCGAATCTACGACGACGTTGTGAATATTTTGTAGACTTTAATTGTTGCGTGATTGGAACTTTTCAAGGAGATTCAATTCCAAATGCAAAATACGTCGTAGTGAGGTGTTCGATACGTTGAATTGATACGAACGCTGGTAAATTGGTATCATCAGCAATTTTTGCACTTACAGCAACATATTTTCGAATAAGCCCTCACTGAGATGATGCACAGGACTTACGATATCAGTAATGCTCCCACTGCTCCAAAACTTCCTCACAATTTTAGCAATTGCTTGCGAAGTCGGTCGATGACGACCTAATCAACGCGTATAATGGACGAAAAGTGGTTACGTTAAAATCACCATTTTGTATCAAGTTTTAGTAATTTTAACGCATTTTCGATTGCCCAACGGTCCACTTTCTCAAACGTCAAACATTCAACTTTTGCTTTGAATTTTTAATCTACAGCTGCGTTTGTCAGGTGTCAAACGCCAGCGCCTACCAACTTGAAACCACAAAAGAATAACTCTTTGCAATTTTATAACCGAGACTATACTTTCAACAAATACACTACCCTTGCAAATGTTCGGCACTTTTAAAACAACTTTAGAAGTTTCACAGATACTATAAATTTTTAAAATTTACATTTACATTTACATGAAACCTACTCCACACATAAGTCTGCGGAGTAGGAGGGTTGCAGCCGGGACTAACTACACAAATACTACATAGAACAAATAAATTTAAAATTTTAATTTGACTTAATCCTGGAAAACTTTTTGCTAAAAGTAATATTTTATGGTAAACAATAAAATTTGCTTTAACCTCAATAAGTATAAGGTAGCCCGAATTATGCACAGCTATGGTTACTTTGAATCATCGCTTTTTATCTTCAATTCGGTCTAACCTAACCGAATTGCATACCTACTCTTGTTCAAATCCAATCACCGAAAGCTATCAAACATGCAACTGCAACACGACCTACATACAGGCTTAGACATATAAAAGACAAAACACAATTATCCGACTTAAATGTTGGCTTAAGCGTGTAATCCCTTAAGCGGCCTTAAGTTCTTATTTTTCGAAACATCAGTCCGCATTAGGAGGATTCATTGATCGGCTTTACATGGAAATGCCAGATAAGTATTTCAAGCATAGGTATATGAAAGGCACTTGATGCGGCCGATAAATTCCGCGTAATCTGGTCGAAATCATCTATCGATGTGGATTACCCTGCACACCAATAGCTATTCATGAGCGTGACATTTATATCTAGAGTCTTCTATTTACTCCCGATAAGTGGCTCACTTCGGATTGTTTGTTCCATTATCCTCATTCTCTCACCCAAAACGTTCGTCGCGTCGGGAAGAAAGGATGTTTCCATTGTTGTGGGTTTCCACATCGAAAATAATCGAATCAAATATTTGACAGCACTAACACCAAAATTATCCCATTATTGCCAAGGGATTTATTGCGGTCCGAGATAAACATTGTGCGGGCGGGAAGGCACTAATTTGAGTTAGTAATAAAAACGAAAGGTATATATGATTCTTATCAGTACCTATTTTGGGAGACCAGCCAGCAATAGGGATTACCTGCCTTTTTGTTGAGTTAAGACTATCAGGCCGGAGACTCTTATTGGTTCAATCATCATCCCTTTCTACCGGTGCTACGGTGCTACGGTGCTAATGAGATCAAACCGAATTGCTCTGAATTGCTATGCGATTATTTCCGAGAATTTCTCCTGTGATGTCTGTTTATTTGACCACCGTTGTTGGTTGTTTGCGGTCGGTCGGTTTGGTTGGATTGGCGGCTTTTCACAATGCGCATTCGCGCGGTGGTCACAGATCAGATCCTGCGATGATAAATAAGAATTAAGCCCTGTCATGGAAATTATTCCATCGCAATGAGAGTGAAATGCATAAATTAAATGACTCGACGACACAACTAGAGATTCTGCTGTGTACTTGAGATCGCTCACCGATGCCCGCAACGATCAATGCTCATCGATCGCATTTTATCCACGCTCCCTCTCGTGGGGGACAGCGATTTCGAGTACTTACAAAACAACTCTATAGGGGGCTATTTACGGAGTAAACTTAGCTAACCATAAGTCAACCCCTTGCAGTGAACGCAGTCATCGCTGGTTGACTGGCTGGCTGGCTGACTGGCTGGTTAGTAGGTAGGTGGATGGGCTCCTTCTTCGATGGCTGCCTGTCGTCGTCGTCGTCGTCATCCTGGTGGACTGTGTGTGAGCGCGCGGTGAAAAAAAAGCCTAATGCTGGACGTGATTACAGTCGATGTTCATTTTAGAATCAATATATCTTGCAATGGTCTTGCTTGGTCTGAGTTATCTTTCCGGGGTGCTCGCTGCAGTGCGCTTTCGCTGTCGAAAAAATCAATAAATAAGTGCATGCACTATAAGAGCCACCAGCACCACCAATCCACCATCACGGCCGAGGAGTCAAAGAAGAGCAGTTTCGCTGGCTGCTGTCGCGGCATATCCGGCCATATAAATTTTATGCGCTCGCCCATTATGCAAGAAAAGTTATTGATCAGTTGATCCCAACTGACACTCGCGCAAAGGACGATGTTTTCTTTTTCGTTTTATTTACTTTTTTATTTTCATTTTCGGCACTGAAGTATGGCTGTTCTACCAATACACAAAATGTACCAATGTTACTTGGTATCTATTGATTTTGCGCTTTGTGTTACCTAAACCAGAGGCTCTGTAAATATCGGAAACCACTGAATTTATTTTTGTTTTCAACAAACACGTGCGAAGTCGCAAGGATCAAATGCGCCGGGACTAATCAACCCACCTATTAGAGAGTTTCCTTATCTCGCGCAAAGTTTGCTCATCAGGTACCTTTACCTGCCTACCTTCACCAAATGTGACCGCACAATTTGGATATTCCGATTGTCTCTGAAGTGTTTGCACTCCGGTGAAGATCAATTGATGCCATGCGGAACCTCAAGATAAACACGACTCAGGCTGTACACACAATGACGGTTGTGTTTTTTGTTTGCATTTTAATTTAATTAAAATGTAACCCTGCGACATGGCGAAAACGATTCGAAATGCATTTGTGCCTGAAGGCGAGTTGGAATATACCCTTGGAGACACTCCCTGAAAGGAAAGGCCTCCACCCTCCTTCTTTTCCACCGACCCCGACCCCCGACCGACGACGGCAAGCCCAGCGCGATTTCATTGATAAATTCGCATGGGATCATCCTGCAGCATCGCACAGAGATACCATATCTAATGATGGGATGTTTGCGTCGTCATCGACAACGACGACGTAAAAACAAAACAACAAAGTCGATGCAATCGCAAGCCCATTTACAAGACAATGCTGTGTGCAATGGCAATATGGTGATGGTGACGATCAAGCCAGCAAAGAGCCACAATCGTCGAACTTCGAAATTCTTTGCCATCATCGTTCACTTCGTCGGCATTAAGGTTGTTGTTATCGTCGTCGTCGTTGTCTTAGCCGTAGTCGTTGGTAATTCTTTCACATGTTGCAAAAAGAGGCTTCAATTTTAGCAGTCGTGATCATGTAATTTCTGCCCACGCACTTACTCTGTGCACGCATCTTGTGCACTAATTCGCCATTTAAGATGTTCACTCGGTCAGCGACAGTGTGCGGGGAGACCCATACCCGTCACACATTCGGATTAGAAGTCGTTTGAGCAAATGTTTCGTCGAGAGGACGTTTTTAATTCCAAGATGGCCGAAAACTTAAATAATTGAATAGCTTAAATGGGAAACATAAAATTTGCATCGAAGTGGACGCCTGCCAGAACATGAACTACGACACTGGACGGCAGCCAGAGGCGCGAGGTGGACCGGGCTGTACAAACGTGTAGATCTGTCTGTCAGTGTTTGGCAGTGTCGACGCGACGGGACGGACGGCAGTGTGGTACATCGGACCAACTTTGAAGAGTGCCGCGGCTTTCCACACACCAAAGGAAATCGCCTTGTGATCCATTGTAATTGATGTCAATTTTAAATGGTTGAATGGTCGAGGTTTCAATGCCGCTCCTTTGGGGTTAGCCTTGCCATAATCACACAACTCTCTAAAACGATAACAAAACGTCAATCTTTGGCGAAGGGCTTTCTCATATCAACCAGCAGAAGCAGTTTGGCACTAAGTGAAGCGTCAAATTGGCAGATTGATAGAATGCATCGTGGCCTGTTGGCCACCTTGTCTTGACGTAACTAAATAAGTTGTTGAACATTGTGGTGTCTGTTCGTTTCTTGGAAGAGTGTTCGAGTGCCGTGTGTTCGTCACCTCTCCTTTCTTTTCTTTTTATCGCGTCATGAGTTGATTATCATTTTATTTTTGTTCACGGGAATATCTTTTATTCTTTCCTTTGTCATGATGAGAGCGAGGTATTCTTTATTTTTTTATTTTCTTTTTTTTTACTTTCAACTCTGTCAAGAATAAAAGAGAAAGATAAAAAAAAACCTGAACCAAAAGGCATTGAATTCAATTCAATGGCAATAACGAAACACTACATATTGTTTGTGAACCAACAATGGGAACTCCACCAAACGTTTTGGAACAATTTTAAATCAAAATCAAAACAAAGTTACATAAAGTGAATGTTTGGATGGCCAAAGAAAAATTTTTTTTTTCAAACCAATTGATAAAGAATGTGTTGGACCAACGCAACGTTTAGACGCAGAGGCAAACGGAAAAGGGACGAAAATCGAGGAAAGTGTAATTTTTTTATCTAGGATTGGTTTGTTTTTGGTGATGATTTGCTAATAGTTTATATAGTCCTGAGTTGCGTATTTTATCTAAGCCAGAAGGAGCAAAAAATAAGTACAAACTATAATCAGGTTCTTAAGTCAGCTCTTTTGTTTGAGGTTTTTTGAAATTGCTTTACTTCAAGTCTTGGGTCGTTTGGGAATATTTCGTTAGAGTTTGCTCATAGCCGACGCAATATCACTCATTGAGCTCAGTAAGTGGGTTTCTAAAGAAAGACAGGGTCGCTATATTCTCTGAAGAATAGAACACCTTGCAATGCTTTAGAAAAATCGAAAAGTTTTCCATTTACAGATTGATTCATCAGAAGCGAAACACGTATTAGAGCAGAGTTGTATATTCCTACTACCTAATCTTAGTTAAAACTTTAAACCAATCTGCACTATTAATAGATTCTCATTTGTTGGCAAAAGCAAAAGCCAATCGCAATTACTTATGTTTATGTTTTGCGCGTTTGTTTTTCATTTCTTCATAGGTTCTTTCCCGCTGAGCACACTTGATGTGAAGCGATTCTAGTAAGTATAAGAAAATTAAATTCTGCGACACATTTCACAGATAGTTCTGAATACAATCAACTGAAATGCAACGAAATGCCCATTGGCATCATCACATTCGTGCTGTGTGCGATATGGATACGCGTCAGTATGATCCCCAGCACCGCACCGGTATGAAATTTCATGAACAACTGAACGGAAGAACCTGCTGTGAATTGAGTGCCCCAAGACATAAGGTTGACCCCAATGACTTTTGAAATGTTTCTCGGAGTCTGCCGCCAAACCACCACCGAACCGCCAAAGTTCACTTTTGCATAGTTTGCCATCCATCTGTCCGTATGGTGCCTTACGGATGGCGCATTCGAGTTGCAATTCACAGGCGCTTGCTTATGTCCAAAGATGGAATTCCAAGTGCATCAACTTAATGTGTATTTCTGTATGAAATTTAAGTTGCGGTATGTGTTTGCATGTGTTTTATGTGAACTGACAACTGATTCTTAGTAATTCAACTGACGAAATGGTGGAAAAGGCTTTTTTTAATTCTTATTTCTAAAATGCACGATGAAAAGATTCAAGTGATCATCTGAACGAATTTTGTTCAATATTTGAAGTTAGTTTGTGCTACTTCATTGATGTACACTAGAAATAAATTGGTCAAAGACAAGTATTTTTGCTTTTTCATAGCCCAGTTGATAAAATACGATTGTATACTCCTTATTCGTTTACGAGTACTGATAGTTTAAGGCTTAAAATCCTTTATCTTTACCATTGCAAGGTGGGTGACAAAGGTTATTATTAGAGCGTCTGGACCACTTTCAAACAAAAGAATTCAGAGAACTTCACTACACGGGGATCTCCACAAGAAGTTACAGGCTTGAAACTTCATCTTGATAGTCTTGTTGTTGCCAAAATACTCGAAAGCTAAGCACTCTAGGCATAAAGTGCACAGGCTTTGCCGTTTGTAGAACGCTAATTCTAATAACCTTCGGGAAGTTTATCTGTAAACTGATCATAAGTTGTCTTAACCACTGCAGCTCCATTTACCACGAAAAAGATGTATACCTCAAGTGAAGCTCTTAATGTTGGGGAGAGTGACATTATATCTATCAGGAGGTGTAAAGTATGTATGAAGTCCTAGACAACAAACTCTAATGTAAAAGAGTTTAGAAACAGCAAGTGAAACGTATGAAGTTGTAAAGTGAACATTATTCGGTGATCGGTGGATGTGTCATCATGAATATGATAGTAGAGGTGAGATAATCTCAAATTTTGGAGCAAATGCCAAGGGTAAGAGAACTGTTAACCAGGGCAGTGCCATTAGAAGCAATAGAGGAAATGGAAAGGGTGTTATTTGGTGGTATTGTTGGTGGTTATAGTTTATAAAGTGAATGATAAATTGTATGAAATGCAATCAAATTGACATCATTGGATTGATAATTGCTTGTCGTTTTTACTTGAATATGATTTATGGCATATGACCTCCGAAGCTGGCGCAGATGAAGATGAATCTTGAGGTCCAAATTATTATCGATCACTCTTTGCAGCAGTTGTAGTCATAAAATGGAATTCGTTAAAATTTTAGATGTCTTTCAAGAGAAAACAAAGGGTAATTTTCGTATAATTACCAAACAATACCCAAAACTGGTCCTATATACAAATTGATTATTTTCGTAATATTTCGAGCAGAAACAAATCATTGGACACAAAGCACTGTCCAGATTTATTGTGGTAGTTTTTTCGAAGCTGATGCTTTTTTCTGGCTAACAAAACAGACAACAAAGCAGAAACACAATCAACAGTGTTAAAAATCACATGAGTAATCTTTTTCGCAAAAAACCATTTCATCTAATCTCATAAATCGAAAACATATATTAATAGCCGTAGCCAGCCGGTCATTGGGATTTTATTTGAAATTAACCATTCATGAATGCTGAAACTAATTTCCATAATGATTAATGGTTTGGCATGTTTTTACTGTCATACCTACAGCTTGATACAAAAGTAGAAGAAGACAAAAAACACAAATCTTACGAGCAGATCCATTTAATGCTTGCTAATATAATTTGATGTTTATAGGACCTCCCTTATCTTAGTCAGAATTTGTGGTTCTATTATACTCGCATGTTTATTGTAGTCAATGTTGGATTGGATTTGGACTGAATTATGGCTCTCAAAAAGGTACTAATATTTTGACAGTTTAAACGCTGTTTGGCTTCCCGTAAAAGTTTGTTGTTTTAAATGACATGTTTAAAACATTTTCTATTAACACCTGAAGAATAGATTAGTGGTGAACCATTTAAATCTTGTTCTAGTTATCTCGTTCTTTTAAATATTCAAATATTTGAAGAAGTTCGATTTGTTTATATTAACATAATTGCTTTTAACGAAATTGAAAGCTTTTCCACTAATTGTATTTTGTTTTTTTTAGTTTTTTTTTAATGAATATTTGTCTAAATTGAATCTGAAGCTAGATGCTTTTTACAATTGTAATTAATATATTCGAACCATGTGAAAAAACTTAAGATTACTTAAGACCTTCATATGCACGTGTGCATAAATAACTTTTAAGACTTGGGAAGCAGATACATTTTTGTAAGACATTTTAAGATCAACTGAGCAACAGATTTCTGCGCACAAAAGTGTTTGATTCGATAGTAAGCCAAAACTTGGCCGAGTGGTATGTGAGTATGCTAGACACACAACTGCGAGGTAGAGTCTTCACTTCAGCAGAAGTGGCATTTTTCTTCATCACTTCATCCACCCTACGCTTATCCGATGATTGACGTCATTGATCCCAGATTTCTTTCTGGGACTTTTCACACCTGGGATGTACTTTTTAATTCAAATAAGTGTCTGGAATAGGCACGTCTGGGTCAGAATACGAGTAACACAAGTACGTTTTTTTAGAACTAATACGGTACCCACTATACCTTCTTTGACTTTTACCCACACATTGAGTTCTTCTTGAAGCGATACAGGGCCTTCACTTTTGATGGCTCCATCATTAGCAAGGAATGGTTGATGTATTTTGGTGATCTGTATATGCACCTTATCTTCCAGCAGGAATGCAATAAAGAGCATAGGACTCAAGATGCTTCCTTGGTGTACATCAACCATCTTCACTGATCCTTCACTCATATCCCGAATCATCCGCACATATAGGTCTCTGGAACTTATCGGTGTATAAGGGCCACCCTAATTATACATCGCGTGGTTATCGATCGAAGGCATTTTCGAAGTCAACAAGCATAACATGCAAATCTTATAAGGAATCACTATGTTTTTCGGTTAGGATCATTATACTTTGGATGGATAGGTGGTGTCTCATATTTAATAATAACTCATATGGTATCCCGTCTAACCTAACACGTTTGCCTTCTTTTGGAGTTCTTAACTGCTTCACTAACTTCTTCGAATGTGATGTCGGGTAGGTATTTCTTCTAAGTTATATTCAGCTTCTGAAAACTGCTCTAGAGAAAACTATTCGCTGAAAAAGACATCTAAATCTTGCTGCTACCTGTGCAGAATTTTGTTGTCATTGCTTAGAAGCAGTCTTCTCAAATTTTTTTTCATTAATTTATATGTCATATTATGCCTGGTACAAGCAGGCCGAGGCGAGAAATCGCGCGTCGTATATAAAAATCGTAATTTTCTTGAACTAACCGCAAAAATGTGCTAATCAGCGATTCCTGATGGTCCATAGAGTTGCCCTTCAGACTCTAAAAAGTGGGTTTCAAGTTACAATGGGTACAATATATACATACAATAGATTGAGGGGCTGAGCGCGGGCACTCTGAGCGATCCGGCCACTCCTATACCTGCTCGACGCTTGCTTACTATTCATACTGTAACTCCGAATAATTTGAATTTGTATCTGAAATTTTAGGGACACATTCTTGGATAGTTTGGGAAAACATTTATGCAAAAAAAAAAAATCGATTTTTTGAAGCCTCTAAAGCAGGCTTCCCCCTTAATGAAACTTCAGGGAACGAATCTCCTGAACATTTTACTATTCTTTAAGCGGCTATTTTGAAGATTGGCGCTCCCATATTTAAGTTATTTTGACGAATTTCTTGTTGCAGGCTATCCCACATACTTTGTTCTTAGTGGAGTCAATAAAGCTTTTGCTTCGGAAGTCCTCAAGAACAGCTCCGATTTTGATGTTTTTTGTTTTAGAAATTTTCTTTGTTTATATTATTTAAAATTCAGAATCCTTTTAGAACGGGGACGGAACTATTTATATTGTTTAAACAATATCTGTGATATTTGGTGTACCCTGACCTGTGTTAAATTCGATTTCTCTGTCAATACTGATGGTAGAGACCTAATTTTAGACTTAATTTTTTGTTGAAATAATAATCTTTAAAACTGTATTTAAGTTGGGCTCTTATAGGCTTTGTGCTTTATGCATTTTTGACTATGTTGATGGTGTTGCACAGATATTTTTGCGTAATCAAAATTAATTGGTTCTCTTTTCCTTTGTAAAATTGATACCACTTGATTCTCTTAGTAGTTCTTATTTTTTGATTTCCTTCTCGTCCCACACAAAAAATTCTGGCAGTAGAAAACGGTGTTGCTGGCTGTTAGCTTCACCCAGTTTCACTTTGCAGCCTTTCCCCCAACGTCTCATAAATTTGGCTTCCAAATGATAGTCAATTTCGGTCTCATTTTCACAACTGCTGTAAGTGTCAAGGTGACAAGGATGAACATGGTATTTAATACTGCTTTGCGATTCTAACATGGACGAATTTTTGAATTAAACTTCTATGTCTCTTCAGCGATAGCCACTAGCTCGAATCTTTAATCCAGCCTTTAAAATTTTGTCAATAGAGGAGTTCCTACCATTTTATACTTTAACATTAGATAATCCGTATTTTTGCACTAGTCAACAAAATATTCTTTTTTTTATGTCACAGGGAGGAAACTATGTTTCTGAAGGTTTTGCTTTGTTTTGTCCTGAATTCAGATTTAATCTCAGAATTGATCTGTCAAGTCACGTTTTCAAGATATAAAGCTTTCAAAATCGTGAAAAACTAGTTTTTGCTATTTTTAAGCCTATGTGTTAACATGCAAAAATTTTAGCCAGAAAATGCTTCACTGCTTCTCCAACAATTAAATAAGCATTGCTCGGCCATGCTTTATTTTGCAGAGTCGCGAAAAGAAATTCGAATTTGATAACACATTTTTGAAAGTTCTGGACGTGCTGAATTCAAATTCAGTCACAGAATTGTTCTATCACAAATCACACCAGGTTCTTTAGATAATGGGCTAGAGTAAGGTCAAGACATCAGTGCTTTATTCTTTGAAAACTTGGTGTTGGAGAGCAATTTTTTGACTGGATTCGAATTCAGAACACTAAGAACTTTAAAGAATATGAATCATTCAAATCTTTTTTCGAAACACCACCTAGGTTTCAAAATAATGCATGACCATGAATTACAATTTTTGGAGCTAAATATCTCAGTAATTTGATGTAATAGAGGCATTTTGAAGCCAGATTTGCATTCAGCGCATATCAAACTATTGGAAGAGCAGTGGTTTGTTTCAGGTTAACATTTTTTGAACGTTAAAACATAGCCTTAAAAGTAGCTAAAATTTGATTTTCTCGATTTTGAAGGCCTCATCATCGTAAACGTGACGTGACAGAGCAATTCTAAGGACAAATCTAAATTCAGGACAAAAAAAACCTTCAGAAAAACATTGTTTGCTTTCTGTGATAAATTATCAGAAAGATAATTCTTGCATTCAGGCCAGTCTCACATCAGTGGAAAGAATCAAAGACTGAAGCTTATTAAGATTATCCAGTTTCTGTAATCTTTTTACACGAGTTTGTCATCGATAATAATTTTTAAGTTTAATTTAACTTTTATGTTAAGAATTACAAATCTTGCGAAAATTTTCGCAATGGTTATTAGATTCTCCTCTTTTTTAAGAAATAAACTGAAATAAACAAATTTGACAAAAAATACATATACGAGTATATCATATATATAAAATTCTCGTGTCACGGTGTTCGAACTTGAACTCCTCCGAAACGGCTCGACCGATTTTTGTGATCCTTAGCATGATTGTCGGCCAGGGTGGAGAATCGGCCAACATCTATTTTTCATCCCCCTAAATGTTAAGGGTAGTTCACCCCTAAATTTTTTTTTTCCCCGCACGCTTATAGTAGATAATTATTTTTATTTACATGGCAAAACAACGTTTGCCGGGTCAGCTAGTATAATATATATTGCGCAGTATCGCAGAAAATAAAAGGGGTACATTTTGTTTAAAATCGGGATAGTTAAAGGTTATTCCTTTTGATATCTGATATTTTAAGAGCTTATAGCACTCATCTGCAGAACCACTCGGCCGGCGCGGCGCCAGCTAAACTAGCCGACTACAAAAGGTGCCTTTTTTGTAGTGCAGGCCTCTTTTTGGTCTAATATAGACTATTCATTTAGCGTCATTTAAATTCTATTAAAATTTGCAACACTGTAATAATGAGAGTTGTTGTGCAAATAATAATTAGCCCAATATTGGTGGATACAGTTGTTATTTTCGAATTACCTGAACAATGCAAATTGCAGTGCTTACTTTTCGTACAAGACAAAATAAATTTTTCATTAGGCTCATAGCTTCAGCGTTAATAACAATTTTTCTTACTCTTATTACTGTACCGCGATCAAGACTTGACGTTCAGTGCATTTGCACAACTTGCACAGAAGCTTGGGGCGGTCCTGTTCATCTGCAATACGTTCAAAAAATTAAAAATGCATCACTTAAAACAAATCAGTCACTATATTTTTGATAGAATCAACCTTCTTTCTCTTACAAGCAGCTACATATATAGAAAAGTTTTTTATTATTTTTTTTATTAAAAGTCTGTAAAATGTCAAATTAAACTCAATTTCGTCAAGAAACTGTTACCAGACCTGGAAATATTGTTTTTTTGTTTCTCATCAAAGAAACAGTCACGAAAAACGTCAAATTCCAAAAGATTTGGGCAAATCTATTTATCTACAAATAAAACATGACAGATTACGCCTAATCCATTTGAATCCATTATAGCAAAACCAGCGATCATCAAAAACACCAAGCTGCGTTTTCATTTAATAAAACATTAATTAAACAGAGAGACGCAACATAAAAACGCTAAATTAATTAGCTGACATTATAGCATTAATAACAGCAACATCTTATTTGCATAGGATTACGATAAAACGTTCACACGATAGACACACACTCTCTGAGAGATCTTATCTCTGGACAAATCAATGTAATGCTTTCAAATGCAAATTCTCATAATTTTCGTACTTTTTCCATCTTTAGAACTTAATTGATCGACTCGTCTTCAGCTCACTCACCATACTCGAGTTTTAAGGGGGAAAACAAACAATTCCAATCAATCAGGCATCTCGGTTCCCAAGCACATTCTAGGTCATAACAATACCAAAACACAAAGCTACATGAAGCGAAAAAAAGTTCCAATTCAACTCCCATGAATCATCATGATCATTTGTGAATAACCCCAATCGAATTTCAATCCCGAAATACCAAGTTTCCGCCGAACCCATCTGCGAACATGTCAAACACCCAATTATTCAATTCGACACGTATACATGTAAATTACTGGCAATTCAATCAGAAACCGTCAGGAGGGACTTCAGAAAGGGTTCGCCATCGCCAGTTGTTTGCTTCCCATGTTTGGGGCAGCAGCATTGTATATAGTAATACAACCTTTAACTCAATCAAAGATCGGGCACCGATACCTTTCCCGTCGGTGTATTGTTGTGTCCATCACAGATGGCAAAAGACCACCAAACCTTCACTCAATTGCCTCAAAATCTCCTCAACTGTCGAAAATGTTTATTTGCTCCAAATGTTGGGCTTCGTTCCGTTTTGCTTTGAATTCGATCTGTGACCAGCACACATTTCCCACGATCGGTTCACCACGACACGACACGACGCGTTGGTCGCCTTCGCGGCCGTGCTGGGCCTGCCAATAATTTGCCACGTTCATCCATTTTCGTCGGGGCGGTCATCGTGCGTACATTCGTAGCTATTCGGTGAGCTATCCGAATGTGGTGGAAAAGAGTTATCCTGGCACATTCATAACTGGCCACACGATTAATAGCCTTAATTATTGACACAGCTTGGTAATGATGCGAGCATTTTTTATTTGTCGATTGGAACAAGGCCGAGAAAAATGATTACAAACGAACCCCAAAGGAAGACAACAAACGTCAGACGACGACTACGACGACGGCGTCGACGACGACCCGACCCCGAGTTACCGACGACGAAAACAAAGGAAAAATGTGAAAGCATCAAAGAGATAAATTGTATTGGCACAGTCGCGCAGAAGTATCAACCTAATGTAAATTTTCTGTGGGATGTTAATGTTTAACGAATTAACGAAGAGAAACAGCGGCGACTGATCAGATCATCACTTTGTCATACTCGGCGGGGGTTATGATGGAGCCTCTGAGATCGACGACGATATGACGGGACGGGACAGCATTGGTACCTTACCTACCTAACTATATAGTTCGGTTACCCTCTTGCTATTGGTGCGGTGCGGCGTGTTGTTGTGATCGAAAAATTCCGCTTTGATTTCGAAGAGATCACTCCCCGACAACGGAGCGACCGACATGGGCATATCATTTCGTCGTATTGAATTACAATTAGCATACGGACTATGCGTTTGCGGTATTTGCACGCGCTAATCATTAAGAAAGGCAAGTGGCTTAGATGCGAGTAGGTTGATAGATTGTTTCCATTATTAAATCAAATCAGGAAAATAGCAAGGATATTTTTTGTAACGGTTTCAATCAAACTCTTGTCTATGTGGGGATTTTTTCTTTACTATGCAAAAGGAAGTGAGAAACCATAAACCGTGTCTAGACGGGCTATGGACATTGTTCGGGGTAGTATCAATTTAAATCAGATGGCTTAGACACTTGGGAGGCAGATGGTTATACTTACACTATGACAAATAAATTATTTTAGATCTTCCTTAAGAGGACTTCTAACGGAAAAGAGTGACGAAATTGAATGTCACGTAATATTGTCGATGTTCTTTTAAGAAGAAATTTAAGTCCTTTCTTTCCTTGTCTTGTATTCAAAACTTTGTAGACTCGGTTAAAATTTATGAAAATACAATACATACACGATCGTACAGTGACTTTGAAATACTCCCAATTTTCACGAAAACAAATAAAGAAAAATATAAGAAATCAATAGATTATAAAGCTCTTCAATGTTAGTTTTTGAAGCAATCTCCAAAGATATGTTACAGAAAAGTCTACAAAACAAAACATGTCCTCGCATCTACTTTTTATGTGTTTTTTTTTGTTTTCAGTAACATTTTTGAACCATCATAGGCAAGAAATTGTAAAGATGAGTCAACAGCAGTACCGAATTAGTTCTAGGATGTTCCGATCGGTCTTTCTATCCACCGATAACGCCATTTTTTCGACACTAAGGATGTATGTTTTTGATTTATTTGCTTCATTGTATTAACAAATTGTATCACAAATTAAAAAAGAAAATTTTAAGCTAAAACCTACTCGTTTTGGCACAAGATAGGCTTATGCCTCTTTAGGTTAGGTTTTTAGTTAGTTTCAGCATAAGTTGAATTTTTTTTTTTAATTGTCTTAACTATAACATTAAAGTAAACGCTGCAAGAATTTCTAAATTCCAAAAAACTTGTCTGAGGAGCTTTGTAGAGTTTTCATTTTTAGAATTATCCCTATCTAGATGTGGAGTGCAAACTCTTGGTAATTTTACTACCAATAGTTTGGAAAGCTTTTTAGCCCGTGGCTAACAAGGTTATCTAAAGCTCGATTACCGTCGAGTGCTTGGAGTTATCAACTGCTTTCTATAAACCCAAAAGAACTCTTTATAATAACGCAGATCGGAATGATTGTTACTACTTTATTGCCCTACGATCATGCAATGCAGCAAAGGAAAAAAAGTTCACAAGTAACATTTCGTCAAGTCAATTTCTTGTACACTGAAGTAAATGTGTCAGCTTTGTGTTAAAAGGTGGCCTTTTGATTCATCGAGCTTTACGCGGATGTTCTTACCCGTAACTTCAGCTAGGGATACCAAATATTATATGACGGCGTCATACAACGTTCGTGGCCTCTTTGGTTTCCCAGGATTCCTGAACATCATGGCTGGCTTAGGTAAAATCTTAACATTAATCTGTCAAGATTGTAAAAGAAAGAGAAATAAAATAAATAAAAAATAAAAAAAATAAAAAAAAAAAAAGATCTCCAATAAACAACGTTCTTGGAAGATAATTTCTTCTTCATTTCACGAACCAAACGAATTTTCCCTCAATTCAGAGCTTTCTTCAAATCCAGAAGATTTAGGGCATTTAACCTTTGCAACTCATCAGGCTCAGCGCTTAAATAAATATAAATACGGTAGCGCAACAGAGCGAGGAGCCCCAGGGCCTAGCGCATTGTGAGGGAATGGAGGGGACCTACAATTTCCTGACGATTCTAAACGGCTAATCGAGAAAGCTCTTTTCATGGCAATGAACTTACTACCGGAGGATTAGTCAATTCCTCGCGAGCCGCCGTACTAGCCTTTGCCTCTATTAGGATTCAATGGCTTAGCCCATGATGGGCTTGGTAATTTTGTTTCCAGTCATCATGATTTAAAAAAGAAGTTCAAAATTTAACGTTGAGAAATACATACGCCACCTTTTATGAAAATAGGTTTTCCATAAGCCTTTGAGCTGATTCAAGAGATCTACTTTCCGTCACTTAAATATTGAGAATTTTTTTTTACAGTGTTTTGAGGTTAACATTTTTCAATTGGAGATCGTTAATTTTAAATTTAGAAATATTTTTTGATAGCTTTTCTACATCCGAGAAAAAAACCATCTGAACTGAAAACCGATGGTCCCTTTGGCAAAAAAAGTGCTCTTCTGACTATTTTGAAGAAATATATTTTCTTGATTCGGATTCAGGGGCCGGATCACCACACATCGAGTAATACGTGACTGAATTATTTGAGCTTACCATTACTTCTCACGTTATCTAGCACTTTAGTACCACAATTTGTCATTCTTTCTTCATTATTCATTTTAACGAATTGAAATCAATAAATGGACAGCAGACTGATGATGTGAAGTTTAAAGCGAATTTTGAAAGAAAAATGGCACTCTTTCACTTGATCACTGATGCGATAATTTGGCCCCAGATAAACTTAAAAGCACTTTTACATGCCACTCGTCACATGTTTGTTTTATTTTTGCCCAATCATAGTTCATGTGTCTCAAGTGGTTTAGTTGCACAAAGAGAAAAACTTCAAAACTGTTGCCAACTATGCCTTGGATAGAAATGAGGTCACTTTTTTGGTTTTGATCGATTTTTCGAAACAGCCAAATAAGTCAATTTATGTCAAAAGCTACGAAACGAATTCAATTTCTCATTAAAAGCTACTAAGGTTATTATTTTTTATTAAACTGAGCAGTTCAAATTGTTGGCAGACTGTCTAATTCAGTCCCGAACATTGCACGTGTTCTACAGGGTTCTGTATACTGGGTCCACTACTGTTTTCGATATTCGATGTATACGTTAATGAACTCCCATCGTTATTTGAAGATTGCTTTTCTCATTATGTAAATACTTACGCATATGACGTCCAATTGTGTTTTATCTGCCCCATTGGGCTCATTGAGCATGAAGCTTTTTGTTTCAAGAAAAACCTTATTTTAAACCCAAAAGAATCCAAATGGAACGTTATTTCAAGAAAAAGTTTTATCTCGATTATTTTCCTCCAATTGCGTTAAAAAATTAGACAATAAATTATTTAGAAACTGCAACTAATCTCGACGTGACGATTAACCGCGTCTTGACTTGGGATGACCGTGACCATATAGTCATATACTTGTTGGCAAAGCGTTTGGAGTACTACGTTCATTACGGGTAACTCAGACTTTTACACCATTCAAAACACGTTTACTCCTCAAAAGTCTTTAGTAATTCCGATTCAGATGTATTGCTATAATAACAACTATGTAAGCAGGCGTAAACTCAATGTCGCCTATAACAGTACCTACCGTGAACGTTACGTCTTTATCCTACGTACACACGATAGATTCTCTAATTTGTCAAAAATGTTGTTGTGAATGCCCTATGTTTAATTTAGTTTGATTTTGGTCTCTAACATACTGATTAGTGATTAAACGCCAACCACAACATTGTTTTGACAAATTTACAATCGGAACTACGGTAAGACTACATCAGTTGATTCATCCTCACTATTCGTTCTTAACAGCAGATGGTCAATTCTTTGTAAAACTCGTCCGTCTTTGGAACTCGTTTCTGTGTCATGTTGAGGAGACCCAAAACACAAGAAGAATTACAAATGTTTTTAATAAATAACTTTCGAAGAAATATACAAATGATCTTGTTAATTGTATTTGGAAGAAGGAATTTTGTTAATAATTCTTAATTTTGATAATATCTAGCTCTTCTCTGTAAAACTAGCTTATAACTAAATTTAAAGTTGCCCATGTCCTCCTACGTCCTTAAACATTTCTGAATAAGAATTTTATACATTCAAATATATTTGTAGTAGATTCCAGTTACGTTTTCGTCGAAAAAGATAAGGCAGGCCAAAACACTCCAGGTACAAGCAAATGCAAAAACAGCAGCATTTGGTTGGCCTCAGACATGGAACAATCCAAAACCGGGAGGCTTGCCGACGCTTTCTGAGGTCAACGCGGCGCAGTGGCGTAGCGTAGGGGGGGGGGTTTTGGGGATAAAACCCCCCCCGAAAATATTTCAGTCGAATATCATTTAAACGCTTAATTTTTTTTTTTTTTGTTTTATTGATGCAAATTTGTTTTTCATATCTAAAATTTAAGTTTGAGCTTTTCACAAATCAGTATCTAAATACATGTATGTTTGTGTTTTGCCTACATTGAGCTATAGAAAACAGTTGAAATGCGTTAGTAGGGCTCCTATTTATTAAAATCATTGACTTATTAAACATGGACTGCTAGGACTTCAAGATGGTTCCACTTATTCTAAGCAATACTAGCGAGCAGTGGCGTGGCGTGGATATTTTCAAATGGTAAGTCGAGAAAAATGACTCACCTACGAGCCATTCCATGTGAAAACGGTCAATCCGAAATGTTGCTATACCTCCGATTTTGCAAAAAATTTGTAGAAATGTTCCTTTGCTATCGAAATACGAAATCGTCAAAGGATTTTTTTTTGTAATTTTCCTCTCCCCTCCAGCCATACTCAAAGAACCGAACATAGCGATTTTATGGGCTTCAGACTTTGCACTCTTAAATTGTCTGTATTCAAGCGATTAGGACGATTAAGGTGTCATTTTAAAGCTGATAAAGCATTCTTTTCAAATCAATCAAAAGGTTTAAGATATTTGAGTTGCTTTAGAAACCTGATCCTTTTGAAATCAACACATTTTATATACATTTTTGCCATTTTTGAAGTAGTCCTGTGCCTAAAATATCAATAGTAAGTCCCTAAAAACTTCCCTGATTAAAAAAAAGCTTATTCTTTTAATAAAACACAATTCTTAGTTTCAAAGACTTTTTTTAATATCGTTCTATCCAAAAAATTTTAAAATTTTTTTTGTAAGCTTGTTTTTAATCAGCTGTAGCTTCAGTGTACATGCGAATAACAAAATGAAATTTTGAAGACTTAAGACTTTTTTAAGACTTAAAGTTGAAGAATAGACCTTTAAATCCTGCCCACTCCCGTATTGATATCTGGCAGTCAACATTCCCAAAAATGTGCCCAAAGATTGGCTTTTTCGATAGCTTAGAAATAAGCTTGCTTTTAATCATCTGTAACTTCAGTGTGCATGCGAATAACAAAATGAAATTTTTAGGACTTATAGTTGAAGAATAGGCCTTTAAATTCTACCTACTTTCATTTTGATATCTGGTAGTCAACATTCACAAAAATGCTCCCAAAGATTGGCTTTTTTTCAAAAGCTCAAAGTTTGAAAGGGATGTTTGTAAAGCACATAAAAAAATTTGTTTTTTGATCAACTTTGGATTTTTTATTTTGTAATTATTGTAAGGTTTAAAATTAGGGAAATTTTTAGGGACTTACTATTGATATTTTAGGCACAGGACTACTTCAAAAATGGCAAAAATGTATATAAAATGTGTTGATTTCAAAGGGATCAGGTTTCTAAAGCAACTCAAATATCTTAAACCTTTTGATTGATTTGAAAAGAATGCTTTATCAGCTTTAAAATGACACCTTAATCGTCCTAATTGCTTGAATACAGACAATTTAAGAGTGCAAAGTCTGAAGCCCATAAAATCGCTACGTTCGGGTCTTTGAGTATGGCTGGAGGGGAGAGGAAAATTACAAAAAAAAAATCCTTTGACGATTTCGTATTTCGATAGCAAAGGAACATTTCTACAAAGTTTGAGCAAAATCGGAGGTATAGCAACATTTCGGATTGACCGTTTTCATATGGAATGGCTCCTACACAAATTAATAAGGAATAAACAGAAGGTACCTTAAATTCCAAACGTGGATTAATCGAAGCCAATTTTTCTATACTTTAAGTCATTTAGGTTGAAATTCACTTTAAACTTGCAAATAATTCAAAACAATGATCAGTAGAACAAAAAAAAAAACAGCACAACAAAACCGAATTTGCCGTACATTACTCTAAGGCGAAAAATGTATTATTTTTTCCAAGCAGAAATTGCAGTAAGACGAAAATTATCGTCTTACTTTTTTCAATAAGAGAACGTGTATTGAAAAGGGAGGCACCGGGGTGGAAGTATATCGTAGGAAAGACAGGGACAAACACAGAATATGTTCTGCGCGGCGATTTTCAATGCTTTGTGTTTTGTGTATGCTTTGTGTATTGTGTGTGTATCTCGCAAATTTAAAAGTGCATGAAGAACATTGTACGTATGGGCAAAGATAGGCTGTTGACTGCTTTGTAGACTTGTTGTAGACTTATGTTGCTGGTTTTTTCTACGAACAAGGGACACATTTTAAAAGGTAAGACGACAGGAATCGTGTTATATGGACGCCACGCCACTGCTAGCGAGCATCATTTCAGCGGAAAACTAGTGAAACATTTTTGACACTGCTAAATAATCACGCTAGCTAAATCACAGCAGATGTCGTTAGTGTTTTAGTTAAGAGTAAGATATTGGCTAGTGTAACCAAAAATAAGTGCAATCATTATTATCCAACTTTTGTATAGAGAATTAATGCAACTAGCAGTCCGTGTATCATAACTCAATACAATGCTTCAATCACATTGATCTATTACGCCAGTTCCACAAAGAAAAACCTCACTGAGCGCTCAATGTCACTTTGACGGGGCGCAAACAGTTTTGTGGAACATAATTCTCAGCTCAACTGTGTCCTTGTTTTCAAACTTTTACTCATCATCATCGGAATGTACAACGAAAATTCGCTAATGCTGAAAAAATAGCCGAGTCTATAGGAGAAAAAATGTACGAGAAAAAACGTGTATTTTCATATCTTCTTATTTTCTGCACTTTATTATTGTATATTGTGAGGTTGCTTTTTGTCAAAGGCTGAGGTATGCTCAGCGGATCCAGAGTCTTCCAAAGAAGCAGCAAAACTTTAGATTATTGAAGCTAGTTTATTTCCGATATTACAAATAGGGTTGGTTCATACATTTAATACAATGTTTATAATTTTAATTCAAGTTTATATTCCTGTGACTGTATTGGTTAGGGTGGATGCCACGCCTCTTCTGGGTGAAACTCTACTGGGGTTCGGCTGGGATGCGGTCTGGTCTGGGATTCACGACCAGATTCTTGGATTATTCCTCGTGCCAGTCGGATAAAGGTTTCCTGTCTTGGATTGGTACTTCAGACACTTGGATTATGATCTTCTATCTTGGGTTAGGTGTTTCCAGGTCTGGGTCTTGGATTAAGAGTAACGCTGGGTTCCTGGTATCTCTCTCTCTTGGTAAAGTAGATTCTGTAAGGATACTAGAAAGAGGGAGTTAGGGGTTGCTCTGAGATAGCAGGAGCCACTATGGATTCACAACGAGATAGCGTTGGACACTATGGATTCACAACGAGATAGCGTTGGACACTATGGATTCACAACGAGATAGCGTTGGACACTATGGATTCACAACGAGATAGCGTTGGACACTATGGATTCACAACGAGATAGCGTTGGACACTATGAATTCACAACGAGATAGCGTTGGACACTATGGATTCACAACGAGATAGCGTTGGACACTATGAATTCACAACGAGATAGCGTTGGACACTATGGATTCACAACGAGATAGCGTTGGACACTATGGATTCACAACGAGATAGCGTTGGACACTATGAATTCACAACGAGATAGCGTTGGACACTATGAATTCTCAACGAGATACCGTTGGACACTATGGATTCACAACGAGATAGCGTTGGACACTATTTACTCACCCAGTCTTGGTTCCTGAACTTTACTTCTGCGCTGCCGGTACCGGAATCCTACTCTTGCTCGAGTACTAGGATGATGAGTTCCTAATTTGTCCACTTGCCGGGACCAGAACTGATTTTCATGTATTTCACTGGTCCCCTTATACACCTTTTGGTAGTAAGTGAATGTGAGCTGTATCAGTCAACGAAATGCTACTCCACGTGGAGTCAATGGCAAGCTGCTGGTGGTGTTGTTGCTATATGTTATGGTCACTATTATCATTGTCTGTGTTGGTAAATGCCAAATTCCACTGGCATCGGTGTGTTGGTGGTTTATTTTGCTGTTGTTTTGTTTTTTAGGAGCGAATATGTAATGGGTCATTACAATATCAATAAACTGGAAAAAACCTAATCAATACAATCGAACAACGACCTTTACTTACGTACAAATATTTACATGTAACCCCCCCCCCCCCCCCCCCGAAAAATTTCCTAGCTACGCCACTGACGCGGCGTAACCCCACAGGCGGATCACTAGTGTGAAGCAGAAAAGTGGCAGAGTTGTGATCGCTTCAAGATCACTACTCGTAACGCCGGAAATGAAAAGAAGAAGAAGAATAAAATTCCAGTTACGTACTGAATTTAAGATCCTAAGCAGAAACAATTTTCTTCGGCCTATTGCTCTTGTTTTTCAACCGTTACGAGCATCGCGATCTGGAAGTGATCACTGCTTTCCCAATCAACTGTTTCATACTACAGATCCGCTCGTAAGGTAAGCCGAGTTGACCTCAGAAGGCGTCGGCAAACCTCTCAGTCTTAGATTTTACCACGTCTAAGCCTAACCAAATGCCTAATCACGTTGCATTTTTCTGTACCGGAAGTGACAACTCTGCCATTTTCCTTTGCCATGCATTCTTTCGTTTATTTAACGTAACATGCAGACTACAATAAAAATATCGTTGTCTGACCGCAAGGAATAGTTCTAAATTAAAAAACAGCTTCATCAAGAATTTTTTAGATAAAATACTTTGATATACTTCCTATGAAAGTAGCGTTCAAAAATATATGGTTCTGAACATTCATAGGTCTCCGACTAAAAAAATTTGAGGAAAGTTCAAAATTGAAAATACTTAATTCATGAGATGCATGTAGGTTCAGCTGAAAGTTTATATCAAACATTGTGTGTAGCTTTAAGTGGTACAAGTGAATAAAAACGACCATTTGAAATCGTATTTCAAATTTCAATCAAATATTAAAAGAAGTTTAATTTAAACCCACTCATCGGTAATCTCATACCAGTGGCCCCATCACCAGCGCAGCATAAGTTTCCCTTGGACATCACCTAAAATGAACTATTGGAATTTTGACGAGAAACCAAAAGTGATGCACCATAATACTCTTGCTTTGTTCGTGTATGATTCAGATCGAAGCATACACAAGTTCATGTTTCCTTTGCATGGGCGAGTGACATCAAAATCACCATAAAACGAATCTCCAACCAGCTGTAGAACAAGACTCTTGGACATAAAAATTAATAAATGGCTCAGATAATATCAGTCGCGGTAGTCACCTTAGCATATCTTTGTAGACCATTAACAATCTGAGATCTGACCAGTCAAAAATGCATTATGATTTCATCGATGACCAAACGCATAGAAAACGGCCTACGCAACTTAAAACATTTTTTATTTTAAAATAATAAAATACACTTTTACAAAAGAAAAAAGAATAAATAAAACTTTTTTTCTCGAAACCCAACAAAAGGCACACAAACCACTTCTAAATTAAATGGATATTTACTACCGAATGCTAACAAGTATCTGTCTCAGGTCATGTGGCGACTTCAGACCATAGATAATGGCCATCGTTCCATCGTTTATTAAATTAAAAAAAAAGACAAGAAAAATAAGATGGACAAAAATTTATCAAAAAAGGAATATAATAACTATCGAACATTTATTAGAAAAATAGGGTTGAGATGCGCTGCTGGGAAAAGGTAGAATGCGGCCGGCGGATCCCCTTAAACGCCATGCCATCGCGCCAGCATTGTGTAATTTATGTCTTCTTTATACCTATTTTGGAAATTTTTATGAAATGTTTGATTGCACCCTCGTTATGGATGGAGGCACCGTTGACTACTCTTTTGGTGGATGGACTACGGACGCGGACGTGGACGTGGCCCGCAACTAGGACCCTATAGAAATAATAAAAATATGATCGACCAGCGGTGTCCTTTTGTCTTCTGGCAGAGTGGCATTCAAGTCAGTAGGGTTGAAAGACTGAATCCCGGCATTTTTAGGTGGAACACAGTTGGATACTCATATGTTGAGTATGTTTGGTTTTTCCATTTTCCACGATCATCATGATGGACCCTCATTAATCGGATATAGGTGTAGGCTGTAGCCTCAGCATCTGCCGAATCGATATGTCCCTGTAACTCGTTGGCAACGCCTTTCAAGAATAATTTGTTTTTTTTATTACTTTTTATTATCACCGATATCCATCTCCATATACTCGTATGTATGTAGAGAGCAGAAAATTATTAAAAATCGCACGAGTTAGGTACTGAAACTGAAACTGAAACTGATGCGTGGATCGTGAAAAGATAATCCCCTGAAAATGGCCATAACTGATTGTCTATTAATTTGGATCCCAGATAATGGAAGATTATGCGAGAATCCGCAGGCCGATCACACGGGCATAATATTTACTTAGAACTCCCGCTGTGCTTCTGAATTGAGTATAAGCCCGGAGGCACAATCCGAAATGAATTCTGCCATCGTTTTTATTGTGTTGCGGCCAAAGCAGTTAAGCCGGGCTATCGCTCAGTCCAAAAGCAATGAATGAGTTATAAGACAGGCGGCCAACTTAGGAGTCTATCGATTTTTAATGAGCTTTCAGGGTATACGAGACCAGACGTCAGTTTGTCCTCCTTTTTGAATATTAACTTTGCGCCCAACTGACCGCAATCTTAAACGAGTGGTCTCAGAGCCATCGGGCCATGCAAATATATTTTTTCTTAATTTAACTGGAAGCTGTGGGGATGGGCTGGTCGCTGCTCCAGTGCTACCATCTCTCGCAGCAGCCTCTTCATTTTCTGTCTATATTTCGCCAAAATAGCCGACACTTTTCTAAGCCGCTGGCGGCTGTTTGGATTGCCACGGCTGTTCTTACTGAGCGGCAAAAAAAGGAGCAGAAAAACAAAAATGAAGCAAAAAAAAAAAAAAAAAAACAACATCAGAAATGTTGATCCAAAGGTGGGCATGGTAGGAGAACGCACAAATCGCTGCGAGGAATCGCTGAAATAAGGATGGGTGCAAATATATGCAAAGTGGGACCTTTAGGCTGACACATCGCTGGCCAGATGAAATATGGGTACAAGAAGCCAACCGCATATATGCATATTTTAGGGCCACCGTTTAATTAGGGGTTCCATATTAACGGAGAGGGAGAACCCTCATAATCTCCCTCCCGGGTTGATTGCGGACGCGAGCCGTTTAAACGTTGGGCACCATTTTTGACCTGCCAACCACACATTAGATGTAAAACATGTTGTGGGCTGCGTGCTGCGTATTTTTTGAAGGAGGTGATCTGTGTGATGGCTTAAGCTACTCAAATTTTAACTGAAAACCTAACTGGAGCAATAAAGAGGTTTAAGAAGAGATTAAGTGATTTGTAAAAGTTGTAGTTTAGTTACAATCGTCCACCCTTCCTAAACAAATATTTAGTCTAATATCCCGATTTCACAATGTCGCGTCGGGTCGTTGGGATTTAATTGCAACTAAACAGCCAGGTTGACTGATTTTTTTATATCCTTTGGAATTGACTCGCCTTGAAACGATCAATTAAGTTTGTAGTAAAAACGAATAACTTGATGCTTCGACTCTACTGACAAAGTGAACATTACCACAACACCTAGAGCTGCAAGGCGATGGCACTATACCAAGTTTTTTTGGCAATAGCCTTACCACTGGTAAGGGGCTCTAAAAGTATTTAAAATTGATTTACACTTCAGAGTTGTTTTTAACGAAAAGTTTCGCTGTTTCTGTACGCAATACAAAGGTGAAGGTGTATGAAAATTGCTAGAGTGTATTCGGGGTAACCTGCCGTTTTCACGTGTTGAAAAGAAGCTCCTGGTTGAAAATTAACAGTACTGTTTCTTTGCCTCCCCCTAATATGGTTGGCCTTGATAACAAGACTTTTAAACCAAATTATTCGACAGAAACTACCTACGTGACCGTCGGTTTCGGTCTGTTAGAAAAGCAGATCACTATGAACTTCGATAAGTTTAGCTTCAAAAAAAGTTATTTAAGTTAAAGTACGATATCAAAATGTAACTCAGTAGGTATAATCGAAAAGTAGGACCTTTGTAACTCTTATGAGTGACAATTTGTAATTTTGTTAAACAGTGGCAAATATGTAGGTACGATGGTAAGCACGTATAACACACATCCAAACAAGACGGCAAGAAAGCTCGGCGGCACCCTTGTTGCCAATCGATCTGTTGATATTTTTAACGTCTATCATGGTCGTGTATAGACGACGTCAATTATTCCACTCCGTCAGTCCATCCCATATAGGTAGGTAGGTAGTAGGTACCTATTTGAGTTTTGTTACTTTTTGGTGTTTCTGTAATGGCATTGGGTTACGACCGCACGTCCCACTCAATTTTTGTTTATTTCCTTAAATGAAACGAAACCTCACACATTGACCGCAATATTTCGACGGCAGACCGTTGAATAAATTGCGTTAATAAAACGAAGACTGATGGCCAGAGATCAGGAGAAAACCACAGCGCCACAATTTAGGATTTTATGGCGACGGACCACTAATTGCTACAAGAGGCAACCATGTGATTATCACATGCGGTCACCTGCATCAACTCTCTCGACAACGTTGTCGTCATCTCCTTCGTCATCGTCAGTGCGTCTTCTGTGTGGGCACTGGGCATGCGCACACGATCATTGCCGCTCCGCGCCAGCCAAAACCGCTATATGAGTCAAAATCAACCTTTGGCATCATCCAACATCAGAGAGCCCTATGGGTGGAGTGATTTATGGGCTATATGAGATCCAGAGCTCACACTTGCCTTTTTGGCCAGACGCTATATACATATTACTTGAATTGGATGGTTTGGCAACATTTTGTATTGCTCGTAAATGCTTCACTATTGAGCCTAGAGATGCCAAACGATGATGATGATGATGACTAAACGTAGAAACAAATACACGTCATTGATATTTTGTAGCAGTTAATCTACTTGACTCCTTGATAATTGGGGCGTGGAAATACCGTGAAAGTTTACTATGTCGGTATTTATATTTAGTCGTTAAAAATTAAGAGGAACGTTTTTTTTTTAAAAAAGATACCAAAGATTGTTGTAGGTACCTATATATTCTGGGTTTAAACTTTTGGTATAGACAGTCATGAAACATTTTGATAAAGATAGCCCCATTGTCACCCTTGGGGGAAGAGGAAATGTTATGACATCAATAATTTAAATAAAATCATTTGAAATTCCTTCAACTGAAGAGTTCAAATTTCCAAAACCCTCAGAGCTCATCAATTGCTGTGAGACGTGTATGTATGGGAGTTACAATTTTCTGCTGGCTTAGGATAAACCATAAAAGTGGCATAAGGGCTCCGTATCCGTATACGCAAAAGAGCGAGTACATTTCAAACTGGTGCACCCATAATGTCTGCTCAGTTCCATTCAGTTTTCAGTACGTAAAGTGCAATCGCTTTCTCATAGGTATATTTCGGACGTAACACTGAGAAGCATTCAATTTGCTAAAGGGCAGATAAGAAACGTGTTGAAAGGTGACTTTAGGTTGAAAAATAACACTACAGCTTTCGATTTCTTTTGCCTATTATAGTTGGATCTTCCGGCCCTCGAACCGTGCAGTAGCATACTTTAAGTAGAATTAGACCGTAACGTAACGTAACTTACTTTATTAGCTTTCTACCAGCTCAAAATGCTGAAGCAATTCTTAACTTAAACTAATTAAAACTAAATGAAGGCTATAAGGACGAAAGAGTGTTTGAAAGGAGGACTTTGAAACAGGGACTTCAAAGATTCAAATCGAAATGAAAAGAAACATAATTAATCTTACTCAACATGCGGGTTAATGATTTGGGGTATAGGGTATACTGTTGAAGAAGTAAAGGTCTAAACGGGGGTCAGTGTCACCAGTAAAAAGCCGGTGAATGGAGATAATGTCAAAGACATCCTTTCAGACTAGTGGATGGAGAATAATAACTGAGACACTTGTGGTAGGGAGTCAGAGTGAAGATGCTTCTAACAGAGGTCCCTAAGGCCAAAGAGCAGAAAACAACGTTGAACGCTTTCAATCCTTGAGATGTGAACCACTTGGTTGTGGAGCTCACACTTGCGCCGTATACTCAAGGAGTGGACAAAGGGGTAGCGGAATTCTTTGGAGCTTCTTTTGATAAAACCAAGTGTGGAATAAGCTTTTGAAATAAATTAGTCAATATGAGAGTGAAAATTTAGTTCGCTGTCACAGAAAGGGTAAGGTCCAAACGGTTTATGGGAAGGTTCTGGAAGATGATGCGATCAGGAGGGAGGTTTTTGCTTTTGCAAGATATATTTATCGCCTCGCATTTGGTTATGTTTAATTCAAGAAAATTCGAACAACTCCAGTGAATTTTTGTTCATGAGAAGATACCATGCCGCCAAAACGGAACTTGTACCACTGACGGCTGACTCAGAATGACTGCAGCTTCTTTTCGCAAGTTGAATTTTCTTTCATTAAAGCACCGCTCAGTATCATTGCATGTTGGAGATTCTATTGGTACGCGGCGCCACTTTTTCATTGGACCACTTGATTCTGATCTTTGAATTAATAAATACAAGTAAGGAGGGAACATTAGAGCCCGGGGAGCCTTTGGGCCTTAAGAATTTCGTTCAAACATACCTATGTGATCTATAAGTTTTTGCCGATTCCGAACGGCTAAGTGAGAAAGCGCACTTCATGACAGTGAAATGGTAGACTTAGCTGTTCTTAACGAAATTTCATAATATAACACTATTAACCGGTTTTCTATTTCTGGGATTTAATCCTAGTAACAGGCAGACATACTAAGCACTAAACCAAGAACACGGTGCTAGACTCGGGGCTCAGAGAAATACCTTCTTTATTTTTGAAGCAACGCGTGTTGTAGTTGCAATTGCAAACTACTTTCATTAGAATTTCTGAAATATTTGCTTGCTATTGTTTTACTCGATTTCTCTTTTTTTTGTAAATTTATTTGTTGAATTTAAAAGCGCAGAAGCCTATTCCAAAGCTAAATACATGTGTAACCCGTGGTTTACTGATTAACGTGTCTCTATTACGAGTTAGTTTAAGGTTCGAATCGCACAATATTCTTTCGAGTGGATTTGGCAAGTCCTAAGAGAGCAATCACACTGCTATCCGGATTCGTCGAAAAACTGTGAAACCCCTGCATTCCTCCCTAAGTATGGTTGAGAGAAACACGTGAAATTAAACGTTTTGCTATTAAAATCAGGTTTCTTTTCATTCTATGATGGATCCTCTTTGTTTTTGATTGGATAAGGCGAATGAAACAACACCTTTAATATAGTCGACCTAAAGACATTTTGTGCTGAAATTATTGTCCCTACATTTATTTCTCTCAAATGAAAACGCATTATATTAAATTACACTGAGTTTGTGACAGAAGGCCAAGTTCGCAGTTTTCTTTTGGAGGCTCACTAACATTTTTTGTATTCATTCGATTGACTAAGTAAATTTGAAAGAAGAGGACAACTCATAACTTGAAACTGATGCCTTTTCAAATTACAAAGTAACTTCTCTCCAAAATGTTATCATTTATCATCAAACATGTGAAATAACCATAAAAGCGCCCATAAAAATCAAGCTCAATAGAAGTCCAAACTGAACAAATCATCCTCGACAAGGATGGTCGCCAATATAGCAACTTACTATCTATACTCAAGTATGATAACGAATAAGATCCCATTTATGTCAAAAATCTTCAATTGAAAATCAAAAAAGAAATAAATTAATTCTTAGAATAAACCAAAATCAAAAAATATGCAAAGTGACGAACGGAAAAAAATGAAATATACCTCCAAAAAAAGGCCAGCTAAATATTCATAAAATAAGGCCACTGTTTAATTACAGGTTGTCAGACATGATAGCGTGAATCATCTGTTCACCGCAGGGACCACATGATAGAGCTGTAGCCGTCGCAACACCACGCACCAACTGATGCGGTTGGGTGGTGATAGCTTAAATAACTAAAATTTGATTCAATTAAGTTCAGCTTTGTAATAGAGATACACAGATACGCGTGATATAGAGGTACAAAAAAGGGTGCAGAGTGGCTGCACATCACCATGTCGGTCGTCCGTCCATTGTTATTATTTCAATCGCTTGTAATGCTTATGTTTTTCCCCGAATCCCAACACGCAACAAAACACAAAAAACGATGCCTCCAAACAAGTGCCCTATACGAGATGAAAAGAAAAATGTTAACATTTCGAAGAAAACCACACGAAACGAAGTCACATTGTATTACCAGGTCTTATTTATTTTATTAACAATTTAGAAATGGTGTGGCCGACAGCTAGACATAGTGTGCTACTCTCAAGCACCCGCTCGCGCTTATGCGATCGAACAATGCCTCCATAACAACACTTCGGTTTTCGGATCCTTTATTTTTAGGCCAAATTTGAAGTGGTTGGATCTTAGAGTGCATGTTACAATAAATTTCACTAATTTCTGTCATCCGATTGAAAGCGGTTTAATTTTCAACCCTAACACCATTGTATATGGATGCCGAAACCAAGTCAGGCTCTTCAACGTGGCACACCAGGTCAAGAACGGAATATAACTTTCATTGATCCGTCGGTCGTCATTGTGTTGCGAGGGACTTTATTGAATCGAAATGACCAAACATTTTTGTTCATGCAATGGTCATTGTTTGAAGGTATCGTGGGATGGCACCCATATAATGGATAACTTTGTAGTCAGCTTGTCATGAGCTCGAATCAAATAGAGAAATCCCAGCTCGAACAAAGCCCCCGATTATGTGTGTGGGAAACTATTTGTTGTTCTTTTCTTCTTCGTACCACCACATCACACATATACTTACATAGGTACATGAGACATGTTGAACGGTTTGTGAAATTGAGTTTAACAATATACCTACCCGAAGCCTCCAAAATAGGAGACTTGAAATGAATGAGTGCGGGCTAGGTGTTTAGTGAATAAGTTTGAAGAGTTTGATTGTTTTGCATAAATTAATTTCATATGCCGAACTACCTCTGGACGGTGGGTTATTAGCAAAACAGAGCCAAATAGCATTTTTCCATATGATGGTAGCCCTCAAATTGTTGCTCTAATTTGGGTGAGACTTGACAATTAGGCGCTGGCTAGAGAGGTATGGATCTACTTCAGCTTGAAATTTTAGATTCGGAAAGCTAACAGCCAATAAAATTTAAAATTAGGGGAGAGAAAACCAGGAGATCGTTAATTCGCTCCATCTAGTTACCGATCTCAAGGTTGAAAGCCTTTAAGCCCTCGAAAGGAATGGGTAGTCATAACTTCAAAGTGCTCCAGGACTTCTTATATCTTGGCTTCTTTATTTTTAACGGCTGACGTAAAGGATGAAGGTATTGAGAAAGTAAGCGTCAGGTAACACTTTTTAGTTACAAACAAACTTGTGCTTTTCCACCGAGCTTAGCTCAAGGACATGTTTTTCAACTGGGCGAAAGCCCATTCAAGGATTTTACCTAAATTCTTTAATTTGTTCTTCACAATTTTGCCCAGTTCAAGCCTTGTCATTTACTTTCCCCAGATTCAAACACCGAAAACTTAAGTACTCAGCGATAAATATCTTTGAACATTGTAAAACTGTTGCGCTTCACCCATTGCGACTTCCCTTGCAGCCTGTGCCCTGAGTGATAAAACAAAATACCAGGAACCCTTCAAAAAGGGCTATTGTAAAGCCAAATTTATGCCGAACTAAGTGATGTGCATGCCGAATTCCAACTGCCAAACGGTTCCCAAATTTTAATGATCTACAAACAGGCCGCCGCGCCGCCATGCCAACTCGTCGGACTAAGAATCCATAAGTCACCATAATAACACCAATTTGCTTAAACTTCCATCAAACGAAGTCATAAAATCCAGTGGAAGGATATGTGGGTCATCGTCAGACCATATAATATCGATGAGCTCCTTTGTTTGAAACCGCCAAGTACTAAGTGCCCCCCTTTTTTCTTAATGCGTGTAGCTGGACAATTCCGCGTAAGCACTGTCAACCATCATGAGCGTATCACAATGACGAATGTGGTACTTGGTGGATTGGACTGAATTGATTCGACACAAAAGGATCGATCGGCATCGCCGCAATTTGAACCCTGAATGGATTGCATTTGGAGAGATATAGAGATCGCTCTCGAGGTTGATATCAATGGAACGGCCCTTCCATTGTTCTCCGCACAGATACACGACGACGACGACGACGGACGTGCTGAAGTGGGAGTGGAGCGCAGGGTATACGCGGTACCGAAAGAATGATATATGGCATAAGGAACCGCATCACGATGAAACCTATAAAGAAGACGAGTTCTGATGCCTCCCCAAAAGTGGATTTGGTGAGCAGCACCTTTTATCTTTGTGGGAGATTTAAAGGCTTGGTTGTTGTAAACGATGATGACTGGGCAAATGATCGTGATCATTGGCAGACAATTTGTTTTTCTTCATCAGTCAATCTCAAAGTCATAGTTCGATGTGTTGACCTCTCGCATTGAAACATCAGTTCCTCGGCGCAGATACAAAGATGAATTTGTATCTCGATCGAGTGTGACTCGTTTCGTTTTGAATTCAAATCATGCTGCGAACCAAGTTGCTTAGGTGCGCGGCTGCGCGGCAGTGATGATGGCTACAGGGTGACAGGAATGCGCCACGTCATCGTTTCAACTGATCATCCACCCGCTGCGTCTGTTTCGCCAAAAAAAAAAAATATATCTCTCCACATACAAACACTGTTCTGCCGAAGGCAATGGCTGGCGATGTTGGATACCTCGAAGCTTCAATTAAAACATAGCGCAACATTAACGTCTTAGCTTTGTCTCACACACTATAGGGGCATTTGGGTTTTATGTGACACTGATGTTCAGGGCTGTAAATAATCCGGGCAATATGGGGGAGATGGAGATGGGAAATAAAGAAATCTATTGTGACATTGTGAGGAGAACATTCAAATGGAAATTATTGGACCTTTTGATAGAAGAGCGCCACTTTGGATCGAATCGGACCCTCCGGTGCGGTGGTCTGGTCATAAAAATTTACTGGCTAGTTATAAATTATTGAAATACAATTCCAACACGCTCGAGTAGTTTATTGCTTTTTAAGGTGCGCGCGCGCACTATACGGTGAAACAATATTCTGTGGAAATTCCAAACCAGTTAGTGATGTGCTCCTCCGCCAGCGCCGCCGCCGACGCCATCACCACCGCCCGCTCTCGCATGCCTGGGAATATAACCAAACCAACGCAACAAAGTGAAAAAAATACGGTGTCACTACTCGCTACCATTTCAATTCTTGGACCTTTTATATACCTGATTGGAGGGGATTAGTCCTAAAATGCCAGCAATTGATTGTTAATTGTAATTGTTGTGCTGTCGTTCTTGTGTTGTGCTACAGAGGGTACTCTCGCACTCTACTCGTAATCCGAAGGAAATGGGCATCTAACATGGTATCTGACTACGACTCAATTGTATGGCAATAAATTAGATTGGTACTTAGATAGAGCTGCTGCACTTGGGACAAGGGTGCACAGGAATTCCAGTAGATAACATTTCCAGAACCTGCACACGATTGCACTTCGTATCATTTAACATGAGAGCGTGGGGTGTCTTGATTCAGAGAGTCAGAGTGAACTATTTTTTGCGTGGAAACGCCCAGTCAGGACTGGCAATGGATGCTAGTGCCAGAGGCTATAGTGGTATATCAATTCCGCGTATTCACGCGGATATGAGACACTTATTCTACTGCGCACACAAACTGCTCTCGCTGTAATGATATTAATGGCATAAAGGATATTCAGAGGCTTTTTACACGTGAAGTTAATGAACAAAACAAGATCAAAACAAAAAAAAAACGAGTTGGACTCTACTTGTCGATGGACGTTATCGAGTTTACTGGACTAGCATACTGTTTTCTTCCTACAAGAGGCTTCCTGTCAGACAATCACATACATGTACCTACTTAAAACAGTATTGAGAAGAAGTCAGGAGAAGGAATATAGGAAGTGTTTTTGGTACTTTTTCTTGAAGCACTTTTTTAAAGTCTTACTCAGGTCAATTTTTCAAAATATAATTTAAAAGTGTCTGTCATGTTATGATATTTTTCAAGCTATAGACTTGAGCTTGTAAAAAGCGAAAAGATGGGAGCAATTATTAATTCATCAGATCAGTCATGTAGGCATAGGTATAGGTACCTACTTTGGTTTGAACTGTGAAATTTAAGAATTTAACTTGGGTTAATATTTTTTTAATATTTTAATATTTCCTGTCGAAATGAACAATAACCCATTCCAAGTTTATTCATTTTATAGTCAGTTCCTTTTCAAGTAGAGTTATAAAATAGTTCAATAGCGATAGAGCAGATTCAATGTGTAAGACATAATGAAATGGTTCAATAGTCGGAATATACAAACGTTTGAATATGTATGATGTTGAACACTTTGAACGAATGGTTGATATTTTTGATTATTATAGAGAGGAACTTAGGCCGCATCGTGACTTCTAAAGTTTAAGTGGGAGTCAGCAACACTCTCGTTGTTTATTAATGCGCTTATAATTTAACTGCCAAGTTTCTTTGGGTATTGTTACTTGACAACTGTCAAAAATCATTACCTCATTTATCCGGACTATAATGATGGTCCCATGTTAGAGGCTGATTCATATAATTTTTTAACATTCGCATTTAAAACCGAAGACGGAGTTGGGAGCGGTATGTTCACAAAAGTTTATTATTCTGAGTCCCAAGCCATTGTAACGTGTTCCAAGCGGAAATCATGGCGATCTGAGGGGTCCTATCATGGTTCAGAGAAAATGTGGCACTTTCGACAAATACCTGCATTTTCTCGAATGGTCAAGCTTTTAAATCACTTGGCAATGTTTCTGCAAACTCTGTAAACGACGCCCGTGACTGTCAATCGTCTCTTACGGAGATGACAGAACATTCCGGGTCATTTCTTCATCGCTTTATAGAATAGTCAAAGTGGTCGAAATAAAGAGACAATTCGTCAAATGTTATACACGTGGTTTCACAATTGGTCTAAGTGCATCGGTCGTTTTTCCGGCAACCGCCTTAACCTTACCTATAGTCTAACCCATGTCTGAGAGTAAGGTTCTAGCTTGCTAACTTGAAGTTGGATAGTGAAGGGGTTGTCGGCTATTTATACCAGCTCATCTGCGTAAAGAAGTAAATTATTGAGGATTCCGGCAAGGATAACGCTTCGAAAGCATATCAGACTATAAAAAATAAATAAAGTGGCGCAACATAGCGAGGAGCCCAGCGCCTAGCGCATTTCTCACAACCATGACTTGTCAGGCAATGGAAGGTTATTCCGATCGGGTAATGGAGAAAGCGCTTTTCATGGCAATGAGTTTACTAACGGTGAACTTGCCAATTGCTCACGAAAGGCGATACCCGTGGAAAAACATTTTGCATCTGTTGGGATTCGAACCACTAACCTCTGGGTTAACAGAAGACACGCTAACCACTACGTCACGGGTACCACCGTAGAAGACATATCTTCATAATAAATACTGCGATGCGAAAAGCAAAGCACTCAAAATGCATCCTTGTGGTAAGCCCGCAGATATTTCAAGTCATTGCTGCACTTGTTGTAGCGAAGAGCTTGGTAAAAGAAACTTCTGCGTTCCGGGACATTCCTAACGAAGCCAGTTAGTGAAGAGCCTGTTTGTTGACTGTATCAAATGTAATGTCAATGGTGAAGCAGTTTGTATTTTTAATCCAGAGAGACAATCTTCAATATATAGTACGGTCTTGTCACTCTAAGGCATCGGTTCCCTTTAGAACACCAAAATTGAGTCTGGTTGAGCGCTGTTATTGGTTAGATGGGGGATCGTCTGTAGGTACGTACAACCGCGTGCTGTTGTCAGTTGTTGTGTCTCTTGTGGGTATATCATCCGACGGTCTTTGTAACCAGTGCTGCAGTATGTAATGCTTCGTTTCGTAGCGTTTCGTTTCGTTTCGTTATAATACGTGGAAGAAATCTTTTTCATCGTATCGAGAACGGAGACTCCTCTGTGGTTTTTAGGCTGCCTCACATTGCTGATTTTGAAGAATTCCAAGAGTGTTCCTTCACCGCTGGGCCTTTATTGTTCTTCATTGCCAACTAATAGAAGTTGGTGAATCCAGTTGTGAGATGTGCAAGTTCTGTAGTGCGTACCTACCTAATTTTAAGCCGACAGTAAAGTTCTTAAATGTGCATCCTCTCATCATAAGCGTTTGACCGAACTCTTTTAAACTATTTTGTTATCACATAGCCAAACTTGTGAAATACATAGTTCACTTTATTCGGAAGTACATACAACTTAAAATCCTTAAGCTTAAAATCCTTAAAGGCACAGAGGTGCAGATTCCTGACGTGAATATCGTTTGACGTTCCGAAAAGTTTAACTTAGGTACTCAAATGATAGTTTTGCGGAGTTTGCTACAGTCTTTGTCAAACCACTTATTCTTTGGTGTGTAAGAGATAATATTTTTATTCGTACCTGCGGTTCTGCAGCGTAAATTACTCTTGTGATGTTATCCCTTATTTGCGGTAGAGACCTTTCTGACCAATTTTGTAACAAAACACAATTGTGACCTAGGAGTGTCTGAAACTTATGAGTCTTGCTTTCAATAGATCTCGGTTTTCGAAGATGATCCCAATAAATCTTCTACAATTTTTCGTTGACGAGATTTTATGCGAATTCCCCGCTAGGTACTCATAAATACTGCAAAACAGTCCAGAATACGATAAAATTCTTCCAATTTAGCAGTTCAATTTGATAAATTTTAAGTGGAATAGTTCAGCCTCACTTTGATCTGTACAAATTATCAAACAGATTTGGACCTTTTCGAAGCTACCTACATTCTCGTATAAAAGGCAAACATTAGGCCCTTCTTTGCTTGCCCGGTGCTTGAATGCAAACTTCAAATTTTTATAATAAACAGGGACACCTCTAGGGAACTAACAATTAATATTTTTTACTCAATCACACTTTTGCGACAGACTGTATGTGTTGCAGGTACATCATACTAAGGAAGGCTATTCCAATGAACAAACATATCGTCCAAACACATGAATGTATATCTAATTCCTTGTAGAAAAACCTACACTCTTCGCTCTCGCACTTACCACATTTAAGCCATTCTGGGCCGGACATTAGCCACAACTAATGGGAATGATGATGATAGCACTTAAACACGATATCCGTTTCAATTTGTTTGGATTTCTTCAATTTAAAAGGTGATAATTTTCTACTTTATGGCCCCTGACATGTGGGCCACCCATAAAACTGATATCGCAACTCGATGTTATTCACACTTACGAAGATTGTCGCCGATACTCCTTCACCGTTCGTCGGACGTCCGTCGTCGTTGTCGTCGTCGTTGTTTTGATCTGGGCACAGTGCGCACACTGTATAACATGCCATGAAAGCGCGATGTGAACTGCTTCGGATACAACCGACCCAGCAACTTCGTATTCAGATAAGACCCTCAGCCAGGGCTGTTCCTTTGGAATTTTATTGGGTATAGTGTTGTTTCACGGAATTGACTTCATCATCAATATGCAGCCTCAGCCGCAGACAGAGCCGTAGCCACCACAGCAACAGCCACAGCCGCAACCGATTGACTTCTCTAAAAGGTGCACTTTCTTGGCCATCGGAGGATGTGTGGCCGTATTTTATCTGGTTACGACATAATGTAGAATAGGAATGCTATGCGATTCAGGAATCCAAAGATGGTCTCCCTATATCTATACTCGCCGAGGTCAAGCCAAGAATAATTAACATTTCGAGATCTAGTTGACCTGAGGTCGCACTCTTCAGATCAGCATTCCTGCTGCTGTGCGCACCACATGATTCCAAAATGATGTTCGGAGTAAAGGGATATATAGGAGTTTTCCCGCAGGTTTTGGGCTGGTTTCGTTGTTTTGTGGGTGATTTGACCATTGATTGATGATACAGTTAAGCCACACAAACCCCACCCGACGGACTAAGAAAAAGAAATGTTAATTAAATTAAAACCATTCTTTTGAAATTCTCCGTCATAATAATGTTTATTTGTATACTCGTATATATGCACCTTTATCATCTACCTATACTCAACAACAATCCGCTTGATGATGCCACTCAGCGGGGCTCTGAACTGAATTTGTATCTTTCGACATTTCCTTTTTATCTGTTAAATCTTCTCAGATCGATTTACAAACATTATTTTGGTAGATCATATCATGGATCAATTGCTCTTCCATAGGTGTGGATTTTCACGCGCTCTCTGGGGTCCCGGAATCAATAGAAATCGCCATTAGTTTTTGGTTTTGGATCCCACTCTCATCTAAAGCAATCAATTTATATTGTTAGGAAACATTTCTCACGAAATAAAAAATTTTCAGTTAACTGTGCACGAGTTGTTTTTGAACAAAACATTTGCCATTAGCCTTTCATTTGTCAATCGGGCAATGTTGGAGGTAAACAAATTTGGGCTTTGCTTAAGTGTCTGTTGGTCTATTGTGTGAAACTGATGGAAGTTGTTTTGATTTGTGTTTCATTGTGTAACAAAACAATAAATAATACACCATAGTAATGATTTCAATATGACTTTAAAGGAGTCCTTGTTCTTCAGCATAAAGAGTGGGGTGTTGTTTAATCATGATAGTGATGGAATATCTGTGAAAGTTGCTATTTTTTGGGCATAGTTAAAGGTTCTTGTCCCAAACTCTTTACACAAACCCAGTTGTTCTGTCAAATTCATAAGACATTATTACATAGTTTTTGAAAAGCTGCATTTAATCATGGCTGTGATGTTTATCTCATTAAGAAAGAGTTACAATACGTATGAGAATAGTATAGCTACCGTAGTTAATTCTACTTATCATTCCTTTTCTCATCAAATGTCTGCAACCAAAGAATAAATATGAAGGATCGTGGTGAAGCTTGCACAAACACTACCTTACCGTTGGTTGGGGGATAGCGCTGGCACAAATTCAACTGAGAAATAACCAAATAGTGCAGTCAATGAAGCGAAAAATAGGGCCCAACCTCCGAATTTTTTTACTGTGAACCGATTTGCATGAAATTTTGGAATTAGGCTCATCTTACCCTTAAATTCAAAAGTGAAAATTATTTGCACACCGCCACCACCCTGGGGGTGGTTGCCACCCCTTCTCGGGGGTGATTTTTTTTTTTTTTAATAACCTCGGATATCGATAGAAGGCTTAATTTTAAGCAAAAAAACAAATATAAAGTTTTTTGTTAAGTCCAATACTTTTCGAGTTATTGGCAATTGAAAATTCGCAATTTGTTCACGTTTTTCATCTATTTATTGCAAATATCTCCTTAACTATACGTTTTATCGAAAATTTTATAATGAACAAAATTGTAGCAGGTAAAACATTGAACAATTTGGTTTTTTATAAAGTATTCTAAGAACAATATTAAGCTAGATATAAAAGATCAAAACCATTTTTTATTTTGTCTGAAATTTAATGGTTGTAGTCAATGCCATTTAGCGGCGAGCAGATGCATTTTATGCATTCTAATACAAGAGGATGTTTTGTAGTGCTTGAAATAAGCTTTAAAATGAGCACTATTAAAAGTCTTTTGCATGTAAAATAAGTGAGCTGTAGTGCAAATAAGGGGAGCATCTAATGTTTTTTTCTTTTAAATCAATGGCTTTCATAAGTGCCATTTCTACCAAAATTAAATTTAATCGTATTCCGCCTAAAATTAACTTTGTTATGAAGAGTTTGATAGATAGTATCAGTTTGGCTGCTTTTGGACACATATTTTTCAAAAAAGTCACGATTAAAAAAAAACAACAAATTTTCAAATTTTTAAAAACCCCACTTTTTTTCATAATATCTCAAAAATGACTACAGATACGTATAATAGTGTAAGAATAAAAAATTTTGGTATTTTTTTGACAAACAATTTGGTCTTTTAGTTTTTTCTGTCAAACAAAAATTGACGGAGATATGATTGTTTAAAGAGCGCGTGGCAGCGCAATCACAGCCTCTCTTAAGTCCTTTAACCCTTCACCGTTTTAGCAAAAAGTTGTTTACTATATATTGCAATCAAGGATGTTTTAGCTCTCTTAATTACCTTTACAATGGTTTCTTACAAATTGTGATAGCATAAAAATTGAAGGAGTTATGGTCCAAAATTTCATTGATTTAAAAGAAAAAAACATTAGATGCTCTCCTTATTTGCACTACAGCTCACTTATTTTACGTGCAAAAGACTTTTAATAGTGCTTATTTTAAAGCTTATTTCAAGCACTACAAAACATCTCCTTGTATTAGAATGCATAAAATGCATCTGCTCGCCGCTAAATGACATTGACTTGAAAATGGTTTTGATCTTTTATATCTAGCTTAATATTGTTCTTAGAATACTTTATAAAAAACCAAACTGTTCATTGTTTTACCTGCTACAATTTTGTTCATTATAAAATTTTCGATAAAACGTATAGTTTTGGAGATATTTGCAATAAATAGATGAAAAACGTGAACAAATTGCGAATTTTCAATTGCCAATAACTCGAAAAGTTTTGGACTTAACAAAAAACTTTATATTTGTTTTTTTGCTTAAAATTAGGCCTTCTATCGATATCCGAGGTTATTTCAAAAAAAAAAAATTCACCCCCGAGAAGGGGTGGCAACCGCCCCCAGGGTGGTGGCGGTGTGCAAATCATTTTCACTTTTGAATTTAAGGGTAAGATGAGCCTAATTCCAAAATTTCATGCAAATCGGTTCACAGTAAAAAAATTCGGACCTAAAATGCTTCATTGACTGCACTAAAAACCAAATAAATAAAACATGTGTTGCACCTAACGTCGTTGTCGAACTCAAAAACTTTTTTTTTTTTGACCCTTTATAAAACTTTTTTGTAGACTCTTCGAGTGTTATGCGACTTATCTCTTGTTTCGAATACCGAACTTGGGGCTGGGAATATTTTGCTGGCAGTCTGTTATTTTCGATGACGCTGCGATTGGTTGCTTTTTTGCAACTATGCTTAGCACCTTCGAAATAAGATAAAATTCAATTGACTAAGTACACAACTATGCACAATTTTTAGCTCTAAAACTGTAAAGCTTATGACCTCCAATGTGCTCAAATGGCTTTCATGCTGAGATAGTGTTGTTATAACAGTATTCCAAGAAGCCTGCAGTAGTGACATGAAGAATCTGCAATGCAGACTCATGGAGAAAAAATAAAACAGAGGCCAAATTAAGACATTAATGATCGAGAGAGTGGAGTTCTTTATATATATTTTATTGTAGCTGAGTAATTTATACATTTTCTTTTCATTAGACCTATATTGCACAATTTACAGAGATTTGGTATAAAGCTACCTTACTACTGAAAAATTTATAATAATGGTTTTATAATATAATAATAGTTGAGTTAATTGATAGAAGGAAAAGCTACAAGAAAAACCTTCATTGAATATTTGAGATGGAGAGAAGAGGAGGAAATATCTGAGAATCACCTCAGCCAAATTATAGACTTTTTACAATCTGTTTTCAAAGATTATACAAACATTTGTATATTAAGTAAGAAATAAATTAATAACAAAATAATGAACCAACAAGTGAATAAATAAATTAATAATTACACAAGTAAATATATACATATGCACATATATTTATATATATACGTTAACAAACAGTCAAATAAGGTATTAGATAAATTGGTAAATAAATTGATAAATAATAATATAAATAAGTAAATAACTAAGTAAATAAATAAGTGAATTGAGAGTGGAGTTGTTGTTTGGAAATTCGAGCTAAATTAGACAATTTCAGTCGGCTGCACATCTATCAAATGAGATTACGTTCAATCAATAGTGAGATAATTTTAAATTATGAAATTAAATAGCCCCATAATGCGAGTTGTACTGCTAAATTCATACAATTCTTATTACTCGTATTACTCGATAACGTGTGCTTCCTTGCATATAAAACATAAAACCATTTATAGGACATCAAAAACGCAAAAGAAAATCAACTTGGACAAGGTTCAACCATTCGTTGCTCTGGCTTCTGGGTTGCAAAACTACCAATTTCCAAATCCCTCAGTTTGAGTTTTAAAACTTTTTTCAATATCAGACCATTGCTATAAACAGTCAACGTTTTACTTTGAATTTCTCATATATGTGACACTTACTGTCTACCAAAGCCGTAAAATATGAACATTCGTACTAACTTCCTTCTCTGAAAAATTATACGGCATCAGAACGAAGACACAATTTTGAATCTTTTATTTATTTGCTTTTTTATTAAACGCTATGATCTATATCTCAAAGAGTTCAAGAAGGAAACTCTCGTTTTGTGCAAAAGAAAAGACGAAATGCTCGTTTTATAAACACCAATGCGAGTAAAAGCCGTTTTCAGACATAGGAAGTGCTGAAACCAATTTATTTCCATGCAAATTAGCTCAACTCTAAGTATTAAAACAATTGTCTCAAGACTTAGTAAAGTTTTTTTTACATAACAATCATTGGCAGTCGCAAGAATTATGGGTAATCCAAGCTGTACTTTACGTTCCGGTTTGCGTCGTTGATTATGTGTATAGTGTATGTGGATTAAATAAATAAATAGGGGTTCGTAACAGACCTGGGGGCTCTGGTCCCTACCGCATTTCTCTAGATCATACCTAGTGAGGGAATGGAAGGGGCCTAAAATTTTTTTGCTTTCAAAATTTTTTTTTGTCTAAACTTATTATTTAACATTTCAGCATATGTCCCTAAAATTTTAAGCCGGTTTAAGCAAAATACTTGTAGTTATTATCTTACTAATCTTCTCTCCTCACACTCCAACAACTGTGAGCTTTAAATTTTAAACGCATTTTTCTCAAAACAACATTTCAAAGTCCGTATTCACCGCCATTAAAAAACGACTTAATCGATTTGTTTCAAACTTTGCATACATTTTCTAGGTAGGTATAAAATACCTCCCACCTACGCTAAGTTTAAAAAAAAATTACATTAAAGGTGTCTCTTACCCACAAAATGGAATCTTTTGTGGAAAATAACAGTTTACACTTTAGAAGGCCACCAACATTTTTTTTAATGAAAGGAAAAATTTTCTTAGAACGTAGTGGACAGATTTCATAATGATTTGACTAAATTTTTCATTTCCGATAATTTCCGTCCAAGTTACAGTAACTTGCTGGGGGAAGCTTTGCTATACCGGCTTATGCCTCAATATTTTTGCGTGATAAAGTTGTACAACATAGTTAAAAGTATATTCAATATATTATACAAGAAGTGCGAATAAAAGTATTCAATCCATTTTTATAAAGAAGAAATACTGAAAGTGACCCTCCCTCCTCCTTAAAGTAAATGCTCATGGCTCGAACCTCAGAAACATTAAATTATTTTTCACGGGTATCGAAGTTCGCAAGGAACTGGTAATTTTCTAATAGAAATTACACCGGCCATGAAAAGGGCTTTCTCACTTAGCCAATCGTAATCGGCAAAAAGTTGGGAAACCTATCCCATTCCACCATGTATGGCTGAGAGAAATGCACTAGGCTCCGGGACTATCCGAGCACTTCTGCTGTGCCATTCTGTTAATTAATTTGTTCCTTTATTTGCTAATTAAACAATAGTTTTTATAAAAACGATTCAGACTTTAATCAGAGACTAAGTCTTACTTACTTACTGGAAGATCATCTGAAAGAATTTGCCGACTGAGCGGCCATGTACTTTTTTATGACAAGTTTCCAAAAAGGAGCTGTCTTCGTTGCTGTAGCTCATCACCTTTGTAATCACTCTTTTCATATTGTAGAATTTACGAGATTACCTCAAAAAATTAAATTATCTATTCTTATTCATGGGGGTTCTTATTAATGGATTCTCCTTAAAATACCTTTTTCAGAGTAGAAATTATTAAACTAGGTCATAGAAACTTTATGTTTTACTAAACGTAATGTTTTGCTTATGGAAAGGCCACAGCACTAAGGAAAATTCACCGATTTAAATAATTTCAACATGAATCCTCAAAGAAATGAACGACAGCATTCTTCAGCTCGACTGCGTTTGTGCGGGGTGAGAAAAGCCACTGCTGGCGGAATCTAGTTTCATTGTTCTTTTACAAGTTGGTATATCATCAAATTTACGTTGAATTTCATTGAAGGTGATTTGATTTAATAATAACTAGCTGAGCCGCCTGGCGTTGCTTGGGTCTGTAGTTCTAAGGTTCCCGTCCTCTTTCTTCCCTTTTCGTGGGAATATGAGGATGAAGTATAGTCTATATTACTGAAGATCGTATAGCATTCTAATGCTAAAAGAATTTTCTAAATCTGTCCTGTATTTTCAAAGATTCTGTTCCTATAGAGATCAAACTTTGACAGGAACCATCTCTGTACGAAATTAGAGATATTTACCATGAAAATTTCATTGTAATCCGTTGTGCGGCCTAGGAGTCTATACCGGACAAGCAAACAATCATACATCCTTTTTTATGTAGGTATATAGTTAGACTGGTTTAAAAAAGTGACTATTTTTTTCGAAACAATTCCATTTATACCTTCGAAGTGGTCTAAAATGATGCCTGTTAAAAGGAAAGCTCTTAATATTGATATTTTGAGGTCGGTCACTCATCGCAGATTTCCATTTCCCATACAAATTGTATGAAAAAAAAACTATTGAATTTTGTAATTTTATATTTCGGTCAAGAGCAAAGTGCCGAGATGAACGATACATATTTTTATAGAAAATAAGTTGTTCTACTAAAAAGGTTTCTTATCAATTTTCTAAAAATCCACTGCTTCAAAAGTTAAATTTTCATTATACAAGGTTAAGTTTAATTAAAAGTAAATTTAAGCTTTTTTTTCTTGATTTCTGAAAAAACTTTAACCTTGAATAACTTTTGAAGGAGTGGATTTTTCGAAAAATGATAAGAATCCTTTTATGTAGAGCAACTAATTTTCTGTGAAAATATGTATCATAAATGAATGATTTTATGATTTTAAGTGATAAGTTTTAACATTTTGTCAGAAATCAAGAATTGGAATTGGTTCGAGAAAAAAAATAGTCACTTTTTTCGAACCAGCCTAATATAGATAGATTGAAAGAGTCCTTTTACGAGCACCTCACTCGCACTCCTATAATATGTTTCTTCATTTCAATTTCTATGTAATCTGCAGTATTCGATTGAATTCAAATGGAAGCAGGACTTTGATCGAAAATATGAAACGCTTCCAAAAAGAAACAACTCTCTAAGTCTTAAGAACAAAATACATTTCTTCTTTTTAAAAGTCCGAATGGTCCTAAGCGCAGAAAAGATAAATCTCCCTTCTTTCCGATTTGTTACTTCAAACGAGCTATGTACAGAAGACGTTAATATGAAAAGGGAGGTAGATATGTATGCATCCCCCGTTTGAGCGTGATTTCACTCAACCACGTTTCTCATACCATCAGAAATCTATTAATTAATGTTTCCAGAATAGGTGTTAATTGTATGTTTGTGCGCACACAAACGACAAATCAATTAGTCTAATTGATGAACATGCGCGATAATTGCATAACTAAGCTTGAAAGGCCTTTCCTATAGATAAACGAGTCCACATCTATATTACATGCTGAAAGCCAGCCGATGATGAAATGCAAATGCAAATACACATTCACAATAAAGAAGAAGCAGCCAATACTCTCTCGAAAGCAGCGAAAAGTAAAAGCCCCCTGAAGCCGAAATACCAATGACGAGTGTAGACTGAGACTCCTCACATTGAGAAGCTAATCGCAACTTATTTGCGCCATATAAAACGAAGTCAAAACAAGTAAAAGATTGCAATTTCTGTATCTGGCTTCGGACTGCGAATAAAGTCACGTAATTTATTCCTAAAAAACTCTCACGGTACTTTAAATATAATTTTCCGTTCACATCGCACATTTACTGCATACCCGGCTTCGTGGTCGTTCGTCGTTGTCGTTGTGAAGTGGATTCAACAGCAAAAATAACAACACCAACGAAGACGACGCACCACTGCACCCTACAACCACCACAAATAGCGATGTTGGAGCAATCGGCCAAGAATATACCAACCAAATAAAATCCAAACACTGACGCAAAACTTGAAATTCTTGTACGTGCGACGATTTCACCCTCGGGCGATTTCTACCGACCGGACCATTTGGGTCGGTGCTGTGGTTGCGCGGGGCTGCAGCATCAGATTGGCGAGTGCAATATGGTTACTTGAAGTAAGTTTATTACTGGTTACGCTGGCAAACGAAGTTGCCGTCTAGGCGCAAATCCACTAGGCAGCAGCCAACCAAATGAATGGCCAACCTTCCATTCCGCGCAGCTCTGCAGCAGCCTCAGCAGCATCAGCAGCAACAGCAACAGCAGCGAAGATCGAAGAGAGGTCAAAATAAGGAAGACGACCCAAACCGAGACACGAACGCGCAGAGGCGCATCACCATCAGGCCTACCCCCGCACACTCGCCATTCGGCACACGGTACACGGTACACCACCCGAAAGACTAAACCAAGCTGCCCAGCAGACAGTTCAAAGGAACAGAGTTATTTATAAGGGGCAGTAAAATAAAATATTTCACCAGACCGGCCGGCCGAATGAATCCCGAACAGATTCCCATAAGGAGCCGCCTGCTAGAGCATCAACGAATTTTGAATTATTACCTTCGTTTACTTCTTGTTGGCAAAGAGTCAAATTGGTCGGCACACGCTCGCGGGCACACGTCATTTCCCACGGATCTGCTCTGCTGCCAGCCACGGTTGCGCATTACTAAACACTGAACCTGAACAGTGCATGTCAGATGCAAGCGGCTGGTGTGCTGTGCTGTGCTGTTGCTGTGCAGTATGCATGTTCGTCTAGGTATGTAAAAAAGAAATCTCAGATTTGCCAACATGGCTAATCAAACTGACGACAGAAACGGTCCCCCGAAGAGTTTTCTGCTCATCGTCGCGTCGGTGTCACCCACTGAGCGGGCTCATTTGGTGACATAGAAGACACCACCTAGAACAGCGCTATGCGTTGTGTAAACAAATTAGCCGCATTATCTGGAGTTGCATGTTCGCGCTAAGCACAAGATCACGCCAGAGCCAACATTAATAATCGACTCACACATTGCAATTAAATTGTAGGTGAGTCGTACTGGTGACCATAGCCATTGTAGCAAGGTGTCATACCGGAACGAATATGCATTGCGGGCAAGGTGGTTGAGTTATAACAGAGGGTGTTAATGTTTTCAAAATTAACGACGGACTACGTCTCGTAAACATTTCCTTTGTTGATACTGATGTTTTCTGGAGCTTATGAGTTTTGTTTGCATGTCTTTAAGACTGAAAACTGCACCAATTAAGTGTAAATGGCTTGGCCGGCTGAGCAAAGTGCTAAATGGATACAACTTCAAGTTTTCATTTTGATCCACTTTAAGGGGCGCATTTGTAAACACTCTCCTCGTCGCGTCGTGAAGGTTTAGAAGAGGAAATTCGATCCGTTGCACTCACCCACGGAAAATAAAACCAATGTCAAAGAGATGCGCGACAGAGCTTCAATATATTCTCGTTTTTATGTGAGTATCTCGTTTTGGACAAAACCAAAATGAATTAAAACGCTCAAAGGTGGTGGTCTCGCGTCGTCGCGATGATATTGTTTGTTGGGCCGTCAGACCGCATTGCACTGATAAACCCCAAACCATGAAGACGACGGCAACGACAACGACAATGACAACGCCGAATGCAGAACAACGAACACCGAACACCGAACGACGACAACAACAACAACAAGACAACTCGAGAGATAAAACAGACACAGTCTACTTGGAGTAAGAGCATCCCTCAATTAATTTCATTATCACGTCCCCAAATTGATTTGTCGATTAAGTCCCCTGATGGCCAAACAACTAAATTTGTCTTCTGATACAGATCAACATTCTCATGCATCGATGGGTCGTCTCGTCTCCTCTTCATGCTTCATGGTTGACAACACCGAAAGGATGACAGCAAATTTGACCTGCCCAACGACCGACGAACGGCAAACGACACGACACGACGGCTACGCAATGCACGCCAGCCGAACGGACGGACGGATGATTGAGACGACTTTATTGAGACGATGACCACCATGAGCACGAGCACGACCAAAGAAGAAGGGAAACAATTCCAAATTGAGGCAACTATTTGGCCATAACTTACGGCTAAACACTTTCGTAGGCCGTATTCCTAATTAGCCCACACGGACGGGCGACGTGAGAATTAATAGTTGACACTTGTGTTGCCACACACTTTTGAATCAGGCATTGGGATTGGGATACTAGTGCGCTGTTGCTGTTGCTGTTGCTGTAGCTGATGATGATGATGCTGATGGTGCATCAGCAACAGAATGGCCGGTGGTGTTGGAAAGTGTCACCTGTTTTATCTAAACGATGAATCAGTATCACCAACTGCCGTGGAGGTCCAACTTTTCAATCACATTAAAAACTTAATTGTGTTGGACTCCTTGGATGACTCTGGTGTCTTATGGCACACTGGGTGCACTCAAGTCCTCCGTATCCGTATCTATACGCAGCTCCAGCATACGTTCGATCTACGGTCGGTGGGTGACTTGTTTTCATTTTATTTCTTACTTATATAGAAGTCAATTACCATTTCGATATCAGGAGGAATCTAAAGGTTGGTGGTTAGCATTACGGATGCAGGTGATCCTTTGGCAATGCGCACGCGCACCTCTCTCACATGTGGGTAATTTCAGTCGACGCTGTGGGAAGATTTTTCATAGTTCCGTTTGTAATTTATTCGAAAACGATAAAATGCTTGTGATTAATGAAGTTTTTTCCTGTTTTTTGTTTTGTTGGCATTTCTATGTGCGTAGAGTAACACGTTTCTCTTTTGTGCTGATAACGAAAAGTGTGAAGAGGTTTTAAGTTTTCACATCTGGCTGTGTGCTCATAGTCGACCAAAAGAGTTGCTGAATGGTTAAACAAATTAATTCTTTATTTTGTTTCAAAGAAACTAATGTAACATTTTTACCAGACATTCATTACGAAATATCAGCTTATAAATATTCAAAATAAATTTGTAGTAATTTTTTTTTCTCAACAGACGTTCTTTGCCAAGGTTGTAGGGCCATAAAATAAGTTCTTTTTTCTTCAAGGGGTAGGTAGCATGTCAATAAACGGGTTGTGTTTTTTTTTACTTTATCAGGTTGACATTTGGAATTTTCTCATGGTTTTATTATAGAACACTCCACTCAACACTTTCTGTTTCAAAAGACTTTCGAACTTGGTTTTCGACGTTGGTTTCGCGTTATTTGTAGCCTTGGAAAGTTTTTCTTTTAGATGCAAGTAAGAGCTTGTTCACCGTTTTAAAACACTTACTCAGAGAAAGAAGTAGGTACCTACCTATTTAAAATTAGTTACGGTTAACATATAAGATATCATTTCAAATCGAATGGATTCCGATTTTGTATTATTTGAAATGATCACCAGTTCACTTTTATAACAAATTTCTTTTCACTTTTAATCAAATTTGACTTTTGAATTAAGGAGATTTACTTTAAACATCCGATTGTGAAATCCTTTTCTTAATGGTTAGGGTGTCGGCCTTTAACGGTTGTGCGAAATACGTCAAACCCCAGGGCTCCTCGCTCTGTTACGCCACCCCCTATATTTATTTATTTAAAATATCCTTCTTCACTAGCTAATCGAAATCGGCTAAATATTGTAAATCTCTTCCATTTTCACTAGTTTTTTTTTTTGATTAAAATTTAAAGAACACAGAAAAATATAAAAAACATAAAAAAAGTAAAAAATTAAGGGGATTACTGCGCAGGAGACAAAAAACAATAGCGGATATGCAGCCCTTCAAAGTTTAAATCTCGCCGTGCAATGCCTAGGCCAAGGGAATGATCTGTAACCAATGGGTAAATTTCAAGTCGATAACTTTAGTTTTTAAGTTATGTTGCACTGCGCGAAGGGAAAAAACGTTTCGAGAAAGACGCGTTCAAAGTTTTCGCCTTTTTATAGTAATTTATGTTTACACTACAGTAATTAAACCTTCTGTTTCCATGAAATGTTCGTATTCCGTATTCCGTTCCGTTGATAAGCGTGGTGTGCGAATTTACCTACTGTACCCTCGACGACCGATGCTCTCCGTAATGGAATCAGCCATTCCGAATATCGATAGAACACAGTAGGAAGAGGAACACAGCACAACATATAGGTTGAAGTTACCAAGAAACCGATATAGCAACACGGACCTACAACAGCTTCCAGGATCGAATCCACTTCCACCATCGAACTAATCTCCTTTCTCACCACCATTACAACCAACGACCGTCAGAACTGCTCAAGCCGACGAGAACATACAAGTTATTTATTTAAGAAACAAGCAAATCTTAGCCATAGCAACCTTTTAATTGAAATGTATAAAACCCGTCAACTTAACGAAGCAGAGCCCCTTCTGTGCTCGCAGATTTTAAAAAAATTGCTAAGAATTTTTAATGATAGGTAGACAATAATATTATAAGACAAATGAGCCTTTTAATAAAAACTTAAATTGTAAAAAAATAATACCTGCAGTAGTAGATTTGAAGCCTATCAGTTTCAGGATTATCCAGAGACTTTGGAGGCTACATATAAGGCTAAAAATACGGGAAATCGTTAATTTAGATCGTAAATAATTTTTAAGCCATTAAAAAGTGCAAAATAAAAGTTCCAGACAGTTATACCTCCTAAAAACAAATAGCAATAGAGTGGGGAGTCTCAAGAAGTTGGCACGTGACCATACCCCTGATTCCAACCCTTCTTGCAATCTTAAATAAAAAACAAAAAATTGTTGATATAAAATAATATCGCTATATCTGGAACTACGAAAAACGTTGGAAATAAATTGGCGACTAAATAAAAGAAATAAGTGGCGCAACAGAGCGGGATGCCCCGGGGCCTAGCGCATTACTCACAACCATTCCTTGTGAAAGAATGAATGGGTCCTATAGTTTTCTGCCGATTCCGAACAGCTTATCGAGAAAGCGATTTCGGAGGACTTTCCAATTCCTCGCGAAAGGCGATCCGATAATCATGGAAAAACATTTTTGGCTTCTGTTGGGATTCGAATCACGAACCTTCCGCATAACAAGCAAGCATGCTTACCATCACGCCACAGGTTCCACACAGTTGGCGACTAGCTGAATTAAAAGACAAATTTTGTGCCACTTTTAAAAATTGTAAAAATGAAATTTGTGGATGAGAATAGTTCCAGATATAGAGAATTCAATAAAAAAAAGCTATCAAAAAATTGCTAGCAAGTGGTAAGTCAGTCCTGAACTCATCAGCTACTAGTTTTTTTGTTTTGTATCTTTGCTGCTCTTTTGTTTTTTTCTGTGTTCATTGATGTTAGTAAACTTCAAAAAAAGTGAATGGTAAAAATATTGGTTGCTTTTTTACGCAATAAATAAATAGTACCGTGCAACAGAGCGCGTAGTGCCGAGCCTAGCACATATTTCCCACATTTTATTGCCTATTCGAACGATTAATAGAAAAAGCACCTATCATGGCGGAGAAATCGTTATCGAAAGACCTGCCAGATTATCGCGAATGGCGATACGATAACCGCTTGGAAACAGTTGAATGCTTCTTGTATTCGAACATCTAATTCCTTTTTATTAGGCAGACACGTTGAATGAAAAAATTTAGATTTAGATTTTTTTTTTCATGAAGAAGAATTAGCGTGCTAGGGCTCAAACTATAAACTTGAAGGAAGCTAAGCATCATATCGAGCAAGATTATTCAAAACGGGAACTTGGGACCGTGCGACTCGGCTTTTTGGCAAGGCACAATGGATATAAAGGATGACTCACTGGCGGACTTAGTGTCACGATTGGTGCATAGGACTGGCAGGTGGTTCCACCTTATCTAGGAGGACATTGATACACCTCGATTCTGAAACTGTGCTGACCTCACCAACCGATTCGATGATGACACTGCTGTTAGATGAAGACTGAGTGATTTTGGGTGTGGAGCGTATCAAAATGAGTTCCAGATTTGAAAGAACTGCCATAAAATCGTTGCGAGATGCTCTTGCATTAACAAGAAAAATCCCACCAACTAAAATGCTTTTCTTTGAATACCAATTTTTCTGAAATCGCACCCGATCAAAGTATCGATTTATTATTATTGCGCTCTTTGAAGTAAATTGTCATCCATGTTTTTTTAAGAGACATGCTTACCAAACTATAAATAACAACAAAAATGTTGATTGCATATATTTACCTTTTTACACTCAGAGAAAAAAACCATATTTTGAATAAGAATTCCCATTGTTTCAATGATTTTTTACGATTAAAATTGGTCAATAGGACACAGACCATTACCGTAACAGTTTTGGAACTATTATTATAATGGTACGTCTGTATTATTGTTTTAAAAGTTAAATAGTTTTGAAATAATAGTCTCTCTTATTAATAATCAATGGTTGGTACTATAACAGACTTAAATTAATAAGCAATGTCCTATTGAAAATTAATCTGGTAATACTATTGATTCAACAGTGGAATACCATTGCTTAGTTTCGAAATTCGAACTCGAACGTATGTATTTGTAAACGGATGTATAGTGTTGTACTATTGCTTTAATAGTATAATCTTACAATTTCTATGGTATGTTTTTCAAAAATGTATAGTACGCATTATTGTTTCAATGCGATGCTTATTAATTCAATGGTATATAAACTATAAGATCTTATGGTAAATCGCCTTTAAGTAATAGGAAAACCGTATTAAAACAAAAATGTAGTACAATTAAAACAAAAGTGTTGTACTATTGTTCGTACTATTGTTTTAAAAGTGATGTACCATTATTTTAATAGTCAAGTACTAGTGTTTTAGTAGTGTAATACTATTATTTTAATAGTGTAGTACTATTGTTTCAATAGTGTTGCAATATTATTTCAATAGTGTAGCACTTTTGTTTCAAAAAGGTAGTACTATTGATTTTAGAGTGTAATACTATTGTTTTAAAAGTGTCGCACTATTGTTTTAATAGTTTAGTACCAGTGTTTTAATACTGTTATACTATTATTTTAATAGTGTAGTATTATTATTTCAATAGTGTAGCACTTTTGTTTCAAAAGTGTGGTACTATTGATTTTATAGTGTAGTACTAATTTTTTAATAGGGTTGCACTATTGTTTTAATAGTTAAGTACTTTTGCTTTAATAGTATTATGTTATGACTTTCATAGTATACATTTTTTAGAATTAATGGTACGCATTATTGTTTTAATGTGATATCTATATCAATTTAATAATAACAACATACGTTTTGCATTTTATGAGGTATGTACTATTAAATTGATAGATATCATATTAAAAAAACAATACGTACCACTATGTTCCAAAAATAAAAAGCTGAAAAGGTAAAGCATTATTGCAGATTAGATCCAAGTCCTTTTGAAAATATACTCACTTTTACATTCTCAGTGATAGTTATCCATAACCTGTTTAAATAAAAATCTACAAAAAAAAAATTAATACAAGTACTCAAGTAACATTTTACAATTTTACTTTAACATTTATTTAAACTTTTTAAAATATTTATACAATTTATATTTTCTCTTAAATTTAAGTGTTTTAAATAGGTTTTATTTAACAAAAAACTTAACTAAACATATTTTCTGTACAATTAGTTCGATATAAAGATACAAATTTAAAGTTATGAGTTTAAAATAATATTGTTGTTGGACACCAATTTTTATGTTAAGCAAATGTTTTTAAATTTTTTTTACCCGAAACACTTTTAATCCTGGCCAAAGTTGAAAAAGTTTGGATTTATTCGTTGGCTTTGATTTTTCATAGTCGAGTTCAACCTGCAATTATTAATTTTAAAAATGTTAAAATTAACTAGATCAATGTTTCATATATATTTTTTAAGGAATACATAATATAAAAATACATAAATATGTTACAACTGACTGACTGTAACCTTTTTTGAATTAAATAAAAAATGAGATGTCATATTGACTTACAAGCGTATGTCCCAGAGAATGCTTAAACAGTGGCCATTTTGTAGAGACATTTAAACCCTCAGTTTTTATATCCAATCTCCGCTCTTGGAATACTGTAGTCCATTTTGTCTGAACTTCGGACCATGGCTCATTATTGTGCGTCAGCCAAATAATGGTTTGCTCAGCTTCTTCGGAGTTAACGTCAGCTAATATCTCGTCAATTGGGGGATCACATACGAAAGTTTCTATAGGAATAAACAAAATTACATAAAAAAAAAGTTAAAACCGATTTTGTTTTTTACCTTCGTCCTCGATGCCCTCAGCTATTAGTTGTCTTTTTAAACCTCTTAATTTTATCCGCGCATTTACGGCCTTATCGTGAAGCTTACCGGTTGGATTAAGCCCACGACCTCTTTTGTGCAGATAATAAGCAAAATGAAAATATGAATATAATAATAATAATAATGGAATATTTAATAAATGAAATCAATGTGCCTGTCAAGAGGGTAAGATTTTTGACTAAAAACAGTTTAAATCATATTCCTAGCACAAACAGTTTTGAAATGGCAGCACTTCCTGTTGGAAGTATTCATATTTTCAAAAAAATGATTTTTTCAAAACTTTCAAAGTTTTTGATTTTACGGGATATTGACTTTGCTGCCATTTATGCTAGGAATATTATTTAAACTTTAGTCGTAAATAATATCATCTTCACAAGCACATTGATTTTATCAATTAATTAAAAACACTTAAAATGAAGTAAATCAAAGTTTCATTGAAAAAACCCAATTTTGAGGGACATTGACTTGCTGCCATTACCTTACTAATTTAATGGGATATACTATAAATTGGAATAAGGTAATGGGATACACACCATAAATTTCGCAAAAAAATGTGCCCTTTAATGGGATATACTATTATCGATTTGAGGTAATGGGATAAATACTATTAAAATTTAACGGGACTTTTAAGGAATGGCTTTATCTGAATCTGATTTTAGAAAATTCGAAAAATGGTAATAAAACACTCAATGAAACACATTTATTATCATGATAAATTATATAGACCACACCTGAGTTCAATAGTTTTCAATTTTGTTTGTTTTTTTTTCTTTTTTACTGAATTTTTAAACAAATATTTTATTTCACTATTAGCTGCACAACTAAACGACAACTACCTATATGAAGGCAACGACTGTAATGGCAAAATATTTGCCATCCTAAATTAGCGAAACCTTACTATTTTAATGGGATATACTATAAATTGGAATAAGGTAATGGGATACACACCATAAATTTCGCCAAAAAATGTGCCCTTTAATGGGATATACTATTATCGCTTTGAGGTAATGGGATAAATACTATTAAAATTTAACGGGACTTTTAAGGAATGGCTTTATCTGAATCTGATTTTAGAAAATTCGAAAAATGGTTGTTAAATTGTTAAATAACTCGTTAATTTTAATTTTTCGACTAAAAATTTATATAATAAAAGTTGTTCAAAATTTAATTTGCTATAACTTTGATAAAAACACTTTTTGCCTACGATTGTTATTTTTCGACTTAGTCTGTAAAACAAGTTTATTATCGTATCATTTGGCCTTGTCAAAATAAATCTTTTTAGCAGTCTGAATTTTGGAACAGAGACAGAGGCTATTACTGATGTGGTTTGCTGTCTAAATAAGCTCCCTAACTTCCCCTAGTACTGTAGGTCTATTATAGCGGATAAAAGGTGAATAAATAAGTTCATCGCTTAAAACCTATTTTTTTACCTTTGACTCTTATGACGGATTTACCGTGCTTAGGGAAGTTAGGGAGGCTCTTTACACTGCAACCACTTCAATACTAGACTGTATCCAAAAATTCAGACTGCTTAGAAAAATTTACTTAAAAAAATTTATTTTTACTATAGGCCAAATGATACGATAATAAACTTGTTTTACAGACTAAGTCGAAAAATAACAATCGTAGGCAAAAAAGTTTTTCAATCAAAGTTGTATGAAATTATATTTTGAAAAACTTTTAATACACATATCAATTTTAAGTCAAAAAATTAAAATTAACGAGTTATTTAACGAAAAACAAATTGATATGCTTTGACAACTTTTTTTCTTATTTTCAGTATTAAGTCAAAAATTATCAGCCGTAGTCAAAAACTTGTCATATACAAAGTTGTAGAAAATTACATCTCAAACAACCGATTTTTGTATGTACATTTTTAGGGGTAGGGGTTTTAATTTTGCGAAATTATTTTATTTATGCTGATAAGGAAGAAATCTTTAAAAAATGAAATATAATTTAATTTGATCAAAGTTTTGAAAAAAAAAAATGAAAGTTTGCTTTTAAAATTGTCCATTAAATTAAATATTAATGATACTAGTTATTATAATAATACGAACGTATATAATACGTACCTGTTTGTTTCATAAGCAAAATATACGGCATGGCATCACTTTTCACTTTCACGGAATTTAAAATTAACTTTTTAACAAAATTAATGCACCCATGGCCAAGAATTTCTGATTTGACAAATCAAGCTCAACCAAATCAAGACAATTTAGTATGCATATTTTGTTTTCAACTATTTTGCCTTTTTTAATTCCAAATTACATAAAGTATCAATTTTGAATTATTAAAGGATAGTGTATTTTATTAAAAACAAATATATTTACTTAATTTTGTGTGGAATATTAGACGAAACTTAACTGTGAAGTCAAAAAACTTGCGTAAACTCACTCTTTCTTGTGTTTTTTTCAAAATTTCACGCAGCACTGCATTTTGTCTTACGTTTATTTTCATAGAATATTTTTTTTTATCCCAGCAAATTTGCAAACGAAGCTCAAATTGTTTTTTTTCTTTTTGTTCTTCAAGTTTGTGGCTTCACTAGCGTATACACTGTTGTGTATGTGATATAAACTTCTTCCTTTACCTTATGTAGTTTTGAACTGATTAACACGTGGAGAGTGTTCTTACTCATACGCCCTATATGTTAAATAAAAGACGAAGGATGTATCGGAAATAAAGTTATTTTTTTAACAAAAACAAACTATACAACTTGCAATAATGAAAACTCAGTATTTTCTTTTTTTATTTTAAACGAAATATACTGGTCACCCTATTGTTAAACTATTCTAATTCTGCAGGAGCAAAAGGGCATACTTACTATAATTGCTAATAGTAAAAGTTGTTAAATCGATAGTATTTCTTATTAAAAGAAAAATTTACTATAAGTATTGTAAGCAATCATATAATTCCAATAATGGAAAGTTATTAAAGTTATAGGATGCAAGTAAAATGTAGACAAATCTTCTTATGACAGGGTGTATCTCAAAGAATTCTATAGAAAGCTGAGGGCTGTTTTTGAGTAGGTACAGAAAACAAATAATTCACAACTATGTATAACCTAAATATTCTAGTTCAGATTATCCAAGTCTTTTTTATCTAATAAATAAAAGATAAAGTTAAAAATTCAACAGTAAAAACAAAAAGGCAAAGCTTTCATCTTCAGTGAATATGAGAGCTTTGCTTTCGAAATGATCATCTGAGGAAACATAAAAAAAAGTGTTTTTACTTTTTTTTAACTTTATCTTTTATTTAACTATAACCTAAATTTAGGTACTTGATGCTTTTATAGAAATTGTAGCGTAGTGGTTTTAAATTTGAGAAATTATTTTATTTATGCGGATAGGGAAAAAACCTTAGAAAAAAATGAAATATTGTTCATTTTGATCATTTTAAAAGTTTTGAATAAAAATGAAAATTTGCTTTTAAAATTGTACATAAAATTAAATATTTATAATAATAGTTGCTATAACAATATGAACATTATATACGTACCTGTTTGTTTCATACGTAAAATATACGGCATTGCATCACTTTTTCCTTACACGGAGTTCAAAATTAACTTTTTCGTGGCATATCGTTTTTCAGGGAAAAAATAAAATCATAAACTTAAATTTTTTAACCATTTTAATTCAAGTTAAGGAACCAATCTTACGAAAGATTATAAAATATGAACCTTTAAACACGCGAATTCTTTTTTATTTAGCTTTGGGAATTCGTTTTACCATATGGCTATCCTAATCTTCTTTTTTTACTTTTTTTTTTTATTCTTCTACAATGTTTTTTTTTAACTTGCAACCTAATTTTGTTCAAATAATGAACCGTAACATTGCGTTATTTTGTCAATGAACCCTTACATTGATTAAATAGGATACATGAAACTATAAAAACAATACTCCGTGTTCTCGAAAAAAAAAGTTGAAAATAATAATAGTTTGTCCTTATACAGGGTGATTCGCATAAGGTGTGACAAAAAGATAGGGTGTGTAGGTTGGACCTAGACAAGCAAAAAATCGTATGGGAGGGGGGGGTCCATTTTCCCCCGTTTAGGCGGGAGGGGCCATTTAAGAAAAAAATCACTAAAAATGGAAAAAAAATTATTTAAAAATAACGGTAATACCTACAGAGTTGTGCTATAGTATTTTGAAAAGCTAAGAACCTATACATTAAATAAAATCTAAAAAAAAGTTGTTCATTTGAATAGTTTTTGAAATATTAATTTTCAAAGTCAAAATTTTGAAAAAAAAAAACATAATTTTTTAAGTTTTTTTTTCGTTATTGGATTCTTAAGTGATTCTTAAGTGAAAAAAAGTAAAGAGAAAATTCATCCTTAATTTCTTAAATTCACTAAAGAATCCAATAACGAAAAAAAAACTTTAAAAAAAAATTTTTTTTCAAAAGTCGTTTTTGTAATTTTTGGTTTTCTCAAAAACTACAGGTTATTTTGGCATCCGGTTTTTTGTGTTTGACCAAAAATAAGTTAGAGCATTGAAAATAAGCCAGAAAAATACTACTTAATAACGTAAAATTTTGAAAAAAAATGGTTTGAAGAAAAAAAATTATGTTCTTTTTTTTCAAAATTTTGACTTTGAAAATTAATATTTCAAAAACTATTCAAATGAACAACTTATTTTTAAATTTTATTTAATGTATAGGTTTTTAGCTTTTCAAAATACTATAGCACGACTCTGTAGGTATTACCGTTATTTTTAAATAATATTTTTTCCATTTTTAGTGATTTTTTTCTTAAATGGCCCCTCCCGCCTAAACGGGGGAAAATGGACCCCCCCCTCCCATACGATTTTTTGCTTGTCTAGGTCCAACCTACCCACCCTATCTTTTATTTGACCATTCTGTTTTTTAATGGGATAGCCTATTAATTTCTTTTTGTTTTGTTTTTATAAGTATTAAATTGCCTACATAAAACTATTCAAGCAATAGTTTGTGTTATTAATTTTTTTGGTCATAATAATAGTATTTCCTATTAAATTAACGATGGGTGTTATATTTCGAGCGATAATTTCGAATATTCGAAAATATTTAAATTGAAGACATTGATCTTATGGGATACACTATTAATTAAATATTATGTTCTTGTTTCATAACTATTTGATTACATGAGACTATTGAAACAATAGTCCGTATTATTAATATCAGTTAGATAAATCTTATTAAATTAATAGTTTTTAATGGTTCAACAAAATGTGTACTTTATCTAGAATAATAGTGTCAACATTATTGAGTTAATAGTAAAATACTATTCAATCCATGAGCCGTCCCATTGAACTAATTCGACAAATTATTAACTACGATGTTTTTTAATGGTATCGAAACTATTGGAAATTTATAGTATTGGACCATTAACATAAAAGTACGTGGTATTAATTATTAATGGTAGGATATTATTCAATCAGGAGTATTTCCCATTAAATTAATAATATGTGTCGTATTAGCATTAATAATTTCAAAACTATTGGATCAATACCCCAAATACCATTGAATTTACCAAGAAACTATTGATTTCATAGTAAAATCTTATTAAAAAGCGTCTTTTTAAATCAATGGTCGTACCATTGAAAGTTTATGGTATTTTTTTCTCTGAGTGTATTATTTCATAAACTACAGAAAATTAAAAAAATACTCGACAATATGAAAATTCGTCGGGATATTTGTGATTTTTGCTGTATTTTTTTGCGTCGATATTTTTCCATTTTGTTCTACCATTTTTTTGGTACTTGACCACATCGATCGACAAGGAAACCGTATAGTAGGATATCAGTACGTCCAACGTCCAGGCAGAGTTGTTTCTGATGTGATATTAGGGATTGTTGTTGCAAAATGGCAGAATGGCCAATGGAATTGGCGATGAATACATCAAATTAGTAACGAAACAACAATCTGGTGCATACATCATTCCCTACCGCTACCATCATGTAAGCCAACCAGTAATAATTGAATTTTATAACGCTTCAAAATGCAATGGTAACTGCAATGGCACCCATTGCCATTACTAGCAATAATGATTCCTTTCCAAAACCTTATGCACCCAAATCCCACCAACTGATTGTGTGCTTCACAAAGTAGTCGGTGATGATTGGCTCCAGCTCCAGCCCCAGATGTGTCTTGTCTAGTGTGTTCATTGTTCAGCAATCCAGGGGCGCATTCCACACATATAGTATATATACCTACAAAGCCTCCGGGAATCCGACAATTTGTGTGCACAATCAAAGTCCGGGATTGATTTTCTGTAATTGAGCGCCTTCCTCCAATCGGCAGTGTGGTGGATGGTTTGGTGGTGGTGCATTATTGGACTAAAACGCTAAGTTAATAACCCGGGCTCCGTTTAGGAGCGGCAGCAGCAGTGGACAACAGCTAAAGTTTCCCACACTTTTTACCCACAAAGAGAGAGAGATTGTCTTTGATTGCCTATACTCTGGCCTGGGTGATGGTGATGGGAGCCAATGATTCTGGTAATTATGCCGGTGCTGTTTGTCGGTGCTGGGGAGTCGCTAAGTGACGGTCCGCGACGGAGAATGGATAGGTATAGTGATGCGGATACACGAACGGATTGCATGACGCTGACGGTTGGCCCAAAACAATTTACCACCACATTGAGAACAGTGCGAACGCAAATTTTCGATTCAGGTTACCACCACACTTGACGACGGCTGAGGCTGAGGCAGCAGCAATTTGTACCAAACGAACGTCCAAGTTGTCTGTCCAAACACGATTGAATGGCATTTGTCATAAAACGTGCATCTGGCATGGCAGTGTTACATGTTACTATGTGAGAAAGAAATAAACACTCTGCAAGTGGAATCCACCCCGAATTGCCTAATTTTCTGATGCGCGATTTCCCATAAAGAACAAGATTGTTTCATTTTAATTATGGGTTATGGTCAGCCGGCGGAGCCTGCAGCCATGTTCAACGCTACTTCAGAGACAATATGGGTGTAGGAGCACCGCACCGCAACCAAATCGTTCACTGTCGATTCCAGAAAAATGCCACTGGCGATACGAGTTGAGAGCAAATGACCTTTTAAATGCGTTATATGACCGCGACGTTTCAGTTCGAATGGCTGGCGGTGGTGCTCGGTCGCGCTGTTGCCGCAGTGCAGTGCCTATGTCGAAATTGGGGGCGATTTCGTAGAACGCTCAACTCCAACCAAACAACAATAACAACAACTACAACAACAAAGAATTAAATTGTCCAAATGAGCAGTAGAGGCGACGCGCCTCTAAATGCTCGCGGAGCTTGTGGGGGGCGATTCGGTATATTCAGGTATTCGTTTAAGGCTTTTTGGCTCACCGGTCCATCGTAGGTTGGTTGTGTCGGTTGGCATGGCATTGGCATAAATGTACGCTACGCAGACCTGCGCGACTGTTTTAAATCCAAATAGCCAAGGGCTATAATTTCACCAAAATGATGATGCGAAGGCACAAAATGTAATCGCTGGATCATAAAGTTCTTACAAAATGTTCAGAATAGGCTCAGCCCACGCTAAAAAGTTTGCAACTGCCTTAATTATAGGTGTGTTGTGGGTCTGGAATGTTGAGGCATTTATGTGCTTCACTTTCCTCGGTAAAGACTTTAGCGGTTCAGATCTTTTAAACTGTGTAGTATATGTTTGGCATCAATTCTCACTCGTGTTTTGTTTTATTTCGGCCAAAAGATCATCTGACAGATACTCAAGGATCCTCTCGGCGCATATGTTTCCCATATAAAGCAAAAAGCATTAAAAGTCCATTTGCGATGCTTAAGTAGAGAAAGGACAAAATATGTAAGACTATGTGCGCAGCCTTTCGAATGTGCTGCTCCTCTTCAAGTCGCATAGTTCAAGTGAAACCACTGTCCATTTACTGGAAAGGCCTACCAACATGAATCATTAGTAAAAACGAGCTATATTTGGTTGACTTGCAGTACCACTTAAATGGTTATAACTGTCGTCTCAAGGAAACATTGTTAAACGATGCCTTCTTGCACATTGAGCACCACTTGTTTAAGGACAGGTGATTTTTTCTTTCCGAAAATGGCATAAGCGATGCAGAGGTGGATTTAAAATCATTTTTTCGTCTTGAAAATATTCTGAACGCAAAACGAGAAAATGAAGCGTAGATAAAATGTTTTTGGAGTGAATTTTAGTTTTATCATTGATTTATATCATTTATTTATTTATTTATTTATTTATTTAATTTGTAGTGTGATAATACTTCTATTTACAATTATTAATTTTTTTAAGAGATATAGAAAATTTGATTCTTTACAACTTCAATATTAATAATAATACTAGAATGAATGTATATTAAATGAAAAAAAAAAATTTAATTATTATTAGGGAAAAGCTACAAGAAAAAAACTTTTATATGACACTTAGAAACTAAAAATTGCACATAAACCCAAATCCAATATAGGATATCTAATTTATGAGGTTAAGAACAAGTTCATTATCGGAATATGAACATCTTCTGAAAAAATTGTCTTGTAAGTTATATAGTACAATCTTAATTTGTTTAACATTAGCTTTATCATGAAGCCTTATTGTTGGATAATGACGTGGCAAATTAAGCATTATTTTTAATATTTTGTTTTGAACTCTTTGAATCTTTTTTAGATGGGTCTCAGCACAGTCAAACCACACTGGGGCACCATAAGTGAGTAAAGGCTGGAAAACAGTTTTGAAAATCAAAATTTTATTATGGATCCCAAGATCTGATTTGCGATTAATGAAAGGGTATAAAATTCTCAATACGATATTAGTTTTGTTTATGGTGTTCGCAATATGTTTATCAAAAGTCAGTTTCTTGTCAAGTGTTAGTCCTAGGTACTTGCAGTTTTCAGACCATTCAATATCAACAGAGTTGAGCTGTAACATTGTTTGTGGCAAAAAATCTACTTTTCTACGACGCGAGAACCAGATTGCCTGTGATTTTTGAGCATTTGCTTTGATTTTCCATTTATGGAAAAAAGTTTGGAGAATGTTGAGTGAGCTTTGTAAGCTATCGAGAGCACTTTGAGGCAATAAGCTAGACGAAAAAAGAGCAGTATCGTCAGCAAACATTGCCAGTTTAGTGTTTTCATCCAATGATGGCAGGTCGGACATGTAAACATTTATATCAATTTGGTTAAAAAATATTCCGCCAGTTTTGTATAACTTCTTAAGTGGTATACACAATCTTAGTTAAGGCGGTTGTAGAGTAAGGAGCATAAAACCCTTCTAAACTGTTTTCAGGTTTATCAGTAAAAACATCAGACGTTTATTCTTTTTTTCAAATTGAATCAAATAAAAGGTGAACAAGTTTCTTTTAAATATGCAATAAAACTAAAAAATTTTTTTTTATGTTTTATGGCTTAATTAGTAAAAGCAAAAATTCCAATTAATTATGAAACACAACGTCGGCGTCGGCAGGCTTCACAGTAGCGCATTCTCTCACTCCAATCTCCAATTATCCAAAACCGTGTTGACGGTCTCGGGTTATAACTTACGTGTTGTTTGGATGATAATGGCTTCAAGAGCTTGAATCGTTTCTGGAACTTAAAGTACCGGCTACCGGGGCAGTTCTTTAAGTTTCCCCAATAAAGTGCAAAAAGGTTATGGCAACTGGGTTTGGGTTTGAGTACGCCAAAAGTCGATTCGTGCGGGCTGTGTGGAATCCTGCGCGGTCTTACATGATCCAGAGGTTATCCAAATCGATGTCTTCAGTTTCAGTCAGAAAAAGTTGGTTAACATGGCACTGCAACGCCCATAGTTGACGGAGACGTGCGTTGCTGCCAGTCCCAACTTTACTCTCAGCTACAGAAATGTAGCCTCATGTTTACAAATATAAATATAAATATAAGTGTAAATGTAAATATAATTATAAACTAGTATAAAAGTAATTTTTTGCATCTCAGAGACTAAGTCGCACGAAGCTTAGAGCAAGCTCATTTGTACGTACTTATCTACGCTCTTCATCATAAATGCAAGTGTTAGAGGTTAGAAAACAGCAACACCAGCACAAAACGAACGTATAGAAAATATATATATGAGAAAAAAAAAATAAATACAAATAGTGACATACAATATAGAACACCTAACATGAAAAACAATAATAATTAATTAAACAAAACTACTAAAAATAAAACAAAGTATAAACTACAAATATTTTGAAAAACAATAAACTAGGAAACATTGAACAAAAATCATGCATGTGGAGCACTGGTTTTAAATTTTTGTTTTAAACTAGATTTATTAATGTTGAAATCTAAAAGTAGGGAGTTAGAATTATATAATCTACTCATGCGCGATAGCGGCTCATTCATGCCGTAATTGGTTCTATGATGGGGGCAATGAATCAACTCCAAATTACGCAAGTGGTGAGATCCTCCGCGGTAGTTAAAACCTATGGACGAGAGCAAGTAAGGAGCATCTATAAAGCCAGTCAAAAGCTGATGGAAAAATACTAGGTCGTTGTTGATACGTCTTTGACTAAGGGTTTGCAATTGCAAAAGTTTGATTCGATGTTCATAAGGAGGTAGATTGAATGGATCTTCCCAAGGAAGACCCTTCAAAGCAAAACGTATAAATTTATGTTGCACAGCCTCGATACGATGTTTATGAATTTCATATAGGGGAGACCAAACTTGTGAGGCGTACTCGAGATGAGGACGAACATAACAGTTATACAAAGATAATGTTACACAGTGGCGTGGCGTCCATATAACACGATTCCTATCGTCTTACCTTTTAAAATGTGTCCCTTGTTCATAGAAAAAACCAGCAACATAAGTCTACAACTAAGCAGTCAACAGCCTATCTTTGCCCATACATACAATGTTCTTCAAGCACTTTTAAATTTGCGAGATACACACACAATACACAAAGCATACACAAAACACAAAGCATTGAAAATCGCCGCGCAGAACATATTCTGTGTTTGTCCCAGTCTTTCCTACGATATACTTCCACCCCGGTGCCTCCCTTTTCAATACACGTTCTCTTATTGAAAAAAGTAAGACGATAATTTTCGTCTTACTGCAATTTCTGCTTGGAAAAAATAATACAGTTTTCACCTTAGAGTAATGTACGGCGAATTCGGTTTTGTTGTGCTGTTTTTTTTTTGTTCTACTGATCATTGTTTTGAATTATTTGCAAGTTTAAAGTGAATTTCAACCTAAATGACTTAAAGTATAGAAAAATTGGCTTCGATTAATCCACGTTTGGAATTTAAGGTACCTTCTATTTATTCCTCATTAATTTGTGTAGGTAGGAGCCATTCCATATGAAAACGGTCAATCCGAAATGTTGCTATACCTCCGATTTTGCTCAAACTTTGTAGAAATGTTTCTTTGCTATCGAAATACGAAATAGTCAAAGGATTTTTTTTTTTGTAATTTTCCTCTCCCCTCCAGCCATACTCAAAGAACCGAACATAGTGATTTTATGGGCTTCAGACTTTGCACTCTTAAATTGTCTGTATTCAAGCGATTAGGACGATTAAGGTGTCATTTTAAAGCTGATAAAGCATTCTTTTCAAATCAATCAAAAGGTTTAAGATATTTGAGTTGCTTTAGAAACCTGATCCTTTTGAAATCAACACATTTTATATACATTTTTGCCATTTTTGAAGTAGTCCTGTGCCTAAAATATCAATAGTAAGTCCCTAAAAATTTCCCTAATTAAACCTTACAATAATTACAAAATAAAAAATCCAAAGTTGATCAAAAAACAAATTTTTTTATGTGCTTTACAAACATCCCTTTCAAACTTTGAGCTTTTGAAAAAAAGCCAATCTTTGGGAGCATTTTCGTGAATGTTGACTACCAGATATCAAAATGAAAGAATTTAGAATTTAAAGGTCTATTCTTCAACTATAAGTCCTGAAAATTTCATTTTGTTATTTGCATGCACACTGAAGTTACAGATGATTAAAAACAAGCTTATTTCTAAGCTACGGAAGAAGCCAATCTTTGGGCATATTTTTGGGAATGTTGACTGCCAGATATCAATACGGGAGTGGGCAGGATTTAAAGGTCTATTCTTCAACTTTAAGTATTAAAAAAGTCTTAAGTCTTCAAAATTTCATTTTGTTATTTGAAGCTACAGCTGATTAAAAACAAGCTTACAAAAAAAATTAATTAATTAATTTTTTGGATAGAACGATATTAAAAAAAGTCTTTGAAACTAAGAATTGTGTTTTATTAAAAGAATAAGCTTTTTTTTAATCAGGGAAATTTTTAGGGACTTACTATTGATATTTTAGGCACAGGACTACTTCAAAAATGGCAAAAATGTATATAAAATGTGTTGATTTCAAAAGGATCAGGTTTCTAAAGCAACTCAAATATCTTAAAACTTTTGATTGATTTGAAAAAAATGCTTTATCAGCTTTAAAATGAGACCTTAATCGTCCTAATCGCTTGAATACAGACAATTTAAGAGTTCAAAGTCTGAAGCCCATAAAATCACTATGTTCGGTTCTTTGAGTATGGCTGGAGGGGAGAGAAAAATTACAAAAAAAAAAAATCCTTACGATTTCGTATTTCGATAGCAAAGGAACATTTCTACAAAGTTTGAGCAAAATCGGAGGTATAGCAACATTTCGGATTGACCGTTTTCATATGGAATGGCTCGTAGGTGATTCATTTTTCTCGACTTACCATTTGAAAATATCCACGCCACGCCACTTGTTACATAAGGATCATCAAATTCTTTTGACCACCTCTTTATGAAACCTAGCATAGAATTAGCTTTCCTTACTATTGAGCTTATATGCTCATTAAATTCAAGGTTAATATTGAAGTAAACACCTAGGTCACGAAAACTTGAGACACTACATAATGAATGACCAGACATTAAGTATATAGCATTGCTAGGTTCACGTTTTTTCGAGAATGTCATTGTTTGGCACTTCGAAGGGTTAAGACTAAGACCATTCTTTTCACACCATGTTCCAAAGCTATCGATATCTTTTTGAAGAAGTACGCGATCAGTAGTATTTTGAATGGATTTAAAAAATTTCATATCATCTGCGAAAATCAGAATTTCACTATACGAAATGCATGAAACAACGTCATTGATTGCGATAATGAAAAGCAAAGGCCCAAGGTGACTGCCTTGGGGTACACCCGACAGAGCATTGAAGGGACTGGAAAAGCTGTTACGAAATTTTACTTGGTACGTTCTATTTTCGAGATAAGAGCAAATCCATGCAATAAATATTTTTGGAAATCCAAAAGCTTTGAGCTTATATAATATTACATCATGAGAAAGTTGATCGAATGCTTTGGAAAAATCAGTGTAAATACAGTCGAGCTCATACCCATTTTCAAGGGCATTAGAACATATGTGAAGAAAAGAAAGAAGGTTTGTTACCGTTGATCTTTTCTGCATAAAGCCATGCTGCTGTCTGCAAATAATATTTTTTGTAAAAAATGAGAGGCTGTCACAAACAACCTGTTCAAAGAGTTTGGGGATGCAAGATAGCTTGGATATAGGCCTGTAGTTTTTTATTTCTATCTTATCACCCTTTTTAAAAACCGGAGTGATAAAGGACTTTTTCCAAAGACTAGGAAAAACACCTGTTTTGATTGAAAGCTGAAAGAGATATTGAAGTGGGAACATTATTACGGAACGGCATTTCTTTAACAGAACTGGGGGGATTCCATCCGGACCGGACGAAAAGTCATCTTGCAGAAGTGATAAATATTTTAAAATGTTGTCACTATGAACAGGGATATTATTAAAATTAACTTGAGAGCAGTTACGTAAATACGTAAAGTAGTTTTCATCTATTACTATGGGGGTATCGCGGAAAGAGCTTCGAAAATGATTAGCGAAGGCATTACAAATATCGTTAGTATTCACTAGCGGAGTATCACCAGAAATAAAGATCGCTGGGTAGCCATCAGATTTTTTCTTTGTATTAACAAATCGCCAAAAACTTTTTGGGTCATCCCTTAAAGAGAAAGACATCTGTCTTAGGTAGTTGGAGTAAAGAGTTTTGGAGAGCGTGTTAAAGTTTTCAAAAAAACTAATATAAACACTATAGTCATTTGTAGAATGAGTTTTAATGTAGGCTTTCCAGGCCTTATTTCTCTTATTACGCAGAATCTTTAGTTCTTTGGTATACCAAGGCTGATTAAAGCAGGAATTCTTAAGGATTTTTCGGGGAATAATTTTGTTCATACAATCTTCCAAGATCAAGTAAAAGCATTTGACTGCATCGTCGATATTGTCAGAAGCTGATACATTATCTATACCGGCTCTGGTGAGTTCTTCGGAAAGCAAATCGAAATTCGCTCTCCGAAAGTCAAAAGTGTATGAAAAGTCAAATGAGTTACTATGAACATATAAATCAGAACTTAAATCCAGAAAAATATCTAAAGGTGGGTGAAGATCGTCTAAGTTAGTAATGCCATACTTAGATTTAAGAACAACAGTACTAACTGCGTCAGATGAAAAAACTAAATCGAGCATGCGATTCATAAAGTTTCTAATACAGCTTATTTGCTGTAAGTCTGAGGAAATGATATTGTCAAGTAAACGAAGCTCTTGCTGAGACGAAGTCAGTGATGCTACTTGAAAGGATCCGTCTTTAGAAGGGACCCAATTCACTTCTGGCAAATTAAAATCGCCCAATAATAAAATATAGCTTTTAAGACAAGACAATTCCATTACATAATCTAAAACTAAAGAGAGCTCAGTATAAGCTGAGACAGGACTCTTTGGAGGAATATAGACGTTTACGACATATATACTATTTAACTGTACGGATACTTTGACACATAAGACATCAATTGTAAATGGAAAAGGAAAAGTGATTTGAGAAGACATGTAAGTATTTCTTACAGAAATTAATGCACCACCTCCCACATCTTCAGGCTTATCGTAGTGACGGTCTTTACGATATACTGAGAACTCGTTGCTAAAAAGCTCAGTGTCCAAATGACTTGGATTGAGCCAGGTTTCAGTTAAGGCAAATATATCATGCGAGAAGACATGAGAGTTAAGATAAAGATTCGTAATTTTTGTACGAAGCCCTCTAACATTTTGGTAAAAGAGGGTAATTCTATTTAGTTTTTTGGCTCAGGTGTCCGTTCAGTTCTTACTGGTTTTTTCCTGCGTAATGTAAACTCTTTAATGAGTGTACCATCAGGCCAAGAATTACTATTCAAAATAGAATTAGAGAGGGAAGGAGGAACAACTAACTTGAATGAAGACACAAAGCTATTGTTTTTACTAATTTTGTTACATTTGATTGACGTAATAGAAGGGATACTCTTTTTGTCAACCAGATGCCGTAAAACATCTTCCGTGGTGATTTCTGGTTTAAGTCGTGAAATAAAAAGAGATATAGGTTTGGGAACAGCTTCCATAAGGACATTTATTCCCAGAGAATTTGGATCAATTACAGGCTGCGTATCCATAGAGTCCGAGTTTTCGAACGTTGACGCAGTGGACTGAATTTCATCTTGGGTAACTGTAGGATTTTTAGCTACTGACGCAGTGGACTCAAGACCTTGACCTTTGCTCGCATTGCTCCTCAATGTTTTACGCTTAGGAGGAGGACTAGAGTTTTGATTAATAACTAAGCCATCACGATTTCTTTTTGAGCTTTTGGATGAAGCTAAGGCCGAGCTGGTAGCAGAAGTCATTTGTTGTTGAAGGTCTGCTAATGTTTGGGTCTTGTCAATGATGATAGTCTCCAAATCATTAGTAGAAGTTGAAGTATCCACAGAACTATGTGGAGAAGAAAACGAATTAAGATTGGAAACACTATCCTTGAAAATCTTAAGGAGTTCCTCAAATCCTTTCGATAGTTTTAAAATGTCCAATTTAAAAGCGGACATTTTAATTGCCAGTAGGTAAATTGATATTTTTTTACAATCGGAACAATACCAACATGCATAATCTTAGACGCACTTATTTTGTCTAAAAATGCATTGTTTGATCCGATACATTTAGAATGGAATACTTTTCCGCAAGGCCCATAACATTCAAAAAGAGGGGCACTATTGGAGCTTTCCATGCATTTATCCGCAGCACAGGCCATGATAAAATTAAATGATAATAATAATAAATCAAATTGCAAATGCAATGAAGATAGATAGAAAAAAAGAAAATTAAATAAAATAATACGAAAAATAAAAAAAAATAAAAAAATTTATATGTGACTCCACTGGGATATGAACCTGTGACGCAGAGGTTAAAATATGATAAAAGGCTGACCTGCTAGACGATTGCACCACCAAGCAGATAATTTGAAGCAAGTTATTACTTTAAATATACAAAAATAAACAAAAATATAACTAATTTATAAAAAGATGATTATTGAATTTACCAATAGGCCAGAATGAGATAAGTATGTTTTTAAAACTACTCAAAATACACTCAAAAGGAACCGAAAAATTAAAAAAAATCAATTTCTCACCAAACACTGTGATCAAAAACGAAACACAAATTTAACTAATTCTCTACGAAAAATGCAGGAACTAGACAAAATAGAATGATTTTAATCACTTTAAATCACTAAAACAAATAACAAAGCTATTAAAATCACACTAAATACCACAAAGATGTGAAATTTTCACAGAGCTAAATAAACGCAAAGCTAATAAACACAAACCAGCGCTGCCTGTAATGTTATAGATTAGGTAAATGAAAAAGGCAACAGTAAAGTAAGAGATGATGTTTAATTGTTTTTGTTTAAATAAAGCTCTTCGCAAGAAAAGATTATGCTGTAAGAATTGCTATTGACATTACAGTTGTATATAGTATCAGAACAGTGGTGCAACACTCCCCCACAATAGAAGTGTCACAATAAGCAATGCTCATTTCAAAGGGATGCCCAACATCGAACTGAACTTCAAGTGTTTGGTCTTCGCTAAGTTCTTCGTAGAGATGTCCGCTATAATGTCTTCAGAGCAAAGATATTTTAGATCGATTACGCCATCTTCATAAAGGTCTCGTATGTAGTGGTGGCGGATGTCGATATGCTTACTCCTTGGATGATGTACGGGATGTTTGACCAACTGTTGAGCCCCTATATTGTCGTAAAATAAAAGAACAGATTCATTAGTATCTTGTATCTTTAGCTCTGACACTTGTTAAAATGATTTGTACACTTCTTTATTTAACTGAGTGTCTCAGAAGACTGACCCTGCCCATACATTGGGCTTTATTTATAAGTACATAATAAGTACATAGCACAAAGGTGAATATCTTACCATCATGGTGAATATCATAACATCTCTTTTTTCCAGATATCTAATATAGAGATAATTAATTTTAAGATATAATAGTTGGATATAATACTTGGATAAAATAATAATTAACATTTTTTTTTTTTTTTTTTTTTTTTTTTTTTTTTTTTTTTTTTTTTTTTTTTTTTTTTTTTTTTTTTTTTACTATTAATTAAAAAAAATTATGATTTATTATAAATTGCTGAATCTGAATGGCATAAGTGATGAAATTTTTAGGTAGGTATAATGTTTAAGAATATAATATTATTAAGAATATTTAAATCTTTCAGTTGGCACAACTTTTCTGCCGTAACGTGTTATAACCACATCTGTATGTGGGTTAGAAACTGAATCTTGAATGTTTGGACAATCTTGAATGTTTGGACAGACTAAAGAACTGTCTTCACTATTATTATTATTATTTTTACCAGTTGGTGATGTTTCACCGGTTGTTTGGGCTGTTTGATTATCCACGTTTTGATCATCTTCAGTTTTGTTATTTACATCACAGCTGCTTACTGCTGGTGATACCATCAGATGTTCACGATTTCTCCGGTAACAATTTCCATTTAAATCAGATACCAAATAAGAACGTGGTTCCTTACATTTAGAAATAATTTTGCCTGGGCTCCATACTGACTCTGGTGTCTTTTTATAATAAATATAATCACCCTTTTCCAGGGGCTTTAATGTTCTTTTACCTTTATTGTAATTTTTCTGAGATATCTTTTGACTTTTACGGACTTCTTTTGTATGTTTTGAAATATCAACTAGTTTCGGTTTGAGATTTTCTTGAAGGATCGGTAATTTTGTTCTTAAGCTCCGCGACATCAGAAGCTCTGAAGGTGAACTAATATTTGCTTTTTTGGTTGTTCTATGTAATAAAAGAGCAATGTATGGGTCACTATTTGTTTCGTCACACTTTGTTAGTATTTTTTTTATTGTTTGAATGGATCTTTCCGCAAGCCCGTTTGAACGAGGTAAGTAGGGGCTAGAAGTACAGTGATCAATATTCCATTCTTTCGTGAAATTTTTAAAATGGTCTGAGCTAAACGGTGGACCATTGTCCGATATCATAATTTGCGGTATGCCATGACGAGCAAAGATTGATTTTAATTGTGTGACCACCAAGTTGCTTGAAAATCCAGAACTTAACTTAGCTATTTCAATAAATTTTGAAAAGTAGTCAACTACCAGAATATATATACATTTTTTAAACTCAAAGAGATCAACCCCAACTTTAAACCATGGCAAAGGTACCACTTCGTGTGGCAGCATTGGTTGTTGCAAATTTGAGTTTCTGTGCCGAATGCAAGCCTCACAGTTTGAAACGATGTTGTATATATCTTGGTTGATGTTTGGCCAGAAAACATTTTGTTTAGCTAAATCTTTGCAACGCTCTATTCCCATGTGGCCTTCATGAAGAATCAATAAAATGCGATGTCGCAACGACTTTGGTATAATAAGGCGGTTGCACATAAATAATAAGCCATTAATAACTTGAATTTCATTTCGAATGTTAAAATATGGCATGGCAATGTTATCAATTTTCTTTTTAATGGTTGGCCACCCCATTTGACAGTAATCTTTGACTAGAGTCAAAGTTTTATCTTTTTCAGTTTCATTTCGTATTTCCTCAAGTTTTGAATCAGACACAGATAGGTTTGTTATCAGTAAATTACAATGCAGGTTCATTTCATTATCAAATTCCGTTAACACCTTTTCAGTAAGAGGAGCCCTTGACAGCGTATCCGCTACATAAAGAAACTTTCCAGGTTTGTATATAACAGACAAATCGTAGTTTTGCAAACGCAGCATAAACCTTTGCAATCTTGTCGGTATTTTATGCAAAGGCCGATTGAATAAAGGAATAAGGGGCTTATGGTCTGTCTCCACAGCTATATTCCTACCATAAATATACTGATGGAATCTTGTGCATCCAAACAGAATGGCAAATAGTTCTTTTTCTATTTGGGCATAATTTTGCTGACTGGATGTCATTGTTGCCGAAGCATACGCAATAGGTGACGATCCATGAGATATAACCGCTCCCATCGCATTTTTAGAAGCGTCTACTGATAAAGTAACTGGTTTATTAGGATCATAATATGTTAAAATCGGTGTTTTGGATATGGCTGCTTTTAAATTTTCAAACTCTTTTTCATGCTCTAACGTCCAATGCCATGCTATTTCCTTTCTAAGAAGTTCTCGCAGACTTGACGTTTCAATTGATAAATTTTTTACAAACGACCCCAGATAATTAACCATTCCCAGAAACCGCTGAAGATCCGGTATATTCTGAGGAGGAGGCATATCACAAATTGCTTTAATTTTGCTATCATCTGGGCGTACGCCTGCTTCACTGAATATATGGCCAAGAAATTTAATTTCAGTTTGTAAAAATTTTGATTTTTCTGGGTTAAATTTTAACCCAATTGATTTTGCCTTTTCCAAAATGAGTTTAAGTGTTTTGTAATGTTCCTCTTTGGAGGAACTATAAATCAAAAAATCATCAATATAGATAATAACGTTTGGTATCTCACCAAAATTATTAACCATCTGTTGGTGGAAGATTTCAGGTGCTGAACTTATGCCGAAAGGCAAACGCAAAAATCGATATCTCCCAAAAGGAGTAATAAACGTTGTTAATAAAGACGAATTGTAATCAAGTGGACAGACCCAAAATCCAGAATTAGCATCCAAAGTGCTAAAATATTTTGCACTACTTAGACGGACCTTACATTCCTCAACAGTAGGAAATTGATAATGTGACCTTAAAATGGCTTTGTTAAGGTTTCTTGGGTCAAGGCATACTCGTAAACTACCATCTGACTTTTGTACTAATACTATGGAACTCACCCATTCAGTTGGTTTTTCAACCTTCTTAATTACACCAAGACTTTCCATTCGATCTAATTCTTGCTTGTATTTATCACTTAAACTAAAAGGTATGCGACGGGGACAATCAACAACTGGTTCAACATCTGGTTTAATTTTAAGGTGAATTTCTTGTTTTAAACATCCAAGACCACTGAAAATATTTTTATACTTATTTAAAAAACTCAAATTTTCATCACTTATGTCAAAATTAATACCTTTTGATCTGTTTTTGTTTAAATTTATGTTAGTATGTAAGTTATCAATTCTTTTGATTAAATTTAATTCAATACAGGAATTCAAACCTAGTACTGTACGACACTCAATTTGTGCTACAAAAAACTTAATTTTGTATATTGTGTTTTTATAACCACACCGAATTTCACATTCCCCAACAATGGGAAGATTCGCTCTACTAAAAGTTAATAACTTAGTTTTTGATTGAGAAATGATGTTTTTATTGAGCCTTAACTGCTTAAATTTTGTAGATGACATCACGTTCGCTTGTGCACCTGTGTCCAGAAGGCACTGAACTTGCATTTTATTTATTTCAATAGCAATGTGCCATGATAAAGCCGTTGATTGCTGTTGTTGTGGCACCGAAGATGAAAGCAGCGACTCTATGTGTTTTGAATGCAGCGATGATGACGAAAACAATGATGAGGGAGGAAGCGATTGTTCTGGTTCTGGTGACGATTGTGTTATAAGACCAAGAAAGAGAGATTCTGAGTCGGATGTTTCTGCTAAATCTGCTTCAACGACGTTGCGTATGTACTTGTTTGCCTTACACATTTTTGCAAAATGATTTTTTCTGCCGCATTTTCTACAGACGACTCCATTTGCGGGACATTTGTATTTGTGCTGCTCACCACATCTTTGACATGCTTCAGTATTGGAATGTTGCTGAATAGGAAAGCCGGTGCTATAATGATTGGTATGTTTGTTTTCGTTCAATGATGAGTAAGAATGCCGTTTATTGCTATGCTGATTCTTAGAGTTGTATGTTGTATGTGTGCTGTGTGGGTTGTAGCGGTTGTTGTAAGTATTTGCTTTTACCGCTCCAATTATTGAACTGTCTGTTTGTGCTTGCAATAGTTGTGCTTGCTCTTTAGTTATTTCCAATGTTTTAGAAATCTCTATGGCTTTGTCCAATGTTATAGCACCTTCACATAACAGTTTTTCTTTTATGTGGATATAACTGTCGTGCAATCCACAAGTAAAAATATCGCGTACCAGGTCTTCTCGAATATTTCCAAATTCACATGATAAACTGAGGTTTTTTAAAGCGGTGGCATATATATCGATGGACTCGTCAGGCTTTTGTTTGCGCGAAAAAAATATATGACGTTCCATAGCAATATTAGCTTTAGGCGTGAAATATTTCTTGAATTTATCCACTAATTCTCCATATTTCACTTTGTCCAAATCAACATTAAAAGAGTTAAATATATTGAAACACTCCGAACCAATTAAATGCAATAGCAATGCTACTTTTCGCGAGTCACTTTGTGTTTCCAAATTAGACGCTCGCATATATATTATAAACTGATTATACCACTTTTTCCACTCTGTAGACAAATTTGAAGATTTTATATTTAGTGGCGGTATAGATGTTTGCGATGAGTATCCATAAGTGGTTTGAGGTTCGGCCAGTGCACTCTCTTTCACGTCTTTAATTTCAGGTGCCATTAGTGCCATTATTACTTTTTAAAATAAATTTTTTTTTTTTTTTTAAAAAAACCTGACACCATGTTAAAATGATTTGTACACTTCTTTATTTAACTGAGTGTCTCAGAAGACTGACCCTGCCCATACATTGGGCTTTATTTATAAGTACATAATAAGTACATAGCACAAAGGTGAATATCTTACCATCATGGTGAATATCATAACAACACTAAGTTCTGCAAATACACAGCTTCCTTGCAAGCTTTGCGAGAGTGCCATATATTCGGCCTCGGTGCTACTTAGTGCGACAGACAACTGCTTCTTCGACTCCAACGAGATAGCTTCTCCACCAAAAACCAAATGTAAAAGCAAATCCTGTGTAGGACCTTCTGTCATCAGTGCTTCCGCCCCAATCTGCATCGACGTATCCTCTTAAACCATCGGGTAATTTTGCAAATAGAAAAGCTTGGCATTAAGTGTTGTGCTAATGTATCGCAGTAAATCCTTTAAAGCGCTAAGATACTCACCATGAGGGTTCACGTTAAATTGTGATAGTTTGCTGATAGTTTGGCTTGGTCGTGAAGAAATTGCCAAGTAGATACATAATTGCTCCCACGATTGACTGATACTTACTCGGGTCTTCCTTATTGTGTGATTCATTTTGGCATTTATTCAATTTCATGCCAGGATCGAGAGGTGTAAAACACGGTTAATATGCATCCATTTGATGTCGTTGTATTAAGTCGCGAATATTGGATCACGACGTTCGACTTCTATCCCTAAAAACTGCTGAACAGAAAATCGGAGCCGCAACAGGTTTCTTCTTTCGGCCTTTTTTCTTCAACAGATGCTTCAACCTGCTACGCGATGAATGGTGTTTAGATAGTGGGGTGACCTCCCAAATGTGCTGCGACAAAGAACTCTTTATTGAATTTTGCGATACTGTAAGGAGAGAAAAGGTATCTACATTTAGCAGATGAAAAATTTGTCATATCCAGTGGGATTAGGAACTGTTAGGTTGACATTGGATGCAGGTGACATATTTTTGAAAAATGTTTTCTATATTCCAGAATTGCAAGGAAGTTTCATATCCGTGAGTAAATTACTAATAATAATTACACTGTGGATCTTATTTGCAATACCTACGGCTTTAGTGCGAAATCAGAATAAAGATTTGATTCTAAGGGCATTGTAGACCTCAAACTGAATTTCTCTCTTTTCTGGTAGCAGAACGTTTTGCAACAAGTAGAAAAGAAATACACCGTTATTTTAAAGCGGTATAATGGGTTCATTTCTTTGATTGGCTTGGTTTTTGTTATTCGTATGTTAATCAGTTTTACCTTAAAGTATTACGACAGCGGCCTATTCAAAATAATTCTAAAATTAAACTCTCTCTTAATTCTTTCGTGGTTTTTAAACAGCTTTTATAGACTGTCAGTTACTTATACAATTGCCAATAAAGACAAGGAAAACAGTTCCTTCTGAAACTTCTGAGAAATTGTAATTGGAATTCCACCAACTCTTAACAAAAGTTTTCATAGAATCTATAGGACAAGAAATTTGTATTGATAACCAAAATATTTTTGTACACACACATGGCGCTTACCACTACCATGCACATACTCTCGTCCGTGGTCAAAATTCCATGAATACTATACCATACTAAACCGATTGATCCCTCCCGAAAGATAGACTATACTTTCATCTGGTCATATAGAATGCACAACCCTCTCGCACTTATGTATGTATGGCCACCGATAAGCAATCTTAACGAATTGTCTTCACTTTCATTTTCTCCCGGGGGTGCCAAATCGACAAGCATTTTATAGCCACTTACGGTTTCCACACCTGTACAATTAATTAACCATTTGAACACGAACAAAAGGAACCCAAATGCAGGGGAGTTACCACACTTTGTTCGCTTAAACGTTGCGACCGAAAATTTCAAATTCCCTGCTCCGAAAGAAACTCAAAATTCACCAGACTCGAAGGTGTCTTTGCAGAACCCATTTATTTCAACTCTATGACATACTGATATAATTTATTTTCGACAATATATCAATCTGCACACATTGTCTTTGGTGCGTGTACCTGCGTGCGCAGCTTTAACGAGTATACGAGAAGAGCCGAATGCGCGCCTCCTAAAACTAAGACAGTAGATTCGTTCCAAACAATAATCCTGAACGGGCCAACAAAATAAGACATTCACATCAATAGAACAAGTGCGTTGTGTGCGACAAAGGTATACGATACCTGGCCACGCACTCAATCCAATGTGCTCGTATTCGTATCTTTCAACATCGCTATTTTATGAGAAACAAAGTGTAAATTTTGGCCATGTCACTTCTTTTCAGCCCTTTGTTCAATGTTTGCCGCCCATCAAACAACATTTTTAACTCTAATGGGCTGGGAAATCGAAAATTATGAGGGAAGCAACTGCGGTGCATAACGAAACGGCTTCTTCAAAGGGCCAATAGAGTCCACAAGGACTGTCACAAACATACAATGGTAAAATGGTGTCACAATGGCTAGTGTGGATGCAGCTTGATTTCACGCATGACTTTTCTGGAGCGCTTATGCTTATTTTCTCATCTCATCATTATTTGGTGTCTATCGAACTGCATGTGAGATATTTTTTCCGGAAATTGGCTTCTCCCAGCTTTCTCCACACTTATAGTCGTCCCACATCAGTTGAAACACCCACGTTGGACTTGAATTGATTTCGTTTATAGCTCCCGATCAGGCAGCCAGTTTGGTCTTTAGTATGGTTATGGTTACCAGCATAATATATTATAGAAATACCATTCTTGGACTAACCAATGCCCAAAGTATCATAAAACGGCAAAAAAGGCCACACAACCTCCATAGATCATACCATACTGTGCTCTGGGCTCACACAACAGGTTTGCCCGTTGTCCCGCATGCTAATTGGCGGATGAATGTTTACATTACTGCTGATCAGTATCGTCGGGCTTTATGACGTTTATCCATAATTATCATCCAATTAATCAGTTGTATATCCAAGAAGTTCTTTTCGTATAGATACAGCCTCAATATCATGGTGTCGAATCGAGAATGAACAACCATATAGCTGCCGACAACATCTGTCGAGGCAATTAAGCAAAATCGAAATCGAAAACAGTGGGAAAAAGTGAACTAATAGATATTATTTATTGATTACCTACTTTGAATGGACACAGTCACTCGGTATGGTGAATTGGTGCCATAACTCAACATAGGCGTGATTGCAAATCATTTTGTTTTTTTTTTTTTTTTTTTTGTTGTCGCGCTGTTGTGTGTCTACACGCACGTATACGAACCTTAGATTAAGCTGAAATCTTTATCTTTGCAGAGACATCAGACATTTGGGCTCTTTCCGTTGCTGGTTTTAGTATAGTTTTTATATACGACGCCAACGCTTTATGGCTTTATCTCTCTGATTCACCATTCAATGACAACTTCCTGCATGTAAATGCATGAGCTTTTATCACGACTGTCATTCAGATGGTTTTTAATGGCAAATAAAGGTGCTTTGAAAAGCCTATAATGGAATTGATGGAAAAGCATATAGGTACCTACTAAGTGCTGATTACAGAGAAATGTGATCCTTCTACAATTTACGAAGTCTACATCACGAATTTTTGAAATACAAGTCCAGAATCTTGTTTACTCTTTGTTTAATACTAAATCGAGGACGTTAACATAGTCATTGTTTTGCCTTACTCTAAAGATCAAGGATCGCGTAGTGGATCGAAACAACCAGTTGGTTTTTAATAGGAATAGGTACCTCATTCTAGTTATAGTTCAAAAATGTTACTGTCACTCAGTGTTATAATTTCAACTGAATAACCAACAGATGTTTACAAAGTTTAGAAAATCTGTCCCACGCATAAGTCAGTTATATAAGATGCACATAAATACCTTGGTGTTGACACTTACATTTTTTGGGGAAGATCTAAACATATCTTAATGGAAATCTCACGGAGCTTATTTTAAGACATTCCGTTAAGTAGATTCTAATAAAATATTAAAGTTAACATTCTTTTTTTGCTAAGGCAGCGCTATTTGTACGGTGATGAGCGGTACTACATCGAGAGGGGTCAGGCCAATTTTGTTTTTTTCCGTCTGTATTATTTACGACGGCGACGATGACGCAACGGCTGCTCGTGAACAAAATGTTGTCTCATTCAAGTTGGCAGATTCGGCATCCATCTAGAATTGTTGTTTACATTCGATTTGTAAATATCTCGTGTAGTTTTTTATTTTCTTACGACAACGATTCGCGTTTTATAAGTTTACTAAGTGTTGGGAGTGTTTGATTATTAATTCAAAGTGAAGTTATCTTTGTGTTGATATAATTTCTGTGGACTGATTGCAGTGTATATGACGTTCAAGATTTTTGAAACACTAGGTGGAGCAGTGAGACCTTAATAGCGTTCCATTTTACTGCCAGAAAACAGACTTCTTCTGTTATTAAAGCCGAAAGACGTTGCCGTGATAAGGCCTAAATTATCAGCTCTCACCATGTCTACGCCGAGTATCTATATCTATATGTAACCTAGGAAAATGCAGGAAATTCGGAGAGGAAGTGCTACTCGGTATTGTCATCCTCTTTACAGGATTCATAGGCCAAAGTGCTTGGCAAAAGAGAAATGCACCGTCGCAATGCCAATAAGTTCTCTGCAGTCTTTTCTGCTTCTAGCCCCCAAAAATGTTGCATTTTTCTTGTTAACGTTTGTCCTGTTGCATCAAATGAAGTCAAGCCATCTACAGTTACAGATCCAATCGTTGGTTAAAGTCCTCACTGAGGATCACTGAGGACGCTGGAACACCAAGCGTCGGTTCATGTTCTGTATGAGATCTTTGATTGCAAGCCCATCAGTGATCTCATTCCAGTTATGCCGTAACGGCCTGGAACCCAAAGGAGACTAAAATTTTAGTCTTACCACTGCCTTTAGAGAGGTCTTGTATTCCTGAATCACTTTCGAAGTACAGTGAAAGTTCCGCCTGCGGACAGCTCCGATAAGCGGACAATTTCCTTAAACAGACACTTTTTTGGGAACCAGGCTTTTATTTGATTTTTCCATATAAATAGCATTCCTTTAAACGGACACTCTCTGAAACAGACGTGAACCATTTTTCCTTCCTTTTTTTATCTAGTAGTAGTAGTAGAAGTAAAATTCATTTTATTGTGTAGTGTATGTTACAGTGATTATAGTTTTCTATGAACTTAAATAGCTATGGCATTGCCGTTAGCTCGGTTAGCAAATTAATGAGAATTTTCTTAAAAGAAAGTAAAATAATTAAACAAATTCAGTTATAAGTAACATCCTATATTGATATATATGGTTTTCAAAAAAATATAGAGCGTCTTCCAGTCAGTATCATTAAGTACGATGATTGTTTCTTGCAGCGTCATAGTTTTCTTATTGAAATATGAATTTCGATAAGGAGCAAATATTGGACATACCTATACTTATGAAATGGAAACAGTCTTCTTTGGCTTTTAAATTGCATAATGTGCAGAACTGATTGAAACTGCCGTTGTAAGGATTTCCGTTGAGGCCAAGAACTTCGCATCTTGTTTTGAATATCAAAGAAATTTCTTTGTAGCATAGCTAAGACAGTAGCATAGAAGTAGTTTCTTTCCTCCAGATTAAATCTCAGCTGGGAGTAGAGAATTCTACTCTCCGACTTTCGTGCTTCCTCCATGAATGAACTATGAACGGAGTTTTCATGTACTTGAATTACCTTGTGCTTGTACAGCTGCTCCTTCAAATGGTTCAAATTTAGGGGATTGAACGTAACCTCTTCACCACATATGTTCCCTAATTGCTTCCACTTTGCCACCCACCAATCTTCATTTCTCAATTCATACAGTGCCATTTGTTTTGTCAGACGGACATCTGGGTAGGACAATACCTTAATGATATAATCGGCATGTAATTTTAGTGTGCTGGTGTAAAGTTTAGGGAGTCCGGTTTCAAGATATAAGGCATAGTTTGGTGTTTGCAAAGGGAGATAAAAGAGTTTCTTTAAAAAACTTCTGTGAAGCTTTTCTATTACCTCATATTCGTTATTACCCCATACTTGGGCATCATATAGCATAGAGAACTTTTAACAACTGCATCAAATATTTTGTATTTCGCCGACAGAAGTATGCGTTGATTTGAAAATATGTTTCTCCATGTCATATTTAATAGGCTTTGGGAAGATTTAGCTTTGATTGAAACGTAATTGTTGAAGTCCATGTTTTTATTTAAATTAACTCCCAAGTACTTGTATTCGTCCGTTATTTTTAAACGATTTTCAATGAAGTGCCAATTGTACATATTGCGATTCTGGGTTCCGATTCTTGAGAAGACCATAACCTTTGATTTGTCAGCATTAATTTCAAGGCCCCATTTACTACAGTAGCCTGATAAGCGGTTTATCATCAGTTGTAGGTTCTCTGGTGACTCCAGACAGTATCACTAGATCATCTGCATAAAGAAGTACATTAATAGTTAAAGCGGCAATTCGGAGTCCTCCAGTCAGGTGAGCTTCTACATCATTAATAAAAAGTGCAAAAAGTAGAGCACTTAAAAAACACCCTTGCTTAACTCCAGTGTCGGTTTCAAACCAGTCTGAATATGTTGATCCATCCCAAACAGCTGCTCGTGAACCTGCATAAATTTTTTTGACTATACTGATGAACTTCTTAGACAGACCCAGTTGTGAAAGTTTATAGAAAAGGGCATTTCGATTCACAAGATCGAAGGCAGATTTAAAATCTACGAAAAAAGCATATACCTTCTTCCTCCTAGCTTGGTATGCTTTGACTATAGAGGTAAGAGTAAATATATGGTCCACTGTTGAGAAATTTTTTTATTTTTTTTATCTATAGCCCCCTTTAAACGGACACATAAAAGACAAAAAATCATTTTAGTTTTCGTTTCTATATATATAGAAACGAGTTCGTGGAAAATCTTCAACAACCGGAAGCGAAGCTCTAATATACGGACAGGAATAAGTTTGAAAATAAAAATTATGGAGCAAATGACAAGCAAACTGCGTCAACCAATAATTTTGAACTTTAATAAAAATAAATTTCTATTTAATTATAAATGCATGTATTTATACACTCACTATTTTTAAATTCATTTGATCAATAATAAACATAAAAATAAAAATAAAATACTTTCTCTTAACCGGACCGCTCCCACAGCCAGACGAAAAATCGGGCACCATGAGTGTCCGCTTATGGGAGATTTCACTGTAGTCAGAGGGTTGAGTAAAGTCTTCCATGTCACAATTTTAATTGTTCAGCCAACAATTGTTTTTTATTAGCTTACTTATTTTGGTCTTATTTTTCATTTTCATTTAGGATGAGTTCCATTTTTTTTTTGCAAATGCTTCTTCGTTCTTCCGCTAAATTTTTACAATATGGGTATAGGATCTGTTTTCGTTACTTTTTGCTTGGTGCAATTGCTTTTTGCTTTCAACTTTTGCTTTTCTGTCGGTTGAGTTTCTAGTTTCTAGTTCCCAGTTCCCATTTTTCATTCCTATTGTGTCTTGGAATATTTTGGGGACTGTACGTCCTCTGGAACTTGCAGGATGTTACTCTTGGTTATTGTTAACACATTTCGATTTCTGTTCATTGGCCATATGACAGTCTTAAGTTGCACACCTTTCTTACTTACTTAGGTGTGCATTACAGTTTTTGGTGAACTCGAGCCTCGACCGACGTCTTTCACCAACAATTTCGATTTCGGGTGAGCTTTTTCCAGTTTTGTCCCCTTAGTCGGTTGAGGTCTTCTTCCAATTGATTTTGCCACTTTAGACGAGGGTTTCCTCTTCCGAGAATTATCTGCGGATCTCGAAAGTCCGTCGAGTAGGAGCGTTAAAAGGCTTGACAGCGCTAACATTGTGGAACAGTCTTTGAAATATGCAGTAGTCCAATTTTGACAACAATGCCCATAATTGATTTGGGTACTGTAAATCTTTTAAAACTTTAGTGGATCGAATCTCAACTGAAAACAAAAATGTTTTTCCATGAGTATCGCCTTTCGCTAGGAATTGGCCTGGCCTCTGACAGTATGACTATACCAATTCACTTAAAATGCATTAAAGGAAATCAAAGTCGAGGAATAATTCACTTTAACTAAAGGGTTGTATTTTAAGATTTAGGTTTATCAGTTTTGCTGCACAGCACTGGTTGGTAATGGAGTCTAAATTTTGAAATTTATTGTCAAAATTAGTTCTTTGTGAAAAATGTGCATATCATGGTCGTAATGATAGACCTGGTGAATCAACAATTGGTGCTATCACCAAATTTCGCACCAAAATTACTTTGTTGGACAAGTATTGTTGGCTCACTGTATAGTCTAAATATATCAACAGTAGATAAAATAAGTCTATCATTTAAGCATTCCTAGAGTTGCTTACCTCCGAATTCCATTCATTCCTTCACTCATACCAATACCTATAAGTAATTTCAAATTTACAAGTACGTATACTAAGTAAATTGAAACTTATATCGCACTATCGCATGTATGTCGCTATTCCCATATTACTTCATATCAGTTTAATAAAAAAAACACATAAAATGACTGAGGAAATTGCAATAAAAATAACTCAATCGAACTACTGTTAACTTAACAAGCACTTGAGGCTTCCATATAATTATGAATTCCGATGAAGCCGCTTTGATCATCCCCAGCGTATATTTTCTTAATCAATATCCCGATAAAAATATTTCACACACCCATACGCGTTGGTTTGTATACCAATACGAATGAGAAAAGCAGCTTTGATATAGTATTTGTTTGTTTGTTTGTTCAGCTCATCAATTCAAGTAGGAGAATAGGGTATCCCTGGTAATGTTATATTCTATTGAGGAAGCAAGCTGTTACCACCTTCCACATCGCCTATACATATAATTAAAACGTCTGCGTCTGTCAAATGCGTATAGTTATAAGCATGCCAAAGGTAAAAACATTGTGAATGTTTGCCCTCATTAGATGCGAACGTGTCTATTCTCCCAAAAGTCAGCAAGACATTTTGATGAATAGCTCAGGAGCTGTCCCGTCGTGCCGACATACCACCCTAGTTGCGGAAAGAATCCTTTCAATGCGACACCAGCATATTTGGTGGCAAAACAAAGGCTCAACCTGGTCGTGTTTTGTCATTTGTTTGTACAAGAAATCTGCATGCATTTTAGGAGCTACCATCAAGGGCAGGCACACTTTCTTACCTGCTGCTAATACCTATGGTCCCTTAAAAGAATGTTGATGTTCCTTGATAAGGATGTGCATTCTTAATTGTTTGGTAAAACACAAATTGTACTCACCCCATGGTGTGAATGGCTCTTACCCTATGGGGGGTATATCTATATGGTCCTGATGCTGGTTCACCATCAAAATCATGACATCACGTCCGGACAGATCCCATTAAATGTACGTAGGAACAAAAGTCACTCCTGGAAATCGCATAAAGCCTATACAATGTTTACGTTTCCTCCTTCTTCGTCGATATAGGTTCGAATGGTAAGCCACAGTGTGGGTGCTGCAGTATCTTCCTTTTTTGCAAAAAGCAAAAAACTACATATAGGAGTGACGCTACTGCTGTGAATATTATCTAAAGATCCTTCTGGATCTGAATAAAATGCAACCACACTTTCCAAATGTTCCTTCCTATGCCCTTTTTTGAATGTGCTAAGATCGTTCTATGGTGCAACACAAAATATGCTCGAAACCTCTTTTGAGAAACGAAACTGTAAGCTGTATTGGTTACTCAGTTCTGATTATTTACAGTTTATATAGACTCTGATCGCTCATAATTTTTTTTTTTTTTTTGCATCTCAGATCATCGTGTTTCTTCTGTTTTCTGTACGATCAGAAAGACAAGACAATCTGTCTAATCTTATTACATTAGTTTTTGGTCTCATTTTATGCATCAATTTAGTCAAAAACTTGACATTTATAGCTTTAACTAGTGATGAATAGAACCACCTTCGATTTGCTCCCCGGGGCGAGCTATAATGGAAACTCGTTTTCCATTATAACCAAATTGAATGCTCCCAAAACTATAGAAATGTAAACTTTTTATTCTTCTATTATTGATCTTACAGTCTGCTCAGAAAGCGTATTTCTAAAAAATATCAAGATATGCTAAGACCAATTGAAACACTTTGGAAACATTTCTTGAAGCATTTGAAATTTGTTTACGAAACTGATATTTTGAGAAAAACAATCACAACGAGCAACAGGAGGCGTTCGGTTCCATTTCCAAAGGGATGGCGAATAAGTGAGTAAATAAGAAAACATCGTCCTGGGAGTATTAAATCCTTTTTATGGCATGTAAGGCTACATATGTGTGTTTCGATGTCGCCGTCGCTAAGTAAGTAGGTATCACTTCTACCAGTTCGACAGACGACCCTTAGCCATGTTTTTTTTTGTGTAAGAAATGCCTTTAAAGATTAATTTTGTTATAAAACAAAATAATTTTTTTTTAATAAAATAAGCTAATGTTCTTTAAGATTGCGGCCCGAGCCTTTTTCAAGGATAAATAAAAATAACTATATATATAATAATAAAATATAATATATAATTAAACAATAATAGGGCAGCGCAACAGAGCAAGGAGCCCCAAGGCCTTGTGATGGAATGCAGGGGACCTACAATTTTCTGCAGGTTCCGAACGGCTAAGCGCTTTTCATGGCAAAGAATTTACTAATGACTTGCCAATTCCTCGCGGAAGGCGATATCCGTAGAAAAATATTTTTGCCTCTGTTGAGATTCGAACCACGTACCTCTGGGTTAACAGGCAGACATGCTTTTTCAAGGATGCTTCACAAAATAAAGAACTCTAAAATTGTTTATCTTTGCCAAAACTTTTTTGAAGTATTTGTTTATCGAAAATCGACTTTCCCTCCATAACTCTGGCACTCAATACTAAGCTCACTTTCAGACTTTAGTTCACAATTACATTTTAAGTTCACGTTTTAGAATCGAAAACTTTAATGACTTTTTGTATTCCAAAAATGTCATATTTAGTAACTATGAAAAACGAGATTAGAGGAAGTCTTGGTAATATATAGCCCTATAGCAGTACTGCCCCATTATTACTTATTGAACCACAACATTACCCATTTTTTATGAAAATGGTTCCCCTTTTTCATTTGTAGTTCTTCAATCCGAATACTTAACTTTCAAACGAGGTCTAAAATTTTCATAGGTAGGTAGGAAAATAAATAAAGAGTTAATAAAATACATATACTTACTTGCTTAGGTGGGCATTAGTTCAGGGTGAACCTGAGCCTCAACAAACATCCTTCGCCAACTATTTCGATTTCGGGCGATACCTATCTCTTCAGTTTTTCAACCTATGTCGGTTGAGGTCTTCTTCCACTTTATTGCGAAACCTAAGACGAGGTCTTCCTCTTTCGCAATTTTCCTGCAATGTGCTTCCGAAAACCTATCGAACCGGAGCTTTTATGTTCATTGCATCGGCTCTACGTGGCCCAGCCCATAGCTCTTCAAGCTATCTCCATATAGCGGTACAGCTCATACAGCTCGTTGTTGTATCTTCTTCTACACACATTAGGTCTGTTTGTTGAACTTTCCCCAGGGTTGACCCAGGTTTTCTTGACAACCCTATGAGTTGTCAAAAAAACCTGGGTTTTCCAGTCCTCAGAAAACGCTAAACCACAAATCACCACACATCCCTGTCATAAAAAAAATATGCCATTTGACAGCTCTCAGCTCGCCACAGCAAAAAGCTAGGGTGAGTTTATGGAAAACCTAGGTCAACCCTAGGGCTCAAAAAACACTCAATTTGACATTCAGGGTGACTTTGGGTTTCTCAAAAAACGCTTTATGGCGACCCCAGGGCGACCCTAGGGCTTCAACGAACAAACCTATTGTCTTCACATACGCATACGGGACAAAAACCATTCTGAGTATTTTTCTTTCGAAACGACCAAAGGTTTCCTCATCGGCTTTCGAAAAGGTCCCAGCTTCTGCGAGTAAAGCAGGACCAGGATGATCAAGGTCTTATAAACTGTTGTCTTGGTTTTTCTGTAAAGGGTTTTGTTTCTCAATTGCCTTCTTGACCCAAAGAAGCAACTGTTGGCGAGAGCTGTTATTAAAATACCAAAATACTTATTTATTGATGCAATCAAGTTAAGCTAATGAACTCAAAATAATAACTAATAAACTACACATGACATTTTTAAAGTTCTCTGATGTAGGAAATTTTGCCCTCATCCATACAGGCATTATGGACAATTTCGAGAAGTAAGACTTCTGGCATAGCCTGAACAAATTGGCACGTTACCTACTTATTTAGGTACATACTTCGCGATGATTTTGAGATGTAAAACATTTATATTGTGTAATGAATTTAGTGAGAACTATAACAATAACTTACACAATTTTTGTAGCTGAATCTCAAAAGCCCGTGACGGTCTATTCAATACACACTTTTGAAAAACAGGTTTCTTTAGGTTCCTTAAAATAAAATGTATTTTATTTTTGAAGACTAAGCATCATTAAAAAAAATAAGTGTACAGTGTCTATACCTACATAATTGAAGTTCGAAGTTACTTCAGAAAAGTAAAATAATGCCCATCATAGGTATTCACTTTTTCCTCTCCATTTTTGAATTCGCCATCGACTTTTAAATTTGGGGCATATGGCATACCGCATATATGATGAAATTATTACGTTGCTGAGTGTCTTTATTTTTCATAAGTGTTTCCTATTACTTCCATTTGTTTTTTTAAAAGACTTTGTCTTTGTCTTAATGCAATTGTTGCCTCTACTTCCTTAATAAATCGAACTGAAACTCTCTGTCGTCGCATTGTTTCAAAAATTCTTTCTGAGTATGTGTACTTTTGCGTCAAATATTAACTAAGCGCTTTTAAATACTAAGAACCTAGATAAGCTGTATATCATTCTTTTAAATTAACAACATAACAACTTGAAAGTAGCCCTAACTCAAGAACGCATAAAATGTACCTACACCTATATACACCTTTTGAAGTTTGCTGGCTTAGGATAGGGTGGTAGGTTGATTTAAAGTACATCCCCACCCTAACCTTGGGGGTTCCACAAACCACAACACCTAATCTTTTGTTTTGATGTGTTTAAAAATCACCTTTCCTTAAAACTGAACACAATTAAAATTCTTGACTAAAATACGTATGTGGCAGTGGCAAGGTAAAACACGTAATGCCGTGACAGCTGTTTTTCTATGTGTAGCTACGAGTAATTCCGCTCTAAAAACAAATACAAAAATCCAAATTCCCCCAACCAACTATTGCGGTTGAATCAAAAATTTGCTACTGCAAACTTCCCATAAAATTGTTTCTGGACAATCTCTAAGTAGTTCTACCTACTCGTTCGTCACCTCGCCAGCTTTATCAGCTGGGTTATTGAATCCGACAATGTGCACCGTAAATATCTTTATCTCTCACAATTTTTGTATGAGTTGATTTCTAGATATACATACTCGTACATACTTATCTTCAAATAGCGAAGGAAAAAAAAAAGAATTCATAAAACTCAAACCAAACGGGCTTTATCGGAGTTTTATTATTATACGCCTTCAGCGGCGGATTGCCGTATGATCAAAAACATAGCTTCCGCTGCCGTCCGCATTCGTATCTCGTATTCGTATCTTACACCTCGTATCTACAACCTCTACGTCTACACCTACGAAGTAAAAATATAATAATAATTAAACAAACTCGGTTTTTTCCGTTATTTTTGCATTTGTTTTTATTTTCTGACATTCATCTGTGTGTGCTCTGTGATTCGTTTGAAACGATAAACAGCTAAACACTAAACATACGCATATAAGTTCACATATATGTAGGTACCTCTACTTTAATAATGGGGAGCCATAATTAAATAATAATAATTTACTACGCTTGTATTTGCTTATGATCTACGGGCTTAATAATTTGTTTCTATACTTAAAATCTAGCTAAATCAGTCTTGGCGAGCTTTGGGAAACGCTCCACCATTAGGTACTATACAATAATAATAAACAGGTTCCTATATCTAAAACAGCTAATCGCGTATAATACTCGTTATAAAAACTTTGGCATAGTTGTGTGTCGATTTTTGTCGTCGGTTTGTTGTCGCTTATTCAGGTGGAGGAGTTCGGGGGCGTCTCGGACCGTTCCATGGCCTGAGGCAGAACTCGTAGGCAAATACACCAAACTACAGGAACAATGAGGTCACTGGAAGCTTTGGTTTTGGTTTCGAACTTGAAGCCTTCGTCTTCTGGCATCTGCATGCTCGGAAAGACCACCGCGTAGGGGCTTACCTCTTCATTATCTCGTCGATAGTAAAGCCAAGCGCCCTCTTTGGCGGGGAGATGTTCGTCTTTTGCGAAAGGTCAAGTACAGGCGATGGGATTTTGCTGTCTACTTCGATTTGTTGATCTTGTTCTGGGACGCTGTGACTCTGCATGTGGGTCTTCAGGTTAGCTCTTTGGTTGAATGTGCGGTTACATATGGGGCACTTGTGGGGTGCCTCTTCGAGGTGAGTGACCTTGTGCACTGCTAGAGTGCGAGATTGGCAGAATCCTTTGCCGCAATCGGTACACTTGAAGGGTTTCTCCTTGGAATGGATGTACCTGTGGTCGCGAAGATGATCCTGTCGCCGAAAGGCCTTACCACAGATGTCACATGAGTAAGGCCGCTCGTCAGTGTGAGTCCGCTCATGAATGAGCAAATTGTAGGATTTTGTAAAGTGACGGTTGCAATATTTGCAAATAAATTGTTTCTTTGGTCTGGTTCCGTTAGGGCCGGCGATTTTCATCGGAGGCATTCCTGCCATCACTCGGGTTGCAGGATGCATGCGTTGCATGTCCGGGTACGGACGGATATGCAGATGTTGGTGCTGGTACAAGGCAGCACTGCGAATCCATTGGTTCATCAATATTGCCTGATGCTGGGCTGCTTCCATACTGACACCACTTGGAGCCTGGTTATACACCATGGGAGGATATGCCTGATGCTGTTGCTGCTGTTGGTGCTGGTGCTGGTGCTGGTGCTGGTGCTGAGCTTGCTGCATTTGCGCTTGTAGCCACAAACGATGCTGTTGCTCCTGCTGAACCTCAACGTTTTGATGCAACGGCACAGGAACGCTATGATAGTGCATGGCGTGCTGTGTCGACTGCATCTGCTGTTGTTGCTGCATTTGTTGTTGATGATGATGAAGGTGTCGCATTTGATCCATTTCGTATAGTGGACTGTGTTGGATTTTTCGAATGCGATCTTCCGTCGGCGTATGTGGCGGCGTTAGGATCGGCGAAATGCTCGACGCACGTTCTTCTTTGATTGTGATATATTCCGGAGAGAAATCTAAAATTAATTAAAAGTCTCGTTAGCCACTGAACTTGGACACTTTTCACTCTTCCTGTTTTGACTTACCTTGATTTCGAATGTGTATCTCGTCGACTGTGATGTTGCTCATTGGTGAGGCAGATGCGGATGACATAATTTATTATTTTTTCTCAAAGTACGAGTGTGGGAAGGGATTTTCGAATAGAACACAAGAACAGATTTCACTATGTTTTCACTTAAATGCGTTTATCCTTTACGTACGTTCCCGACAAACTCAGTAACACAACTAAAACTGTATTCCCAAACTGATGGCTGAACAACCCTCGATGCGAATAAAAAAAAATACAAGTATCTGTGGTGAAGTATCTCAAATGGTTGAATTCTCCTCACTCTTCGGATAGCATGAGTGGACTAAATGGAAAACGTGTCTTGCCGCTGTCGTATCTTGCTCAGTAATAACTACTTATCGGCAGTTGCGGACCCGTTTAAAGGCACTCGGATGGCGATGGTGGGGGTTGTTGGTGTGTGGCTGTGAGAGTGTGTGCGAGGGCTAAACAAACAGTTTCGGTAAAGATGGTGACTGGGAACCGCCTACCTGAGTGCAAACAATGAGTGAATTCGGGCTGGGATTGGCCAGCGCTGCCTGCTGGATGGTAAGTCAGTGGAAACTGTTGGGCTCCTGATCAACAACCGGGTGGCAGCGCATAATACACGGTTTGGTTCATCTTCCTCATCGTTTTGACGTCGAGGTTCGAGGGATATATCTACAATTGGTATGGTGGGTATGTGTGTGAGTTATATAGGGGTTGACGAGAGATTTCGATGCGCGTTTTGCTATTTGATTCCATCTTGACAACCCTCTTCCCTGTTTTTTTTTTTAGTCCTTGTGGTTAGGTATTGAATTCTTTTTTTATTGTTGATGGCTTTTGTTTGTTTTATGTTATCCTTGTTGATTCCACGTGTCGCTTCTTAGGAAGACGTAAAAATAGCCGCTGACATCTTGTTGTTTTAGATGCTCATTATAGGGAGAATATAGAAACGTTTTTGCATTGAAATTGTTTGGTAGGTTGAGGTAATAACACCTGGTTGAGGGTTGGTTTGCTTGATTTATCCTCAATTTAGTAGGAAGACAGGTGGTGGTGGAGGTTAATGGAGGAAGAGAACACTAATTGGTCAGGGAAACTAGGTAACTCGCCATTAATGTTTAAAACACATTTGTTGATATGTGTCGATTTTTAATCGTGCTGTCACCCTGGTCTTTTTTAACAGGAAATTTTTATTAGAAGAGAAATTAGAAAAGACAAACATACGAAAGTTGGTACCTATATTGCGTTAAAAGGACTTCATATATGCCTAAGTATCGAAACCCTATAAAAAAGAAATTTTTGACCTACCTACCTCCTCGCCAGTAAATTGGAAATTTGGTGTGTTAAAGAATATTGGGGTAGTTTTGTGCGCTCGTCAGTTTTGAAGCTGGTATAAACAGTTTAAATCCAAATCAACTCTACCGATTCTTCTGAAATTTCTACTTCTAGTTCTTCCTTACATAAATGACAGCTTTTTTTTTAATAATGTGTCAGGGATTTTAGGGTTCAACATCAGTGACTTGGTAAGTACCTACCTACCTACCTATCCGCAAAATTTATTAACGGTTTTGAAGTTGCGCTTTGATTAAGTTTATTCGGGCAAAAGCGTGTTAAAAATGCGATCTCCAGGACGTAAGAACGTCAAACTTCCTTTTGAGAATTAAAAGCAAATGTCTGAACTATGTATACCTACATCGAAAAACAAAGTACTACAGCCTGAACTACATCGAAACACAAAGTAAAATGTTTCAAAAAAGTCAAATGATATTCCGAACTCCTCTATCAAAAACAAATTTAAATGTCAACTGCGTGTTTTCAAATTTTAAAGCAAATTGAAGCATATTCAATTAAACTTATTGAACATTAACCATAACCAGCTCCCAAAAACAGAAATTTTTCTTTTTGAAAAATTGTTTATTGTTTTGTTTTGAAATATTTAACCGACAAATTCAGAGTTTTTCTATAATACTGCGGCTGCCAAAAGGTGTCACGCAGTAATATGTGTGTAGGTTTTAAAAGCTTTTATACCTATATGTACCTACTTTATTTTTTTTTTTTTTTACTTTTTCACTTTGTGTTTCGATGTAGTTCAGGCTAAAAAAGTCTGAAAAAGCATTGCGTACTAATTAAATCAAAAAAACTTCAATTCAACTTCATTCAATGCACCTGTGTTAGTCACGAACAGCTTTCTTAAGGTCTCAAGGCATTTTACGCCTTATATGAGTTCAAAAATCTCCCAAACTGAGATGAATTAAGTGAAGCCCATTTGAAAATTTCCAGGTCAAGACATTCTGTACAATGTTATTTGGAAGTTTTGGACTTCGTAATTTTAGTTTTATCTTGGTGACCAAATACTTACCAAAAATTTTTTCTTTTCAAATACCTATAACACATAAGTTCTCAAATACGACACATATAAATTGTGTCATCTTTCAAAGGCATTTTTTGCTTTTTAGGAAGAATTTAGGGGTGTAGGCGTTCTCGTAGCGATTGGGTGCAAAACTTAGTTAGACCACTGTTGATTTACGCATATAAATTAAATAAGTGAAAGCAAAACTACCTTTAAACCGTTTATCATTCAGATTTTAGACGGGAAACCATAGCAAAATACAAAACAAGTAATCAGTCTTTTCTTACACAATTCTAGTGTAATTTTGCTACATTTTAGATATACTACATTTTGAGGAGTGTCGTTATTGATATTTTAGGATGAAAATTTACTCTTAAGCAGTTTTCGAATTTGCACATTTATGAAAATCCATTAAAAACTAATGGAATTTTGGAATCGACGCGACATATCAAAAATTTGAAGCGTTTTTTTACAGATTTTATACTGAAACAGACCTAAAGATTTGCTTTTAAAAAATATTTCTAAAAGTCTTCCTTTTTAATTTTCTCAAGCAATCATTTCTAGAATTTAGTAAGAAAAAGGCTTATACGTATTATAAAACAATAAGAAACTGGTGTTTTATGTAAAAATTCAGGGTTTTTCTGTACATAGCTAGGTATAATGTTATGTTCAAGCCTTTATTCATTCCCAAACTTAGGTAATTGCAATGAAAAGCGCTTTCTCGATTAGCCTTTCGGAACCGACAGAAAATTGTAGGTGCCCTCCATTCCCTCACATTGGGAATGGAAACAGTGGCATAGTTGTGAGAAATGCGCTAGGCTTTGGGGCTCCTCGCTCTGTTGCGTCATCCTATTTATTTATTCATTCCTATTTATTAAGTTGTGATAATTTCTAAAGCATATGATGCACAATGAAACAATAATGCCATAGAAAGGTTAGAGAGTGCAGACGTAGAGATGCCAGAGTCTGCTCAATTGCGTAAACATGCCAACATTCCCGCGTGTTTATTTCAACAGCATCATATTGCAAGTTTGTGTTTTTCATTTTTGCTGTTCTCACTCATGTGGGTCAGCTGGTTTATTTGCTACTACACAAAGGTAGGTACTGAAAGGAAAGCAAAAAAGAACATTAGAAAAACATTCAACACATTTTTCCACACTCGGAGCCACTTGAGGTGTGGAATAAAGTAATTTTCCCACGTCAACTTACGCATATGTGCGCGAGGTGTCAATATGGAAAATTTGTTTGTTTAAGTATCAAAAAATAATAATAACGATTTGTTATTCCAACACCATCACAATCTGATTGGTTTTTCAAACACATTTTCACTACTGCATCTACGAGTATAGTTTATGTGCTTATTGCATACACATCTGTAAGGGATTACGGTAGTTTGGTATACGCTACGCACCATCTATTGGTATATTAGTTCCAAGGACGACTTTGGATTTTCTTCGCGGCGTAATCTCTAGCCAGTGTTCATATTCACGCTCGTATGAATTTGTTCGATTGTGAACAGGGTGCAACTCCATATAATTTGACAAAGCAAATTCCGAGGTAATGGCACTCTGATTCTCTGATACGCATTGATATCACGCGGTTCTTTTGATGACATTACGATTGACATTCATTAGTACTTCCATTTACGCTGGTAAAACTACTTTTTACTGTCACCTGTTTGGCACTGATAAGCAGCCGAGCCCAGGCCGCCATAATGTGGCGGCTTGTATCTTGTTAACTCTTTGATCAGTAACAATGTGAATAAATTGGATCTGCAATCAGTCATGTTTGTTCATTTGTATTTTTTATTAAAACGAGGGAATTTTATTAGAGAAAGGGTGCGATCGTTGGATACATTATCTTTAACGCTTGATCAGCCGTCATAAAAGGCGGTAATTTAAAGTTAACAGAGTTTCTACAACTAGATATGTGTTCAAAGACTGCCTCACCCTTGAGAACAGCATTCTGCAGCGAAAATGCGCATTTTCGTACGAAAATGTTCCAAATTATTTCAAAGAATCCGAAACAAATTTTTTTTTAAACCCTTAGTGGTGGTAGTTGAATGTTGAATGTTTACCAAAACGTCATAAAATTGAATACCTAATGTTTTTAGGCAAATACAAAAAACACAGGCAAAAAGATCTATAAATATGACCCACTTATCCAAAAAATTAGGACAAACACGAAGGTTATGCCACCATAAAAAAAGCAAATTCGTTTTATGATTTTTTAGGACACTTATTTGCTTTCGCGGAATCGGAGAAAAATGTTACATTTTAGAAGTCCCGAGGTTAATTGCATTATAGGTAGGTACCGAATATATTTACAGATGCTGAAAATTAGAGTCTGGGTTAGAGCAGTGCTTAAAAGATGTTACAATTTACTTAGGACGTCCACTCAAAATTTATGTGTTTGCCGAATTCAAATTAATTTTTGTCGAAAGAAAAGCGAAAAGGCAGTTTGTCATTCTCGCATTGTATAATGTTTTAATAGACAAACGTAGAAGTGTTGAATTATTGCGTAAAGTTTCACATTCTTAAATAAGCATAAATTCTTTTTTTGGGAAATTATTAGAACTGTTTAATTGAAGAAAGATGCGGAAAACTGTTCCACGGCTTTCATTTTGAAATGCAGATATTTTGTCAATCTGTGAAATATTTACTTCTGAACTCAGCTCATGATTTACAAGCGAAGTTAAAGCTGAGCATTTAAAAAAACCAAAATCGAGGCTAAAAGGAAAGGTAGCGTCTTAAATTTTACTCATTTATTCGTTCTGCTTATTCAATGTAATTTTTCTTTTCATAGTTCAGCAGTTCTTTTCATATCTATAGCTATCACCAGACAAACATAACTTCGAAGTAGTACTTGACTTCGTCTACCATAAGTATACCTACACGAAAAATAACATCTGTGCTGAGATCAAACGCAACGGAGAAAAACTCTTGCCAATTGCGCATTTCTCATCAACGGAACTTTGAAGAAATCGGGAGGTACCACATCAAATATTTTGGTAAATCAGAACGACTAAGTGAGAAAACACTTTCCATGGCATCAGTCACAAATTCCTATCGAAAAACGATACTTGCGAAAGATTGTGATGTGTTTTTGGCTCGAGCCCTTTGCTCCCACTTCACATAAATTGAAATGAAAATCGCTTATTGCACATGATAACAACTTATTGAAGCTACAAATGCTATTTAAAGTTGTTTTTTCTGCTTCGCACTTCTTTTACATTTATATGTAGGTTTTTAATATTGAAGGTGCTTGGTTAATATTTTATAAGGACAATGTTATCGACTCCAGCAATTCCATTAGAACGAAACGAAACGAGGCGTTATTTGAGTCAAAGTATACCTTTACTTAAATGTCTACGCAACGCATTCTTTTGGTACATTGATTCTTAGACTCTTAGTAATAGCTGAGCACAAATCAGTCTTGACACAATACGTTTGCGTCTAACTATTCATGAGCTTATAATGGTTTTGAGGGAATTAGGGTTTAGGGTCCCTTCCGCACGACACCGGAATCACTCCTACCCTCCCTGGTTCCCTCTCGTTGTAACCTGATTGGGAGACTCCAATGTACATTGACTTTGAATGATTGTTAATTATAATTTTAGTAAATAACATATTCGGGCACGGCATTCCACATTTGGCTTTTGTGGCAACTAGCTATTTCACTAAACTTTTGACCGTAAAAAAGCGATAAAAGAGTAAATGAGTTGTTCGTAGCAATGAACTTTAAAAAACCAGTTAAAATGGTCTATTCTGTACCCGCACTATCAAGTCGCCGCGGGGCAGTGGGGTTTAAGAAGCACCGTGCAAGACATGGATATTATCTTTAATTGCTCCCAAGCTTTTATACTAGGCTAATTCCTTTACGCATAAAGCAAATTCAGATGCTTCAAAAATGGTAGCCAGTTAAGCAATTTTCGCAATTTCAAGCGAAGTTACTGATAGTTGCAGGAGGTGTCGTATTCATTAAGCTGTTAGTGGTGTCGTTTTCGAAATGCGTTCAGCGTTCTTCGCATTTGCTGCCCCAACAATCATCGTTTACACACATTGTCAAATTGTCAAGACTGTCTTCCGGTTTCATTGAGGAAGGTGCCCTCCGTAGACAATGACAATGAGGTTATGTTTAGCTTTAATGACGCAAGACATTCTTGTATCTTCGAAGTATCGTATTCAAATCGATATTTTTTCGTGTTACTATCGAGGGACCAGAGATAAAACAGGGACTTGGGACATACCAGCACCAATATTGTGAGTGTCGAACTTGAATCAATCCAATACAACTTCCATATAAACCGATCAATAATATAATTTCAAATTCATCGAAGAAGAAAACCAGGCATTTTGGACAATCTTACTTCCTGCAAAGCAAAAAGTTTATAAAGTGCATTGTTTGCTACTAACTATTCAAAAGGCTTTTCCAGCTTCACATTTTCCTACAAGCAAATTAGGCTCCGACAGATTTTATGTTTGAAGAAGGCTAACTTATATCACGATCAAAAAATTAGCAAATTCGGTTCGCGAATGATTCCTTGTTGTGCACTGGTTCATTTATTACTCAAAAAAATTAGCATAACATAGTTATCCAATTTCTTTGATTGATTAATCGAAATAAAATGGTGCGTGGAATCTGAGGACTGAGGACGAACAAAAAGGTACAAAAGAAAGAACGCAATGCCTTATAACGATCAAACAGACACCAATCTGTAAAAACTATGACAGAGGTTAAACTAGTGCCTTACTAGGTATTACGCGCAGGAGCCTAATATAGAATTGCGCACAACATCATGTTGAAAACGTGTGTCCTTGAAAGAGTTAACTCATCACACGGACACGAATCGCCATATTGTTCTCAGTATACAACTCTCTCAAGGTCTAAAACTTTCAGTTTTTATTTCAAAACAAGAAAAATTTTGGCGAAATTGCAGCAATTAAGTATGCCGATGGTAGTATAAGTTTGGGTATATTTATTTGGCAAAGAGGCAGACACGGCCTCGCCCAAAAATTGCAAAGTAATTCGACTTCGTTTTATTGCAACCATATAAAAGGGGTGTACCGATGGCAAATATATGCTCGTATATCTACAACGCATCTCAATCAAAGGGTGTAAAAGCGACAATTTCAATTATTTTACACGTAAACAGTGGTTCAGGTAAATCGGGTTAGGTATGTTTATTTTGGGAAAGAGGTTTTAAGAGGAAATTTGCATCAGACTGCCCGTGTTTAAACGCAGACATGGTTCAGGTAAGATATAGGTACATACACCTCATTGAAATCAAAGGAAATATTTTGCCAATTACCATTGTCAACGATACACCCCTTTAGGCCGGTAGTATCACACAATGAGAGCAATTGCTGCCTAAAATACGTTTACCGGTTTGTTTAGATATTTGCATCCTTTCACCGATTTTATAACAGAGTCCTTCCGTTCCGCGTTTGGTGAGATGACACTACACTACAACACAAGCTATGTGTTGCTGTGAAATTGGTTTCACCTTGAAATGCAGAATGAAGACATTTTATGGTTGGTGCAATTTTTGTTCCTTTGTTTGTTCAAAACAACTTTTGCAAATATTTACGTATTTATGGTTATCGACTAGTCCTTGTAGGTTTTTCTTATGCGTCTTTATATTGGTGCCTACCCTTTGAGAGAGCGTTTCTAGGTCAACTGAACTAGATACCGCATCTCGTCCAGACAAGTTTATTTTGAAAAAGGGTTAACCATTTTGACAAATCATTAGATTAATCCTTTCATCTCTGGATACACATTGGACTCATTTGTGGTGAAGTCGTCTTGATTTGTTACCAAAACATCCCTACACTTACCTGACTACCTACCTACCTATGCCTACCTATTAGGTTTACCATCAAAGGGTTACGGTTCGTTGATATTTGAATTGAAAAAGGGATGACTTTCTATTGGTTTGTCGTCGGCTTTTGATGTTGATAAAGTTACCCCAATTTTGTTGGTTTTATTTTTCTGTCCGCACAAGCACATAACACATGAGAAGCACAATAATTTATTGATGGCATGGCGATGGCGGTGACAGCGACAATCATTTCTAGGAAATTGCCATTTTTTATGGATTAATATAATATGAAGATAGGAGACCGTGCGCAGTAAATGTTTATGGATGCCTAGCCTAATCTAAAATCATTAGGTGACGCCCACCGATTTATTATTTCAAACTTCTAATGACATCAAGTCGGGGAAAGAATTAAATGATTAGATTTTTCAATCGCTTTTGTTTAGGATAGTTGGCTCCTACCAATTTTTAGATATAGGTACCCTACATAATATTTTTGGGCATGTGTTTCTCTAGACTAGGTAGGACTACCATTGCGAACGCAATTTACAAATGAATAGATTTAGGTATTGGTACACGACTTCGACTTTTCTTGGGAAACAAGGGACTTTTACCGCTAGATATATCGTCTTTTTCACCACTCACAAGCAAAAAATTAAAAGTTTTGCTTCCTGATATAAACTGTTGATCTTGTATCCTATAAATGTTCGGAGTTTGACAATTGTCTCGATAGATATTTGAAAAAATACTAGGCAAAGAAGTGGCTCCTTGGGTAAGACTATAAATAAGTTGAAGTCATTGAACTAAAAGAAATAAAGACAAAAACTTAACGGTGGCGATATGAGGGCTTGGAACAATTAATGAGACTTAAAAGTACTTACAATCAAACACTGGTTCTCTAATTTTAGTAGAGCACCCTTTTTCTTCGTTGGATAAGAAATTTTCTTTCGCTTGCTGATCTTGTCTGATATTCAATTTATAAATACTGGTGTGCCCCAGGGCTCCGCTTTGTCACCGATCTTTTCCCGATTTTCACAAACGCTCTTTTGTCTGAAACTTTATTATTCCTTTTGATTGTTTTGCTGGTGAAGACTCAGACGACAGCTTTTCATATTTGTTTCCAGTTTCACGTCCTCTTTGGATGTGAAAGGAGAACGGTTGCGTATGATAAACTCATTAAATTTTGACCTTGACAGCATTGTTATATGAAGAGATAAGAACCGAGCAGAGTTGAATGCTTAAAAAATTCATTATTGTTAAAGCTTCAAATTCTCTTTTTGCCATTATCCCACGAATCGTAACAACATCAACGAAACAGAAAATGTATCGGTATTTATTTTTTTAATTATTTATTTATTTAATTTATTTAGTATAGGGACCCTACTTAGCATGTATGTAAATGTAAGCGATGATCTTCGTTGGAGTCACCACTCATTTGAAGAATCACATACACATACATATTTTCAAAGATTAACTATTTAAAAATTTGGCTACCAGACGATTTTTCAAAAGAGATAGGTAAAGGTATTTTGGTGAGGCGCATCTAAAGTGGCTTGGCATTAGGTATAATGAATCATTAAACGCGTTTTTCTTGAAACTGTATTTTTCCTAACTATGGCCACTATTTCTTGATTTCTACTGGATCGACTTAGCTTAATTCGGAACTACTCTCATCCTCAATGTTCTTTTTACAAAGCCTATACATTTTCCAAAAAGGTATTAATTAACTCATAATCGAACGCTGCCATTGTATAATAATGTTCGTTATAGGGGATGTTGTAGCACTCAAAATAAATAAATAAATGTGGCAGTTATATGCTGTTTATCATCATAGTTCTGGATAAAAAGTCATTCCTTCTTATTTACTATCCACGTATTTTTGCACTGTAATTTTGCTTAAAGCCATCTAAATGTTTACCGAAGCTTTCATTTACTTATTCAACACATACCTACCATTAACCATAGATATAATATCCATCCATTGACTTTGGTAGGCCTCAGACATCGATCAATCCAAAACGGGAGTTTTGCCGACGCATTCTTAGGTCAACGCGTCTTACCCCTCAAGCGGATCATAGTGTGAAGGAATTAAGTGAAAAAGCTGTGACCCTTTCGAGTTGACGAAGCTCGTAACGCCGGAAAAGAAAGAAGAAAAAGAAGACGAAGAAGAAAAAAGTCCATCGTGATCTCCTATAGGGATCGCATTTCTCCCATACTTTTCTGCTTCCAAGAATCACACTAGTGTTCCGCCTGCTGAAAGCTGATCAGCCACAGAGAAGAAAACTACCACTCAAAATTGTACCTTCCATTACAACTGAGTTTTACAGAACTTCTCAAGACCAAACGCTTGAGAGTGTCATCCTAATATTCTTCTGCAACGACCTGATATTTTCCCCGTTGTATCTTCATACGTGGCGAACACTTCTTTTATGTACAAACTACACTTCAGAAAAAAACACTTCTTGTGGGTGTTAAAAGTCGTTATGAAATTCAGTGATCAGTGTGATTTTGAAACCCAAACTTTTTTTAAGAAATCTGGCAGCCTTGATTTTGGTGACATTTTTTTGTTTCGGCTGGCTTCGCATCAGTAGCGCATTTTGCCACTACAATTTCCCAAGACGTTGTTTTCTCCTTTATGGATTGCTTGGATGATATTGATCTATAGTAATTGAATAGCTTCAGGATTGTTGGTAACATCGGTGCTTCACAGTTCACTACAAAAAGTCCAAAGAGCCAATTGCAGTTGGTGCTCCATTCGTTCTTAAAAAAAAACGCATTACTTAGGCTGCATAGACCTCAATTTGAAAATCAGCCTTATTATGAGTTTTAAGTGAACTGTGAACAGCTTTTCGCCAGGAACATTTTTGTTCGCCCGGTATTTTAAAAGCTGTTATGAGTTTCCCCTAAACAAAATTCCACTTCAAATCAGAAAGTTCACTTCGGAAAAAAGACCAAGTTCAGTTGCATCAAATTTCCCATCATTGCTCTCAACGTTTTCACATTTCACGGGGAAAAATAGCTCATAATGTGACTTTTTTCGAACATGGAAAATTTTTCCCCCGAAACTCATAATAAGGGAAAAGTGAAATGTGATCTTTTTCGAGGCGAATGCTGTTCACGTGAAACTCATAATGAGGCTGGATAAGTTTTTAACATTCTCCATCGTTGTTCAATAGTAAAACTACTGATTTCGTTCTGCGGAAGTACGATTCTAACTTTCTATTGAGATTTTTAGCGGGAATCAGCAAACAATATTAAATAGACCTATGATTTATAACAAAAAAGGCACTAAAGATGATCTACCTATCTGCTATTTTTGGGATTTGGCGGTAGCGTCACTAGATACTTTTCCCAACTTTTTATTCTTTCGGTCATCCAGAGCATGCTACAAAATTTCTTTTTAAATATCCTTGGAAATTAGGTTCACATTCTTACAACATAAATTTTCTGTTTACCTTAAGCTATTTAGCAGAGCTTCAAACCAATGCTATTTGCCTTAATCAAAGGTACCATAAATTAGAAGTAAGCATCCTAAGATAAATTAGCCCCGATTTAGGTTGATTTTACACATTTTTTTCTTTGGTTGCAATCCTCGAAATTTGCGAATTGTCATTGATTGAGTTTCATGTGGACGGCAATACTATCGACTTTAAAAATTTTGACTGCTTGCCAAACTGATTTGCCAACAGTTTCAATGTCATCCAATATTTTGTATTTATACTAGAAAGTGTCAAAGTTACGTGTCATATAGGTACCGGCAACGTTTAAATTCCAGAACCGGCTGAAATCTAAAAACTAATATTAGAACTCGTGGATTGCCATAGAATTCCAGGTGCATGAAATGCGATAGGCCCCGATGCATGTTCCCCGAGCTTTGTTGGGCCACTCTATTTATCATATCCACTGTAGTTATAATTTTGAAAAAGGCCGAAGAAAGAGGAGTCCGGATTACTGAAGTGTTCGGTCAAGCGAACGTCCGGGCTAGAACTAGGACTAGTATTCATAGCATTTTTAGAAAATCAAGAAGAATATTGCGTGTCTCAAATTATCCCTATCAATTCCAGATGTAGGTTAAAAAGTATAAGAAATATGAAGTAGTTGGCTTGAACTAGTATCTTCCAAGTATATTGCATGAAATTCTGACGAAATTCTTCTCTGGCAAGCAGTACAAACAATCTTTAAGGATAGTTAGTTCTGTTTGGTATGCAATTGATATGGAAATGAGAAGTGTGAAAAACTGGCCAACAGACATGACGGCGCACACCCATAAACCCGATGATTTAATACCTTAAACACTTGCATCCCACTCATTTTATGTAGAACACAAATCTACATATGGCTAAACATTAGCCGAAAATGCACCCGAGTTGTGAATGCCTTTAAACCTTGTGTCCCTCAGCGCCACTTGAACAAGTGCGATAGTTCAAGTGTCCGCATACACATATAGTCAACAAAAAATCATTATTGCATTGTTGGAAGACGCCTACGAAACACGATTAAGGGTGACACACTGAAATTGGACACTTAAACAAGAAGTGGTCACACATTCACTTCACCATAAGTTCCAAGCAAAATAGGCATAGGCATTACTGGTAGATATCATAAATAACGTAATAGGAGTGCTTTGGATATTTTGTAAAAATATCCGACCTCGTAATCTCATAAATCTCTGCGTAGTGCGTATACTTACACCACACCGAGGCGTTCCGACTAAGCCCTTGAAATTTGTTTACATTACACAAAACGAGCTATCCTAGTAATGTGTGAGACAAATTGGCGCACTCGAATAAATTTACGTAATGGCAACAAGTGTTGACGGTCAACGCAGGCAGAGCTCCGAGTGCCCGCACGAATGAACGGACGACGCGACGTTCACGTTCACATTGCTGATGTGAAACAGTGAAACCAAAACACCAATAATGTTCTGGGAAAGAAGGATAAGGCGCTCTTTAATTTCATTATAACGCCACATTGAAACACTGCTGACAGATAAACGACGAACAAAACGAAAACAAGGAGGGGACCTCAAATGGCTTCCTAATCTCTGATGTAATTGAAAACTTAATAAGGGCACTCTCTTTGGAATTTTTTTTTTTTTTTTTTTCTTTTTGTGGTTGTAAAGATTTTTCCCACAAATGTGCATGGTCCATGATAAACAAAATTTTGTACCTAATTTAAGAATTTAAATAATAAACACAGGCGCGGGACAAAATTGTTTTTGAACAGAAAATATTTTAAAGGTACTTTTGGTTTCCTTGGAAGTATCTGCTTGAACTTTGACGAGTTTCATGAGGATTGGAATTGATAGAGTTAGGCACTCAAAAATAAGAGCAGCTTAATTCTTTTTTGCCTAAATCGTTCACTTTTACAATTTGGCTGTTTGTTTAGTAGTTCCGAGAATATAACAAAAATATGTGGGACTCTCTTCTTGGCCTTTATCAATAGAAGATGATTTCGCTACTCCTTTTATGAAACCTTCAACACAATAAATCCTTGGAGAAACAACAGATTTGTCCTCGTTTAAGGTCTAGGTCATCCCCTGTTGCTATAGCATCAAGCTCGGTTTTTTTTGGTAATTCAGTCCAAAATGTTCAAGTGCCTTCAAGGTTCAGACACTCAAATTTACAAGTCGCAAATCACAAAAGCCAGGAATTATTAAACCTAGAATAATTGAAGAAGATAGTTATGGTTCCTAGTTAGTGGGATTGGAGTTTTGTTTTCTTAAGTAGGTAGCATTATTCATTTCCACTGATTTTGGAATCATGAAGTGGTATTTCGCAATACTTTATTCCAAGGCCGTCTCAGTGTATTGACGAGACGATGAAGACGAATTCGAAACCTACAAAATTTCGTTTCGTGTTTGGAATGTGACATTTTAACCGATCTGTCTTCTCATCTTCGAATTCAGATCCTAACTTTTTTTCAAAGCCAACTTTATTATTAAACTAATTTTAGTGTAACGGTCGTGTGTTCATGTTATGTCGAATAAAGGCACTAATCGGCATATCCTGATCGGCAATACCTAATTAGTGTAACGTGACTATCGAAAATGGAAAGCCAATCCAAATCGAATGAAATGGACCCCATTACCACCCGGCACAGTGTGAACACACCTTAATGCTGTGTAATCTCAGACACTAGCTGAGAAGGTATTCCAGCGGATAATTTTGCCTAGCATTTTTACGTGGTACCCGCCGTGGAGTGATGGTTAGCATGTCTGCCTGTTAGCCGGGAGGTTCGTGGTTTAAATTCCAACAAAAGCAAAAATGTTTTTTCACGGGTATCGTCTTTCGCGAGTAATTGGCAAGTCCTCCGATAGCAAATTCATTGCTGTGAAAAGTGATTTCTTGATTAGCCGTTCGGAATCGGTAGAAAATTGTTGGTCTCCTACATTTACTCACAAAGGTTTTGAGTTTTGAGAAATGCACTATTCCCCAGGACTCCTCGCTCTGTTGCGCCACCCTTGCCTCTGTATACCTATATCACCACGAACAGCCATGAGCAGTCTACGTATACGAGTCGTTTGATTGTCAATTTAACTAATCTATGTTAACTAATCTTATCTTCGTATGACATCGATGTCACCTTCAATTTATATCCTTTGCATATACAATGTGAGAAAAGCTCAATTTAAGTGATGAACTTAGACTCCTAAAGCTTTTGCTGCCTGGATAGCTCTAGCCCCCACTTGCTCTTAATAAACACCAAAATACCTACGTAACGTATATGCATGTTAATACAACAATACAACTCAAAAAGAAACATGATTTATTGATCTTTGAAAAGCCAAAGGCCTATTGATATTGATATTTCAACAAAAAATAATCCGTGTAGTACAAATCTTCTTGTTATGAGCAAAAAAGATTAATCAATCAAGACAACCAGGCATCACAGGATCAACTAAATTATTTGTTCAGGCAACTACCAACCAAGTCAATGAGTAGGCATTTATAAAACGAAACTTTTGCGGCTCAATCACTTCATATTCGTAGTCAATTTTTTTCCAATTACGGTAGGAATGCATGTCCTGACGTTGCTACTAAGCAAACAATACTAAGAAATTATCCCCGACATGTTTCGCTTGAAGAGATTAAACGAAAATTAATAGACCTGCCGAATTCGATGTTCGATCTATATCTCTTCGTATTGCTCTTCCAAAACAAAACTCAACAACAATTTATCATTCAGTTATACACTTCGATCTCAATAGGTCTCTGGTCTCTCTTCATCTTCAGTATTCCAGACACGTACCGATATTGTTCCAGAGCCAGAGCCGATCTCTGTTGAACACCACCTTGTCAACATGTAGGGTCGCCGCAAACAAAGCGACCTACACACTCACTACACGTAGGCTCTGAAAACATTGTACGAACAAAACAAAACAAAAAAAATACAAACACAAGAAAGCGATCACGCACAATAAGCGTATCGATGTTAACCGTGTTTCTATACATTTATAATTCACCAGTTAATGACACAAAGTCCGTCATCTATCACTCTCCACCAAGGCCAAGAGGGAGAGGAGAGGTGATGGACTGACAAAAGCCGCCATCAATTATTCGGTGTGATGATATGGGAGTATGATGCTGTGTGAACCTAATTTTCCAAAACAGACATTGTGTTTGGAGATGAATAAAAAAAATATTAAAAATTAGCGGATACACCGAACGTGCACTCATTTTTTATCTGTGCGGGGAATGGAAGAATGTACTTAATATGGATAGCTTCTTATCGGGTGGCAAATGCGGAGTACTCTTGGGAGCAGTTCTCATATTCTCATAATTAGAATTGAAGAACCTAAGTTGAAGAAGTCAAGTCCCATGAGAAACTCTATAGGCAAACGCCCACCAGCACAAAACAAAAATATACAATCTGTATGTGATGACTGCCCCTTTTAATTAACAGTGATAGGCAACTCACTTAGGAAACATGCCACCAGACCAGGGCCGTATTTGACATGCTGCAAACAGCTTCGAATTTCAGAAAATCTCTGAAGGATAGTCCTCAAAAGTTTGCTCCTAAATCTGTGTAAAAAATGATTTTCTTCTAAAAATTGGATCAGTCAAGACAAGAGTGTGAAATGTAAATTGTCAAAATTGTGTCCGGTGAGCTTATCAAATTCTTAGAGTTTATACCTCAGTAGGTACCAAATTTGATTGCTTTCAATATTTTTATATTCACTGCAACCTTTGAAAACACACTTCTCTATGAGCTAACTGCGTTAAGAAATTCTCATTATAAATGCGTGACACAGCAGCATTCGGCGCTACGAAAATACGCTCCTGAAACTGAAAAGGGCTGCACTGCACTTGAGATTCGATATCATAATGGGTTGAGTAAGTAATAATTGCTAAGAGCATTTAATGACAAGACGCTGCGACGTTTAATTGAAAGAATTGATTTTTTGTTTAAATGAATAGCTATTCCAAAATATGCTGCAACGTACGATGGATGTCCTTGATGGGATCGTATTCCCAAAAAAGCAATGCCGAAGAGGAGAAGGTAGAACGTGCGCAACATTCTTCTTGACACTTCTCACAATTAGCCCATAAAGCAATTCCATGATGAGGAATGATGATTCCCTCAAAAGAACATCATGCCGTAAACCTTGCCGAGAGTTCTGTCATTACTTTTAAGAACTCAAAGGGACGCTTAAGGTCGCGTGCAATTCTCTATTTTGAATATAAAGCAGCTCATATAAGAAGAAAATATAAATAACGACGGCAGAAGATCGTAGTTTAACAAAAGCAGTCATAAACCTTTGGACTGAGGAGTAAAATTTTTAAAGGTACATAGAGTCATAGACAGACAACGCTTTCTTGGATAATGGAAGTTTTTTTCTGCGTATTTTGAATGTATTATTCGCGTTCTGCGAGTTGTTGGCGTTGGTAATAAAAGGAAAAATTGTCGTGCGCAACAGCAGCAGCGGCAGTCATAAAAATAAAATCTACTCGTATAAAAGACTTCTTTGGCGGTGACGAAGGGTATCAATAAATTAAGTTACTACTTCACTTTTTTCAAGGACATTGTTCGAAACGAAGAACTTATAGTATTCTGCTTGATTTGATATTCGTTAGCATGACCAACGCATAATCATCAAATAAGGCTCTCTGGAGATTTCAAATCGGATAAATTACTCATTAGGTAGTTCTTTATTAGTGGCGATGAAGGAAACCATTTAGGCATTTTGTTTGATGATGTCAGCGGTAAAATTGCGTAAAATGATCGAACTATGCACCAACTATTTGAGTCAAATGATATTTTCTAACCTTACTCAGTCTCCGAAATTTGGAATCACTAAAATAGAAAGTTATGTTTAGGGGCAAGTTTCTTTCAAAATCCACAATGTGAAATCAGGACACCCTATGTTTGATAAAATTGACACTCAAGATGCTACAGATAAAGCAAATTGGAGATAGAGAAATATGTACCACCATCCAGTGGCGGATCCAGGATTTGGGCATGGGGGGGGGGGGGGGGGGGGGGGGGGGGGGGTCCATTACTCAAAATTTTATTTATATATACGAGGTTTAGCAGATTCAATCAGAAATTATTTAGATGATGTTGGCGTCGATTGCTCATATATGTATGTCCAAGGACTCGATGGAGCTCCGGCAATGAGTGTCCAATTCATTGGTGCACAGGCTCATCTGAGATCGTATTTCCCCCTGGCAATTTATGTACATTGCGCTGCACATAGCTTTAGTTTGGCAGTCAATGCAGCGTGCGAAGTGTCAGGAATCAAAAATGCGTTAGGAACTATCGGAGCGATTGAAGACGTTCTACACCAAGAAATTTCAAAAATGACAAACAAAAGTGAGAAAAAAAAAAACAAAAGTTGAAGTCTGTTTGTCCTACCAAGTGGGCTCAGTCTCATGAAGTAGTTGGAACGTACGTTGAATTGCAACCGGCTGTTATTGAATCTTTGGAAGAAATCAAAACGTGGAAATGTCGAGATACTTCGCAAATTGCATCTTTTGACAGCGATTTCGACGGTTGAATTCCAAATCGCCTGTCACATTATGGAATCAGTTAATGAAATTGCCACGCCCGCCGCCGCCGCCGCCGTTGCAATCAACAAAAAAATCGTTGCAACGTTCAAGCACAAAGTATTGAAGACTACTACAGAATTTCTTCCTACATTTCGTTTCTTGATACGTTCATTTCTCAACTCAAAAGTCGGTTCTCGGAACACAAATCCATTTTCCAAAGTGTCGGGCAACTGTTTTTTAAACAAGAATTTAACGAAAAGAAATGCGCTGACTTCTACACATTTTACGAAAATATATCGGATTGATCGAAAGAAAATTTTCTGTCAGAAAAGATGTGGAGGCAACGAATCCAGTGGCCTATTTCACCAAAATGAAAGTTACAAACACAAATTTGTACTTGTAGTTCACAATTACAAATTTGTAAACCCGTTTTTTGTTTCACCAATTGCAAGATTTTAGTTCACAAACTTGTGATCGATCCTAATAATATTGTAGGAAAAAGATTTGTAGGCCACAAGCTTTCAAAATTCCTGTTGCACCGGCATCAAGAATAACTTGTTAATTATAACAGTTTTTCACAATATTGTTGAACAATGTGCTGCATAGACATCAAAGTGAACAAGGAAAATATAATATTTGTAGCCTCTTTGATAAGAGACAAAAAAGATATATTGTTCGGAAAGTTTTCCGATTACTTGATACATTAAGACAAAGTAAGAGAATGGGAAAACATTCTTAGTTTTTTGCAGTCTCAAGCGCTTCTCATCAATAAAGACTAGAAATTTTGATGTTCGTTACTCCAGCATATTACGTTTTCGAACATTAAACTGACGACTGCGGTGCAAACTCTATGTACGCATCCGAAAACTGTTGACTTAGATATCCCGTGCATATCGGCGATTCCATGGTATTGTCCTCCATTCCCTAGCCAACGCAAAGCTGTTAGAAACTGCTGACTTAGTGAAAAAGCACAGTTTTTTCACTCGAGTGAGCTATTTAGGGTCCAATAATTAAAATTATTTCCTCTGCCTTGCATCGACAGAAACGAAATTTTTCATTAAAATGAAGTAACTCAAATATATCATAATTTACACGCGGGCGATAAATCTTTTTTTACTATCATCACTTTGCGTACTATCGCTGCTGCTATGGCTTTGTCGTAAAGACATTATAGAATTACAAGAATTACAAATTTTTTACAAAAATTACACGTCTAACTTCACCTGTAGAATATTCCTACAAACTTTACAAATTTTGTAAGTATTTTCTTTGGTGAAATGAAAACTCACAAATTAGTGTTATATTAACAAGTTTGTTACTTGTAATGTACAACTTTAATTTTGTATTGGTAAAACCGAAAAGGAAATTTTTCCACAAATTTCCTTTTGTAAAATACAACTGCAATATTGTAATTAACAAAGTTTGGTGAAGCAACATTTTTACAAAAACTCACAAACTTTGTTAAAAAGCACTTGTAATTACAAATTTGTGAGTTGGTGAAATAGGGCACAGATCCAATGGCCAGAACATCCAAAATGCGCTTATTGCTTTACTGGTTAGTATCTTTCGATCAAAAATTTACATGTAAAAAAGTTTATATGTGACGCGATCCGAGAAAAGGCACCTTTTAGGCAAAAGTGAAAGCTTACACGGCACGCTCTGAAAGGCGTTGATGTACCATTCAAACCAATGTGAAAAATCGTTTTTCTGAATTTATATTTTGTGAAAAATTAGCGATGTTACAATTTCTGATTGCGCTTCATGAATATTCAGTAAAAGAACTTGTTTAATCAATCATGATCCAACAACCCATTTTTTGCCTAGTAAGTCCCTTTTATCGGATCGAGTCACACATGCAAACATCAATCTGACGATATTTTTCAGGTTATCAGTAGCAAGTCGTTCAAGAATGTCGATATATTTTGCGAGTCTTGGCAATTGGCAGTACTACCTGTAACTACAGAAACTCCAGACCATTTTCGCAGTTGAGGAGAATCAAAACTTACCTGAGAAATACGATGGTACAGGAACGACTAAATGGTCTTGCTTCTTTAAATATCCATACCCATATTGAATTTGCCGTGGACGAAATTCTAGCGAAATTTTTCAAAAAACCTCGAAAATTTACTAGTGTTTGAGGTAGCATGTTCTTCAGTTTTTTATGAAATGTAATAATGATCAATAAAGTTCTTGAATTTTTTAAATAATAATATTACTTCTCCTTTACTTTTTTGTCTTGCTCATGCTATATTTTTCCGTCCCGTAACTAAATTAGAACATTAGGAGCCGATAAATATTACAAGTAACATCTTTTATTTTTCCGATTGGGGGGGGGGGGGGGGGGTCCGGACCCGAAACCCCCCCCCCCCCCCCCCGTGGATCCGCCTATGCCACCATCTATCTGTCTAACGACTAAACAAATCTGGCCAAAATTAGATTAAAAACTTCCCTAATCGAAATGCACCAGACTTTGCGTTCTAGCTTCTGCAACAGCTGTTTGATGGAGGAGGAGGCGGTCCCACATCTACTTTGTTTATGAATAGCTCTTTCCCTCAACCGCAAGCTACATCTAGTAGACGATCCAACATCCAAGCGATTTGATGAACGCAGATATTCAATACCTCCAACGCTTTATCAAAAGCGTTTAGTCAATTAGGCATTCCCTGTGCATCTTGTGGAATCACAACCAACCTTTAATAGTCAAATTGTGCTTTGGTTTTTTCTTGGCAGCCATTCAAACCTACACTGAACCAAATCACGTAGGTGATATTGACGAAAATATTTTGTTAATTTTTGAAGAATCAATTATTCAAATGAACAATTTTTCATAGTTTTTTTCTTCAAATTCAAGACCAAATATTCAAAACGATCATATTTTCTAACCTAAGTAAAATCTTAGGTACTTTGTTTTGTGAAAAAAAAACTTCAAGTAAAATTTTAATCAAATTTATAAAGTTTTCATGACTTCTTATGTTTGTTCTTGGGTGATGAGGACGACCGACAAATCACAACAGTTCTCCTTCTTGGATTACTATTTCAACAAAAGCTGACTTTTTACTAATCATCATCACAGTTATTAGCACAAACAAACGAAAAATAAGGTTTGGAAAACATTTTAAACTTATTTACCTTTTTTGCTATGTATTTTCGGGTTCCGAAACAGAAAGGAAAAAGAAAAAGAAGCAGCACGAGAAGCACTCGCTTAAGCAATTGAGAGATGCCATGATAGGAGTGGGACTCGAAAGTCTTACCAAAAGTTTAAAAGATGGGAACCTCGAACTCAAGCTTGTAAAGACCAGCCGGGAAACATAGTGATAGATTCGCTGTTGCTATACTGAGGATTTGAAAAAAATAAGTCAAAATGCCCCCGTCCCGTCCAACTTGGACGTTGATCTTGATTGTCATAAGCAAACTTCAATCAGGTTCAGATGCCCTTGAAAATGAACTTTTCAAGGCAGCTGGAGATCAATTGAAAAGGATAACTTATACCTGCTGATCTGCATGACATGGTTGGAACAAAGTATACCCAATGAATGGCACCTCTGTTTCGTACGATACTAAAAATGGGAGGCCCTCTCAATTGTGCCAATTATTGTGGAGAAATAAGCAACCTTAGCGTCGCGTATAAGACTTTGTCTGCTTTAATATGTGATCGTCTGAGGCCCCACGTCAACAATCTGATAGGCCCTTATCAATACGGTTTTCGACCAGAAAATTTTCACGTTACGGCAGTTCTTGGATTTTTATAATAACGAGGTGGTTCAAGACTTCGTCTACTTAGGATCCGCTATAGACACGAAAAATAACATTCCACACTGATGATGTTGTTGTTGATGATGATCAATCGGAGTTATTATTGTTGCCAACCTCGGCTACTCTGGGCTATAGGAAGGCAACTGAAAAAAAACACTCCTTAGAAAAACCAAGGTTGATCATTCCAGTCCTGCTGTACGGCGCGGAAGGATGAACTTTGTCTGAAGTGGATGATGAGACGCTTTGTAGTTTCGACAGCAAACTACTCTGAATGATCTTTGGTCACGTGTGTGAAGACAATGAATGGAGAAGAAGATTCAACAACGAACTGTATGCGCTGACCCACGACATGGATACAGCTACAGCTAGAAGATTACGCATCGCGAGACCAAGGCTGGGTCATGTAGAGCGGGTGGGCACAAATATTCAGGCTCGGCGGGTTTTCGACAGCTCATTGCATGAAAATCACGGAAGGGAAGACCTCGTCTTAATTATCGAAATAAAATGGAAAAAGGCCTAAGCTGATGAAATTGAAATTGTTATCAAAAGATGTTGGCTGAGGCCCAAGCTCACCCGGAACTGTAATATTCACGTGAGCAAATAAGTACAAATATTTATTCCTTCTTACACACATTATACTCCACGAAATTATTTGAATTCAAATATTTTCGCGGCTTATTCTACCCATCAAATTCTCTATACATGCTAGAAAGAGACAGATGTCTCAGTTGACAGATGTAATGTAAGTCACAAATTAAATCAAACCGCATTGAATTGTGGAAAGTGAAGGCAAGGTCGTGACGTTCTGTAGAAATTAAATTATTCCCACGTACATTTGTGAAGTTTAATCATTAAATTCATAATTTCTTTCGAACTAAAGTGAATACGAAGCAAATTTAATTGTTTTAGAACGATAAGTGTGTAAATTCAGTGCTTTTTTCTTTTTTCTCTCCGCCATTTGCAAGCCGTAATTTATGCTGTCACAGTAAAGTGAAATATTTTGTGTAGATTATTGTTTTTTGTTCGACAAGTTCTTAAATTCTTTACAAGTGCTCTGTTTTGTTAAAATTAAACTTAGTTTTTAATTTTTAATAGTTTCAATGTCTCTTTCGGGTGTGTAAAGTTAATTCAAGTGGAATCAATAGAATTTTTGTTGATCGATTTGTGTTGTAAATATAAATCTGTTGATATAACTCGGTTTTTCTTTGGTTTGTGTTGCTTTGGCTTTAAATTCTAATACAACTGTGGTGTTTTTTTAGTCCCTCGCGGGTGTATAAAAACGTGTGATTCTAAATAATGTGTGTACGAGTATTTTTTCAATATCAACTTATGATTTGCTTTTGATGGTGAGTAAATACTTTTCTTTGTCTGCTTTAGATTTGCATTTCATTTTGTTACATCGCCATTATGGGTTTTAGATTTAAGTCAACTTGCAAAATAGAAGATAATGAAAGGCGAGCAAACCTTTACCTTCCTTGCCCCCCAATTTGCTCTTGTTTACTTGGTTGATTTGGTAATCACGCGACATCTATGGGTGAACACGTGTTGAACTAAAAATTAAGTTGAGCTACTGAAATCACAAACAACAGTTTCTTACATTGAGTTTTGTCTATGTGAATTCAGCTTCTGTTAAGGCTCCGCGGTGTGTGTTAGTTTTTCCTCTTTGTTGTATTTTCTCAATAACTTGCAGTGAGTGTCTGAAAACCATTTAAGGTGATCACTGATCACATAGCAGTTTATTTAGCAGTTGATACATAACGATAACATCTAGCTTCTTAAGCAAAACAACCAATTGAGGCCATGAGAGCCAGAGCGTTCTAACTTTATATGACGAGATGACGACGAAACTGGCCTACTTCACATACGCCACTGAATCTATACGAAAACGCCCTCTATATTCCATCGCAACACCATCTATAAAAATTTCTCTGATGAACCTGGATCTCAACAAACATCTTTCGATAACAATTTCAACTACGGGCGAATTCTTTCTAAGTTTGCTCTCTAAGGGCACGGCCCAACACTGAGCGGTAAAGCGGCAAATTGGAACGAAAACGCCATCTATATTCAATTGCAACGCCATCTATAAAATACTTTTTGTGCAATTTTCAGGCCATCAAGGCCCTGTGACGTTTGCTATTTACAACACTTTGCTCGATTAAACTGAGTATTGTTAAAATTTTAGTAGGGCTGCTCCGCTTTGGCTTTCATAGCCTCAATTCGTATATCTAAATATTCATTTCTTGTAACAATCCTAAAAGGGCTTTAGACGTCAGTTCTATGTTCAGTTGGGTTTTTTTTATTTGAGAAAAATCAAATCAGAAAGAAAATTGAGAGCTGAACAGAAAACTGATGGGAGTTTCATCAGTTGTCAGTTCAGCTTTCAGTTCAGTCATCAGTTCATTTTTAAGCGTTTAGACATCAGTTCATTTAAAAGCTTGTCTGATAGCTTGATAAGTGAAACTGAAATGATAGTCTAAAATGGTTTTTTAAAGCCAAAAACTGAAGGTTTGAACTGAAACTTAACTGAAACTGATGGAATTCCCATAGGTTTTCAGTTCACTTCTCAGTTTTCTTTCAGATTTTGATTTTTCTCAAATAAAATAAAAGCTCAACTGAACATCGAACTGGCGTTTATTTACACAGACTTTTTTTAAATGAGCTGAAAATTGAACTGAGAACTGCCTGTCTAAAAGGGCTATACAAATTGCTGGCTTTAAACAAAATCTTAACTTAGCAGAAACCTAATCACAAAAATGAAAAGAACTTCATTTCATTAGGTAAATAATGATCTCTAACTGATGTTAAATAAGTAAATAAATAAATATAACAAAGCTTTGTTAACATTGACCATCTGGTGTGAAATATGATCCTGGGTGATCCATATTTTAAACAATATTTCCCTGGTGAACCTGGGGCCTCAACCAACATCTTTCGATAACAATTTCTACTACCGGCGAACTCTTTTCAAGATTGCACTTTAAGGGCACGGCCAATTGTCGCTTTTTGCCGCTCATCGCGCAGCCGTGCCTTAAGTCGGTCGAGGTGTTCTTCCACTAGATTGCACCACTTAATACGAGGTCTTTCCTTTCCGCGATTTCCCTGCAATGTGCCGAAGTATTGTTATACATCTGCTGTACTGCAATCCGTACTCTTCTAGCTATGCCCATGTCGCGGTTCAGCTCATACAGTTCGCTCTTGGACCTTCTTGTCCACATATTGTCTTCACATACGAGACTAAAGACCATTCCGAGTAATTTTCTTTTTTTTCCGCTTCCGCGCCGTGTGAAAGGACTGAGAAGATCATCCTTGGTTTTTCTAGAGAGGGTTTTTTTTTCTGAATTGCCTTCTTATCTAAAGTAGCGTCTGTTGGCAATAACAAATCTCCGTTTAATCTCCGCACTGATCGCCAAGAACGATTTCAAAGTCATGTCTAAGTCACTGCTAATATGCTTATTCGAGAAGCTCATAGAAACAGTCTTTGGAATTATAGGTTTTCTCTTCCGTTGGGGTGTGGGTGTAATTTAGACTTATGTTGTCGAATGTAGCCCTGATGCGGATAGTCATTATACGGCGCTCATTAACTGGATTTTAGCTGATATCCCTATCCCTGAGTCCACCTCTAACGACAAATCCGCACCCAAATAAGAGTTTGTTTCTGTTCTTTCCAGAAGTCGTCTTAGTAGATGTCGCAGTTTTTTATCTTTTTGTGTCCGGCCCGTTCCATCGCACTTCTTGTATGGCGGGTGTTTTTGCTTTGCAGCAGTCTTAGTCGTCCGCTCATTCTCCAACTACACACAATCCTTCAAGTGATCTTATATTTTACATGCAGATCTGGAGGCCATTTTTTTTAACGTGGAAATAATTATTGCTTTCCGGACTGTTGGTTGTTTCGGAAAGAGTTTTTACCGTTTCGACTAAATACCACTCGTCTAGCCTCAGGAAAGTGCTCCGTATAAAAATCTGAAGTTAATTGAGTGTTAAGTTTTGCTCAGTATGCAAAGGTGTTATGCGCTTTTTCTTAAAGAGGGTATTTCTGTTTTTCAAAAAAAGATTAAAACAAAACAAAACTCAAGAAACGATTAGGCATTGATCATTGGCGATATAAAAGAATTGTTATTCAACGAATTTTAAATGCTGCTGGTTTTAATTTAAATCAAACATTTCTCATACCTCTACTCTAATTCTCCATAATGAAACCATTTTCAAAATCTTTTCTATCTATCGGATAATCAGACTAGAGTTTGAAGTCAACAGAACATATTCCATGAATTTCCCGCTTTGATTAAATTAAAAAAAAAAAAAAAAAACAATTTGCATTCGTTTAAATTTACCTATCGGGGTAGGCAAATCTGAAAGTTTAAATTGTGTCCATGGAACTCCAAAAAAGAGGAAACCCTTTCAAACCGGTAACCTCGTTATGTTCCTGCTGAGGGTACTTGTGCCATATACCATTGCACCAGTTCGGTGGTGTTCAACAGTAAGGACGGCATCCCTATATCACATCTCACTTCAAAGAATATAAATGAAAATTTGATGGGTTTTTTCTCTTTCTGTTGAACTTTCTCAGCCCGCCCATCCGTTTTGAGGGTGGAATACTCAGTGTGGATGCTACCCCCGTTTCCATTTGCATACTAATTTCGAATTGACATTTATTTCCTCCTTGTTTTCGTCCTGTTGTCCTCACACAGCAACAGCTTTTTGTTCTTTGATGTCTTCAAATTGAATTTCCTGGGATAGGTATTTTCCTTGCAGCTATGGAACAGGAACAGAAACATAGATTACCATTTGTAGATTAACAGATTGAAATATAATGCAGTTACACTGATTTGTCACAACAATTTCATGGGACATCACCCCGAATGACAATGTTTTGTTTTTCCATAATTGCAGCAATTGTTTGCACATCAACAACCAACGTTTAACCTCGAAAACCAAACATGCGATGATTATTATCTGGTACCTCGAACTGGGACGAATTCGCGTAGCGATATTTGGCTAGAACCCCCAGAAGTGCAATAATGTGTGACCTTTATCCTCGATAGAGATCCTACTGAGCATGAAGCGTGATGGTAATTGCTTTGCTCGGGAAACAATCTGCTACCTGCTGGGCATTCCGAAAACTCATAATGCAGGAAGTTCGTCGCGCTTAGTCGATATTTGGAAATTGGGATCCTTGAGCATAGTCCTATTCGTGTTGTGTTCATGTTCATATAGGTGAGATAGGTACCGGATACCGCTCTCTGTGTCATTAATGACGGAAATTTGAAAATACAGAAGGTACAATAATTGAAGGACCATAATGCTATAAAGTCATTTCTTTTGATGTTTTGTTTCAACGATTGGAAGTAGGATTTTTCAATTTTCCGCCGCAGTCTTTCTCGAATGTCCTTTTTTACGATTATTGTAAGACTGCTGTTTTTATGGCTCAGCAGTGCCTAACGAACGCGTATAGGGAGAATGCGCTTACGAATTTGCTTCTCTCGGTATTTAATAAATTTTATGATAATTAGGGGCCATAACTTCTCTAGGGACAACAATGTCTTTAATTCCGGCAAAACATTGCCATGGGCTGCACGATTTGGAGAAAAGCCGTTTTATGATTATCTACGGTCGCGTGGAAGGAACATTTTCTGGAAGTGGAAGGGCGTGTGCATTAAGTATACCTACTAGTCTATCTTTATACCGTGTTTGCTTTTCTCAAATGAGGCCAACTCGCGTACATTTTCGGGAAGTGTTGCAACAATCGCAGTTTGTTTACTTATTTTTTCCTGATACTCCGAAGGTCATATTATTTCTTTACCTACCTATAGCCATATTAACGAAGTGGATTTCTATTTTCTTTGGCATGACAAATTGCGCAGCTTGTTGTCATCGTTTCATCGACATACATCGGTGTTAGCAGTTGGATACTGCACCGCTAATCAATGTCATGTTTGGAGTGGACTTGTATAGGCTCTGTCAGATAGAAGTGGCCACTTGCTACTTCATGTTTAAGTCTTATCTCTTCGTGACTTCTGTTGTAGTTTACAAATCACTCGAGTTTTGCAAACGAACACGACCAGTTCGAGGTTTGTGTTTAATTAAATTCTCGAGTGGCCTAGCTCTAATTAGCTTAACTTTGATTAAAGAATGTGCTTCCCAAATGACTTTTTTTGTTATTATCAACATGGAGGGTCGTGCATTTCACGATACAAACACATGTGAATCTCTTGGCAATATATTTTATACGATTGTTTGTCATGAACTAACTGCCTGGCTGCCCCAGGAAGTCGCCACTGCCATACTCCAATCTGCTCAGCAATCGATTGTTGTCCTTTCGGGCAGGACAAATGCAAACATCAGAGTCCGTCTGTCGTCATCGAACCAGCTGTAGAATAATTAACGCAGATTAAATGCAAACATCGTAACATCGTTTATTATGCAATAATCCGGAATGTTGCTGCGATCGTACGAAATTCGCATTGCCTAGTTCGGGACCATTGTGTCTTCGCCCTACAAGCAACAACACCATACGACCGGACAAAGACTAACATTAAAACACTTCAAAATCAATAACAAACTAAATTACACAAGGATGTTCTTAATGAAAGATATTTATGTGAGTGAGAAGTATTAAAGGGCGTTGATGTGTCAAATCTTTTCTTTCTTAATTAAGATGTCCAATAGTTGTGCATCAGATGAATAGGTAGGGAATTATACACGAAGTTAAGGCTCGCATTGGTATATTGTTCGATGCAAGTGACTATACAAACAACAGAAGGTATTACAATTGGCACGGATTCTGAATTTGTCTGTGCAGTTTTGAGTTTAGTTGACAGATCTTATGTTGCGTTTTATTGGAGAAACAATCTGTTAAAATTCACTTCAATTCAACGTAGATAGGAGGATGGGTGGTATGTGGATGGTAGTATAGATTACAACTATTTCCAACGAAAAATGTCTTATTTAACGACAAAGAAATGCAAAAGAGTTACAACGGGGGTCAGGAGTGCACTACAAAGATCGGAGAGCCCCGAAACTATGGCATTTTCGGAACCAACAAGTGAAAAAGCGTGGGAGTGTAGTACTTTCGTAGCACTTGTCAATTGGATGTTTCTAAGATTTGAACCTGAAACTTCCACGCCATTGACTCCCTGCTTGAAGGTAAAGCTCTGGACACCAAAGTTTATTAACTTTTCTTTGCCAGGTAAATCCATAAACAGGGATCTCAATTGAATTCAATTCAATTTTGTACGAAAATAGATAGAAGTGAATAATTCAAATTAACAGCAATATTTTGGTAGTTTTGCCGATGGTATGTTTTTGAGGTGAGGTAGGTTAGGTTAGGTTTAAGTGGCTGTTAGCTCTGCTAACACACTTATGTCCTTTGGGCCCATTGTGATACCACAATGGATCTAATGTATCCTTATTCCAATGGAACCAACTCGAGCTTAGAATGAAGCTGGAGAAACGCAGGGCATCGATGTGATCACTATATAATAGGGTCATCAAAGAAATACGAACCACAACCAAGGTGTATCCTTCGTGTGTGAGCTAAAGCTGGGCATGGACAGAGTAGGTGGCGGCTCCTGCAAAAATCGTTTCAGACGACTCCTAGCCTTGCGGCATGTCTTCCAATAAAACAGTGTTCTGTGATGACAAGTATCGTCGCACTTATGTGTTTTCTTTTGAGAGAAATCAAGCCGTTCGGCCGCTTAATACATCAGATTAGTTTTCTTATGTATCCGTCTTGAGCAAGAGTTTGTATGTAGCGATTGAAATGCCAATACTCTCCGTTTTCGGTGAGAAGGGCAGAAGTGTTTCGTTTCTGGCAAGTTCATCTGCCTTGCAGTTTCCAGGAATGTCTCTATGCCCCGGCACCCAGCACAAGTGAATGTTAAACTGCTCTGACATCTCCCTGAGAGATGATCGGCAGTTATGGGCTAGAATAGAGTTGAAAGAATTCGATACCAGGGATTTGATGGCCGCCTGACTGTCTGAGAAGATGCATATATCCTTTTGGATATAATATTTTCTCTGAGCCCAAAGAGAGCTGCGCTAATTGCCATAGCCTCCGCTTGAAACACGCTGATCTGGAAGACGAAGCGAGATGTCTCATTTCATTTCGTCTGAATAGACACCACAATCTACTCCTTCATTTGTTTTCGAACCGTCCGTCCGGCTCGTATAAAAATGGACGTATTCGTTTTCCACGAATGTTTGGTCCTCCTAGTCTGTTCTGGATGGAATGTGTCGCCCAAAAACTTGTGTCAAATTCGAGTTTCGGTGAGGTGTAATCCGTTTTCATTTTGGGGATCCCGAATTTGTTCAGAATATCGGCATGACCAATGTTGTTCCATTGTGAGACTTCTTGTAAACGAATAGCTGAACTCGCAGCTATTTGTTTACTTTAGATGTCAAGTGGTGAAACAGGATGTCCAGTGCCGCTGAAGGAGTGGTGCGTAAGGCACTACATACAAACGCTTTAGGGGTATTGGGAGGTAGGGGTATTGGGAGGAACTGGGTACCAGCTAAATTCAAAGTAGACCGAGTACCTCTGCCAGCCTATCTTCTGCTCCAGAGACGGGATCTATGATCGATAGTGCCTGGAAAACAGCTCTACAAAACCCAACAAGAGCAACCTAGGTTTACAGTACTAGAAGCTAAGTACTTCATTGGATGCCTCCATGTTAAAATTTATTGTTCATGTTCACGATCGCAACTGGAATGGAAGAAAGACAGACTTAATAAATTTGATTACACTACCTAAGAAAAAGTGGTCAAAGGCAAGGTTTGGTTATGCGTGGCTGTCAGGAAACGGAGTCTGACACACTTTATAGTAAAATCAAACAAGTATTCACCAAGATGTGTTATCCGTCTATTAGCGAGCGCAGGATATGAATAAAGGAGGTTTTGGATTGTTTCCTCCTCCTCGTCGCGTCTTCCTTGCAGCTTCTACAAAAATCATTGGAGTAAATACCAAGTCTTTTGGCTTGTATACTTATGGGGCATCAGTGTCCTGTTAGTGTCCAAAGAGAACAACAGGAAGCAAGAGAAGGTAAAGCATTTTACAATTATATAAACCCTGAAATTAAGAACAATAGATAACTGTTGTGCTTTTTCGGCGTTGATGATGTCTTCAAAACGAATAATGATGAATATGTTGACCATAGCTTCAGTGGTCTATATTAAACCTGGCTTTATTCTAAACTTCGACAAACTTTGGAATAAAAATCATTGCTATAAGATGATGTTCATTCCTCCTGTCGTCAAATTTCAGAAAAAAAACTGTCAACGCCTGACTTCGATTTTTTACAGCTGTTGTTTTGATACGTTTCTTATCCTTATTGCCAACCTTTCTACGAGCCACTTGAAGACGTACAACTATGCCAACTGCCGCCCAAGTGCGATATCTTACACTTTAATCTACCCTCATACTCTTAAAATGTTCCTACAAGACTTTACTGAATTACAGATCCTAAATGTTTAACAAAACGTCCCATTCATTGCACCATTGTAGGTGCAGGAGTTTATTTTTTTAATACCGCACATAAGTATCAAAAGGATCACTTCAATTGGGATAATATATAACCGCATTCATATAAAACAGCACACGACATTTTTTCTTCTTCTTTTTTTTTTGTATAAAGGAGATCCTCTTAGAAGCAAAACATACAAATGCTGGCTTCTCCAATTGCGTAAAAAACCAGACACAATTTTCTGCCACACAACGCCATAGCAAAGTCAACTATCATTTCGCACCTTTCAATGCAACCTACTGTGTAGATGTCATTCTCTGATTGTCGAAACCTCAATGGGCGACATTCGATCTCTGAATAATTCTTTGAAAAGTTCTATTTTTTGTCCTTACTCGGTCTCGGATACTTGGAAAATACTCGGTAAGGATGTGCTGTGCACTCAACATGAATCCTAATCTCCGAGGAAATTTAAACCCTCTGATATGTGTGCAAAGACAGACGTTGAGCCTTGTTGTGGTCTTCACATACCTAAACAAAGATTCTTAAAACTCATAAAAAATGTTGTCCTCAATGTTTTGGGCAATTTCAGGACAATTAGGACAAAACACCATCCAATGGCCATATAATGGAGAGCATTTCTAAAACGAAAGGTAATTGTGCCCATGCGTGTGGTCCCTTGCATGGTCTCGGTCATGTATTCGTTTACAAAGAAGTTCTGGGTTTAATGAGGCGTAGAGAATACCTACATATACACAACTAGGACGAAGTGATAGAAAAATAGGTATCCTTGTTGATGGCTGATTGCCTTGTAACTGCTATTAACATCAAGAAAGGATGGATGGATGAATGTGGATATGGATATGGGCATTTTCTATCTTTTGAGATAAATGAATGAATAGAGATTCTGTAAACAAATCAATTTATGGTGCGAAGGGCCAATTTGAGGCACCCATGTGTTTTGGTATTTAGGTTTGGATACAACGATAATGCAGCATGACATTTTCATTTTGGGACATTTAAGTAGAGTTTAATGGCCAGAAAATACACATTACCAATTGCATCACGCGATAAGAACTCTTGTGGACGAAAGTAGGCCCTTGTGAAGGTGAGAAAAGATAATTAACTATTTTGAGAAAGAAGTTCCATTAGCATAGAAAAAAAAGAACCACAAAATTAAATCCTTCACCACTATAGCACTACTTATACGCCCATCGGATACACTTATTTGTGATTTAAACACATTTTGAAGCCGTTTAAATAAGTTACTATCATATAGACATGGTGCTGTTAGTTATGGGAGTGATTCGTAAGCCCATCACAAGACCCATGAAAGTCTCTTTAGGTAAACTGTTTAAATACAAATGCCCCCTTTGAATATATCTGGTGAATCAGATTTATTAGTTTTTTATGTTGATTACCTGCACACACATGGTTTGATTAGCTCTGAAAACAGTTTAATAAATATTGAAATGGAAAACAACATATCGATGGATTCCTCTCGAGGCACATAATTTCTTTAATAACATTTTATTTTCAATCGATAACAGAAATTCGTGAGTTTTATGAGTACATATAGATGCTTATTTTAGCTTGGGAGTTTTAATGTAAATTTTTGTATTTAAATACAAGTGAATAATGAAGTAAGAAAGATTCCTCGAAAGATTCCATTGACTTAATAGTTTTAACATTGAAATATTACGTGGGCGGTCTGTAAAAATGAGGGGTATTTGAAAAAGGGTATCACATAATATGTTTACCTATAGATAACTTAAGCTCTCTATTAATTAGTATAGTCCTTAATTGCACCAACTTTTTCTTGGCACAACAGAGCGAAGAGCCCCGGGTCTTAGCGCATTTCCCACAACCATTGCCTTTGTGAGGGAATGAAGAGGACTTTTTCAGCCGATTCCGAACGGCTAGGCGAGAAAGCTCTTTTCATGACAATGAATTTACTATTTTAGAACTTGTCAATCCCTCGCGAAGGGCGATACCTGTGGAAAAACATTTTTGTTTCTGTTCAGATTCGAATCAGAAAACTCCCGGTTAACAGGCAGACATTCATGCCACTAATACCACTAACACTACCGATTTTTCCCTGTCAAACTCTCTGGTGACTGGTAGAAAGGTGTTAAGTCAACAAATATCGTTTGCGAATTTTTGTTCTAGATAAGTGTGCTTTTTACTTGCGATTTTTACATACGTGTAGAATAAAGTTTTTAGGTAACAATTGAACATGTCATTACGGTGAGAAATAATTCGTTAAAAGTGGGTCCTGCAATCCTGTCTGTATGTATGTATATCTTTGTGTCTGTTTGTCCGTATCAAGATATACAGCCTGAAAATTAGCGTAAATGGCTAACACGACTTTGACGAAATTTTATATTTTAAAAGTCCTATGTGTTTATCAAAAATTTGAAAAATTAAAATTTTTGAAATTTTTACTTCATTTCTAAAAAAAATTGATTTTTTTTCAATATTTTCATAGCGTTGGCTTTATTTTTTTTTTTTAATTTGTTGTCAAAACATATGTTCTGGAAATATTAAAAGATTCGTCTTCTAGATTTTCCAAAAAAAATTGCATTAAAGTGAATGAGGAAAAAAAGGTGTTTAAAAAACTGATCTTACAATTTTAAAAACATTTTCAGTGCTCATTTTTATTAGCAACTGCAAAAAGTGGAGATCTCATATCCTCGATAAGAACCGTCATGCGGTTTATTTTAGATATCATAATCAAGGTGTAGTTGACAACCCTATACCATCAAATATATTATGAAGAACGAATACTAAAACCTTTTACTTAGCCTTAAGATTTTGATATTGTACTTAGCCACACAATCACAAAATCGTCTCACCCATTCGTGCTAATTTTTTCTGAATCGTTTGGTCCAAAGTCTAGCTTACTTCTTTTCAGTAGAAACAATTTTAAGCATAGGTCACTTCGTTTCAGTATTATTTAAAGGAGTAACTTGGCTTATATCCCAAATACTATTTTGTAGCTCTACACCGCATTTTGAGTAATATGAGCGAAAAAAAATGCAACGCAAGGAGATTTTCAACTGAAACGACTGCAATTGGTTCTCTTTGATCTTTGACAAATTTCTCAAAAATGCGGTGTAACACCACCTACACCAACTACGCCTTGCGTGCATCTTGACACGTCCTTAAAAAATATGGGTCTTGAGAACAGTTCATCTAGAAAAGTGTTCAATATAGCTTTAGTTAGGAAAGAGATATTTTTAAACGTTTCAGACGATTTTTACTGAGCTATTAATGTCAACAAAGGCTTTGACTTAGGTCCTTTGAAAAACCTTAGCCACGAAATTACACAAAAAAATACTTCCCGAATGAGAAAAGCGCTCACATTTTTTATTCAACAGCTAAACGGTTTTAGATGATAGCTTCGATGATAGTTTTCAATCTTTCAAAAATAAGAAGATATGCGAACTTCTAAAAAAAAAAAAAACATAATTTACGACACCAGACGTCTTTTAATGAAAATTGAAAACGATAGCTATCGACATTTATGAATAAATCGCAGCACTTATTTTTTTACATCTAAATCATTTAAGCGACTATGCGACAAATTTGCAATTAACGCTGGCATATGAGGCTCGGAAGTCGGAACTTCTTATTATTGGTTCTCGTTTATACCAATTCATATTTGAATTCTTTACTCATAGTCGAAAGGGAACTTGAAATTCGGCCTGTTTGATCACATACATAATCTACATTTCTTATAACATTTTCTGTTTTCTTTAACAATTTCATGTCTATCGGAACTTTTTACTTGATTTGTTTCAATAACCAAACAATGAAATATTAAAGTTTCCTCAAAACAGTAGCTCTCAGTTCCATTTAGTTTTTCTTTCAATACAAGTGTTGTTTCTTTTACTCGATATTGTTTGTAGAACTAACAATTGTTTTTTATTCAAATGATAGCTTCTTACAAATTGAAATGTAACGAGTTCCCTTCTATTGAATAGCAGCGCTCTGTGGAAAATGCAGTAACTAACTTTATCTAGGACAAAAACAACTAAAAGAGAAACCTTAAATAGGTAGGTGCACAAACTAGAAATAAACAAGTAACAGAATATAAATACTACAGCGCTAATATAATAACGAGTGGCGAGAAAAGATGATGGTGGTTTGTTAAAAGATTTGTCATTGTAAGGTTTGTGCTTGTACTAAAAGATAAAAACCGAGTACCTTTTGATATCCACTAGGTGTCACGCCGAACTTTCGTAAATTATAAAATGGCTGTATTCAGCGAAAAATTTATGAAAAGTTGACAAAAACTGTGAAAACTGCAGCAAACGTTATGAATGATTACGAAAATTGTCTAGTGGCAAAAGTGGTATTTCGCTTTTGATTCCAAAAAAATCTTGTAGCCTATTTCCACCAGCGCAGAAACGTAATTCGTACACGAAAATGAGCTGAACCGTATCCCACCAGTTTTTGGTTGACGTCTGGGCCACTGCACTGTTCTTATAAAAAGTCACTTTTATTTGTGTTTTTTCACTTATAATGAGATTGAGCCGAACACAAATTAATTCATTTTATTTAATACTTTAAAACCATAAACTTGAAATGAAGGGAAACCATTTGTTATGACAGCTGTTTTGTGTGACCGAACTCTGCACACAAAATAAATTCTATTCTGTACAACCAAAACTAATTTTGCTATAGGTTTTTATCATAAACGAAGAGTTGAAAGAAAAATGTATGGGGAAATTTGTTAAGTTTTGAGAATTTTTACTAAAACCGCGTTTTTTTCCCGGTGGGAATAGGCTATCAACACTTTCGCTAGAATGTCATCAACTGAGCTTATCAATTTGATAGCGTTCGGTCTCTCTCTTAGTGGCATCGTCTTTGAATAAGAATCTGTTGTTTGTGCTTTCGAAAAACACCCATTTTTTTGAGACAGCCTTAGCAGTGGTGCTACCAGCCATTGCCACTTAACAGGGCCCAGATACCGTAACTTTTTAGACTATTGTCGCTCAAGCTTTGCTTTCAGCGATTGATTTAAAGTATTTTACTTCTCACAAATTTCGATAACTTTTTCAGGGGCTTAAAAATGTTCTGTTAGTAACTAGGATTTCGAAGATAGCCGTCTGAAACGTCACGGAATCCAGAGCGCTACACTTTCCCAACCGTATTTATAAAGAAACTTTAGGGCATGAATAGACCTTAAAAAGGCACCGTAAAGTCACAGAAAAGTCATATGTGTCACTAAAGGTTTGCTAGCATAATCAGACACTAAAATTTATTTTGAAATACGGCATGGTACTGATTCTAGCTTCTAGAAAGCGTAAGGAAAGTGATCGGAAAGAAAATGAAATAGTATATTAGAGCGTTAATGTACCGTAACAGAATGTAATTACTCCTGCGTTTTTGGCGGCTCAGCTCAACGTTTGGAACAAAAATATGTATAAATTTATTTTGTTTTTTTAAATGAATGAAAAATATAAAAAATATTTAAATCAAAGCATACAAAATTTAAAATTAAGGAAAAATTATAAATGACACTAAAGAGCTTACAAAGATTCTATTCAATCCGTCTTTAGTCCAAGAACAGAATTATTTGAAAGACAAGTGATGATGGACCGATTGAAAATGTTTTTTACTGAACAATCTCCACCAACTCCTTTATACTTTTGTCTAAGAAAATTTGGGTTTTTTACTGTTTTTATTGGCAAATAATTTTATTTTATTTAGTTTTTATATGAGTCTTACAAAAGATGGAAGTTCTTCTTCCGAGTCGATCATTTGAGGAAAATATAGAAAAAGTTTTTAATGTTGGAAATTTGATAATCTTCTGTTCAACAGTTTCTAAGAAGGAGATCAGGCAAAAGGAGCATGAGGTGAACATTTTAATCACATCTCCCAAATTTTTGCAAGACAATAAATAAAAGTTTCTCTCCTCTTCAGAGGCATTTTCATGTGCGTTTAAATACCTCTGAATGCCTTGTCACCAATGTCTTTTCACAAAATTCAATTAAACACGTATTTTTTTATTGCATGATGAGTTTAATTGTGACTTTCCGATGGATGACAAAACCAAAAGCGGGAAGTGTTGGTTTTTAATATTTTTTTTTTTGTAATTCACGTACATGTAAGAAACTTAAAATGTATGAGCTTCCTTGAGGTTAACCCATTTGCGGATGGTATAAGTAACCGCAATTCCCGCCATGCCCAGTTCGAGGAAAAAATCTGATGACGGAATCACACAGCCACTCATCTTACGTGATTCGGTTAATAAACACCCAGGCCACAATTCAATGTTACTTCTGTGTGAATTTATGAATTTAAAGTTAATTAACGAAGGGTTGTCTTTGTACCCGAGGGACTACTTTGTTCCAGTTGTGTAAGCAGGGAAAGTAAAGATGGTAGCTGGGAAATTCATTCAGAGGTCTATAAATAAAAGCGCACTTTATTAAAGCAAACTTCTTACCTATCTCTAGATAATCTCACTGGTTTTTGAATAAAGTGACACTGAGTTGGCGAAGTGGCGTGTCTTATGTCATTCTCATTAGGAATCAAGATCAAAACATGTTAGCGAATCGTGAGTAGATGATAACCGCACGCAATTCAATGCGGCTCCATGCACACCTAATTTAAAGCCTCTATCTTTAGATACTTATGTAGGAAAAGAGCTGGCGATAAATAATAAAGGTTGTTAAGTTAATTTTGAATTTTATCTTACTTTTCTTCGTTGTTCCAAAAAATACATAAGACTTCGAATGACACGCTTTTCTTCGGATGTAGTTCTGATAAGGATTAATTTATTCATATTTTTAGGAATTGCTTTTTGCATTTGCTTTTTATGGAACCAACAACTGGAAGTTTTAAATTTTCGAGAGCTATTTGCAGTGATTTGGACTTCTTACGTGTTTGACTCGATATTTCATATAAAGTGATGAACTGTACATAAGATTTATGTAGGAGTACATAACATGTAACACCGTAAACTGAACCTTGTTTTGTAATGATTTTCGTCCGTTCCCTGGGGTGTTGATAGGTAAAAAATGTCTTCCAACTTCAGATTTGTCTATTTTTGATTCTGGTCCTTTGACTATGGCTTTTGCTAGTTCATCTTTGAGAACTGTAATCGTACCTATACATACCACTTCCAAATCAAAGGACAACTCTAGGGCGGCGAACGATAATAAGCGCGAATCCTTATACCAGAAAAGCTTTTACTTGCGAGGGTACTTGATAACATTAATCGTTCGGCGATTACAAATACTTTCTCTTTCAAAAAAAGACTATTTCATTTAATTTGTATTATATTGTCTTTATTATATAAATCGTTAAGGATAAACTTTAAAAGTTTACATAGGCAAATAAAATACTTTCTACGAACTCTATCCAAGTCCTGGGCTCACAAATAAAAATTTAAACCTTAGTTTACATTGTGCGTTCACAACGTTTAAAGCAAACGTAATGCAGCTCCTAATCACTACATGGACAAAGGCAACACTCTTTGCTAGGAAGATATCTAATACAAAATATAAAAAAATATATAAACACTTAGTGTTTGGCAAGCCTTACAAGAATTTATGTACTTAAAAATACTCACTTACAATCTGTTTTAATGGGCTTATGTTTCTAAATTATACACGTAGTAAATTGATGAAAAAATCTTAATCAATAAGACACTAAACTAAGGAATTAATTTTGAATCACATATCTAAATGGTTTTTATCTTATCTTAAGGAGGCTAGCTGCCTTTCTTATAGTGGTAGTATGCTAGTTGGAAGCGAAAAGGGTTTTGTCTCAGCGTCGCATGATTTCTTCTATACTGAAACCGGTTCTTCGAGGGGGTGGTTGGTTTGCCGACCTAGGTGCTTGTTGTGGTGGGGGCGGTCCTGATACTGGTGCAACTGGAGGTCCTGGATTTTGATGGGCACTAGAAGAAGGGCTCACGTGCATTGTCATGTCGGGAGGTGGGCCTGGTTCGATAAGAATCTGTGAGGTTACAGTAGCAGGATGTATGATGGGCTGTGAATGTAGCTTTGTTGTCAAAGGTGGTGCCATGTCGTGCAAGGAAATGTCTTCCTTGGGCTTGAGAAGTGAATGATGCTGTCGCGTCATATTGATAGCCATATGATTGTGGTTAGTGAATTGTGGTGATCTCAAATGCGGTTCACCATCTGGACCGATCGGTCTCTTGCGAATGGGAATAGATCCGAGAAAACTGGGCAAGGAGTCTAAAGTGGAATGACTACTCAAGGTCTCAGTGCTCACTGGAGGAGTTGAAGAATTTTTCTGGAGGTGGAGATCCCGGCGAACGTGAAGCATAGGAATATATGGTTCAGGTGGCTTATGGGAGGAAGGCGAATGAATGGATTGCGCCAGACCTGATATGAGCGGTGGTCTTGCTGGGAGATGTGGATGGGAATTCATTGTAGCCCCATACAGCTGTGGAAACTGTGTGCCACAGAGAAAATCGTTGTGTTCTCGATCTTTGTCGTTAAAGTTTGGACGCATCGTATAAGTCTCGCCTCCTTCATGGTGGCAATGCGTCACTGCTTCTTCACGTTCCCTACGTTTTTCGGCATTAAGCTGCTGAATAAAACGTTGTTCTTCTTCTTCAACTTCAACCTCACCACCGTTTTCGTCTAGTTCTTCGTCTTCTTGTTCAATGACGTCACAACCTTTAACGCTACTTCCATTTTCAATACTCTGAACAACTGAGCCTACTCCTTTTTCTTCGCTGTTTAGTTCTCCTTCCTCTAACTCAGACACTACATTTTCGGGTGATGGAGATCTGTGTCTCTGTACTGGCGACTGCCTGGGAGAGTCCACTTCCAACAGAGAGTCTTCTTCGTCCTCACTTCCATTCTGACCATCCTCCTCACCGACATCTAATACTTCTGTTGGAACATCACCAACGGCATGCGTCAACGCATGCCTTCGAAGATCACAATTCCTACGGAACACCTTGCCACATGAAGAACACTCGTAAGGCTTGTGATCTGTATGCGTCAGTAAATGAGTCTTGAGATTTGAACGCTGATTAAAACTCCGACTACAAACTGGACACTTGTGTGGAGACTCTTCCATATGCAGAATTTTGTGAACAGCCAGTGTCCGTGACTGACAGAATCCTTTGCCACATTCTGTACATTTGAAAGGTTTCTCCTTCGAGTGAATGTACCTGAAACGAACAGAAACAGAAACATTAGGCAAAGTTTAATGCTTTTCTTTTTGTTTTGCTACCAACTTAGAGTTAAGCATGTCACAGAACAAATAACGATGAATAAACTTGAGGGTACACAAAAAATCGTAACTGAATTTGGTCGAACTCTGTTTACTCATCGTTCGGTATTTTTTTATTTTTATTTTTGCAGAAATGCTAATGAATATGATATTCGGCGACAAGGCGGCTTAGCCTTTGATATATTTCAAGTACATCTATCATGATGGCTATTCATTAGAAAGTTAAGTGTGTACATTAAGACGACAAGTGAATACCAAATTTGGAAGGCCTTTTAAGTCGCCTAGAGTTGCGGTTAAAATTAAGTTCTTTTTTTTTGCGTTTACCTGTTTGATCAAATACTGGCAAAAAAAACTATTTTTCTGTTTGAATATGAGTAGCTTATCCTACGAAATACAAATGAACCTATATTAAGTTTAAAAAATTGAGCTCGTCAGACGTCATGGTAGAATATCAGAAACAATTTTTTGTGAGTTGTGCTGTGACATGAGCACAGCTAGAGGAGCACGCAACACAAGACATTGATGACTGAGACACCACAAAGGATTCTGACTCAATGGGATTTTGACAGCGAAAAAGGAGTTGAGGAAGGGGAAGACATCAGGTTAAGTTGCATAATCAAGTGGAAAGGGATTTCGACCGCCCTGTAAAATGCAAACATGAAGAGATTTCTAAACAATTCGGAGTAGTTACACACCCCTCGCCACCGTTGCTATTTTTCTCATACTCAGAAAGGACCCACTCCAATTCCAGTTGCAGAAAATATATACGTCGACTGGCGTATGTCCTTAAGAAAATATACAAAGTACTTTTCATTGTAAGAAGTAATAAACAAATAATCCTGAAACATCCAATTGCTTTTTCATGGCTGTCACCTTTCTGGCAAGTTCACCCATAGCAATTTCACTGCCATGTCATTTTGTGTGGTTATAACACAGCTATGCTTTGCAGCTTACACTGAGAATCTTTTTTATACGAGAAGTAACGATATAATCAATTGAAGTGAAAGCAGAAAGAACCTGGATATGGCCTTCGACTTTAGTCGGCATCAATAGTTAGAGCTATTTAACAAAAAATGGAAAACCAAAATTCTTACCCGGTAAGCATTGGAGGGTTCTTTATGTGTAGATTTTACGCAAACTCAGTTTAAGCAATCCCAGTACTGGCACGACGAACACGGCTTGAAAGCGACGAATACGGAAGCGAAAGCAAACTCCCAGCAGAAGTGGCGAGAACGCTGGGAGTAGGAAGCTTAGGTTTTTCGGAGGCCTAAGCGAATGGAATAACCGGAAACACGGTGAAGTGAACTATTAAGTCACACAGCTCCTCACCGGACACGGGTATTTCAACGCTTTCCTGCGAAAGATTGGAATAGAAGAAGTCCTTCGTGCCGATACGGAGATTCGCTGACAGAAAACGATTATCATACAGTGTTCGAGTGCAGTAGATGGCAATTTCTTCGTCAGGAAATAAACAAAATTATTGGAGAGCTCAGCGCAAATAGTATCATCAAGGAGATGCTGAGAGACGAGGAGAGTTAGAGGCGAATAAGCATGTATCTGACGCAGATTCTGAAAACAAAGAAACAAGAAAAGCCAGTTGAGGAACGCAGAACCCGATACCTAGGCACGGATTCCCCCTCGAAGAAATCAGGAAGTGGTCCCGAGAGGGCGATCGGCGAGAAACTTTTGGTTTTAGCCGGTATGCCAAGCTTAGTACACCTTGGGGAGTCCAGCACACGGGGAAGTATGGATACTTCCCTTCTCCAAAAGAAAAAAAAGTGCAAGCACGACAAACTGCGTCAAAGTTCAACAACGCACGTTGAAATAAAAATATTAGAAACAATTTATTTCTCGTTGTGATTATTTCCGCTTGCTAAGTTCCATGCCCTTAGATTCTTCTGCCCAGTGGCGGATCCAGGATTTGGGCATGGGGGGGTCCATTACTCAAAATTTTATTTATATATACGAGGTTTAGCAGATTCAATCAGAAATTATTTACATGATGTTGGCGTCGATTGCTCATATATGTATGGCCAAGGATTCGACGGAGCTCCGGCAAAGAATGTCCAATTCATTGGTGCACAGGCACATCTGAGATCGTATTTTCCCCTGGCAATTTATGTACATTGCGCTGCACATAGCTTTAGTTTGGCAGTCAATGCAGCATGCGAAGTATCAGGAATCAAAAATGCGTTAGGAACTATCGGAGCGATTGAAGACGTTCTACACCAAGAAATTTCAAAAATGACAATCAAAGTGAGAAAAAAACAAAAGTTGAAGTCTGTTTGTCCTACCAAGTGGGCTCAGTCTCATGAAGCAGTTGGAACGTACGTTGAATTGCAACCGGCTGGTTGAATCTTTGGAAGAAGATGGAGATACTTCGCAAAATGCATTGCATCTTTTGATATCGATTTCGACGGTTGAATTCCAAATCGCCATTATGGAATCAGTTAATTCGATTGTTTTGCCTTTGAGTCGGGAATTGCAATCTAAAAACCAAGATCTGGGTGAGGCTACTAAGCTGGCAGATGACGCTTTGAATGAATTTACGTACAAACGCGAAAACGCAGATTCTACTTTCCACGTTATTTATGAGCATGTTGCTAGAATTTGTTCTGAATACGAAATCACAATGAAATTGCCACGCCGCAGCCGCCGCCGTTGCAATCAACAACAAAATCGTTGCAACGTTCAAGCACAAAGTATTGAAGACTACTACTGAGTTTCTTTCTACATTCCGTTTCTTGATACGTTCATTTCTCAACTCAAAAGTCAGATCTCGGAAAACAAATCCATTTTCCAAAGTTTCAAGCAACTGTTTTTTAAACAAGAATTTAACGAAAAGAAATGCGCTTTTACGAAGATATATCGGATTGTTCGAAAGAAAATTTTCTGTCAGAAATCAAGATGTGGAGACAACGAATCCACCGCCAGCACATCCAAAATGTGCTTGATGCTTTACTGGTTAGTATCTTTCGATCAAAAATTTACATGTAAAAAGGTTTATATGTGACGCGATGTGCGAGAAAAGGCACCTTTTAGGCAAAAGTGAAAGCTTACACGGCTCTGAAAGGCGCTGATGTAGCATTCAAACCCATCTAAAAATCGTTTCTCTAAATTTATATTTTGTGAAATAATAGCGATGTTATAATTTCTGATTGCACTTCATGAATATTCAATAAAAGAACTTGTGTAATCAATCAAGATCCAACAACCGACTTTTTGCCTAGTAAGTCCCTTTTATCGGATCGATTGACATATGCAAACATCAATCTGACGATATTTTTCAGGTCATCAATAGCAAGTCGTTCAAGAATGTCGATTATATTTTTATAATTTGAAAATTAGGAACAGATAAATGTTACAAATAACATCTTTTATTTTCCCGATTGGGGGGGGGGTCCGGACAGATATTTCTATCTGTTTTTTCCATATCCCACACAACTTTTCAGTTAGAAAAATAAATAGCCAGATATTGAAAGCTTGCGCTTTTTTGGCAGGTGGCCTATTTCAAACCAACTCAATTTGGATTATCAAAAATGCCAAAAAAGCAAAAATTCATACTGCACACAATAGAGGGCTCAATAGATAGAGTGGTGCAACAGAGCGGGAAGCCCCGACCTAGCGTATTTTTCTCAACAAACCTTCTAGAAGGAGTAGATAGGAATAAGCTGAACTTACAATATCATTCAGTGGCTCAATCCAAACTTCCTTATAACAAACAACATCAAATATGCTACCAATAATGTGCTCCAAATATTTACACACAAAGCCAATGAATTATCGTCATAAACTAAACAACTTTATAGAAACATTTATTTATGTAGGTAGCTTAATTTTCACATGAAATTTAAATAAAAACCTACTTTTACTTGTTAAATGGCAAAGCAGTCTTTTGTATATTTGCAGATAAGCCTAGTTAGTCCAGTGAATTATTACTCAAATAAAATTGGCCCGATAAATAGTTGAAGCCATTTAAAATAACGCACCTTAAAACCCGGAATAAATAATTAACCACTTAACGTGTAGTTTTTTCCATCTATCGTATTTGTTTGACCCGGATGGTACAAGATCAAATAACTATAGTTCACATAAGACATGAATATTGCCTAGCAGCACTACAAACTACATTTGTAAACATTCAATCACCATTACCAATCTTAGCGAGTTGAAATGAAACTGGTTTTTGCTTTGCTGCTTGTTGAACGCGCCTTGCGTTCTCATAAATTTCGTGCGTATCTATTAAGAGTGTTTAGAAATAGATCTCGCATTTTATTTAGTCATAAACTTTTTTCTACCCACACGTGCGTTGAGCAGGAAAACAAAAAATAAAAAATCAAGCGAAAAGCAAAATAGACTATCAATCTTAAGTTGGTATATGGTAGTTAAGTCATTTGGAATGAGAGGAGACAAAAAAATCTTACCTATGATCTCTCAGGTGATCCTGGCGACGGAATGCTTTTCCGCAAATATCACAGGAGTACGGTCGCTCGTCGGTGTGCGTGCGTTCGTGAATGAGCAGATTGTATGACTTTGTGAATTGACGATTACAAAATTTGCATATGAACTGCTTCTTGGGCCGCGACGCACGTCCAGGTGCTCTCAAAAGTCTTCGATCCAGACCGGCATGCATGCTGGGCGGAACTCCTGGCGGGAAGAGCCCACTCGCTCCGGCTGATGGTGGGAAGGGAAAGGAACCTGCCGATGTTGGCGATGGTCCAGGTCCGCCTAAATACGCTGGTGAATACATTACTGTGGGGGGTCCGCCAGGACCCTGACCGGGACGGGGTAGAAGCATAGCAGCCGCTGCAGCTTCTCTAAGTGCCAATTCCTTGCGCTTGTCAGCCATCATTGCGATAATTTCGTAACTGGATCCACCGCGTTTAGCCTGATTAATCACATCTTTGTCTGGGCCGTCCATGATACCAGAGTAGAGCGCTCCTGGTCCCCGTAGATTTCTTGATGGAAGAACTGGCACAAACGCAGATATTTCTCGGTGATGGCTTGACTGGGGACCCGATGAATTGATGATCCCCGCCGCCGCTGCCAAATGATGCTGGTAGGCTAGCTGCGATTCATATGAAGAACCAGGTGCTAAAGACGATGATACACGGCCTCCTGATGATGTTCGTTGCACATCAGAACTGGAGTTTGAATTACTTGGCGACTGCAGGAATTGTTCCATTCGAGAGGAGCGAGCCAACGGCACACTGCCATGGTCAACTATTGACTTTTCTGTTGGCATGATTTTACTTTACATTTCAAGCACAAGACGTAGAGCTGTCGCACCTATTCTCTTCCACAGTGTAACCAGAAGCCTCTATCTGCAAAACACAAAAGGTACATATACCAATTAGAAGATAAATAGGTAGTTGTATGTATTTGTTATCTTATCTTAAGTTTTTAGGAAGGAACTTTCAAAATTGTGTACAAGAAACGTTTGATGAAGATATAATTACTTTGACGTTTGATTGTTTGTTCAAGTTTTTTATTAAGATCTGCTTGCATGGTTGCCCTTTTTCTATTCCACCACCTACCTATGCGGCATTGTTGGTGGCCGATAAGAAGATTATACAACAAAGTCTGTGGCCTTTTTTTTGGGACACAAGTTGGGTCGTTGATAGGTAGGCAGGCAGGTAGGTAGGTAGGTATAAGTTGTATCTTTATTGGGTTATGATAATCGAATAGCTAGATAAGAAGAATACACCAGCGGCTTCTATATCTAAACATTTGCAGCAAGTCTATCTTTTGTAGATATTAAGCAGTTCTGAAGAACAGAGATAGGGAAGTCGGTGGTGGGTTGTTTGTGAATAGATGGAAGCCAAGTGCCATATAGTTTACTAAGAGTTTTGTTTTGTAACTGACTTATGGTATTGGTAGGTAATTGAGAAAAATTTATGTCGGTTTAAACTTCTTAAGCCTTCGGTGTTGCTGCTTCGATTCAAATCGATTTTACTTCTTTCAGAGGTTGACAATGTACTGTACAAATTCAATATTTTGAGGAATTTAAAAGTTCTGTTTTAAGATTTTGTAGCTTTAATGGTTGAAATAGCAAGGAACTTTATTTTTTTAGTTTGGAGTAAAGGTTGATACTTTTACGTTCAGGGCTTAGAAAAGTCTGCATTTTCTCCCAAAGCAGTGTAAATTGAGGTTTGGAAGTGTTTTTCACCGCAGTATACCTACTGCAGTAGGTGGAGTTTAAGCTTTCGTTTCAGTTTAAACGTTCGTTTAACGAATAAGTCGGATTCAAAATGTTCATCAATCCAAAAGTAGAGTTCAATTTTCGTTATAGTTAAACGTTTTCCTTCACACTTTATTTTACACTCTAAAAAGACACAACGACTGCAAGATCTGGGCCGAATTACCCCATCAGTGATCTAGTGAATGAGTACTCTTTTTCTTTCAAAATTCGCTTTATCGATATAGCACAACATCAGTCTGCTGTTCATTTATCGACTGCTATTTGTTCAAATACTGAAGAAAGGATGTCAAATTGTGATACTTAAGTGATCGGTAGCGTGAGAAGTAATGCCAAAAACAAAAATTTCAGTCACGTATTACTCGATCACGTGTGCGATAATTCGGCCCTTGGATTGAAGACAATTATTTCGTACGGTGGCGTGCACATTACGATTACTCGATTAGAGAGAGAAAAAAAGTTCGATGGAGGACACATCAATTTATTTAAGAAATTATTTGGTATATCAAAGAAAATGCTGTCGAAAAAAGAAGGAAACTCAACCCAATGCAATGGTTTGAAAAGATTAAAGAAATGAGTGAAGGAGAATTTTTTTCCAATGTTCCTCAATCTTATGTACATATCTACCTTGAAGCCTTCTTGTATAAAACAAAATTTTCTTCAAATTCACTTCAAGCAGCAAATTTTTTTCAAAATTGTGATCCGGTTGTGGGGAAGGAAACGCGATCACTAGCTCATTCAGCTTATCACGAGCTCATTCAGGAGAATTTTATCGATGCAGCCCAATAATTAGGAATTGCTTTGTGCCAGCTTTAGTGTGAGTCATATAAGTAACAATAAATTATCCAGGGAATCAGTTCGTTTCTTAAGACGATGATGGTAATTTTTCAACCCTTCTGATCTGGCTACTATTTACAAAGCCTACATCCGTCCAAAACTAGAATACAATTCTCATATCTGGTCAGGTGCTAACCAAACATCATTGCGCCTACTTGATAAGATGCAAAACAGAGCGATGAGATTGATAGGTGATAGTTCAATCGTAGAATCGATTGATTCTCTTGAACATCGTCGAAAAGTTACCTTTCTCTCTCTTTTTTATCAATTTTTTAACAAACAGTGATCTAGTGAAATAGCCAGTTGCATTCTTTTCCTGAAACAATTATCAGCAACACCCGCCTCGCTAGGAATGCTCATCAGTTCTACCTCGAGTTTAACTTCGGACGTGCAGTAAACTATAGAGATTCATATGTTAGTAGCAGCACCCGAATGTGGAATGCTTTGCCAGACTCTGTTTTTCCCCAGCATTACGGTTCACAAAAATCATCAAAAGCAATGTGCATTGGCGTCTTTTATAAAATCCTATACTATTTTCCCTAATGTGTGCACTGTGCACTAATTTAAAAAAAATCAAATAAACAAATCTAGTTCTAAAACGAACAAGCAAAAAGTCGAGAGAACGCAACAAAAAAAATCTATGGCTGTGAAAAATAAGCTAGGCTTTGGAGCTACCCACTCTGTTGAGCCGCCCAATTTTATTTTATTTATAATCAGTTAAAGGTTATGTACAAATACAATCTTTTTAACGAAACTTTTTAGGGGCTATCGAAAAAAGCCATTTTGGTGGATAGACGAATTGAATGCTTTACTTTAACCAATATTCTTTTTAAAAAATATCTGCAACTTCACAAAACGTTGTAGGTAGTAGTCAAACTAACCAACAAAGTGACAAAGATTTTTTATCTGCTGAATCTTGGGAAAATCGTTTTCATAAAAGGTCAACTTAATCGGCTTAAAATACTTTTTGCTTGGAACAGCTGACTACGTTGTGGATTATGTTGAGAGAAATCGACTTAAAATACAATCAAATTTATGAAGTAAATCAACATAGGTACCTACTCTAAAGAGGGAAAAATATTATTTGAAGCATATTTAGACGTAAGCAGCTTTTTGTAAGGAGGAATGTTGTGGGCTGAGGTGAATATAAGATTCAGACAAAATGAGTTGCATTATAAAAGAAATGGGAACACCAAAAGACAACATTAATAATGATTATCAACCCAGAACTTGAGTCGTAATTAAGTTTGAGAACGTAAAGCGAAGTTATTGGGGTATTCCAGATAAGCATTCTTCTTTTAAGTGAAGTCTCTGAAAATGTAAATGGTCAATTGCAAATGAGTAAAAATGAAAGATCTTAAGCAGTGTTACCTTAAAGATTTTCAAAAAATTTCTAAAAACGACAACAGGCGAAAGAAAATTAGTTTGGATTGCTTTATACACATTAGCCGTGTTTTTTGGAAAAGCTATCCCATATGAAATAAGATTTTACTTGAACATGCTGCAGTTGACATCGGCAAAAACTTTATCGCTTGGAAAAAGAGAAGCTGAACTCCAGTATTGAATGAAAGTTCGGCTGTTTTATTTTCAAATTGGTGCGATTGATGTTTCATGTACCTCGAACAAAAGTGGTTGGATTTCAACGGCTTTGTTCTTAAAGTAGTAGAAAGTCAATGGAATCGCTTAACCGCTTTCATATGCGGTATGATTTCTTGCTGCTATTTGCCATATGGTTATGGTTTAAGGATTTATAGGTAAATAATAAGTTAGAAGTGAAAGTTATTGTAATTTCATGCTGAGAATGGAAAACATCTCGATGTTCGTATCCCTATACAAAAACCAGGAATGTTTTTCCACGTGTATCGCCTTTCGCGATGAATTGGCAAGTCCTCCGATTGTAAAATTTATTGCCATGAAAAGCGATTTCTCGATAGCTGTTCGGAAGCGGCAGAAAATTATAGATAATCTCCATTCCCTCACAAGGCATGGTTGTGAGAAATGCTCTAGGGCCCAGGCCCCCGTCCCCTACACTATTTATTTAGGTTTTAAGCTTTTTTCATAGTAAAAAACAGTTTTTTTATTATTCCTGTACTTTGTATCAGGATATAAGAAGGATCTTTCCTTAGGGACCAGTTTGCCTAGGGTAAAACGCTTATTGCTCATTTTTTTCGCGTGCAATTACATAGTTGTAAAATTACTGATAGTTTAACTTAAATGCCTTCCTACAAACTCTTATCAGGTGTTGAATTATAGTGTCAGTGATCGAGGGTGTGAGTGGCATTGTTCTTTCGAAATACTTGCTAAATTTCACAAATAATTCGGCTGCCATCTTCTTCTCAGTTGATTAGGAGAGAATGTCAAATTATAGAATTAGATAGCTCCATATAATGAGCTTTAATACCAAGCTCACATTTTTCCGTTACTTATTACTCGATCACGTAATCACCCAGCTTTCAGGTGATAACCACGTGAGTTAGTTCTAACTGGGTATCATTGAGAGAATCTTTAAGAACAGCAATTTATAATTGGGGGTGTTCGTTGAAGCCCTGGGTTTGCCCTGCAGTCACCACAAAGAGTTTTTAGGAAAACCTTAACTCGCCCCAACTGTCAAACCGAACGTATTTCAAGCCCTGGGGTTGACCTGTATGGTGATTTCGTGGTCTAGCGTTTCTTAAGGATCGAAAACCCAGGACAACTCTTGATATTGTCAAGGAAACTTGGGTCAACCCTCGGTAAAAATTTGCGAACGAACTGATTAATTTCTTGGAACTATAAGAATATTGAACTCTTCGAAATCAAATGATAAGGTTTGTTCCCTGGTTTTGCCCTGTGGTCCCAACAAAGAGTTTTTTGAAAAACTTAAACTTACCCTGAATGTTAAACTGAGTGTTTTAAGGGTTTGCCCTCAACTCTTCCTCTTCCTAAAGTAGCCCTAGGTTTTTGCTGGGGCGAAAAGGGCTGTCAAATCGCATGTATTTTTGTTCAAATAGCAGAGATGTGTGGTGAGTTCGTAGATTAACGTTTTTTGAGAACCTCAAACTTAGTTCTTTTTCATAGGGTTGTTCATAGGGTTGCGAGCGAGACCACTGTTGTCAATAAATTCACACCTAACATTATATGGCCAACGTGAGCCCATATCTGCAAGTTGTAAGTTATTTAATTTGTATTATTCTAATTTAGATATATCTTTGCCCAGAAATATATTTAAAAATAATTCGTTTTCTTTGCTTAACTAGTTAATTGCAAACCAAATCACCTATCATCGAATGATTGTTTTTATCATACTACAATGTAGTATTATACTTTAAGATATTAAGTTATGTGAATTAATTTTTATTATTTTATTCGAAATCTGTGGAATATGTATTCGTAGATTGAAATAAATAAACTAAACTAAACTAAACAAACCTGGGTCAACCCCTGGCAAAGTTCAACGAACGAACCTACTCTGTTGCTTCAAATTAACTTATGAAAAACGATGGTGAAGGGATGGGTGAGGCTCGTATTTTTACACGACCTCAATTTCGAATAAACAATACCTTACACTTTACGTGCTTAAACCTAATGGAACAGCGCGAAAGATCTTTCAGGTCGCATGCTGGTAAAGGTGATCTACCTTCGCCTTAAAAAAAAGAGTCTCGTATTTACTTTGTTCTTCTTCATTAGTACCTGCGTATTTAAATTAAAAATTTAATATACCTTATAACGTATTGGATCCAATGAGAGAACTGCGAGTTAAAATGAATTGAGTTGAGTACGGAGAAGATAAGAGTTCATATTACAGTTTGCGAAGAACAGGGCTTGCAAAGTTGGAACAGTTTCATTGTCTTGCAGGCAACTTAGTCAGGAGCCTATTCGTTCCTGTCTAAACTTCTTTCAAACTCGATCACTAGCAGAATTACTTTGCACCTATTGGGGCTTTTTGTTATGTATTTTGCTTGCACATAGAATGCATAGCATCAATGCGGAGATCAAACGGAGAACTACTCTTGCCAATCGAGACTACATTGGGCTAAGAAGGCAATTAAAAAATAAAACCAAGGTATCCTCGTATAAGACCTTGATCACCCCAGACCTGCTATACAACGAGGAAGCATGGACCTTAGATCGTTCCTCTGCGTTGACTAAGTATGCGCATCCTACAGTACGGTGCATTGCTTGGTTAAAACAACATAGTCGGGAAGAGAATACTAAGTCAAGATTGTGTTATTCCGGAACAAAGCAAATTCCTTCAGCAAATACAAATAATGTCTGAAGCAGCATATTCTTCATTAGAAAATGCGCAAAAAATCATCGTTCAATGTGCAAACGTAGCTTTTCCAACACATCCACTTCAAAATGGTAAACAAAAAAGTTTCAAACACTTCGCAGCATTATTATAGCCAAAGCATAAACAAAAAAAAAGTGGATCATTAAACCATATCGACCGACCGACCGACGAGAGAAAACCACAGAATCGGATCCAAATGGAGAAAATAAGTATAACAATAACAATAAACTCCAGATAGAGCAACCGCATATTGGTATCAGTAAGCTACAGTTTTAAAACCGCACCGCTATGCTGTTGCATCCTCTGATCTCTGATGCTGATGCTGATGCTGCTAGCTGGAGCCCAAGCTGGACCCAAATTCAATGAAATGAATAATAGCAATAAAAAAAGAAGAAAAAAAAAACCAAACGAGAAAATGTGAAGTGGCAAAGAAGAAGGAATAAAAGTAAACAGAGATCGATGCTCAAGAGAGGGTCGGTCGGTCGGTAATGGTCGCTGGTCGGTCGTCACTGGAAAGGCTTAAATATTTTTCCATACCTAAAGATGGCTGCCGCCTGTTGCGTTAGGTTCTTTTCTGGTAGGTGAATAATCGTAATCAGGAACCCATTAGGGAGGAGAGCAAAGAACTAGTCTTCCTGCCTGTTTGCCTGCCTGATGCTTGGTGTCGCCGCTCACCGCAACGCAAGTACTCTTCAATGACGTGGCCGTGTACCAACTATCTTAATAGTTGGAAATTAGTTTCATCGAAGAAGACGAAGAGTGCCTGTGGCAAGAGTAATTTCACCCATGTTTAGCTTTTACCTCCTCAGATCATCATGGGATACTTTAAGTCAATCGAACGCTGGACAAAGCCTTCATTTTTTTAACTACGTTTTCTCATGGCTCTTCATTCGTATTCGTATCTGTAAATAACCTCCGTCGCTGGTCAAACAATTATTGTGCAACTGCGAGTGTGTGTGCCTATGCCTAGAGGTTCTTTATTTGCCCAACTAAGTGCTAGCGGATTAAACACCGCACTTGACAAACATTCATACCAAAATACAAAAAATAAGTAAATATCTTACCTCTGAAAGATTTAAAATTCAAAATCCCAGGTATTCGTCGTATTCCACAACAATTCATGCACATTCACTTAATATTCAAGCACGCAACACTGTGGTCTACTAAAGTAGCATTTTGGGATCAAAAGCCCAACATGGCATCACACTGTGCTCGGTGGCAATGGCAGTGGCAGCACAGCACACACTTACACATGCACACAAACGCGAAGAATTTTCAAAAGTTTTCCTCGACAAACGACAAAGCCCCGGGAGCGATTTCGACTTTCGAAGCTAAGCTATTGTTTCTTAATTTTACCTTTATTTTTAACTTATAAATCGAGATCAACTTGAAGATTTAGTTTTAATTGTGATCAAATCAAATACACGTGTTGCACCCGAAACAATTTATTTTTCCAACACTTTTCTGACAAAGGTTACTTTGTTTGTTTAATAATAAAATAATAAGTTGAGTTTAAAGACGAAAAACGTCTACTGTAGCACACCTTATTTGAAAAATTAAAATTTACTAATCCATTTCATGTACACTGTGTTATAATCCAGATGTTATGTATTGGTGTGCCTGTGGATCAGGTTTTGGAATTTCATTCGGTAGGTATCTGAGATTTGTGTGCCTCACATGAATTCAATGGGAGCTGACGCTAGCGCTACCAATTTGCTCCTCAAGTAGTCCCAATCTCTTCCCACACGCCAGTATGCCAATGGGGTGTGAGCGGGAGGCAATTTACGGGCCGAAACGAGACAGACTTAAACTAGATACCGCACACATACAGTGAGATAGACGTTTCACGTTTATACACACCAACACACACTTCGGATGCGTTTCTTGGGACGACAAAACGACGGGCGCTTGAACAGTTAAATTACAGGTGCGCAAGGTACGATCAACTCTTTAAGACTGATCGAAGAGCAAACTCAAAACTCTGTTGGGGGCATCGCATACAACACTATGGAGACTACTCTACACACTACACATTCAACATTGGCGAGAGATTAGGATAGGACGGACGGACGGACGGTCGCAGTCGCGATCGGTCTGTTTGGCTACTTGAGAGTTTGCCAGAGTGAACTGGGTAGTGTGAAAGTCCAGTTGGAAGAGTGGGACAGTTTGAGCTACCAGTTAGAGAATAAGAATATTTTTTGAAAAGTGAACGTGTGTGTCGCTCCTGCTGGTGCTGTTTGCTGCTGTTGCTGCTGGTGCGCTCCTAAGACTCGACCCGAGCTCAAAGTTTGGTTTTGTTTAGTTTCGTGCCTTTGTCGTTTGTGTTTATCTTTTTGTTGTTGTTGTTGGAGTTCGTTTTTTCTCTCGATTCATTTTGAAGATACGAACGACCAGTCTATGGAGGTAGTTATAGAGGTACAACTTATAACCTGTCTGTGGTGGCCCGTAGCTATACGAAGCCGAGCTCTCTTTTTTCTTTGCCGTGTGCGTTGCGTACCTACATTGCACGATAACGAATAAAAATAAAATTCTTCAGCTTGATTGTTCAGATCTTCACTATCAAGGTGTACTTTATAGTTTTTGACTACAAGAAATATCAATTCGTTTGGGATATTGATCGTTGATGTAACTTAAGTATTGTGGGGAGTCTTAAGACTATTTTTATTTGTTTTGCTATAAAATTATTTTTTTGTTATCTATTCATTTAGTATTTAGATTCTAAGTTTTAATCATGCTCAAGATAGGCAAATATTGATAAGGACCATGCCCAAGTTTCATAAGCTGTTTTCTTTTATTCTAAAATGTAACGAAGCGTAAGGTACAAATTTAAAAAGCACTAGGATACTATGAATATCATAGGCGAACAAAATATGACTTTCCTTCTTAATCCTGAAACCGAATTGTCAACTCTTTCTTTCTCTTTCCACTCCTGCATACTCAACTATCTAAACCTTAATCTTAAACTAATTTATTCATTTATGTTAATAAAAAGAGCTCTTTACGACGAAATTACTTTAAGAAGAAGGGTTTTTAGGTCCTAAATGCCAAAAGTAGTTTTAATTTTTTGTAAGTTTTGATGCACTTTTGATATTACGAAAATATTTTCAAGATATTTCATGAATTTCTGTATTATGTGTATTTGAAATATTTTGCTGTTGTTGTAACTTAAACGTTGTGCCCTGACACAGGCTTAGTGTGTTACGTGGTAGGTTCGAACCTTGAATTTTAGAAATATCAAGGAAAAGAAATGTTTTTCCACAGGTATTGCCTTTAGTGACCAATAGATTTTTATTTTGCTTAGAAGCGCGGAATCGGCAAAAAAAATGTAGGTCGCTTCCATTCCCTCACAAGCCCCGGACACCCCGCTCTGCTAAATTTTTGTATTCAAAAAGGAGGGGAATTTGTTTTTCTCTATTACCAGGCATTAAACACTCGGGCCACTTTGCTAAGAAAAGACTTGCCCTGATTTTTTAGACCAAACTCATAATTTTTTTAATTATTACCTTTACTTTGGTTTATCGAAAGCAGCTTAGAAGTTATAGCGTAAATAATGATTCACATTGTTGCACAATGTAATATCACTTTTCACAATTGCGTATAGGTGGGATAGGAGTTGGTAAAAAATTAGAGTCGAACTCAGACCGGTAATTATAAATACAAAATAAATAGGATGGTACAACGGAGCGAGAATCCGCGGGGCTTAGTGCTTTTCTCACAACCATTCTTTTTGCGAGGGAATGGAATGACCTACAATTTTCTACAGAATCCGAACGGTTAATCGAGAAAGCGCTTTTCATGGCAAAAAATTTTACTGTTGGAGGACTTGTCGATTCCTCGCGAAAAAACCTGTTGTTTTCTTTATAAGATGTTCGATTCACTACAACAAAGGTAAAATCTGAAAAGCCCAAAGTTATGGATTTGATTTGTGGTAGGAGTTTTCTTTTGGTGAACCGCATGATTGAGACTTTGGTCGGGTTGATGTTCAGTTCTACCGACACCATTTTCTTGTGACTAACAAACCCCTCTAGTTTGTTTTTCGAGTAATTCGTTTACTGCTAGGCTCTATAGGAAAGGCCACAAAACCCTACCTTGTGGGCAACCTGTAGTTGTAATGACTTTCTGAATCTTTTGGCTAGAGTGCGGTTCAGCCGTTCTTGTACTAAGCATTGCACTAACCCACATTACTATCGTAGTCGGACTGTCTTACCTTAGTAGTGCTTTTTTAACGGCCTCATGCTACGTGTTATCAAAGGCACCTTCAATGTCCAGAAAACAAGCTAGCGCTGTTTCTTTTCAGTTGATTAGCTTTGGTTGAAGGATATGATATAGGGCAGTTTCCGTAGATCTTACTGCTCTGTACGCATACCGTCTTGTAATAATAATAATAATTATTTTATTGAACGTTATATATATACAATTGATACTTATACTAGATAATTTTAGAATTTAAAAATGATAATGTTAGAATGTTGGCACATAGGGGGCCTAACCAAATACATTGTCTAGAATTGAAATAATAACTTAATATTATATAGCTGAAAAGAAAAGAAAAATCTTAATTATAAGTCGGTTGACTTGGGTGATCTCGGGATGTTCCGTCCCGGTTGTCGCTGGCGTCCCTCTGCATGGGGAGGAGGTAAGGGTTGGCATTAGCCACGGAAATATGCTGACCCAGGGTCAGCGTAGAAATTGGTGGCTTCGTCGTTGGCTGGTATTATTTCTTCGTTCAAAGTGTTCATCACGCTTAGGTATCTTGCCTCGGGGTGTTGGTCCTCACTGCTTATACTTCTCACCAAATGATTCGAGTGGTTGTTGATATCTGCAGCCGTTTTCCTTACTGTCAATAACACGTATTGATCTAAGGGCATCACTTTTTCTTTCTCGTACACAAGCTGGTTGCTGTAGTGTTTTTGGCGCTGGTGGTTGAAAGTAAGGCCAGTGCAGAGTCTCAGAATTTTCCTTTCGAAAAGTAGGAGCTCCTTCATCGCTGTCTTGGAGATGGCAAACCAGACCGGGCTGCCGTAGTTGATGACGGGTCTCAGCAGTTGCTTGTACATCAGAAGTTTCGTTGACTGACTTAGTCCTGTCTTTCTTCTCATCAAAGAGTAAAGTCGGTGGAAAGCGAAGTTGGCCTTCTTTAGTACAGCGCGTGAGTGCGGGTTAAATCTAAGCACCTCGTTAAAGTTGACGCCCAGATACTTCGCGTTCAGTTGGGCAGTCAGTCTGGTTCCATCGGGTAGCGATAGTGATGTTGCTCTGCATTTTGCAGCAGTACGGCAGCCTCTATAAACTCCAGGCCTTCTGAAGCAGACGAGTTCAGATTTGGTTGAGTTGACCCGTATACCCCACTTACTATAATAGGCATATAGTCTGTGGATGTGAGTTTCCACTGTCCGTGCAGCTATGGATGGCGAAAAAGATGTGCAGTATGTTAAGGAGTCGTCAGCGTAAAGCAAGTTTTCGCATTCCCTTGGGGTAGGTTGGTCCGACGTCATTATGTTGAAGAGGAATGGCCCTAGCTTCGATCCTTGAGGAACTCCTGCTCTGATACTTTTGGTGGCTGATTTTGCGCTTCCGACTTGAACGAAGAAGTTCCTGTGGGAGAGAAAGGAAAAAATTATTTTTATTAGCGGAGCTGGAAAATTTAGTAGATGGAGTTTATGGATGAGAGCATCAATCCATACGCTGTCGAATGCTTTTTCGACATCCAAAAAGCAAGCGACGGTGACTCGATGGTTGTTGAGGGCTGCGGTGACGTCTTTATGCAGTTTCATCAACGGATGTGGGGTTGAATGCTTTTCCCGGAAGCCGAACTGCATATCTGGGATGATGTTATTTTCCCGGCAGAACTTCTTTAATTTCCTAAGTAAAAGCTTACTTAGGTTGTTCAGTAGGGAGATGGACCTGTAATTGACGATGAGATTCCGATCGCCTTTTTTCGGAATCGCCACTATCTTGGCCGTTTTCCATTTTCCGGGAAAGTAGCTGTTGTTGACGCAATTATTCATTATGATGGCCAGGAATATCATCACTGTCTGTGGGAGCCTCTTCAGGATGAAATTAGAAACACCATCTGGTCCTGTTGACTTCTTGGGCTTGGAGCTGTTGATTATTTCCGCAATTTCTTCCGGATTGCACAGGTTTGGACAGTTGACTGGGTCACTCGACAGATTGGTGTTGCTGAAAGTGGTTTCATCAGTGTTGGGCCCAAGGGTCAGTTGAACGGATGTTTCGATTTCGTCCAGAAAGTCAGGGTCATCGGTTGGTGTGGGCACAAAGTTGCCTTCAAAATGTTTTGCGAACGCTTCCGCTTTCTCCTGATTGGTTTTAGCATCTCCTTCGTTGGTTGTGATGGCTTCCGGGATTGAATTCTTACAACCAACTATCCTGTTGATTTTTTTGAACACATCAGGTCCAGGTTTTATTTCTTGTAGCCTCTTTTGGATTTGGACATCATTGTAGTGACGGATCGCATTCCGGAACATTACATTGATTTGCTGGAGCTCGCTCCAAACAGTTCGATAGCTGACATTGGTCGTGTTGAGTTCCCTTTGGTGGATTCGCTGTAGCCTCTTACGCAATATTTGCTGTGCTTGTACAGGTTGTTCACGTAGTCAGGAAGATGCTGGTATCTATCACTACTCTTCTTCGGTTGCTTTTGGCGGTCAAGTGCGCTGGTAATTGCGTGCTCTAGCGTCTCAACAGCAGCGTCAATTTCCGAATTGAGCAGGTTCCTGTTTTGGTCAGGCAGTACCAAAGTTTCCTCAACGTCCCTTTTAAGCTTCTCTGGGTCGAGTTTCTTGTAGTTGATGTAATGTTCCGGCGCTTCCGCGGCTAAAAGAGGTGGCTGGCGCAGCTTTATGTTTACTTGAACTGCTTCGTGGTCCGTGTCACTGTATATGATTGAGCAGGTGTAGTTCTGCAACTCTGGAACGAGAAAGATAAAATTTGCTGTTATTAAAAAGAAATCAAGTGTTGATGGCGTCCTCGGGAATGTTGGTATTTGTTGGGAGACAACTGTCAGTGAATGTTGAGAGCCAAACGTATCCAGCCAGTCTGTAACCGCTCTGCCTGCTGGACTTATGATCGTGTCGTGCCAGCGGGTATGTCTGGCATTAAAATCGCCACCAATGAGCCCATACGTGCTTCTGGAGATGATGTTGTTCAGGATATGAAGATCACTCTGGATATTCCTTCGAGTTGAGTTGCATTTGAAGTATACTCCGATTATTGAGAGGGATTCATCATTTCCTAATTGGATGGTGACGGCTGTTGCTTCGCTGGTCAGTAGGCCTGTGACGAAGATTTCCTTAGTGCTGGCAACTATGTTATTTCTGACATAGATTGCTGTTCCAACGCGATCCTCGGATTTATCCTGTCGGAAGGTTTTGTATCCTATGACGTCAATGTTGTTGCGCCTTGCGACATTTGTTTCACTGATGAGGGCTATGTCCGGGCTATTGTTCTTCATGAACATGTTAAATGACGTCCTCTTTTCCAGGCTGTACAACGAATTTACGTTGTACGTCATGAGCATACCGTCTTGTGTTTAGTGGATTATGTACTAAAATTTCTGATCTTAAGAAATTATCAATGACTTCTCTATTGTTTTTAGCACAAAATGTGTTAGGTTTATTGGTCCGAAAGATTAAGGATGAGTTGTGTCTTTTTTAAACGTCTTTTGTATCAATATGATTTTTAATCGCGTTCGTGGACTGGGTATATACCCCTGTATCAGGTGGCTTTTGATGAATGATAGCAAGCTGGATAATAACACTTTTTTCCCATTTAATGGGAAAGATCCCATCTATGCCTATAGATTTGGAGGGTACTTAATGCTCATTCATAGCATATTCGAAAAATACACTCGAGAGATTTTGAATTGGCTTAAAGTGCTGAAACATTTTCGGCCACAGTCAAACGGCGAAAGAAGTAGAGAGTATACGTAGTATAGTCTGCTACCTACGCAACGCCTGGTTACATTTTGGATTGCGTTAGTTACTTTTAAAGAAAGCCTAGCAAAAAAAAACTAACCAAGCGATTCAATAGTCTCCATTCGAATTGGAAAAAAAGAAACGATTCATCCTCTGTTGCACACCAGGTTCAGTTGAGAAGTGAAATCACAACATTATTATAATTTTAATTCCTCCAGGTAGAGCCAAGGTATTATCATCATCATCATCGTCGTCATCTTCAGCGTTCTGTAATTTGTTTTTGTTTCTTTATTTATCTCTTTTTTTTTTGTCTCAATAGTGTTAGTGTTCGTGTATCGTGTGTGTACATTCTTCAGGTTGCTTACTTTAATCTTGGAAAACCAGAAACTCAACAAAAGAAGGTAGTAAGAGAAAAGATAAAGGTAGATGGTTGCCTTTCTTCTAGCTACACAGGTAAGAAGTGTAAAACACTCCATGGAAAAGAAGTCCATGATTCTAGAGCCGGTTTGGACCGCCAAAGATTGTATGAAAAAAAACAAATTTTTTTTTCAGTTTTGTTTTCTTTGGTTTGACTTTTTTTGTTTTACGGATTAGTTTTTTCTTCTCTGTTTTATTATACTATTATTTTTTCTTTTCACCATCTTCCTCCTTCTTGCGCTTGCGCACAGCACTGAAGAAGAAGATAGCTGCCGTGGATTTACCACCAGCAGTCTGCCGAGCAGGAGCAAAATGTTATAGTTTTGACTTCTGTACCGGTAACTGAATAAAAGGTAGTGGCAGTGAATAAAAATTTATGCACGGTGTCAATGAGCTCAGCCTATTAAGAGTTTGATAATGCACTTGTCTGTCTGCCAATATGATTATGTACGAAATGCGTACACACTTCTGTGGCGATGACTGTCAACCATGGTGAGTTTGTAGTTTCGGAGATTAAGTAGCTGCTGGTTTTCTTGTGAATTCAGATAAGAATGGTGTTCTTTTTTTTTGCTTTTAATCTCTTTAGAAGGACTGAAAAAATCCTGAAGAAAGTTGAGGTGTTTTTGCATGATTTCTGGAACGATGACCGCATCATTTGTGTGCCAATTTGATTTGTGCGCCAATTGTAATTTGCGAATGTTCGCAATTTTAAGTAATTTCAAATGTTCATTCATTTTTAAAAGGCTTTTATGCTCTTGATATATGATGGAGTCAAAGCTTGTGGCTAGACCCCATGATATTGTTTCCTTTCAACTAGATTCCCTTTCCAGTGAAAACACTGATACAAAGAAGCTTGGGTGTCCTTAATTGGTACATAACATTTGGTATAAAAAAGCCTTTTATACTTTTTTGAACAATTTTATTTCCTAGCTTTTTTGTCATAACTTAGTTAAACATTTACTATAATAATAACACATCGAGGCATTAAAAAATACATTGTACAATTTCTAACTAACTAAATGTATACATAAATATTCGCATAAGACATTTTGTTTACCAGGACGAAGGACGGACCCTCCTGGATTATTTTTATTGACCAATTGGTCTTTTGTTTAGAACATTTTTTTGTTTTTTTCTTTTAATCTCAATTTATTTATATTTTAGTTTCTACTATATTCGATTTAACGTTTGTTTTAGTAAAAATATTTTAATTTAGGCATTTTAGTTTTTTCTTTGATTTGGTTTTTTTGTTTCTTAAAGAAAATCAATGTTTTGCTTAATTCTTTGTACAATGCTAGTTCATTTCCCACAACATTATTAAATACACACATTTAAAAATGATATAAATAAATAAAGACAACAACTACCAAGATGACTTCCATTTCATAGCATCACGTAATATATGCGTGGAACGTCGCGTCGCGTCGGTCGGGGTCGCCAAAGACATATTTTATAAGGTGATTGCTGTCTTGCGACTGGTATCCTTTTATCAGTAAATGGCTTTACTGATGCTGCGACGTTTCTTTTTTTGGGGCTTGGACTTGACCGCTAGTTACCCAGTCTTTATCCATCTATCTATCGAATACTCCAAGGCGGATATCCAGCTTGGGGGGAAAAAAGGCAAGTAAATATAAAGAGGTATGGAACCTTAATACTCTCTTACCGCTTCTTATCCATTTCTGACTCAGTGCTGAAGTAATAATGGCGAAGTTTTGACTCCGGTGGGATAATTTCAAATGAGTTCTTGCGACCAGCCGAGTTAGTTGACATCGAGGCTACCTTAAAACCTTGTAAGCAAGCCATTCCTAAAAATATGTGTCATTTTACTCTCCATTTCATACTCCAATTCATACAAAAAAAAACTTTTACCGAAAGCAACTTTACTGTTTGCATCTTGGTAGAAGTACAAACACGCATCTTTGAGAACACAATATCTCTTAGACCAGCCACACCAACGGGAGCCCAATTTCATAAGGTAACCAAAACAATCCGGACGATCAATTCCACCAGGTGGAAGTTTTAAATTTCTCGAACTGAAAATAATTAATGATTGAGTACCATATGTTTCTATTACAAAAGTAAACTTACCTCATATCTAACCAAGGATCAGCTTGTGTAGCTGAATGGCGCATAATTCCAATCCATCGAGTTAAGATGTCCTCAGTGTCTGCAGCGAGGTACATGGGAATTCCCTCGCCTGAATCAATTTTAAAAGCAAATGGCTTGCCAATACTGGTGTCACAGCGATCGATGGTGTGTTTTGCCAGTATAATGGCACCCACAGGTTGAGTGTCCTTAAAGAATTAGTGAAGTGTTTATTTTCAAAAGTTATAAACTGGGATCTAAGTGAGGAATATGATTGGACTCTAAAATTTTTACTAGCCCACAAACATGTTCATAAACACAAAATCCAGTACAGGCAGACCGTAACAAAAGAACTAATTGCATTCCGTGTGATTTTTGCGAGATTTACCGGGTCCTAACTAAATGAATAAATAGGGTGGCGCAACAGCGAGATGCCCCAGGGCCTTGCTCATTTCTCAATTCTCACAACCATGCTTTGTGAGGGAATGTAGGGAACCTACGATTTTCTGCCAGTTCCAAACGGCTAGTCGTGAAAGCGTTTTTCATGGTAATGAATTTACTAACGGAGGACTTGCCAATTCCTCGATACCCGTTGAAAAACATTATTGCCTCTGTTAGGATTTGAACTACGAACCTCTGGGTTAACAGCAGACATGCTAACCATCTCGCCACGGGTACCACCGGGCCCATACTGGTCATTGGAGAAGGTGTTCGGGCCGAAGTGTGTAGTGTATAGGATTTTCACAATGTGTTCAACCCATTGCAAGCTTCGCAATTTAGATTCACCTTTTTGTAAATCGAATTCAAACCTTTGCAAGTTGATTCCGTTCTTTTGCTAAAAAGGTTAGTCACTATTTTGAACTTCTTATACAAAACTATGAATTTGATTTGAAAGAGAATGAAATTAATTTGCTCAGAGGGTGAAATTTTAAAGAATTTGTGAAAAAATTAACTGAATTTACGAAGGGGTAGATTTAAAACTAAAAAATGCATTGTTTTTATATTCAAACAAAAATTATGATAAAGAATTGGGTGTTTCCTTCTTCTTCTTCGCTTGGGAAAGAAACGCAGGGGCGGTGTGCAAAATTGGCGCTATAAAACGCGTTTTGTGTTTAATTTGATATATAATTATTTTGATATTATTTATCAACTTACCTCCTCAGTCTTGTAATAATATAAGCAATGGTCTGGTCTCAAGCAAAACCACCTTCTCACCCACTTCTTTGGATTTGGAACACCTTTGGCATGCCCACTTTGCCGCCACAGATATCCTTTTTGAATGATGGGCTTGGGTGAATCTTGTTTCTCATTCATCAGTACTCCAATAGTACGGGCCACTTCCAGTTCAAGTGTTTCACATCCTGCATGTGCAATCTTAACGACTTCCGTATGATGTTTATCCAGCACTGATACGCCATTCACTGAAATAATTATATCACCAACTTCTAGACCAGAACTTTCTGCTGGTGTATCGGGTTCAATAGCAGCTACCACCACCGGCTTCGAGCCATGTATCCGGAAACCAAACTCTCCCGAATCACTCTTTACGACGATGGTCTTGTCTATTTCTGAAAAATCGAACCGAATTTGAAATATTAAACACTAAATTGTTGTTGTTTTTTTTAATAAATATCTACCATTTGTTTTACAACCTAATCGAGACAGTACCTGCCCTTCTCGGGCCCAAACTAACAACATCAACTTGAAAACTTCTTCTAATTTACTTCGAAAAGGTTCCGGAGTAGGATTCTTTGATATAAGGTCTAGAAAAGATAGTTTCTTAGAATATTGTAATACTTGAGACCGTTCCAAACAAACCTAACATTCTGTTTGACTGTCAACTCAAAAGTGCAACACTTGGAAAACTCAAATTTGAGTACACGTGGTATTATTAGACTATACGCCGACCGCGCATTTATTTTTAGAACACAAAATCAAAACGAAATCACAAACGCGTCTTCTTGTTTATTTATCTGGGAGATCTTCACCCGACGGCCTATTCAAATCAACTGCACCAGCAAAAACAAATTTTTTGGTAAAAACAAATAAATTTTGAAACAATGACGTTCCTAAGAGAGGAAAATGCGTGAGAGGAAATGGGCCAAAACTATTTTGAAACAGGGTTATACGCTGGCCGTTTGTCTTGATGGCACGCAGTACAATGTACAAGCTACATAAATATCCTATATTGGACTTTTTGAAGGGCTAGCGCATTGGCATGGTTTGGCATTCCCAGGTCACTCGGACTCATTTCCTGAAATATTCAATTGAAGATGGTCTAATGGTGGGGTGAAGGTAGACTACTAATTATTTTTTTGAAAATAGTTCTCCTTCTTTACTTTTTTACACTACTTTACACTTCATATAGTACAGATATTCATGGAACCAGGAACCCTCGAAGTAACAGGGAACATTATGGAAAAGTATTTGTGTATTTAAGACCAGAACCAATTTATCAGTTATATGCAAAATGTTATGAGTTCCGAAGTATTACAAAAAGTCAAGTAGTAGAATATCAATGCCGAGCTTGGGCAGATAACTAACTAAACTAAGAATGTTTAACTTTTCCGATTCCCCTTCCATGCAATAGCTTAAGAAAGATTAAGGAAGATCAAGGATGTTTAGAAATGTCGTAACTTACTAAATGAGTTGGTCTTCTGCCGATGATACATTTCCAACGTGCATCTCCTTTGAACCAGTCGATGTAGAATAACTTGGTATTTCGAATGGAAATTTTTCTCCGACTCTGTTGATCCTCGACGATCGCGTTGGCGATCTTAAAAAAAGTGATCAGTTTGATAGAAAGGGGTACAAAATTTACAAATCTTACCAAAAGTTTGATGATCCAATTGAATCCATACGTCAATGTCAGTTAGACGAGTGTAATGACTGTTGTCATAGCTACCGCGATAAATGCAGTGATCTTTGTCTACCGCAGTGACTTCGTTTGGTAAAACACATGGACTTGAGCCAGCAGGCCGCAGAACTGGAGGGCTCTGCGAGCTATTGTCTTTTCCACGCTCTTCACTCTAAAACAGAAAAGTGCTTAAATTAGCTACTTGTGTATATCCAATCTTACCTTAGCTCTTATATTCTCTTGTCGGCTCTTGTAATGTCTTCCGCGATCACCGTGCCTTTCTTCCGACCGGAATCTTTTATCCATTTTCTTGTACAAGCGCTGTGAGGTTTTCGTTGTAACGGGTGAGTCGGCAAAATCAGCGGGTGGCTTTACAATGTCCTGTTCGTCATCGTCCTGCTCTATTGCTGGAATGGATTCCTGAGACCCAGATGCATTAACAATCTCAACTTCTTTACCACAGTGTAAACAATGTACTTGCTGATCGATTCCTCCATCGGCTTCGCTGTAAAAAACTGAATCCGAGCCCGGTGAAACGGACCGCAATGATTCAATGGATTTGGCCTTGAGTTGATTCGAAGAGCTTTGAGTTTTTATGGGACTGCTTAGTACTGCTCCTTCCAACTTGCAGTCGGTGCTTCGTCCGGGTACACTGACTGCCTTCTGTTTGCGGGGGGTGCATTCATCCCTCGATGATCGGCGGAATTGTCTTCGTATTTTCGGACGGAACCTTTTCATTTTACTGGGACTGGCACCATCGATGGCGTTTGTGTTCGTTGCATTTGATTGACCCTCCGGTGAAACCTGAGCTACAGGTTTTGGAGAAAGAATTGTTTTCTTGATTGGGCTTGTAAGGGCGCGAAGATTCTCTCGTTCAATATCAAGTTTCATGGACGTTTTTCTTCTGCGGCGATCTTCTTCAGCTCGATGTCTTCGGAATTTGGACAGTTTGGAGTCTTCTTCATGTGGTGGGCTTTCATAGTATCCAGACGATGAATATCGTTTCTCGCTTCGTTCATCATCTGACACTGATTCCATTTTATTTTTAACTGAAATTGGAACGCCATGTTTTGCAGATGCCGCTGGTGATACCTTTGTTGCCTTTTCAATTGGTCTTGCGGCAACATTCACAGTCTTAGGTGGCGACACTGCAAGCGGAATTTGAGGAAACTCTTCCTTTATTGGAGTAACCACAGTAGACTGGTTTCCCCCGGCAATGTTATAGCTGCCCGAAGAAGTGCTGCAAATTGAATGCGATGGTGATGGCTTCACCTTCTCAGAACTGGGAGATGAAGGAGATTGAAGTAATACGCCTGGCAACTGCTCGTCTATTGTTGGTGCATCTTCGGAAAGACCGTCTCCTCGTGTGGAATACAGCGAAGAGGCACTTTCAAATGATGACCCATCGTGAGTACGTTCGGTTTGTGAACTTTGAGCTGAAACTGTTATGGAAAATCATTAAAAGTTGTCCAATATATTGAGTGCTGTGTTGGAAGCACACATGACTACATTGCAAGCAGTTCACCAAGCATCACCACCAATAAAGTGGCTGGAAAATAGCAACTTAAAGCTCGATGCTCAACAGAGAAACATACACAAACATCAATTTTAGTATTAAAGTTTGCAAACCTGGTACTTGTGTGGTTGATGAGGAGCTTGTCGTAGTAGGTGGAGTCTTCATACCTGGCGTTCGTCTGGATGTGTCAGTGCATGTAATGTACTCATCCGTATTTGTGCTGCACTCTGAAAGATCTGTGTTGTTGGTTCTTACAGCAGAGTCGCGTCGACCGTAAATATGGTACTCGGGTGGCATTTGACTCGTAAGTGTTACTGACGTGTCTAGGAATCTAGAAAAGAAAGGATTAGTTAGTTGTCATCACAAAAAATGTATAATTGACTTGCCTATTTGACACGTAAATAGGCTCTGGTGCTGGAGAAAGCGTTCTTGAGAGACGTCTGCTGATAATCGGAGAGGGAAGTCCGTCACCTCGGATTGATATAGTTGGTGTCACTGCGATTGTTGGCGATGGTATTAGACATGGAACTGTTAGGCTGTTACCCATTGGGTCTTTTACAGTTTTTGAAATGGCTTGAGTTGATATTGACTTTGGAGGAACTAAGTACGTTGGACTATGGTCGGACAACTGATCATCGAAGTCAAGGAAGTCAGTGTCTATGGAACTTCGTTGTTGATGCTGTAAAAGCAAGTTTTTCCTCTTCGATGATGGTGTCAGTGTCAAAAGATGTTGCGAACCAGAACCAGTATCACTCTGTTCACGAGGCTCAACGGTAAGAACAGTGACTTGTGAATCATTCCAAATTCCGTCGGAATGGTCGCGTGTTAGATCATTTGCCAGGGAGTCTGATGAAGGATAAGTTGATGTATTAACAAGAATCTCCTCCAGACATGGTGAAGGTGGTGCTGACTTTGCCAGTCTAACATCGTTAGGACTGTTTGGATCTTCCAAGCTTATCGATCTCTTTCTAAATCTATCTCGTTTGTTTATTTCAAGTGTGACTTCTGCTGGACTCAAGCTCGTCACAACTGGGATAGGATTGACTTCACAAACATTTTCAGGTTTGATTGGGAAATTTTCATACAAACAATCACCGTCATAATCCTCCTCCGTGGTGCTCGAATTCTGAAAAGCCTCACGGCTCGTTGATGTCATTTGGTTACGGCTTGACCGATGGGCTTCCTGTTTTCGCTGTCTTTCCAGAAGAATCTCTCCATCTGATGAAGTTTTTGTAAGTTTCTTTTTGTTTATCTTGGGGCTTGGCTTGGGCGATGCATGTGGCTTGAAATCGATGAAGATTTCCTTTTCTTCTTCAGGCTCTGCTTTGGTTTCTTCTTTGTTACTGACAACTAGTTGTGGTTGTGGTTGTAGTTGTGGTTGCGGCTGTGGTTGTAGGTGTGGCTGCGGCTTAGGCTCAAAAGATTTTGTTTTCACAACGGCTGTTGATCCACCAGGGAATGGAATGATGAATGGTTGCATTGGCATTGACTTGCGGCGAAGTGAGTCCCGGGAGAAGGCACCATCAGATCGTTGTCCCATCATGGATGATCTTCGCTGTTCACTCCACGACTGACGATGTATTTCTAGTTTTTCCAAAAGATCATCCCCTCTATACTCTCGAACACCATCTCTCAAAAGCTCTGGGCATTCTGTTATGTGACGACAACTCTCCTGACTCTGCATGTTGTCTCGTCGGGGCAAACTGTGGGTGTAAGATTCAACATCCAATCTGTGCTGACCACAAGCCCGTCGTGGTAAGCTGTTTCGTTCAAAATCGAAGTTTGGTCCTTCGTAGTCAGTGACACTTCCAGTATTCGAGGATCCTTCGTACCCCACGCCATATATACTTTGCGACGCATGAATGCTTTGAGATGATGATCTGGATCTCATGACGCCTTGTGGTTGCTCTTCTGCTCGGTGAAGGATATGACCTGGCAAAGCAGAATCATTCTCCATAGCTCTAAGCGAGTATACGCTCTCCTGAGACTGTTTTCTGGGTAAGTCCCTCATGTAAAGATCATTTGCATTGACTGCTTTCAGATGGGTGGATATGTTTATTGGCGGTGGAGGTTCATAGTACATTATGTTGTTTTGATCCTCGCTAAAGTTACTCTGCATAGTCATTGAAGGCGAACGAGGAGGTTCTTCTGACTGGGTGCGGTGCAATTGCTCATGATCTATTTGCCTGGAATAGAATAAAATGTTAAAATGGCAGATTTAACAAGAAGTATGTAGATCATATTTACAGTTTGCTTTTATCAGCGGAAAGGTAGTCGTGTGGTGGTCCACTTCCTGTCCTTCCATTGTTCATTTCCGAAAGACTCTTCGTTAGCTTTCTTCCATTGAGGATACCATTTGTCTGAGCGCCTTGAGAAACTACTTTCACCTTTAATTAGACGAAGAAGAAAATGATGAAATGATGATAACACTTAAATTCTGCAAAACTAAGACCCAAAGTCTTAAGTCGACCCTAGCACTTCATATTAGTTGGTTTACATTTAACAACTGAAAGACAACTCACCCTATGCACGGTACGTGGGCTAAGAGCCAAGTTGTAGGGAACTCCTTCCTTCTTTGCTGCAGAATAGCTCTCAGTTTGCGTTGCCTGGGTCTTCATGGCATTCCTCTTAATTTTTTCCACAAGTATGACTTCTGCGGCAGATGGAGACTTTTGAACCACCATTCCACCTAAATTCGGTGGTCCTAAATCCGCAACAGAGCTTCTCCTGGCCTGCATCATTGACATGAGCTCTTCGTTAGTAGGGTGTTGGGCTACAATTTCATGCGGATGCACTGGTACTAGAATGTTCGGATGATGAATGTGATAAGCCGGTTGTTGAATGATCTGAGTATGCTGGTGCGGATGCGGCATTATGTGATGATGAGTAGTTCTAGTGACAAACGCAGTTTGATGTTGCTGTGGGTCGTAAATGGGCCCGCTGTTTATAATTGGTTTCTTGCCACCAATGAGTCGTTCTTGACTTCTGGCACCCTTCATGCGTCCAGATGATCGAAGTGATGCTTCATCGAAGGAGGTCAACGTGTGAGACCGCGCGAAACTCACGTGTTTTGTCCTAAGGAAACGCAAAGATATCACACATCAAATGATTGGGGAATTGGATTGATTTTACCTTGGAGTTTGTGGTCCACTAGGGGCATTTGTTGGTGGGGGAGGAGGTGGTGGAAGACCAACATGCGCTGGACATCGATAAACACTGTTCAAATGAAATGATGACACAATGATAGGGATTGTCTTCTATTCACACAAAAATTAGATCTAAACTATTCTTAAAGACTAACTAAGAGGCTAGTACGGTATTAGTCCATCAATATAATGAGTTGGTGTCACTTAAAAACCTCGAGGCTTAGGCACGGTATATAGAATAAGGCAAAAAGCAAAACTTTCTCTAACAGAAGTTTAAGTACATACCAGGTTATATGTTCTGAATTGTGGTTCAAATACTGCGGTTGCTTGTAGCCTCTCACAATAAAGGCTTCCTGCTGGAAGCTAGATTCCGCCAAATGACAAATATATTTTATAACAAAACACATAAATGTCTGTTCTCTAATAGTGATTGTTTTTCGAGAAATAATACGAGTAAGTATAACAAAACAAGCTAAGCGAATTGGCTTTTAACGGCGGGGGTTTCATTAAGTTTCAAGTCTTTAAAAGCAAGCATCGGAGATAGGTTTTACAAGAGGCGTATACTTAGAGACTTGCACCACATTCTAATTTTTTGTGGCAAAATATATAGCAAACTATGGCAGGATTTATGCGTTATAGAAGGAAAACTTATTTAAATCTACTACATCGAAATATAGGTTTTGCATGTATAGGTTTACAAACCCTAAGTCTTTTGGGCGCATATTTGAATCATCGATTATAGTTGTTGGCTCTATCCAGGAGTAACGATCGGGGGTTGTTTCGGTGCATTTGGCTGTTATTAGTATGGAAGCGGGTTGTCTTCGAAAATAGGAACTGTCGTGGTCATCTTCAGGTGCCTTTTGCTCAGGAGGGCAGTGATGGTGATAGCTATATGAGAAGACAGTAAAATGGCATAGTTTGTTTAAAAAATATTTGAGAGTCGTACATTAACTTAATTAATTTTTTACTTTGGTAAAATTTAATGCAGAGAGATTCGTTCTAAAAAAAAGCGTTGAACATTTCAAAGGATTTGTAAGAACGAGTAGGTATAGAAAAAATGAAAACCGCAGGAGAAACTTATAGATTGGTATCAGCGATCACTCCTGAGCTACAGTTCGACTTTCAGCATTCTCATGAAGACCAATAGATTTGGTTAATGGTCAGAGTGTGCTCTTATAAATTACGGAATTCAAATACGCCAAAAGTCTTGGTATCTACTTCAATGACTTTTGTGAAAGCTACATGGACGAGGAGGAGGAGGAAACAGTCCAGCACCTATTTTGTTCCTGTCTGTTGGCGGCGGTCGCTAACAGACGGAAAATCACCTAGGTGAATACTTTTTTGACATCAGCGATTTAGCTTACAAAGCCCCAAAAAGTCTCTCCCATTTCATACAAAGCTCTGCATAGTTTGACTAACCGGTGATTAACTTGTTAGTCCAGGTTCGAGAGGGTGTTAAACTCTCTAATCCACTAAATGGGGATCAGTGGTATCACAATAAACCCTCTAAGTGTGTCAGACTCCACACCTTGACAGCCACATCTAACCTAACCTTACTTTTAGGTTTACTTGTGACGTGCCAAGTTCGCTTCTAGGATAGCTGGAGCGGAAATGATTCCTATTTTATAAACTCCACTTACGAATAGAGCTTCCCGACTTGGCGATCATCAATGAAAAAAATCTCTATCATCATCTATCTGTTCTCAATCGGGAGATAAAAATCTCAAAATTAAAGAAAAACCATAGAAACTCTTTAATCAAGAAAAGGAAAATGAGTGATCCACGTCAATGGGTAAACATTGCACAAATAATATGAAGTAACATTCTAATCAATGCTCTTCTTTCCTCAAAGTTCTTCTGAACGAATCAGCAAACCAAACTAAAAATTATTTCGACTCCGAAATGCTAAACGTTCAATTTAAATTCATTCTATTTCTTTTTTTTTAAATTACTCCAATTAAATGTACCTACTCATAAGCTACCTAAGTAGGACACTCACTTAATAAGGACAGAGTGGCACTGGAGAAACAGGGATTTAATTAAAGGCGGGTGTAACCTCAACTAAGCCTCTTAAATACTTTGTATTTAAAGTAGAATAATTTATAAATAGAAAATGGAATACGTAAATTTTTTGTTTCTCACCGTGGATATTTGTAGAAAGGTGCGTAGTCGGCAATGTTCTCATCAGAAGGTGCCCTACGCCCTACACAAACACCTAAGAATGATTGTGGCGCTCCCCTGCTGGAGAAACACCCAAAGAAACGTTCTCTTCGTGGCCGTTCGATGGTATTAAGTTGTCTGTCTGTAAGACAGTACTGAAAAGATAAACATTTCGAATATGAAAATAATTCGAGTAACTTTCTCCATACACACATACCTGCTCCCGAATATCACCTTTTGAATAAACCGATGTCTTATGGTACAAGTCCGACGGAGATTGAGTTCGTGTCCTTCGTCTGCCCATATTTTCGTCCTCAGAATCATAGCATCTCTCAACTTGATACGAATTCGACTGCAAAATTAAATTAAAGTGAATATTTATTTTACTTTGACTAATAAGAGCCTTGCAACACTATAAGTACCTTTGCGGAGGTCTCAATATTCCCTAGTGAGATTGCATGATGCAGTCCTGAAAGTATAAATACCGAAGGAATTTTACACAAATTCAATTTAAAAACAATCGATATGATTCAAATGAGTCTTAATTGAGGTTAATGGAGCACAAGATGGGTACACTCTTCTACGGTCTACACGTTGTGAATGACGTCATTGCATTTTCTTGCATTAGACTTGAGTGAAAGAAAAAAAAAATAAGCGAATCACTTAACAACACCCCCCCAAAAAAAAGCTCAACATAAAACATGTTTATACTTTGAAATCTGTTTACTTTCGGATTCATCACAAAGCAACAACACAACACACAAAGAACAAACAGAGAAAATGAAAATACCGCTAAAAACACCCCTCCAGCCTCCACATATGCTAGTCCGAGTGCCCAATTGTTTATAATTTCCGAAATTCAATGAGAAAAACAATAAACTTTTCTTTGACACAATTGTAACAATAATTAAAGTAAGAGAGAGAGAGCACCTCCATGTAAGAACTGGGAACAGTACGCGTGTGCGTGCCAAGCGGGGATGCTGCAAAGTGCCATTAAACAGTCAAGCATCCCCTCTCGTGCACAGATACAGCTGATTTATCTCTATACCCTTAGAAATATTAAAATCCATAAAAAATTGTTTATTGAAAAAGAAGAAAAAAAAAAAAAAGGAAAAATTCGATTCACATTCGAGTTTGAACATATTTTTGGAAAAATTCTTCGACCCTTACTCACCATTTGTTCGTATGGTTGTGGTAGTCATCTCTCTATTGTAATATATCGAAAATCCACATCAATATTTAATGCCACTGAATAAAAATTAGAATCTGGAAAATTTTTGTCAGAAATTCAATTGAGACCGAAGAAAAAAGGCCACGAAGAAAGATCAGTTTTCACTGGTAAAGTCCTTTGAATTTGCACTTTTTCCTAACACAGAATCATTCGTTAATCCTTTACGTAATGTGAAATCTTTTCGCTGATACAGAATGTTCAATGATGCCCGAGACGAGTTGTGAAAACTTCCCAAAAGCATACCGCAAGCAAGAAAACTTTTTAAAAACAGAAACTTATTTCGGAGGGAGCTACATAGAGCAGAAAAGAAAAAGTTGGAAAGACTCAAAAGATTCGAGAAGAATTTTTGAATTTTTTTTGTGGCTTGGTTTGTGGCTAGTGCGGAGCTCAGCCCTTATACCCTTAACGCAAAATCCTCGACACTGAATGAAGTGCCATCGAGTCCTTCTTTCATCTCAAGTGCAGCGAAAAGCAGTTGAAATATTTTCTTTGATTATAATTTTGGGAGAGCGCAAACGCTGCTCCAAGGTTTTTCTCCTCAATGGAGGATGCCGAAATTTTTCGTATAACCACCACCTAGCACATACCCCCACCTGTGTGGCCCTATCCGCTTATAGTACCTACTGTCAAATGCTGCAGATGCAAACAGAAGACATAGTTCGTTGAGTGGAAAATTGTTATTCGTTGTGTAACCATGACAATAAAACGCGTCTTCCGCTCGGGATAATTTTCAGCTTTCAGGCATGCATAGCGCGGGCAGGATTTTCGCCTAAAAGGCAGGGATAGAGGTGTTTGTATCACGTATCATCCGTATTAAGCTATGAATTTGGCAAAAGGCTTATGCGTGCCTTGGACAAATTCGTTTGTTTTATTTTTAACCAGTAAGGAGGAGGTTTAATTTAAGAAAGTAAGGTATACGGATCAAAAGACACTGATTGGGACTTAGTATTTTTGGATGAAAGGATTTAAATAAGAGATATATTCGCAAGTATTGGTTGTGCTCGTATGTTTAAAGCTTTTCTCTGTTATCATATTTTATTCGATTTATTGGTTGAAGGGGTTGTTCATACGCAAAACAAACTTATCATCAGCAACATCTGTACTGGATGGCAACTTCAGAAACTGTTACGTGTTTGTAGAACCTTAGTGAAACGTTTATAGAAAAATCCAGATTAATTTTTGTTTAATTCTCAATTCTAATTTATAATTGACTAACTGGTCCGCTCCCTTTAAATAAATATATAAATAAGGTGGCGCAAGGAGCGAGGAGCCCCTGGGCCCAGCGCATTTCTCACAACCATGCCTATTGAGGGAATGGAGGGGACCTATTATTTGTATGCCGGTTCCAAACGGCAAATCGAGAAAGCGCTTTTCAGCCAATGAGTTTACTAACGGAGGACTTGCCAATTCCTCGCGAAAGGCGATACCCGTGGAAAAACATTTTTGCCTCTGTTGGGACTCGAACCACGAACTTCTGGGTTAACAGCAGACATGCTAACCATCACGCCACGGGTACCATCGGGCGGTGATCTATTGTATAGCATCGACACATGGCGCAGGAAGTATGTAATTAGTACTCAAAATCAGGAACTATATGTCTGTGATTTTAGTGCACTACTCGAAAAATTAAAATCCTCGAATTATATAAATTTATTTTTCATTTGAATCAAAACACGCTATAAAAATGAGAATTTTGTGTATGCTCATCTAAATACTTTCGAGAGCACAACAGTGCGATAGGAATTTTTGAAATCGGTCCAGAAGTTTTTGAGTTCCCGTTCCCGTTCCAGTAAGAATACGGCTACAAAATAAAGTCTATGCTACTCAGGGACATTGTAGCATTATATTGATGAAGGAATTTAAGAAATCGGTCCAGGGACCGTATTACAATAATAGATACTCACAAAAAACTCCCTCGTGCTCGTTACGATGCGATTACGTTTCACGATACTCGCTCTCATTTACGAATGCTTTTGGCGGTAGTTTTTTTTATCATTCTGACATTCTCATGAATCCATTCTCGTTATTCATAATCGGTCTATTTTGTGGCTACCGTTGGTTTGGGTTTCGTTTTTTTTTCTTACGTTCCGTAATCGTAATCGCAATACTGGCCCAGTTTTCGAGTTCCCGTTTTCATTATAGTTGCAGTGGAAAGAAAGGACGAAATATAATCTATGTTACAAGGGCATGAGGTAGCTTTCTAATGTTAAAAGAATTCTCGAAATCGGTCTAGTAGTTTTTGAGCTCCTGCGATAATATGGGTATAAAATATAGTCCTACCATTGAGGGATAATTCTAACGGTGGAAGTATTTTTTAAATCGGTAAAGTTTTAAATGTCCGTTCCTGTGGTACTTCCACTGCAAAAGTCATAGCCCATCAGTCATTATGATGTATAAGCTGTATTATTCTCGGGTTTCATTAAAATCCATTCAGTTGTAAAAAAAAAGGAAAAAAACATCCATACATAAAAAATTTTCATATTTTTAATAGTAAGTGAGATGAGATTTATATTTTATCTGAATTATCTTTCGTTGTTTGAGAGCCATGAAGACATTAATGTCTTACCATAATTATTTGCATGATTATACATTTTCGCAGAATATGTATATGTATATGAGGTCGTTCCTTTTACTTGCAGTGCTCAAGAGATGTGAATAATATTACTGGTCCTTGCGTGAAGTCAGAGTTTCAGCTGAAATTAGGAGTCGCAAAAGGAGTTGAAGGTCCAGTTGTAATTAGAGTTGCAAGTAGAGCTGTAAACAGATGTAAATGGTGTTGTGTGTGAAGTTATATGAAAGGTTGTGAATTGAGTTGTAATTGATTAGCCGTCCGTATTCGGCAGAAAATGGTAGGGCCCTTCCATTTCCTCGCAAGCCATGGTTGTGAGAAATGTGCTATGCCATAGGGCTCCTCGCTCTATTACGCCCCTATACAAAATTTAATATACATATATGTAAATGAAAAGATTAGCAAAAATTTTTATAACAGTTAAAACACTTTTTATATTTCCTCAGATGTACATTTCAGAAACAATGCTTCCATCGTCAGTGAGATTTATAAATTAATTTAATAATTCTGAGGAAATATAAAAAGTGTTTTAACTGTTACAAAAAAATTTTGCTAATCTTTTTATTTATTAGATAAAAAACACGTGAATTATCTCAACAACAAAACTCATTCATATGTATATGTATTTCTGGTTCAGCACGCATCAATACTAAGGTTTTTGGGAGCAAACAACACCAGAAAACCAACAAGTATGTATAATGTATATATAGTAGAATGTATCATATATAGTTGTATGAACTCTCCTCTCAGAGCTTTCATGCTGAATGTTTTCGTTCTTGGGTGATTTTAAAATACAAACTTCCTGGATTGCATGTCTCAACATGACCTTAATCTACACGGCAGATAAACTTTCTACTAACCAAAAAGGACGATTATAGAGGCCTTCCTAAACAAGACGAGACTATTAAATATTTAGCACTCCTGGTCCTGGCCCTGACATTTGGAAAACATTTTTCAATCTGTTGACTTACTCAAAACCGAGTTTCCAAAGAAAAAACTTAAACTTTTCGACAAAATTTTGATTTTTATTTAAAAAAACAGAAATTGATTAGATTAACATTGATTTAGCTCCTAAAACATTTATATAAAAATCCTATATCGAGCTCTATTTACAATACATTCTAATACTTGAACTTTTCGATATGCCTGATAATGGTGAACACAATTTGTGTATATCGCTTGCTTCCGCTTCAATGTCTCAATCACTCTAAAAGATTGCTTCTCTGAGTAGTCTTTTGTCTTTGGATGTTCTTGTAGGGGGTAGGAGGAGTAAGTTTAGGACTTCAAAAAGCAATGCTCTCTGTGGAGCTAACATTTGGTCAGACAGAGGTTGTTATTTGCTCCACAAAGTGAACTGGTTTTGACAGAGACTGCGACCGCTGACGATGTACTGCATTGTAAGTTTGACAATGCATCGAGGGGCATCGACAAGCCTGAGAAAATGAAGACAATCCTTCAGGCACGCTACGACTTTTTGACGAATTACGCAATGCTCCAACTCCACCATAGTTTCGAATGAATGAACTGGGCTGTAGAGCTTGTTTTGGTCTACAAAAAAAAAACATTGCTTTTATAAATACTATATTGAAAGTACCGTTTGCTATATACTTTACCTTTTAGGAGTACATGGCATACAATATTGCTCGGGATATGTACAAATGCATTGTGCAGTGCAGGGATTGCTGACAAACGAAAAGCTTTTCTGCAGCTTTCTTCCCATATTCGCTCCTATACTGCCAGAACCAAAAGTATACTTTCGACACCGAGCTCGGTTGTCCCGAAAAGCATTATACTTCTGAGGACACATATTAGTTTCATTGAAGCAATACGGATTTGCGTATGGATTATATTGACTAGACCCAGCTGCAAGGCATCTGGGAGGGACATTAGGTACTTGGTGACAGTTACAACAACTTCTCTGCATGAGATTCAAACAAGCCTGGCATCGGCATTGTCCCATGTATTTGCAACCACCTCCTCCAGTAGGCAAGTTAATGTAACTACGGTTGAGAAGGTCTGGCGTAAAGTTGCTATTGGCTGTAGAATATTGCGATCTGAGGGTTCCATTTGTGCAGTTTTTCATCGAAATACCCTGTCTAGTCCTTGAGTATCCAACGAAAAATATCAAAACAACCCCGATTGCAGCCGCAGCTGAGCATATAAAGTATCCAGCTCGACCATACTTCAAAGAGTAGTCATTCAAAAACATTGTCAATGGAACACTGATGACCACTGGCAAGGATTCAGCTCCTCTGATAAGTCCTAGGATGATTCAATAATTCATTGCCAATACATTATTTGAGTGAGTCTAAATCTTACCCCAAGCCTTTGTGAAATACTTGGCTTTCACTCGTTGAAGTGCTAACATTTTTAAAGAGTATCTGAAGCCTCCAAATCCAATTCCATAAATCCAACAGAGAACACACATTGCTCGAAATCCAAGTACGAAGGAGAGAAACAAAATGGATACCGCAACAGTCAAAAGAGAAGCCTGAAAAAAGATTATTTTTGCATACTTTAGAAATGTGGTTGCCCTAAGATGAATAATTTTCATCATTTTTGTACCTGTGAAACGATCTGCACAGAAATAATTGTGTTTTTTATTCTGCACGATCTCTTTATAATTGAACCGGCCATCACAACACCCAGCGTTGTTGAAAGCCCCAAAAATGTTTGTAGAAGAACCAAGTCCTGTATGTCACAACCCTCCTTGGCTGCGTGCAGTGACTAAAATGTAAAGTTTGATTGAATTGATTAAAAATTAATAATAATTAAGGAAAACTTTACCATGGAAAATATTGGAGCATAAATGCCAAGTGCAGATACCGCCGATGTTATTATAAGAACCCTAACTGTAGTTGATCGTGCAGGCACGAGATCAATAAAACTCTTCTTTGGACTTTGAATTACTGTCTTTTTTTCTTTGACCTTTGAAAGAAAAATTAAATTTATTTTAATTAGAAAATAAGAAAATATATAAAATTGTTGCAGAAGAAAAATGAATCAATAGATTTGTTTACAAAACCAACTAAAATCAACTAAAACACTCCCTTATCTCTTATCAAATCAAACTTTTAAAGTACATTTTTTCTTTATTTTTTCATGAGATATAAAACGATTTTGTAAAAATATTAAAAAAGGACAAAAATTGTAGGAATATCCTTTCTGAACAAGTTCATTCAAACGAACCAACACCAGCCTACACGATCTTTTTTCCACTCAAATTACTCAAAATACGGTGTAAGGCAACAAAAAAGTGTTTGTTTCTGTCAAATGATTTGAAAGATTTTTATAAAATGCGGTGTTATACGAACTCAGCCTACACGAATATGGAATAGCATGATATGCTTTCAGTTCTGGCCGGCCCCGGAGAATTCGCTCTACTGAAGATATAGCAGAAGTTCCAGGGGTTATCAATCTCTCTACGTAACGTGTTACACAATTGGACATCGATAGGTGGTCTTTAGAGAGAATTTTGGAGAAATACTTGAAAATTCCCTCTTGGAAAGTGCAGAGAGTAAATCAGCCTTTAAGTTTAGTGCGCTTCTGAAGCGAAAATGACTGTCAAACGCGTCTAACCAATACTCGGGTCACAACTTTTAGACCACCGTGTACGTTCCCTGTGGCTATCCTTATCCTTACTTAGCGCATTTCTCACAACCATGTCTTGTGAGAGAATGGAGGGGACCTACAATTTTCTGCCGATTTCGGACGGCTAATCGAGAAACACTTTTCATGGCAATAAATTTCCTATCCGAGGACTTTGCCAATTCTTATCGAAAGGCGATGTTTTCTGTTGGGATTGGAGACACGAACCTCCCGCGTATAAACATGCAGACATGCTAACCATTACACCATATGCTTTACTTAAACTGTCATTTACAGATGGTTGATTCACAGAAGTCGATACAAAGCAAAATTTGAACATTTTCTAGGCTTACAATAGTTCTAAAAGAGGGACATACATAGTTCAGAAGACCGACATTGTCGCTTATCAATATTTTCAATTCGCCGAACTGTCAAAGCTCTTTGAACAGCCGAAGGCACAATTTTAGGAGCATTTTCATGTGAAACGTTTAAGCCTGGGTCTGGCTATGGCAGGGCATTCACATAAAATGTGTTCAGCTGTTTCTATGTCTTCGAGGCAGAGACGCCAGGTGGCGCATTAGTAGAATTAAATAATCTGAATCTCTTATAGACTCATATTTGCTCATTGATTTCCCGTGTAAAGACATAATTTTCGAAAATGAAACTGGGGTGGAATTTGTCAAATGTGACTGGTGACTGTGGTTCTTTTTTTTTGAATCAAAAGTGATTATTAAAAATTTTCAATTTGTACATGATTATTATTCAGCACCCAGAATTTTTTTTAGAAGTTTGGGGTGGTAGTTGTATAAATAAGTCCTGTAAATAAAATCTTTCCTTCCCTTCCCTTCTTTTTAGAGGTTTGGCATCACTTTTACAAAAAACAAAACAAGCAAATAAAATCATCCCCTCCTTTGGAAAATAACATGTTTGTTCTCAACAGAACGCCAATCATTATGGTTGCCATCTTCATTCAATCAATGTGAAGTAGAGAATCCGAAGGTGAAGGAGTAAATTTAATTTTCGAGAAGGATGATAGAAGTCTTCCCAAAAATATAGTATTCTGGCCAGTCTGCATCAACTTTTCTTTGGTAACCACAAAAATTCAATGTTACTGCCAACCGAAGAAAAATACTACGCTGGTAAATACAGATGTTGAACAACACTCTGAAAAATATGTATTTTCTGTAACTCGAAAATATTTAAGGATCCTTTTTACACAAAAATATGATACACAAAAATGTGACTTTGTTCCTTGACCATCGTTTGGTAGCTTCAAATCAAATAATTTGCTGCCCAAATGCTTTAGTTCTCATTTGCGCCTCAATTGTTTTTTTTCGAATGAGCCTTTTCATTTTCTTATCTCTAGTCACCACAAAGCTTTTTTGAAAAAAGAACTTAACTTGGCCTGAATGTCAAACTGAGTGTTTTTGTAATCTGAAAAAATAGGGTCTAGGCTTTTGCTGGGGTGAGTTCAGCTAACAAACAGGACTGTCAAGTGGCATGTATTTTTCTTCAAACGCTTAGGCTTACCTACAGATTTTTTAAAAAACCGGAAACCCAGGTTTTTTTGACAACGTATAGGTTTGTCAACCAAACCTCGGTCAACCCTGGGTAAAGCACAACGAACGAGCCTCTTATGCATATGGCATTAAATTGAATATAAGAAAAGAATATGAATTTCAAAAATAAATTTTTCGCTCGGCCTTTTACAAACAAGGGTTCTCACCAATCAAAATGCTGCCCTGATATTTAGTCAAATAAGGGTTAGTTTTCCAGGCAAAAGTTTGTATCTTTGACTGTTCGCCTTATAATTTGTTCTTTTTTTTTTTGCAGAGCATGACTGCAGCGAACGCTATGAGTTAACTACAGCTGACCTATCTAAGCAAAAATGGTGAGTGTTATCTGCTTACAAAATAAAATACATTACAGAATTTGCGGAAGTTAATAAATAATAGATTTTCTGCTGTAGAATAGCAGACAAAATACTGAATAATTGATTAAAAATACGAACGTGGTTGCATGTGTACCTTATTAAAATTGTATGCGTACAAATCCTTATCGCTTGTGTAAAAACGACAGCTATAATGTTTAAGACTCAGCAAGTGTAATAAACATGAGCTGTTACAAAATTAACACGTTTCGTATCGACTTTTATTCTACGAGGGTAACTTGTTACCTTCTTGAACTCTTATTTAAAATTACATTGAATTCTAATGAAGGGGTAGCGTAGCGTTTGAAGTTTTTTTTTTTTGGTTACAAGCAATTAAGACTGTCCTTAAATGTTTTGAGATATGCGTAAAACCCGTTTCAAACTTATTTTTTTATTCGGTTAGTCGGCCTCTCTTGATCAAGGAATGGAACGGTATCGGGCTCTGCTTCAATAGTGGATACGTTTTGTTTAATGTCTCAGAAACTTAGTTGCTTACTACCAACACAACACAAGTCCTTAAATAACTACATAGTAAGCTCATGATTTACTTACTTTTTTCCTTTGATTTTTCAAATGTTGAATAGCTCTCCTTTGTGGATGATAAAGAGAAGCAGGCCTATACAAGAGCGCCATGAAAAAGCTAACAGACACCATTGCTGCAATGATTTGCAAGCCCAATCTCCAACCCATTTTCCTAGAAAATAAAAAAGTAAACAGGATAGCAATTGACATAGATCGTTTTGTATGAATAAAAGGGATATTAGCTTACCCTACGCCTTCTTTGAGGATTACTGAGAAGAGTGCCAAGCCAACTCCTTCTCCAGACATAGCAACCATTTCGACAAATTGTCGTCGTTTTTTGAAATAATTTCCAATCATTATGATCGACGATTCTCGCACCATTGAAACCCCAAGCCCTATTAAAACACCTGCAATCAAAGCGCAAACGGCCTCATGTAATCTCTTTAACAACCTATGCAATAGATTGTCCTTACCATAACTAAAAGACATTTGACCCAGTTGTGTAGCGAACGATGTGAAGAGAACACCTAATGGCAGTACCAACCCTCCAATGACAGCCAAGAGTCGCGTTGACTTCTTTCTACAAAATGCTATTACTACAGGGATAGCAATTGTGGACACTGACCAGCTTAATGCTCCCAGCCAATCTGCAAGTGGTGGTGTTATTTTTATGACAAAAAAAAATGTTGAATGAGAAAATCTTAATTCGTTACCAATTTCGCTCCTGTTTCCAAAATGCTGTGTGGCATAAAAGAGCAACAGCCCGTAGGAGAGTTGCAGTCCTGAGGTTAGAACATGGGCAAGGAATGAGAGTCCACAAATTATCCATCCCCATCCTCCGTCCGGATAAAAATGCTGCCGAATCGTCGTAATATCAACTCCAGATCTACGCAGAGCAGGTACATTTCGGTGCAGCATATGGAACTCTCTATCAAGGAGACCTGCCGGAAATGTTGAGTCCTCATCATCCGTCAGTCTGTTCCCTCGCTCGTAGCCTGTGAGTGTGTTGAGATTTAACCTGCATCACAATATTAAAATGAAAGATATGCAAACCTGAATAGCAACCTGGTAGCTCCCTGGGTTTCTGTTCCTCAAACCATTGATCGGATCGAACTTTTGGGGTTCCTATATTTCCATGACATTGACACGTAAAGCTATTCCCATAATAATTATCGAAAACATTGCATAAGGCCGTGATTGATTGGGAGTGCTGATTCGATAGGTTTCCGTTGCTAAAACTAGGCCTCAACGCCGGCTGCCGCCTTAGATGAGACGTAGGTGGCAAGGGAACTGTAGCTGGCAGTACCGGATCATCTGAGTGCAAATGATGCGGCTGGTGGTTATAGGCGTTGTAAGAGTTATAGAAATTATTCATGGCGGTGGGTTTGTACAGCTCACGCAAGTCCAAATGAGATACACTTGGCTTTGTATCTACTAATTTCGATGACGATGCGATGGAAGACAATCGAGGACAGGATACCCACCAGATGATGGGTTTGTTATTAAAACTACAACGACAACAAATGTATCTATTGGCATTGAGAGCATTAGAAGGAGCAGGAGCACCTTCTATGGTTGCGGTGGTGGCGGTGGCGTTACACTGCAACCGGTTCTCCTTAGGTTCACGAAGGTCGATACTACTGGAGCACTGGTTTTGTCACACTGTACTCGATGGCCAATGGTAAGGTGTTTGGATGCTTCTATAAGTACAATTGTTGTCAAACTTTTGAGGATTACCGTTGGCACACATGCATTGTGGTTTAATATACTGATGATGGCGATGAAGGTGGTGCGGCTGATAATTGTTGTTGCTGGAATGAGCTTGCGTCAGTTGTGGACAACTACGGGATATGGGACTTTCTGGTGTCGGATTGAACTGCCTTTGCACAAGGGAACATCCATTCATCCTTTGTTTGATTGAAAAGTCTATTTTCTCTCTACGGTTGCATGTGCACTTTTCAATCATTTTAATTGACTTTTGTTCAAGATGTCCAGGGCATTATCTCCAAAGAGAGACTTGTATATCTGTGGAAAAAGTGGAAAATAATTAAAGATGGTATTAAGGGTACATAGATGGGTTTTTGTATTCTTGAACCGCATAATGGGCTCAAAATAATTCATGTGATGTATAACAAAAAAGGCTTCCCTATAAGGTGTACCAAAATTGTTTATTGAAAGTTTGAGAGGGTAAACATCTAAAGGGAGTTTTCACTAAAAACTCATTCGTATTAGACCTCTGACACTTACTAAACAGCTGATATACTATACATCTTGACTCGAAACTTTGAAACTATTGCACAATCCAATCACGCTTTGGCTTCGGCTTACGTACGAGCGCTTTGTGTTTGCATTGAATTGACACTGTGACTTTGCAGTTGTTTTTACTGGTAAAGCAAGCCAGTATTTTGATTTTGAGTTGGAGCCACGTTACGTTGCCTTGAACACGAATCAACTTATAAACGTCAGGGGTAAGGCTAACAAATATTCTCTCTGTCTCATTTCATTTTTCTTTCAATATAGAGTTGAGTTTCCAATTGGTTTTCTATGCCAAGAAGTTTTTCAATATTTAAATTCTAAATTTCCGACACCTTTTACCCCGACACTTTTCACCTCAAGCAAATCAGAGCTCCAAAATATATCCTTGAAGATCTGACAGCAGTCCACTGTTGTTTTATTCGTAGGATCCCCAATTTGATGTGTTATCTGATTCAAACTCAAGAAAAGTTTCCCACATCCTTCGAACTGAAATCGTAATAGCGGTTGATTTCAATGTATGCCCTTCTGGTTGTCTTCGCCATTAGGTAGACAGTAGCCGAAGTAAGGTTTGGTGAGCTTTTTGCATTGTTAAAGCAATCAACCCAGCTTGCTCTTGCAATCCTGGATTATTTTCGAAGTTGTTAAAAGGTTGAGTAGGGCCTTAAGCACAGCTTGGCAGTCGCTGTAAACACAGATACTTCTCCCCATTGTTCGTAACGTAGCTTATAGCAATTTGGATAGCATACGCCTTCGCTTGAAAAACGGATGCATATGAGCCTAAAGGGGCATGTAGTCGTGTGTCATCGCTCTCCACAAAAGCACCAGATCCATCATCGGTTTTGGAACCACTTGTGAAGATTCGATAACTATCCTTTCCTGGTTCAGATTCTAGAGTAGACCAGTCCTGAACCGAATTAAAGTTAACTGTGTATTTTTGACGCAGTTTCAGCCTTGGGATCATCGAGTCAGCCGGTATATCCATTAGACGTGAGTCTAAAGATATGCTGCTTGCGAGTTATTCAAAACTGCAGTGCAAATTGTGCCAGAGACCACATTTCTTTAAACGAGAGATGGCGTTCAGATTTCACCCCATGATGTAGGTATCAAGGGGAGAAAGATTCAGCACCAGGAGTGCTGGGGAAGGCCTCAGTAAAGCCGATACCTATTGTCCTTTGAAATTTGGTAAACGAGGCAATAACGTATACGTGTTCCACTCATGCATAGCTAACGAAAACCCTTTTCGGTGACAGATGAAAAGTATCATCTCTAAAAGAGAATTCTCGACTCGAATCGAGCTGTAAAGATTTGATTAGGGATGAAGAAAAAAGTTTTCGAAAATGTAAAAAGTCATAACCACAGGAAACTAAAGTATTATGTTCAAACGAGCCAAAAATATCTGTACTACTCGTTGGCAGACGGCCAAGGCTTTGTATCTCCCAAAAGTAAGGCAAAAAATTCTATAACGTCCAAAAAGAAGCAAAGTCGCTTTGTCTTCATCTAACATTTAGAACTCAATCTGCTTGCGTCGTCGGTCAAAACATACGTCTAAAAATCCAATTTGCTAAGAGCTCAACACACCTTCGCCAGTTGGGCTATTTCGGCACTATAGTCTACCTAAAAACCATAGCTAAATATTTACCACCATCCGACATACTCATTTACCACCTACCTATCCACCCACCCTGTCAATCTACCTACCTATCGTCATACCTAACTGCGTACCTAGCTGCATACATTCCTTACATACATACACCTCTCTACTTGCTTGTCAAATTCTTGTTTCAAATCAAATAAAAAGAACTACATTTTGAAACAACATCTCAATTTAATTCATCCGTTCAAAATTTTCATCCCCAAGCACTTTTATTTATAATTTAAGAGAATATTTCTCAAACGTTGTTTTCAATAAAAGTAAACTTTATTTTTTTCGACATAAAAAAAACCCCCAAGCCTCATCCGAACAGAAACTACACTCTGTAACTATCAAAACATTCGAACATTTTTAAATGAAAACAAACACTCCACTTCGCTCTCACTATTTACACTACCCCTATCAGCAAAGTCTACATTGAACAGTTAAAAAATCATTTAGCTCTCCCTTCATGCATCTTTTTATAGATGACTGGTGGGTTTTAACTTTGAGCAAATCGGTATTCAAAGGAGCAACTGTATCGTTCTAACAATTTATTGACCTTTGCAAAACATGAAAAATGATGTGTGCAGAGTTTGTTATAGACGTACTCCAGTACATTACTCGAACAAGTAGCAAAAAAAACCGAACGTAGAAACCCTTTAGGGGTATTAAAGTTTTTGGTTACTTATTGAGGTACTTTAAAACATAAACTAATGTAATCATCATACAGCAGTGTTGATATTAAATTGAAATGCACTGAAATCCTCATAATCTTCACTTGAATATGGGAAACCGAAAATGAATGGATTCATGGAATTTTAAACCCCCAATGATGGAAAAAATGTGTGGTTCGCTTCCACAGCATGCAAACAGTGTCTGCCGTAAAAGAAGCTTATAACTTCCGTAGTTATATGTGTGCATAGGAAGGAATTTCTTCATATAAATGCAGCCAAGAGTTTTTGTTGCGTGATTAAGGACTACACACGAAAGAACGAAAGAACGAAAGAATCTCATAACTTCTGAAGATTAGGTTCCACAATAGTTTGCTTCTTAAAAAAAAATTGTTCAACTTTCGTGAGGAGTTGGAATGAAATCTTAAAAGATTAATAATTAAGGAGCAACCCCATCAATTAAGAAACAGTAGTTCTGTTGAAATCCACAGTTGTGTCGATTTATTTTGTTTCAGAAATAAAGGAACTCCTTGCAGTCACGGAAGAAAAGCTTTTTCCAGTTAAAACCCTCTTAATTTGGTTTGCAAAAATTTATATTTTAATGTATGTATGTGTATGTAACTATTTAAAATGTAAATCACATTGAAGTAAGAGCACAATCGTAAAGCTTTAAGGCGGAGTGGAAGTTCTGCTTTTAATCCTTGCATATTTATATGGCGTGGCCATATCACCGGATTTCATCCTTTCTCAAAACTCAAAAAGAAAAGAAAGTTATTTCCCGTTTTCACACGTCACACCTTCCGTTCCAAATATCATCATCTCCAGTCTTGATGCATGTTGATGGCATGAAGTGGAATCCAATTAACCAAGCCGAGAGAAGAGCAACTACGTGTTGCAGGCTTTTCGCACAATAGAGTTCAATATAATTGAAATTGAAAATTGAATATAATTGCCTGGTAAGGATAATTGATGCGCTGGTCCTCACAAGTATCACTATAGGCAAAAGCATGACCCTTTTTGCGAAGTTCCAATTAAGAGGATATTTAAAAATGGGATTTCGCTTTTAACAGACTGTTCGGCCGGCCGGCGCTCAACAAGGCATTCCTGAGCAATTAGTGAAAAAATACCCATTCATAAAAGCTCACGGAAGTAACGCGCCCAAAACTTTTTTTACTCACAATTTTTGTTCTTTGTTTTTGACTTTATCACCAAAATTCCAACTGAAGGACAGACAAATCAAATTATAAACGTACGAGTGAGTTCACTGCTTCGCGATCACGCGATTATATACAAACTTTGAAAACTCTAAAAGTAAAAATATGAACAGCTACCAAGAGGGATTCGAATGGGCTTAAGCAAGGACGAGGATTACATTATATTCAACACCTTAGGACACTAAACTGTTGCGAAGAGATAGGAGCGAAAGGATTATTGGAAATATATGTAGGATGTATCTTTTGCTTTCAGGTTCGCACAATGCAAAATATACAAATATTGGAGATAAACAAGTTGGCACAAGGGAAGGAAATACTTGTCTGTACCGAATAAGAAAAAGTTTTTGTCAGTTTATTCAAATAGTGGCGTAAAGTTTAATAAATAAAAATTTCGGGTGAATGTACAAAATGCCCTCAACGGTAAGGAATATTTCTCACAATTAAATTGATGAAGCCATTAAGGGAAATGAGTTTAACATCAGCAATACCCTAGAGCTTAGACCGCACCAGAGGATACCTTCCAATCACTTTAAGAAATAGAACCCAACTTTAATAAAGTGTTGCAGAGAGCGAAAAAAAAGGATTGACCAGAATTGTAGACAGGAAACTTTATCTCAATCAGTCAGTTATGAATGAGGTCTTATGTATGTAAATAATATTTTGAGGGATGCTGTACTCATCTATCATTTCCGTGAAAAGAAAGCAACGAAACAGAACGGAATATTTTTTTCTGGCTACTTGCAACCCTCAATTCTAAGCAACCCTTAGCTCGGAAGGAAGCAATAAGCAACAAATGGCCTTTTGTAGCGGCAGACAAATAATAATAATTCGTTAGGGGAAGGAATATTCAACTCTACACCTAAATCAGCAATGCTTATACCACCTCAAGACATTAGAATGAGTCTCAAAAACCGTCGTCGACGTCGTTACGAGCTCCATTTTTCATATGCCAAAAGCGTTCAACAGTTTTGAAATTTTGTCGTCAAAATTTGAAATAATTCGAAGCTAAATTAAAGCAGATATAAGAGTGTTTTTTTTTTTTTTTTTTTTTTTGAGGTATAAAACTTCGAATTGAAATAAAACACAAGAAAATCGTTTTAATGCCCATCAATTTAGCTTTGTTGGAATATTAATTGTTTAAATATTAATATTTCAGGCATATGGCCGCCGCGGCTGATTCGAATAAAGCCAAGTCTAGAGGTCCAATTTTCAACCACTTCTTCGAGCATTTGGGGCCGTATGTCGACAATAACGCCACAAATGTTGGCTTCCAAGCCCACTATAACGTTTCTGGTTTGTTGACGTAGACCAGCGACTTCACATATCCCCAAAGAAAATACAGTGAAATCTCCCTTTGCAGACACCTCCCTTAGACGGACACATTTTTTTGCACGGAAATTGCTCCATATAAGTTTCCTTTAGACGGACACTCCCTTGGGCGGACACGGACAGAAATTTCACGTATGAAAGACAAAATAATTTCTCTTAGACGTACACCAGAGCAGGATTGAACATGGCATCACGCTGATAACTTTGGCAGCGTTATTTTTTTAAGTTGCAGTTTACAGCTAGCATCAATTTAATTTTTAAAATTTGGTGTTTTTGTTTGATTTACCTTAAACGGACAACTCCCTTAGGCGCCTAGAGGATGCCTAGATTTACACCACATTATGTCGAATGAATTACTTACATTCTATTTGCTAAAATGTTAAGAATTGCTTAGTAAATTCCCCAATTGAAAGCAAAGCGCTTTCTCGATTAGCCGTTCGGAACTGGCAGAAAATCCATTCCCACACAAGACATGGTTGTGAGAAATGCGCTAGGCATTGGGGCTCCACGCTCTGTTGGGCCACCCAATTTATTTATTTATTTAAGTTCTCTGAATCCAATCGTTGCAAACTCATATTTTCTAAGAAAACTACAGTCCCGAGTTACAAGATCCAATAAAATCAAAATTGTTTCGGTTGAAGTGATACCAATTTTTGTCTAACGTCAAGAATTTTGTGATCGAACTATCTCGCAGACATGTAAGATCAGCCCCAAACGTTTTTGCAGTGACACCGCGACATCTACAAATTTATGAAAACGCTGCGGTTTTCTTGTAGCGTCAATGTCTGTATATTCTCATATGTCGCTGTGTAACTTAATTTTGACTGCAAAATCGCTTTGGTCTGGGACATCCTTTACATAAAATCCATATTCTATATCTCCTTGGCAACTAGAAAATAATAAAAATAAGCAAACACAAAGAAAATTTAGATTTCCTCTATGACCAACTATTAATCTGTTCTTCATTTCGGTTCCATCCTTTTTTGGTTCTACATTAATAAGCAAATCCCTTATCTACCGTATACTTACTGCAAGAAGCCAATCCCTTTCCTTCGAACCCACCCCAAACTATTTTCTTCATCTTCATAATTGCGGTGGGTTGTGGCTGCTATTGATACTTTATGTGTTGTAAATATGTACATATTCAGAAGTATCTTATTCTATACCAATTTAGCTATTTTTTTACGAGTAAATTATATTTTTCACTAAGTCTCTTAGCCCTGAAAGTCTTGGGTTTAGAGTCTTTGTATTTTAATTTGCACAGATTTTAGCCTAGAGACAAAATCTTACTATTGGATAGCATTTTATGTACTTTATCCATACCTACTCTTAGAATACTCCGTCAGCGTCAAAATTAAATAACTTAATAGTTAGTCTGCTTTTATTATTATATTATTTATTATTATATTATATTATATTTTACTATTCTGAAGGCAGATTTAGATTAAAACTTCTAAAAACAGTAAAAAAATGTATGCTTAGTGAAGAGGAAAACAAAACAAACAAACTATAAATCGCATTTCAGCTTTAAACAATTTTAAAACTCTATTTTTATAAATACACTAACCAAGGATCCCTAGACACTAACGTGAATACTGTTTTTTTTTTTTACTAAACTAAAACAATTTGAATTTTTAAAGTTTTCCAAAGCTTAGAAATGACATTTCTTTCCTTAATTTAATCAATTCCATTTCACATTATGTCTCTCAAAACATGCCGCACTTCATTTGTAGGCATTCCAATTTCCATTTGGGAAAAAAGGTTGTATTCTAATTTTCCGGACCATAGTTGAGGTACACAATACTTTTAAAAGGCTTTTTATTGTTTAACTTAACATACCCAAAGAAATAATATTATACAAACCAAAAAATATGTAGGTATACTCATTCTCCTTCACAAGACTTTTCAACTGCCTACCTTCATCAAATCGTGAATACCCTTTATTAACATCTATCAAACATGAAGAAGAAAACCTTTTGACGAACAAATTTTATCAACCATATCATACAATTTAGGTAGGTATCTTCTACCTTAATCATTCTGTGCACACCGACACCACTTTGGGCATTCAGGTGACAAAAACACTGTTCGGTATGTATGTATGCCACAATATTGCGTTTACAAAAGGACATTTAGCATAACTTATTTTTTGCTTATGCGGCTGAGATTGTCGAAAAGTTCCGCTCATTAAAACCGAACAGGTACATACCATCTACTCAGCACCCAGCACCCATCTATCCATCGCCATCCGCACCCACCCACCTCCACCAAAAAAAGGCAAATAAAATGCAAACTTAAACTTCCTCGTCCTTCTTTTCGTCCACAATAAAATTAGAGTTTCCATGCGAATGCCTTCATTATGCGCCTCTTCGTTACAAACTATGAATTTGAATTTTTATCATACAACCCACAGCACCACACCGCGCCACCAAATGGCACACTAATGAACACTTCAAAAACTAACTTTTTTTCAAACTGACCTCGATGTAGCTAATTTTGTAATAAAAAAAATTAAAAAAGTCTTTTTTCAAAAGGAACCTAGGGTAATTAAGTAGTATACCTATACATAAACACACTAAAGCAACTGTAGACAAGTTAAACTCTCAACAGCCCAGCGAAGATCATAGCAATTTTGAAAAATCCATAAATCAGCATTCACAGAAATTCACAGAAGGAAGAAATAATAAAAAACAACCACTTACCAAATGGAATAAGTCTGTGAAAAAGAGATGAAATAAATGTTAAAGAGGCACTAAAAAATAACGTGAAAGTACGCATTAGCATCCGCTTTACAACAAAAGCACACTCAGGTGGGTACAATTCAGATGAAAACGAAGGTTATTGAGTCTATTTCCATCCAACCGTACACCGTTTGACCTTGGAACTGACATCAAGTCCCAAGAAGTCTCAATTAAGTGTCCTTAATGCTTTAATCCAGCTAAGCTCTCTTTTGAAGAATCGATTTTTTCCCTTTTGGATTTGGTTATGCTCAGGATCTGGGCAAAGTCAAACACACTCTATTATTACTACGTATTATTACTGGCCCCATCGTCTTGGGTTCGTTTTTAATATATAAAATTGCAGTGCAAGCAAGAAAAAATAATCAGCAGAAAAACCATTTTAACGCACAAGACCTAGATCTGAGACAAGACACCACCACCACTACAGACCATTAAAAATGTGAATAATGGTGCGATCCAATTTTCTGTGACATAAAGTAGAGAATTTTATGACTTTTGGAGGCGAACGGACGGCCAATGCCATACTTGCCGTTGCTGCTGTTGCTGCTGTTGTCTCCACCAAGCAGCTAGCGCCACAAAATTGTAATTAGGCCAATTGCAACTGTATACACATCAGAACAGAAGAGCTCTCATTTTAGCATAAATGTTTTGCTTTCAATAATGGCACAGCTATTACAAGGCCATGCACATTTAGGAAGGTACCTATACCTAATACCTAAACCTAAACGAAGAGTCGACGACCGCTCTTAATCTCCATATCTCTACATCTCTATCGTTGTTATCATCCTTAAGAATGAGCTAATCTGTTTACGAGAGAAACGTTGGCCCACATACTAATACTGATACCGAATTACAACGAATACACCACCAACAAAAAATACCTCTACGATGACAGCTCAGGCTATTGATGTCAATTACGGTTTTGAGAATTCTATAAAGAAAAAAGTGTCACACACAGTCGTGTGACCTCCTTGCTTTGTTATGCTTGGTGATGCTCATCACTAGCGATTATAGTAGATAGGGATGTCAGAACCACCCTTACTATCCACCCGTCAATGATGGAATATCTGTTTAAGCGGCTATTATCATCAGAGATGTGCGAAGCTCTCTAACGATCTCGACAAGGAATCCCCCATTAATTTTTTATTTCAAAAGCAAAAGGCGCCTTTTGTCAGGCGTGCTCCCCTTCTTTTTTTCTCTCTCTTTTTATTCTGAATTATTAACGCATTGTGACCAATTTTCTGGATTGAAGCAGCATCTCATCGTATAGAGGCTGTCAACATAGTCAAGAATATTTCACGAGTCCATTGGGGCTTTCTAGAGCGTAAAGACTTCACAGTGTTACTGGTTACTGCTACCGACGACGACAGACGGACGGCAAAAAGCATAGTAAGTGGGGGGGCAAAAGAGGAATTTGTTTTGTGGCTTTACACGATAAACAAACCGAAATTACGTGCCAACATCAACGCATTTACCAGAGTTCTGTAGTGAGAGATTGCGGTTTACTGCAGAAATTAATTAAAATTTCATACGTTCTGCATCTGAATAAGTGTACCTACCTAGTCCTTTACCATCGAATTAAATTACAAAAAAAAGTACAACAGAAAGCAGAGTATACAACATTAACATTCACAAAAAAAAAAAAACAATTCTTAAAGCAGGTGAATAAACACATACCAAGCAAATAGTAGTCGAGTTAAATATGCATCCCCCGAAAGTAATTCTCCTCAGATACATCACCACCGCGCTCATTCACCCTATTATCTCCGACGATGGAACAAGGACGCAAATACCATTTTTAACTTTCGGGTCAATAAATTCTGTTCGCTGGGTGTACACATACACAAATTTACACACTCGCACACACGCTCAAACGCTCACCGATTTTCGAACAGAACAATATGAGCTGTGTTTTTGTTCCAAAACACTTCTCTAGATACAATTTATTTTTATTGTTATAACGATAACAATAACACTTTCTATTATTTATTCAATTGCCTGGGATTTTCATAGGTCTTCGCCTCTTCGACTCTTCGAGCTTGATATCGAAACTCGCACCGGAGTAGTCTCCTCACACTTGGCAATTTATACGACTATACGACGACGAACGACGAACGATGAACGGCAACGACAAACGATGCAGATGGAGGATACTATCGGGTCGTATATCTAGGCAAAAGTCATTCACAATCAGCGCGTATTGATTCGATTTGTGTTTGTGATTTTCTCTCTATCAGCGCGACGATGATACCACAGGCACATCACAGCAGTCAGCTTCCACAAAGTGTCGACGGAATTCACCCCATCACCACTGTCTTTTAATTAAGGTCACGACGAGTATACCATTAGCTGTTAAAAATCGTGAGGTGACTTTTCGTATTTTTTTTCCTTTTTTTTATTACTAATTTTTGTTCGGTCCGGACTTTCTCAGACCCTGGAAAACCAACCTAAGGAACAGCTTACTTTTGGTATACAAATATGCTGAGCCACAGCAGCACCAGCAACAGCAACAGCACTTTGAATTTAAGAAATTTATACCGGAAAATGGAAAATTTGACGCACTTCAACACAATTCGCTATTGCAGCGAGAAGAATTAATATTATGGATACCTTTTCCGGGCCCAGGTAACGGAAACAATTCAAGAAAAAAAACCCTCGAAAAAAGACACCAAATAGTAGCGAGCACCAACGACGGATTGTTAAGTGAATAAAAAATAAAAATCACTATGGCCCCAGTGAAACGTATGCTGCTATAGTCTTGAGTTCCGCGCCACACACTACACCCGCCGCAGAGAGGAGCAAGACTCTCCGCCACCACACACGCCGCAAAACTTGCAGAGACAAATTTTAGCATCGAATTTGAAAAGACGAAGATTTCTGGAGCAAAATTGCAACGTCCAAAGCTCCTTCATAATCCACAGAGTTCCACACACAACAGCGCACCACAAAGCTGTGTGTGAAAGTTCTTTCTCTTTTCGGGCATGCGGACTGATTTTGTAATTTCTCCATTGAATCTGTTGGCTGCTCCATCAACCATCACCTGCTGCTGCTGCTCTTGCCTGCTGGTTTGTTTAGCAGGGTTGCCGACTGATCAGCGAAAATGAAATCGTTTGGCAAATAGAAATCAAAAATTCCTGCTGCAATGGTCATTAATTTTTTTTAATTTTTTCACACATGTCCCGACATTTTTTTTATAAAAATAGTCGACTGTCGCGTCGTCGGCGCGGCGTCGTTTTAGATGATAGTCCATTCCATTATACTACTTGGATCGAGAATCAAAGATAAAATTTCTCCTTATGTCCCTGGGGCTTATAGAAGAAGTTGTACCCTTAAAAAACTTTAAACCATAAAAAGAGAAACTAAATTGTAAACACCAGCAATCCCCTTTGTTAAGGTTGATGGGAAAATAGTTTTTGAAGGCTGCCATTAGTTTGGATTCTATCGAGGTTGAAAGAGTTCAAGTTAAAAGCAAAACTTCTCTTGTAATGTAACTTGACTCCAATTTGTCCACTGCGAAAGTTCGATAGAAAATATTTATAGGCAACCCTTACCTAAATCTCTTTTTGCGGGACAGCTTTCCATTAGTTTCGTCCGTCTCACGTAGCGCTCGCTAGAGCTCAGGCATTGTATATCTTCTAGTAGTCCAAAAGCTACTCCGTTATGGATCCGAAGAATCACGCGGGTGAGGAGGGAGCGCCACAATATAAATTTCTATGATTTAGCCCCTGGGCGATGGAATTTATTTTCTGATGACGCGCGGTTATCTATCTTGTTTTGTTCATATCATAACTCAACGCCATAAGTCTAATGCAATTAGGTGTACACTTCCACTTGAATTCTTTCATTTTTCATATTTGAAATTCCATATGTTGTACGTTACAAATTTTGACCGACTTTCCGTATGTCTTCAAATTACATTCACGTATTTTAATTGTTTTAAAGTTCCTCCCCACTTTGAAAGTATACAACACTGAAACTGGATGATGAAGATGATGATGGGATACCATCTTGTTGTATCTGTGTTGTGTAGGTATATCTCTAATCCATTGTTGGAGCTCGTCGTTCCACTCATATGCAAACTCACAGTGGCCTATTTTGCACAGAAACTATTTTCCGGATCTAATTTTTTTTTCTTCGTTCTTCTGTTACATATGCATGTACAGCAGAAACTGCAAACAGCACACGCTACGTATCCGTGCCGTATGCAAAAAGGGAGAAATGCAATCAAGGACGACTACGCTTACAAAAACTGACTCGGTACTGAACACTCTGTAACTGTACGTGTCCTATTCTACAAGTAAATTAAAGTTTTCAAAAGAACAATGTCCATTTGAATACTCTTGTGCTTGTAGCTTGTGGTATAATAATGGTTTGTTCCTGAAATCACGTGAAGGCTCTTAATGGTGAGAACTAATGCACTTAGAGCTTCATTTGATGTGGTTGCGTATAATTAGAATTTTGAAAAGCGTACGAAGAGACTGTAAATCGCTTGAGGCAAACGATATGTGACACCCTACGTGGGATGGATGTTCCTCCTTAAACCAACTAATATCATAAAATGTCAATTGTCATGCTGTGTGCGAGGCGTCGTTTGCGTACCAAGTCAGTTGACAGTGTGTTGGTTCATCATGGACCAGGGTGTTGTGTGAACGAAGAATGTTTGTTTAAAAGCGTTCGTTCGAGACATGAATACATGAAGCAAACAAATCATGAAGATATAGATAGATTTCCCAATGAAACATCTGGAGTAGTTGGATACCTACACAATGTGCATTAATTAAAGTTCGTCCTGATGTTATACAGAAATGTATGTATATGTAGATATAATAGCTCACGCCAGACAACACAATCGATGTTGGTTTTGAAAATCTGAGAGTTGCTTTTGGGGTTAATGTTGACCAACCTGGAGTTAGTCACTTGGGTTATTTTGGTATTTCTATGCGCATTTACTATAGCTATGAGCTGCCTCAACTGTTTGTGCAATGGGAGACTATGAGACAACTGTTTAAATAATATGAATCTAGATTTGTATACCTTGAAATGTGTTTTGAAAGGTTTGTAGAGTTTAGTTGTTCTCAAGTTGATGTTCTTTGAAAGTTTAAAAATATAGAATAATGAGGACTTCCAAGGCGTATGAATTGCTTAGTCACCATGCTTTTATACTCAGCCCTTCCGAACTCACACCTATGTATGTGTTTGAAGAACTTTGAAGAAATTAATTTAATCCAATGATTCTTTAAAACAATTCGTTGGCAGATTATGAACAATATGATTTTGATTCATCACATATCATAACGCCACTCTATTCTTTCATTTGAACACACAACACATATACAACACAAACCATTATAAAGTATATAACGCTTAAGGGGGGGGCATATTTTAAAAGATTTTTTTGGCGTAACGGGTAGTGTTTTTCTACAATTTACATAAGTACTATAAAGTAACATTTGAAGAACATTTTCCTAAATTTGCATTGCAAAATATTCAAAATTGAGCTAGTTAAAATTTAACTCCGGAGGCGCCTCGAAAAAAAATTGGTTGAATTGATGAAACAAAAAAATCAAAATACCTACAGTGGTGGCCACACAATTAGAAACGGCACCCATATAGTAATATAATTATGCATAACTTTCTTGAAAGACATTTCTTCAGGTTGAAAAGAGGTTTAATTTGTAGCCCATGAATAAGAGTACATATTAAATAATTAATACTAGAAAAAAGCTAGACAATATCAAATCCAAAAAAATAAACATGCACATAACTCCAATTTTGTGTGGCCATACAATTAGAAACAGAACATAAAAAATGGTATTGCATTAAAAATCTTCAGTTTAACATAGAGTAAGTATTAATACTTTGTAGGGAATCCATTTCTTTGTATAGAAGCAGCCAATCATCTTTCCATACTTTCAACCAAAGCGCGGCATCTTGATGGTGCTGTACCGTCCGAGACCTCCTTAATGTTTTTTGAAAAGCTCGTCCGAATCTTTAGATTTTTTGAACTTTAATCCTCTCTCGACGTCTGCCCATAAGTTCTCAATCGGATTCAGGTCCGGACTTTGCGCGGGTCAATCCAAAACACTGGTTTTTGTACCCGCAAACCACCGTTTTACAAGTATGCAGTATGTTTTGGGTCGTTGTCCTGCTGAAAAACATAGCTGATGGGCATGTGTGGGAATGAAAAAGGCTCTATGACATTCCCCAGTATGCCTTTATAAACGTGTTGATCCATTCGACCGTTTATCCTTACTACCCAACACCTACCAACACCAACACCACTCCAAGAAAATGCACCCCAAACCATTATGTATGGAGTGATGAATCTAAATTCAATTTGTTTGGGTCAGACGGTAAACTGTACGTTAGACGTCCTCAGTAAAAAGAATTAGACCCAAAATACACGCTGAAGACCGTGAAACGTGAAGGAAGATACATTTAGAAAGTTATGCATACTTATATTACTATATGGATGCCGTTTCTAATTGTGTGGCCACCACTGCACATCCAAAACATCTCCTGCTTCTCGAGGATCATCCTGCTTTCGACAGGATTTTTTTATTCTTCGATTTTTCGTAGCACCTATGAGCCAAAACCCCGGTTTTCACTAAATAAAAATCGATTTATTTGTTGGGAAAAAACTAGTTCCTAATTATTTTAATTTTTTTTAATTTTTATTTTAATTATTTTTAATTTTTTTTTTTTTTTTTAAACGAAAAAGCTCTCGACAATAAAACGAAAAAGCTCTCGGCTTGTGAGTTATGGACAAACACTAATAAAAAATTTGATTACAGAATTTAGTAGCAAAATTATTTAATTTCTACATCATGGTTTTTACCTCATATAGTAAGGACTATGAGAAATCTATAATCCAAGTAAGATTGTTTTTACAGACTGGTTTACAGTTAAGAGGCAAAATGAATGATTCTCAAATCTACTCACTCAAACAGACATACATATGTTTCACCGTCATGAATCAATAGTTCGAAACAGTATGGCTCGATTAATAGTAAACTCTGTAGTTAGGTTTTATTAAGTCAATCAATTTATACTTTACAAGTAGTATCTCTTAATTGATTTGATTAGGTTACATGGTATTTTTTTTTAAATCTCCCACTGTTTCTATTAATTTTCTATTAATTTAACAGCCCTAAGTACTCAAACTCTGTCTAAATTACTCTGGCGTATGAGCGCTTTTTTGTCTAAGTAGCAAAAGTAAAATGTCAAAATATTGTTGCATCTCTGCCCGAGTATCTGTTCTCAGTAATGCATTTTACAGATTTTTGGCACCAAGTTCTAAGACCGTCACACAATGAATGCTTTTTTGGTGTAATTTATCCATCAATGCCTTATGATGGACCTCCTCAAAAATCAATTGCCTCCGTTTTAAGAACTTCATTTCGTCTTCAAATATAATAAAATAATAAGACCCCCTTTCAATTTTGTGTCTATTTTCGGTGAAATTCGAAACGAGATATATGACAATCTGTTGTTTCAGAGTACAAATATAAGTCACTTATGGCGCAAGATCTAGCTCACTGCAAGCATTTACGACACACATTGATGCGTCAATATTTAAAACACACAAATGGAAAAGTCACTGTAGAGATTTAGTGTTTGGGAACGATTCAAGAACATCTGGTGAATGCTCGAAAAAAACCAGGCACTTCAGAATCAGATGAGGTTCATCATGTTGGTAATCATCTTTATGTTAGGTTATGTTAAAGTGGCTGTCAGCTCGGCTAACACACTTGGGCCCATTGTGAGACCACGATGAATCTAATGTATCCTCATCCTCATCGAACTATTTTAAGCTTACAATGAAGCGGGAGAGGCGCAGGGCGTTGATGTGCGTAAGATCACTAGGGTCATTAAAGAAACACGAACCTTACACCTAGGTTTGTGAGCTAAAGCGGGGCATGAATAGAGAAGGTGGGGAATAGTCTTCTTTTCCTCCTCATCCATACAGCTTCTGTTGGCAATTATTGAAATCTTTTTAAACTCTCTCTGATTCACTTCATTTTACATGAAATTTCTGGTTTTTCTTATTAATTCTAAATCTTAAAGAAATTTTAAAAACAAAATGAACGATCAAATAAACTGCGATGATAATAATTTAAAAGCGGAACTCTTTTTTTCAATTATTGTTTAGTGGTTTAAACGTCGGACTACTATGAGGGAAGTCTAGAGATTCAAATTCTATAGTTGGCAGCAAGTTCACCTTAAATAAGCCTTCACTTTATTTCAAAACGATTTTTTTTATTTTTAGTAAGTGTTTTATCGTTGTGGTGGCATAAAAAATATTTCCAATTAGAGACATTCTATTTCTTTCCCGATGCCCGCCGCCGGCGCCGCCACAATTATCGGATTCTCGCTAAATTTCCAAATCAAATGTCAACCATAAAATATTGAGAGATTGCAAATAGGTAAACTATTTTTTTATCAAGTCTATAATTTCTACTTCTTCAAATAATCATACCTGCCATACAACTATTATCTTTTAACTAACTTTTCTAGAGGGAAAACTGTCACCTTTTCGCAATAACATTTATAAAATGATAGTTAGTCGACAAGTATCGTAACGCTTACGTTAACACCTATTAAAAATGTTTTAAAAGAAAAGCGGCAGAAGCAAGTTTGTTTTAAGAAAAACTTCAGCACGCAAATCAGACCAATTTTGGAGAATGTGAACCCTCAGACGACCGCTTGTCCAACTTGTTGGATGGTTTTCGATAATTTTTTTGAAAATTTTTAAGTTGGACGCTCCGTCCTCCACTCCGGAGGAATATATGACATAATGTTGGACGACAAGTTTGATGAGTTTGAACGCAAACTACATCCGACCATTCAACATCCATCAAACGAAATCTGTCCAACTAATTGTACATTCTGAACACCGATTTTAGCATAATATTTTTGCTATTCGGAAAGTAGTACGAAAGATCATCCTGCTCTTATATAAAAAAAAATGGCAACACAACGCAGTAAGATAAGCCCCATTAATCATTTCTGAAAAACGATTTTCTAAAAATAAAAGAAGACAATTCAATATAAATATGAAGAATTTTATTTCAATAAATATTCGCTTTATGTTAAAAATTATTGACAATCGATTAACCTAGTTAAATAATTTATTAACCTTCTTTTGTTTCTATATTTAAGGGGGGATGATCAAACTTAATTCTTTTAATTACAGTTTAGTATAGATATTGGTTGAATAATTTTAAAATTTCTATCTAGAAACAGAGTGTCATGTATCGTTTCACAATTAATGATATTATGTTAATACTTGAGCTTTGTAATGTTAAGTGTAATCATAAGCAATTTTATAAACGTATTTTGAGTGATAGTAAATTAGAAATAAATGTCTGCTAAATAACGCGGGAAAGACTTTGAGTTATTTCATTAACCTTTGAATCGATACAGAAGTATTTCTGAAGAAAAAACAAAGTAAAAACATATACATATACGAGTATGTGTGTATGTATGTATTCAAAAATAATCTCTTTTTTATGTACAAATCCGTTGTGAGCTTATTTCTTGGACTTTAATTCTCTTGTTAACAATATATAAAATGTTTAGTTATCATTTAAAGAACAACTTGAGATGATAACGCAGAGGCAATATTTATAAACAAAACTACATCTAGCTGAAGATTTAGTATATCCATTCGAAGGTTAAGTACTTACATTAGTATTTACATAAAAGAATAAATAATATCGCAATTTACCTAGCTTATCTAGATTTTTGGTTTTTGGTTTTTTTTTTTTTTAAGTTAAAAATATACAATACAAATCATCAATCTTTTGTAGCCATTCAATATTCCTGGCATAAGTTCGTCCGATAGACCTGTAATTTAGTCAAGCTTTTCCAACTCGGGATTGGTCACCACTTAAGAACTAGGAACTAATTTAAATTTGTAATATTTTACTTTTTTACTTTTTTGTTTAATGTAAATTTAGATTGATAAACTTTTTGTTATAAATATGAATATGGTTAAAGATATGTAAGTAGGTTTGTTAAAATATCATTTCTATGTTCGTATGTGTGGATGAGTATGTAGCTTTACAGGAGATATATATGTATATTTTTTTTTTTTTTAATTCAATAACTTGCTTTTGACACTGTTTACATTTCGTTAATATTATTTTGTTTTTACATGTGAAGTTTAAGACGTCGCGTCGCAAGGAAAGGCGCAAAGGAAACATAGCTTAGCATTTGTGAGGGGTAAATTTGATCTTGATAAACATTCAAAATGTTGCATGTTGGAGCATTTTGCTTACGTCGTTGCTGCATTAACTTAGAGAAAATTTTTCTTAGTAGAGTTGTCGAGCGGATTCCGAACTCCGTCTTTATCTTTTGTAGTTATCGGTGGACCCTTGGATTCGAAAATTGGTTTGCTCATTGCTAGGGCTGGATTGAGATCTAACATGGTTCTTGGACTCATAGCGACTATACTGGCACCAATCGGACCTGTATCAGTTTGACAAACGAAATTCCAATGAAATTTACTCCCTAGGTAGAGGTTTTTTTCTTTTCAAAGTTTGAAATGTAAATTTTTGAAAATACGCATGCATAACAATGGAATCATTGTGCAGGTGTTTAAAACAAAAATAAAAAACAGTGCTTATAGAAATATTAACATGCAGTATAGGGTCTCTAACAATAGTAACTTGAAATTTACTAAACTACGCTTTGAAAATGACAAAGAGTGCGTGTTAAGCAACAAGTATCATGGGAACGATGTTTAATAAACAAATTCAAGTTGAAATGTAGATATACATTTTAATCACAGCCCAGTGTTTCCAGCGTGAAGGAAGTGTTTATTTGTTTAGTCAAAACTGAAGGCCATATCTGAAATAAAAGTTTGAACGGAATACCACTGTAAAGAAAGCATTTTTAAAGTGTTGAGTTGATTTTGCTAACTACTTTTATTGACTATACTCGAAGATCACAATAATTGGTTTCATTCAATCGTCAGCTTCAACTTTTATTGTTTTCTTGCTGTTTAAAATTTAGAGGTCGATGACTTATCCTCATATTAAAGCAAATGAAAATTAAACACATAAAGTCAATTGGCCCTAGCGAGGTATCCGTTCGGAGCGGAAAATTATCCGCAACGTCAGACGAAATCGGAAAAACTATTGCAATAAGCTCTCAAAAATTTCACAAATAAAGCAATTGATCGCACTTCAACGCGGTTTGCCTTGTGTGTTGAAATAATGTTGGAGAAAAATTCCAAAAAGTTGTTCGTAAGAATATATTAAAGCAAAAATCTCCGAATCGTACAAAATCGGAGAATTTTCCTCTCCGAACGGATACCTCGCTAGGGCAGAATATAATTCAAAAATTACGAACTATGGTGTTGGGCTAGCTTATTATATCTTTGTTTCCTAGAAATTCGGTTTAAACAATTTCTTTTATTTTTTCATTTAAGTTTATTGTTTTACTTCAGCCACTCAAAACTATTTCACACGAGGAAATGCTAACAATTTTGAAGTAGATGGTTAGCACGTCTGCCTGTTACGTGAAAGTTCGAGGTTCAAAAACACAGAAACATCCAATTGTTTTCCATGGGTATCACTTTTCGAGATGAATAAGGAAGTCCTCCAATAGTATCACTTCGTCATGAAAAGCGCATATTACATTCTCACTTAGCCGTTCGGAATTGACAAAAAATTGTAGGCCCCGCCTATTTCACATAGCGTATGGTTGAGAGAACTGCGCTAGATCATGGGGCTCATGGAGCTGTGTTGCGCCACCCCATTAATTTATTTTAACGATTTTTGTAATTCTGTTGAAATAGCCAACAGCCACAAACATTTTGAATTCAAATTGTCAAGCATTAACAATCTCTAAAGCACATCTTCGTATTTTTCTTAAACTTTTTCTTTTTAAAGATATAAAAAACCTCTACAAGTGTACGAGATTGTTGCTGTTTCAATTGTAAACAAACAGGTTGTCAACTATCAATCAATTGATTCATGATAAGTGCTATCAATCAATTGATAAATCGGTATTATGCATGCCAATTGATAAATTTTTTTCCATTGTGAACAGTGTGATCGTACAAAGCGTTGACACACCCCATATCTAGGTATAAGGCGACCATTTTAATTTCCTGCAATCAAGGAACCCTAACCACATTTAAATTCAATAAATTTTTTGCAATGAATTTTTGCTATACGGTATAGAAAAAGCACTTCACAATACTACCCTTCTGCTAGTCAACCACTTACCTGTGTATTGAATACACACTATTAGTAAATGAAACCAAAAAAATGTTTATCAACGACGACTTTGCCGTTGACTGAAAAATTGATAGATATCAAAAATGTTGGCAACCATAATACCGAACAAGTAACCAGAGACGATCACAATAGATCACATAAAAGCATTTCATTCACAACTGATCAATAGGTCTGATGGTTGGTTGCTATCCGTAATACCCTTTAATCAATTTCATTGACAAACGAACAAATTTATTAAGTATCGTATTGATATTTGACAACCATAATAGGGCTGATACTTTTCAAAAAAGAACTAGCGATTACTATTTTGAGACAAATAATTCAGATTTGAATCCCCAAAACTCAATTGAAAATTCGCCAGTAGTAGAGATTCTTATTTAATAGACATTTGATATATGTATGGGGCTATCCAATTTAATTTGTGAACGCATCTTTTCATAAATCCTCGTACTGCCATTGTCAATTTCTTCAGTTAACTCAACATTTTTATCATTGTAAAGTACACTAAGGAGCAACGTCTGCAAATTATAAAAATTGTCTACCAAAACTCGTAGTCGGTGAACGCAGAACGTTAACTACAATTTCCGGTCGAAGTTCTCGGCCTTATGTTTCAAAAAATGGATGGATCTCAAAAAAACTTTTAAAAAGCCCAAATAAACCCTTCGGCATTAAATTTCCCAAGTTTATTCCCCTTTATTGTGTCCATGTTTGAGAGAACATGTGGAAATTCCCCAAAAATAATTGAATGTCCAATACATTCACCGCAAAAGAGCTGTCGGATTGACATTTTTAGTTTCATCAAATTGTATGAAATGTCTTAAAACAAAAGTACAAAGAAGACGCACATGCTAAAAGTTTTGGTATTAGATTACGTCTGTTTGACAGTTGTTGTGTTTGTTTTGGGTGTGCACGATTTATGTCCACAGAAATTTTGGCGACGCAATCCTCTCGTGAGCACTCTCTTTTGTGCACAGCTACGAAAAATTGCTGTGCTTGAATAGGATAAGACTGACTTTTGCCGAATTTCGGTGCATTTCGTGATAATTTTCAGTAAAGAAACACACCTGTTGTTTAGACTTGCTGATCTGTAAAGTGAACGATATGATACTTCCACACAGTTTTAGAAGAATCAGGTCAACACTCAAAAGAAATGGACTATACAAACAGACCGTAAACAAGCCTATGGCGTCGTCAACCTTAAGATATTAGTTAAAAAAAACTGCTTAGGTACAATAAAAGATAAGTTGAGGAACTTATATCTTAAAAGTTTATAAGGTTTGCGAAATCGTTCAAACCGTGTAAAAATATCACGACTTGCATAGAGTTTTCAATGCATCAATACGTGGATCTGACTTTACTACGAGCTACAAAACAGCGTTAGATTTCCTATTTGACTCTGTTCGATTTTTGTTTTTAAAAGGGTAGCTGATTCTCCAGACTTACTACCTACTTTGAATTTATGAGTTATAAGACTTTCATATTCCATACCACACTTAAAACAGACAAGTTTTGTTCGTCGTTAATTGTGAATCAAATGTTCTTCAAGCCTTAATAAGAAAAATATAAATATTAGAAAACTTTGTGTAAAATGTTCAATTTTATTAGAAAAGAAACAATAAAAAAAAAACAAACAAACAAACAGCGCCGAGTAACAATACACAATATTCATCGCTATTGTTATAACAGATCCATTCATACAAGAAACACAGACACACTTTTACAATTACACAACAAAACGGCCAATAATGTAATAATTAACGTACATAAAAATAAATTTGCACACAACATTTAAAAGCTCTTGAATAGATACAATAGATATACTGTAGGAACTCCGCATTTTGCGAAGCCCTGCAATGATTGTACGTACGGTGTACGCTGTCCAAACAGTGACAGCTCCTAACAAGTGGCCGTTATAAAAATATGATATACACATAATTTACGGATTTAGTGAAACATGGGAAGCATTTATTAGGTTTCATCCTTATTATTTTGCTGATGGTAGCAGTGGGCTTTTTTATTGCAAGGAAGAGCTAGTTTGAGTTGCTGGAATTAGGATAGCTGCAGCAGCGGCGCCGAGTGTCCTATTTTCAAAGAAGCCGGCCCATTTTACCATCTTTTGAGTTTTTGCCAATCATAGCCAAATATTCATCTGATAAATACCAAAAAAGTGAGAAAAAGCAAACAAATTCTAAAAATAATTAACTCGATGTCTTCTGTCTACGATTGGCATAACTCTGTTGGTAAGTGTATGACTGTGTGTTTGTGTATGTCTATGTGATGTGTCCTGTTTGTCGATTATTAATAAATTGTGATATTATTTTGAAATTGAAAACTACGAAAAAGAAAAACAATAAATGTATCCGCAAAGCATTTCATCGAGACACTCAAAAAGCAGAGGATACTTCTAAAATTGACTCAAGTATATGAAGTGTGTGTTTAATTTTGTTTTGTTTTCGCGTGATAAGAGTGGTCGGGTACAAAGCGTTCGGCTCTATTGGGCCTGTGAATCTTATGTTTACTAATTCGTTTCAGTAGAGTGTTAATTTAATTTTTCTCGTTAAGAAAGTTGTACTGTTGGGTAAACAATCGCATTTGATTTTGGCATAATGGCAAAAAAGCGTTAGATACATACATACATATATACACTTGTATGTGTTGTATTTTCTTTGAAGCTATTAACAATAATTTCGAACATACCTGACTTCGGGCTGACTAAATCTTTAGTTTTGTTGTTCATCCTTCTTGGACCGGTGCCACCAGAACCCATAGGTCCAGAGTGAGGACCAGAGCCAGGAGTTCCACAACCGCTTACCGCTCCTGGTTGACCTAAGTGAGGTTACCATAAGAAAGAAAATTTAAGAAAAAAACTCGAATTATACAATGGAATTGATTTCGCCAGGGCTGAACTGTGAGCATAAGTTTCAATAAAGGACCTGCAGATGGTTCTGAGTCAAGAAGACAGGGCTGCATTCGTTTATATACCAGTACTGTTTTTCAACGTGGTGGCGCTTGTTATATTATATATTTTTTCTTTTTCTTTTTTTGCTGGATTCTTTCGACTCTGCAATCTGAATTGTATCATCTTTACTACGCTGACGAATCGACGTAGCAAAGGCTGCGAGCGGAATGCTGTCCAAAACATGCGAAGTAATGCATTCAGCTTGAACACCAAGCTACAACTGATAATGTCAAATCCATGTTGCTACACGTGGTAGCACCACTTGGAGAATTTCCACAACTTTTTCAAAAAAAATAAATATAAAATCCTAAGCAAAACATCAAACAAATAGTATACCTAAACCCTAAGCCGTATGGGCTGAAAATATAAATTGGACCTAGTAGGCATAATGAACGAATTGAAATTGAACCAAGGAAAATTTAGTTTTTAACTCTTAACTAACGGTAAAAACTCAAACAGAATTGAAAAATTCAGATTGTCTTACTCAAAAACTAAATGAATGACGTTGCAAAGTATAAAACTATCAATTTATGTTTGTATGTAGGCGAATAGCAGAAAGCTTCCCGTTAGAATAAAAGCTCTTTAGATCGATCAAAAAATATGAGATAAATGACAACCCAACAACTAAAATAACTTTTTTCAATGAACAATGAAATCAATGAGGATCTGCTTTTATTCCAGAAGGGAAGAGATTATTGAGGATATTTAAGTTTTACTGAGAGCCAACATTTTCTTTTATACATTTGTATTTTGCACATCTATCCTCTTCTGCAGATATATTTTTTGAAGGGTAACCTTTGTAGCACGGGTGGCTCAGTGTATTTGAATCATACTCCACTGAGAAGTCCTAGATCAACGCTACTCAAAACAGGAACAAACAACTATCCACCTTCTCAAGACTTATAATAATTATAGCTTACACTTTCATGTCTAGTTATAAAAAAGAATACAAAATTCAATGCAAGTAATGTAAGAAAGTTTCAAATATTCATTACCAACCTGATAAAAGCAGCCTGCTATGGTTAAACATAAACGAAGAATTTGAATTCGGACAAGGGTGGTATGCTATTGGATATTTTCCATATTTCCAAGATTAGAACTAATTTATTAAAGAAAAAATCTAACAACTCTGCTCAGACTGTGGACAAAATTATAGTAAAAACAGTTTTCTTGCAAAAATTTGGCAGCACTTGCACACTTGACTCAGACATTGGCCGCCATTACAGATATTGTGCTTTGAAAAGTACATATCAAGTTTCTGACTCTCATCACGTAACTTTTAAAAGGAATATGGTTAAATTATCTACCGTCGCGTCGCCGTCGATAATTTCGTAAAAACGATGCTTTCTGAAACTTCAATGTCGTCTGCTTGAATCGTTTCGTTTATACTGTGCAGTATACAGTCTGAGAGAAAATTAAACTTTCACCATTGTATTTTAAGACCAAATTCACTGGAGGTGGTGCGATCATTCAAATGAATTTATTTCCTAGTTTGGACCGCGATACCCTCTACGCCATCAATCGAGATTCGTCCATGGAATTTCTCTTATAGTCCTTGCCAAACCAGAAGTTTACAAGGTTGTACTTGAAGTTTTTGTGCTCTCACTTAATTTCTTACGATACTTGAAAACAGTTAAATCGTTTCATAGCCATCATGCTAAACCTTCCAAGCGGAATAGTCCCACACGACACCATTTTCCTGTGCAACGCGAAGCTGTCCACTGTCCTCTGCTTAAGTGATGAGGGCCTTTGTTTCGTATTAACATTATTAAGGCACATATGTACTATGAAATTGGAATCATTCCGATCTTTTATCATTCCTTGTCTATTGTCTATTGAACGAAACATGAAGTGAATACAACCTAAAGAACATAAAGTGAATGAAACCTAAAGCCAAACACACACCTGTAGACATTAGTTAGACCGAGACGAAATGGAGTAGCTAGACTTTTGTTTAAACACAACCCAAATTTTTGCAGCTTCATTTTTCCTTTGACAAATGCAAATAGCAAACAGCGCAGTGGATGCCGAAAGGAAAAGGAACACTTTTCTCTTCACCTCTACGGCTAACGGTGAGGTAGCACCGGTTACCCGCTTCTGAATACTTTCTGAAGTCTCGTGCCGACTGGCAATGGGCCCTACTTAGCATGACGATCCCTAAAACGATTCCTCTCCATAATGCGACTCCTCCATGTAAACGGTTCTGAAACGTATCGTGGGAATAGGAAAAAAAAAATACGTACTTACAGTATTCACACATGCCCGGTAGTTTTTTGACAGGCATTCGTCTAATGTTTTCATTTTCTTTTTCTTTTTAAGTGACTTTGTGATTAGTGAGTTTGTTGTTTGAAAGCAATATTACTAAGCAATACGTGAAAGCCATACGTGAAGCACATAAAATGCCGGCTACCGGATATGTGAGAAAGCATATGTACACATTTTTTGAGAAACCAGGTAACCGGTGCAGGCTCACCTGGTTTTTTAACTTGTGATAAGGGCCTACAAAGAAGCTACGGTTATCGCGGTGTAAAATTAGGGATAATCAATATATCTTACATATTTACATTACTACTCCTAATTTTGATTACTCACCTGGAAGTCTTGGTTGTTGTCTGGGTTGTTCAACTGGAAGTACTCTTCGTCGTTTTTTGGGCAGCTTCGCTCGTGCCTGTGTGTGCGAGTAATACATTGCAAAATTACTTACTATGACCGGCACTGGCAGTGCAATCGTTAGTACACCGGCCAACGCACACAGAGCACCAACAAACATTCCAATGTATGTCTTCGGAGCCATGTCTCCATAGCCGACAGTGGTCATTGTGACCAATGCCCACCACAGACCCAACGGTATACTATTGAAATCGTTATGCGGGTTTGTCTGTATCCTCTCAGCATAATAAACTAAACTAGCAAATATGACGATGCCTAACACTAAAAAGAACACAAGGAGCGTCAGCTCTTTGGCCGATGCACGAAATGTTTGTATTAGAATTTTCAGACCCGACGAATGTCGCGTCAGCTTGAACAACCGCATTATTCTAATAATCGAGAAGAATTCTAGAATGTCAGCATTCTCAAGATGCGACGCAAATGTCTGAAGCACTAAATCAATATAAAAGCTAAGCGTTGCAATGTAATCTATGATGTTAACAGATGACTTTAGGAATTCACATTTATTTGGTGAGGAAATGAATCTAACCTACAAGAAAAAAAGAGAGGGAAGACATCAACAATGTACAAATGGATAAATTTATTGTAATCTTCTATTTCTAGTCGCACTTACCATAATTTCGAATGTAAACCATGCGTTGCACACGCATTCTATGTAGAAGAACGCAATATGAGCATTCGTTGTGGTCTTATCCAGCACCCAAGCCAAGCTTCCATTTGCTGTCCTTACAGTTATATTTCTGATGACGGGCACCCTCATGTCAGGGTGGGTCTTAAGGCAAAATGATAGAATTGAAATACATATGAAAAACACTGACACAACACCAATTATCTGTAAACAAAATGAAATTTAGCATCAACGTAGTGTCCTTTACGTGATTCACAAAAAGTAACATCAACCTTAGCTGCATTAGAACTGTATGGTTCATCGAAGAGTGACCAGATGCGAGGTTTCATTTCTTGCCACCATGAGATTGTTCCCTTGTAGTAGTCTTCTTCAAAACCAAACTTGCGAGCCAACTCCTCCTCAGAAGGCTTTTCGGTATCCAAATCCAGCCTATCCAATACTGCTAGCGTTTCTTGAGTATCACGATGCTGACGGTAAAATTATTATTTTAAAATAAGAGGCGATTCTGATTTCAAATAAGGGTTTTAAAAAAGTCTTACCTGGGTATAGGTCATCCAACAGCAGGGCTCAACCTGATTCGAATCTAGACCCCAAAATTCCAGCTCTTCTTCGAAAAGTGGGCCGCATACATCAGTTGGATAATGCAGCTTTCCAGTCCTTTCAAAAATGTCCTCTCATGTACTAATTAGGTTCAATTGAAAAAAAAACTTACCTATAATAGTTCAATACTTGGGCAAATACTCCGGGATGCCGATCAAAGAAATACTCATTCAATATAGGATCATAGTTCGCCAAAGCTTCTGTGAGTCTTGAAAGCCGGGTTGCAGGAATCTTTTTGAGAGTAGCCTTGTAGGTTTCGTGACGGATTCCACCCACGTTGAGAACAACGCGGTTTTCGGAATCCATATTGATGAGATTCATTGCTATTAAAAAAGATCCATGTTAAGGCCGGAAGTTTACTTTACAAAAAAACACAAGAAACGTACTACGGGTCATACCTTGCTTCGAGTTTAAATGCTTCCCAGTCCACAAAAAAAAAAACAAATTACATCAGTTCATGTAATTCGAGATGTTTAAATTTTATCTTGGAAACATTTTGAAGTGGATTCAATTGTGGAGCTGTAATGGGAATTATATTGTTTTATATTCTCTGGAAATAATTTTTGTTTTTTCTTCTAAGAAAATAATATAGTCTCTCCTGGAAGCACTTTGTTGAACAACATCCAGAAATTTACCCAAGGCTCCAAATGGTTCAGTGGGGGTTCTAAACCCCAATAACCCAGCCCCCAGCCCAAACGTCTACCTCTCTAATCTTCCCACTTCGTCATCCTCTCTTTCCCGATGAGCACAATGGATCCTTGAGATCCAGTAGAGTAGCCACCTAACCTATTCTAACTTAAGCACTTTGTTAATTTTCTTGTGTAGAAACTTGAAAATATTATACATTATTAGGCTTATGGCCAATGTAAAAAATTTGTCCCGCAAAAAAAATCAGTTTTGAATCCATGTAAAGCACAAAGAAATTTCGGCAAAAGAAATAAATTGTCCTTCAAATTTTATTGGATTAAAGTGATTTTGCAGATGAGCTCTTTGAATTTTTCATAAATGAAAGCCACAACTTTTCACATGCACTCCAGCGCGGGGCGCCCGTTTGTGATTAAATGAAAGACCCTGTACTGGTACCCGTGGTGTAATGGTTAACATGTCTGCCTGTTAACCCAGAGTTTCGTGGTTCGAATCCCAACAGAGGCAAACATTTTTTTCCTCGAGCATCGCCTTTCGCGAGGAGTTGGCAAGTCCTACGTAACCAAATTCAATGTTATAAAAATCGCTTTCTCGATTAGCCGTTCGGAACTGGTAGAAAATTGTAGGTTCCCTCTATTCTCTGGCATGGTTGTGGAAAAGGCGCTAAGCCTTGGAGCTCCTCGCTCTGTTGCACCACCTTATTAAGTAATTTTTTTAATATCAGCACACGTTCTCCAGAGATTCGATCCGGAAAAGCCCCAGAATACAGATAGAATACTCTACTAAATTTTTTGCCTTTTAAAAAAATTTTGTACTTTTGTACAAGCCATAAATGGAAAGTACACACGTTTTTCTTTTTTTGAAACTGCATTTGATTAGGTTAATTTTATTGATCTATCTTTTAATGGAGTTAAATATCTTCATTTAATTATTCTACTTCTATATTTGAACTAAAAAAACATAGTTAGACTATAACGTATAAAAGGTTAGCAGGTAAAAATAAAACTAGTTGCTTTGACTTGCGGAGAAAAGTTTTAAATCTTTCTTATCGTATCTTGAACTGGGCTTCTATTTTCCTTAGACAGCACTACGAACGTTGTCACTATACAGCTCTCCTAATCCACTGCTTCACACTTGTGCTCTCGAAGGGTTCTGCTTTGAGGCCAACATTGTTATCAGTTGTCAGCACTTCAACATAATTTGATTAAATTTAGAGAAATCCATAACAACTTTGATCATTTTTCTAATTGGTACGAGACATTAAGTTTACTTAAGTGGGGCCAAAGCAAATAATGGAAAAAAACTGTCTTCGGTAAGGCAAGTTAAAAGAGTCAAATTTAAACAAGCAGATGTCATTGCTGTCGAAAGACGAATTTTATTCAAAGCTTTATCAGTTGCCTGGTATAGAGCCGAATAATTTTGCAATAGAGGTTAAAAAAATATAAAACATTCGTAGCGCTATTGCCGACATACGGCCTCAAATGCTCGAAAAGTGGTTGAAAATTAAACCTCTAGACTTTGCTTTATTGCCGCCGCCAACATGCCCGAAATCATACATTAAAGGCATAAAATTCCTTCAAATAAAGCCAAATCAATTGGACTTTAAAACGTTTTATTTTAATTGGAAGTTCTATACCTCTAAAAAAACACCCTTTAGCTGAATTTGGCTTCAAATATTCAAAACTTTGTTATTTCCCCATATTTTGCATTATTTTTCATTCATAAGATTTAATAAGTCCTTAATATTATTCTCTTTCTTCTTTTTCAGCCTACTCATAAAACAAATCACGACGGGGATGGAACCAATTTCAACATCAATTAGAGAGTTTCTCATTAATTTTGTTTTATTTTATTTGAAGTGCCAATAGCCCATCGAAAAGGCAACATTAACCGAATATATAAATAAGTACAGATGTTTTCTTCTGTATAACATTTGTGTGTACAGGAAGGACTGCAGAAGTCAGGGAATGAATTGACAGAACTAAACAGCAAAGGAAATACTTTTCTCCCGCTCAGAAAAAAAACTTGAATTTGCTTATCTGTTTTTAAAAGCAAATACTGGCATTATTTTTTAATTTTAGTTATTGAAATTGAAAAAAATGGTTAAAATTTAGGGTAAGCTGAATTAATGATAACTGGGTTTAAACCTAATTCAACATACATTTGTTTCTTTTTCAGTTTGAAGCTATTTAGGTTCTACAAGCTATATCACCTGCGAAATGTTAATTGAACAAAGATCTACCCACCTAAGTAAGTCGGTAAGAACAGTCACATTTGTCCTTGATATGTTCATTGATTTATGTAGATTATTTTTGATTTAATTCTATTCACTTTTGAAAGCGATTTACTAAGGTTTTCTTATATTATTTCTAAAATTGACTCTTTTGAGTTAAACTTGAAATAAATTTAACTGAAATAGACGAACTGATTCGGTAGCACGATTTGAACTCAGTTGATCGACCACTCAAGTGAGCCTAATAATTTGGCCAGTTTAAAAAACCAACAGCTTTTCTTCTGTTCTTCAAAGTGTAATCATCCTAAAAACACTCCATTAAATTTTATTTAAACTCGATTAAAATTTAAATTTAGTACCTTATCAACAAAGCATAACGAAAGAGCTTTTGCAGTCTAAAAATTTTATATTTTAGTATGCTTTCTATGTACGTGTATACTTTACAAGACTCGAGTTCACCGCGTTGACTTCAAAAACAATTTTCAAACTTAAACCTTATCAATACTTGAATCAAGCATTTCGTTCCTCATCCAACTGGAATAGCAATAAACTAATCTAACAAAATTTATTACAAACTCCCAGAACGAATTCGTCAAAACTTGGCATATTACTAAAACAAACACGATAAAAAACACGTAGAAAAAAATCCTTTGAAAGTTCAGCGGCAATGAAGGCCGACCCCCCGTCTAATTAATTGGAAAATACCATTCTCCCTATGATTTAACATTTGCTTTTCCGCTTATCAAAAAAGTTGAAAACTTTAGCCATTTTCTTCGTTATTGGATAAACAAAAGGAAAACAAGCAACCAATCGAAAACAAAAACTATATAAAACTTCCACAACCTAATTGGTTTTTTAAAATTTCAAAAGCAAAAGTTTTACATATTTTTTGTGGGAAATTTTTAAGGAACAAGTTTTCTGTTTGGATGGGCACTTGCTCTTTGGAAACATCTTCGTAGATACTTTCATAATTAAGGCTTTTGAAAGCCAAGTATTCTATAAACATCATCTCATAGCGTTTTAGTTTATATTTGCTTAAATTGTGTTTTTGCAGTGATTGGGAATCACCATCAACATATTCCACATCAGACTTTCAAAACAGACTTTCATCGAAATGAAATCGAGACACAATTTGAAGGACAACAAATGCCAGCATGAGAACAAACAAATGTCATCTCTGACATCTGCCATCAATATAAACACTCAGATAGAATACATAACATAGTGTGTGAGTATGTATTATTATTTTATTTGTCTTTTAGTTTTTAATCTGGTTACATTCGACCTACCGCACATATGGTTTCCCGCGTGCATTTAAAGCTCACAAAGTGAAATCATCTTTTAAACTGTGAAAAGTGTATAAGAGCAAGCATGCGTACAAAGGATGTCCTTTATTTTTCCGCAAGAAATTGTTTACATGACTGCGGGATGAATGCACCCGTCGCATTCATTGAATGACACTTGGAGTAGCCTTCAGTTCACACGCCGACCGAATAGAAGCGATTATTTCGTTTGTTCAAACAGAAGATATCGACGTTGAAATCAACAGTTCATTTGAAAGCCTCAATTCCACCGCACTCGTATCGGTATCGGCCTGACTTCTTTTTTAAATACAAATTTAAGTGTCTAAAAAAAAGCAAACAGACACAATTTATAAACAAAAACTGCGCGATGAGATTTGAAATAGCACTTTGAATACCTCCTACACGTCCAGTGTGAGTGCCATGTTAGAAACTACACGTCTATGTTGAAATTATTTCAATTATAGTATTCCTCCCCCCACCGACAGTCTCCCCTAACAACACGGAACATCCCTCCGTCGATGGGTTCGCGGGTGGAAGAGGTGGAAAGCTCGCTCGTATCGATCGATACATAAAAAAGGCGTATTAGGAGTATTTAAAAACTGGATAAAAACTAAACCTGCACCATGTCCTAATTGCACAGCACCATACCAAGAAATTTTCTAATCGCAGTTTTGGCCATTTATCATGGAAAACGAAAAACGAAAAAGTACCCAGTGATGTCGTCAAAGAACGAAAGTAGAGCAAAGAAAAGCAGGCCTGACGATGAACTGTCGGGAAAGTTTTAGGAACCATACTGGCAGATTATTCTTATTTATTTTTGCAGTCGTTACACTGAATCGATTTTTCATACACACAAAATTCGTCAATCACTTTCTGTTTCCGTTTCTGTTTTATTAACTTAAATTTAATTAGACTTCAACAAAATAGTAGCAAAGAGCCTTATGTCATTCTAACTTACACGTCCTCAGGAAAATTCTACTTCAAACACTACTGCTTTCCGAGGAACAATATTTTTCGGGAAGCCTTTTCATTATAAATCACTTTAGTTTTGATTTCTTTTTCTGTGAAGTTATAGATTCAAGGATAAGCAAGGATTGTAAAAAATTTTCTAACGAAAAACTAAAACCGACACACACAACAGTTGAGTTCACTTCACCAGATAAATGCCACCCAAAACAAAAAAATCACTCTTCTGGAATGGCCAACAGTATACCGGGACCAGCGCATTAAGGGAACGTTTTAATGGCGAAAAGCTCCTGAATCGACTGATTCTTCCATGGGGCGCACATTACTTTATGCGTGTGAAAAGTTCACAGAGTGGACCACCCCACTATCGTTGGTGGATGGGTGGTGGGCAAATTGGGGGGATAAACTCACGAAAGGTATATTTTCCTCTTAAAAAGTTTGCTTGCGCTCACGGAGAGGGTATGTTAGCTTAATCTAGCGCAGGGTATACTGATGTGATTATGAGTCAATTGCAGGAAATAAAAACAAATAACAGGTAAAAAAATGTGTAAATTAAAAGTATGCATGAAAGATGGTAGAGAGATTTTCTAGAATATGATTACAGGTAATCGTGTATAGTGAATTTTAAATTTGGGTTCCTATTCGTGTAAACATTTCGGAAAAAAAGCTTTTTCATTAAATTTCTTTTTTCGACAGTGATTTAGGTTTATTATAATTTACTCGACTTGGGCACCTGTAGGCACAATTGAAAGAATTAATTACCCGATCACAAACTGAGAGCCAGGAATGAACACTTTAAATAAGAACTACGCAAGAGTTGTGATAGAATGATTATTATGTTGAGTATATTTAATTGAGTGTTAACTTGTGGAATTTTTTATCCATATAAATCATCAAACGGAAAAATTCTTGTTTTTTGAGAGGTGCACACTTTTGAGTGTCTTGAAGTATACTGGAAGCCTACCTTCGCCTGCTTTTCACTTTTTTTAAACGAACCGTGCACTGTGTCGTATACGTACTTTTCAAATGTTTTTTTTTTTTTTATTCATGCAGTAAAATAAAGAGCGTAGTTGTAGTACTTGGATATACTTAACAGAAATATTAAAGTTTAAGCGAAGGTCGTTCGTTTATAGTTTCTTTTCCTGTCGAAGAACACTCAAGAGTTTAATTATTTTACCAACGACCTTCTGACATTTCGCCATAGTTATTCAATTTTACCTTCATCTAATAAAAAAAAATCCTCTACTCATTGAGAAAGAGGTTAAATTGGTCCGACTTTTGCAGCCTGTTCTTCTCTCGAAAGTTTTACTTGGCCAAGATTGAATTTCTAACAAATTTGTTTAGTCCTTCAATTTTGTGGTTCTTAATTTTTATTGTTTTATTATTCAGGCTGTGCTGTGACCAACTTTTGCCGAAAAAAATTGTCGTTGTGAAGGAATGAAATTATATTTCTTCAACGCTAAGAAACTTGGTTTGAACCTAAACGAAAAGCGGTGAATCAGTTCAAATGACTGACTTTTCAGTTGTAATGTATACACACCGACAGGCAAATATATTTCCGAAACCTTTTTCGACATTCTAACATCGTTTTGTTATTCAGTACTTGATTGTTACTGAGTACCACTCAGTAACAATCAAGTTTTAATAAGTTAGAAAGATCTAATTAAAAATTTAAACTTTTGTTTCTGTTAGGGAAAAATATTAAAGGTCAGGGAGAAAAGTCGATTAAGTCATCTCAATCAAGAAATAAAACACTAATTTATGTGTATAGCACACGTATATTGATACATACAATAAGCCTTTCACAAATTAGCGGAAAATATCAGGGTATCAGCTCAAGCTTAGCAAGTCTACATATCACAAATAACTGACCTTTCTTGTAGTCTTTCATTAAAATATAGTATAGCCCTTCATTAAATAAAAAGAAACAGATGATTGAACAAAACTCCTTTCAATTCAATTCATCATGATACCAGGCGATCAGAAAAGACAGCAACACAGAGCCAGCAGTAGTCAGTGTACCTACTTTTCAACATGATACTAGCGAGATCGGCGCCTGTTATTGTTTCCTGTTTTTCTTTTACCTTCTTCTGTATCGTACCGTCTCAAGTCAAAACATAACAAAAAAAAAAGTGCTTTAGTAAAATTCCAATCCATTGAGAGTGTCTGGGCAAATATGATACCAGGCGATCAGAAATCACAGCAATCCCCAGCAGCAAATATACCTACTTTTCTTTATGGCATTAGCAGTATTAGCACACTTGGCGCCAGATTTTGTTTTTCTTGTCTTCGTTTACCTCCATTGGTAGGCAAAAAGAATAAAAACAAAACAAGAAGCACTTTCTAGAGATGTGTCAATAATTACAACGAATACTGATGTGCACCTTAAAGTAAAGCTGCACTTCGTGAAATTGTGTTTGATATTTTAAGTTAATTGGAAGATCAATATGTTTTCTTCTGTGTCCTGGGGTTTATATAAATTGTTTTGATTTAAGTTCAAATTGATGGTTAAGAAAATATTATTAGCATTGATTGGTTTTAATTTAAAAGTTAGCAATCAAGTTTCTTTCTTGAGTTTTTCTTACAGCCAAATATATTTGTCTCCAATTATCAAAACCTCCCATTTTTTTATGCGAAAATATAAAAATTTCGCAACAATTCCAATAAGAATATTTACGTGCTCATTAAATAAACAACTACAACCACTTTCAAAAGGAGTACATCACATTGACCTCAGAAAGCGTCGGCCAGACTCCATTTGTTACTTGTTGACCAAACCTCCAGCCAAAATATAATAAAATCAAGACAAATTGTTCTTCTCCTTGGAATTTCAATAACATATGCTACTGGCTCTGCAGGATACCGACTGCATTTTCTGGTCGACTAGTAGGTTTTAAGCTTTATAAGCTTGAACTTGATATGGTATCTTAATTTCTAATATTTCAATTAAAAATTAACGATGGTGCTTCTGTTGGTTTTTATTTATACATGCCTTTCGCGACTTAAAATATAAAAAAAACAAACAGTCCCTCAAAACAAAATTCATAAATGAAAAACAATTACGCAATCACGCACAGCACTATTCGTTGTTAAGATTCACACATCTCTATAAGAGTTTTTCTTTACTTTTGTTTTTCTACAAAGGTAAGAAGCACAGAGGAGAAATAACAAAAATTTCTATTTGCTTACGTTATTGCTTCTGTAACACGAGACCAATCAGTGATACACGTATTCAGCTGAATAAAGTTGCGCTAGTCAAACTACCAACACCACTTCATTTCGGAGTCCAAAGGTCCAAACCTGTTTTGAAATCCGTAAACAAAGTGGTGTTTGTTAAATATGCTCATGGAAAGGTGTCGTTGTGTGTGTAAGGCTTTCTCTTTTGTTATTTCTCCTCTGTGGTAAGAGGAAATAAAATAAATAACAACAATGCAACTACAATGGTAGAAATGTAAGCATACCTACTGCTGCTGCTGGTTTTATGTTCGCCTGGTAGTAGAAAACGAAAACCCATTTAAGTCAGACTTGCTTTATAAAATGAGCAAGCTCCTATAATTTGAATATGCTCTTCGTTTTAAGTATTCACTGCGTGTTTTTTTTTTTGAAACAATTTTGAAAATATCGGTTTAAAGTGATTTGATACATTACGAATCGAAAAATAACATTGATTAGTTCGCTTTCTAATACCAAAAAAAAAAAAGATCTTATACCTACCCAAAAAATAAAAAAATAAAAAAATGTGGTTTCGTTTTACTTTAGCTTCTATTGAAAATAGGACTGATAGGAGACTGAGACAATTTAAGTTATTCCCCATATTTTCAATTTTATACTTTGTTTGTATAACCATTCTTTAAGAAAACCTACACAAATTAAAAAGACAAAATTAAAAGAATCTAATTTTATTTGTTTGATAAGCAATCTGGCTTCATTAAACAAAATAAGTATCAGCATAAAATTTTCCACAAGCATTCGCTGTAAGGAATCATCATTTTCATAACCTTGCAAAACTCATGAATGACCCGAGTTCATTAATTCATGAGAATTAACCTTGCAGCTTTTCATTACTAACGTGAATTATCAGCAGGTCTCTGATCTTCACAAAACAAAACAAAAATAAAAAAAGTAAGTAGTTGAGCGAAATTCTATTCCACTGAGTGTGTCTGGGCGCCAGCAGTAAGTGTTCTTACTTTTCCTCATAGCACTCCAAATGTTTTTTTTTTTCTAGTTTCTATTACCTCCTGTATTAAAACAACAAGAAAAATTCTACTTGATACCAGGCGAACAGAAAGAACAGCAGCCCAGCGCCAGCAGCAAGTATACTTACTTTTCTTTCATAGTCCAGTGAGTTTGGCGCCAAATGTTTTTCTTTTTTTTTTTTGCTTTTATTTCTTCGTATTGAAACAAAAACCAGATCAGAAAGAATGGCACGTATATTTACTTTCCTTTGTAGCACTAGCGCGCCAAATATTTTTTCTTGTTTGTTTTACCTTCTTCAGTATAAGGAGAAATAAGCAACCTTTACTTCTCTTGTAGCTTTTGTAACACAAGGTATACGTATTGAGCTGAGTATAAATCTGTATTAGTGTAATTACTAACACCATTTTATTTTTGGACGTCAAACTGGTTTTCAAATCCGAAAATAAAGTGGTGTTTGTTAAATCAATTTGTGCAAAGTTTACGACAAAACAAACAACAACAATATAAATACGATAGTATAGACATTTTAGTATACCTACTGCTGCTGCTGGCTTATGTTCGCCTGGTAGCACAAAACGAAAATCCAACAACCAAGCACCGGACGCTTTCTGATATTCAGTGTTCGACTTATTAACCTACTTGTTTTTTTTTTTAACTATTTCTGATTTTTAAACTTTTTAAAGTGGTTTGATGCATTAAGAATCGAAAAATAAGATTAAGTAGTTCGCTTTGTAATGAAAACTAAAAGATCTCTTACTAAAAAAAATACCAAAAAAAAAAATTAAAAAACGTGATTTTGTATTACTTCAACTTCTATTGGAAATGATGACTGGAGACTTAAACAATTTAAGTTATTCCCCATATTTGCAATTTTATGCTTTGCTTTTTTAAGCGTACCTACACAAACTAAAAAGCCAAAATTAAAAGAATCTAATTATTTGTTTGATATGCTATCTGCATTCATTAAGCAATATAAATTATATATACATATGTAGGCATAAAATCTTCCACAAGCATTCGCTCCAAGGAATTATCATTTCCATTACCTCGCAAAACTCATGATTCTTGACACTTGTTTTTTTTTCATTTTTAGCGAAAATTAACAATACATACACCAGCATTTTACTAGGTAGAGTGAAATGTCACCAGGCCTCTGATCTTCACAAAACAAAAAAAAAAGAAGTAAATACCTAGTTGAACAAAATTCTATTCCAACGAGTGTGTCTGGGCCAACGTGATACGTGATACCAGGATGATCAGAAAGAACATCAACCCAACGCCAGCAGTAGGTATACTTACTTTTCTTCATAGTGCCAGCGAGTTTGGCGCCAAATATTGTTTTTTCCTGTTTTCTATTACCTCCTGTGTTAAAACAACAAGAAAAATTCTGCTTGATACCAGGCGAGCAGAAAGAACAGCAGCCCAGCGCAAGCAGCATGTATATCTACTTTTCTTTTAGTGCACTTGGCGCCAAATTTTGTTTTTCTTGTTTCTTTTGCCTCCTCTGGTAGACCACAGAGAAGAAACAACAAAGAGGGAAAGAGCTATACACACACGATAGCAAATTTAACAAACACCACTTTATTTTCGAAGTCCGAAACAGGTTTGGAGTCCGAAAATAAATTGGTACTAGTAATTTCAGTGGTTCAACTTTATATTCAGCTGAATATTTCTCCTCTGTGCTATAGACAAAGAAAGCAAAACAAGTGGTGTTTGTTAAATCTTGTGGAAAGTTGACGTAGTGTGTGTAAGGCTTTCCCTCTTTTTATTTCTCCTCGTGGCAAGAGAAAAGAAAACAAACAACAACAATGCATACATTTTAGTATACCTACTGCTGCTGCTGGCCTTATGTTCGCCTGGTAGAAATTTGGTAAATTCAATTCCATTATTACCCAAGATATGGGATATAGTCAGACCAGGCGCCAGAGGTTTTCTGATATTCCTACTTGTGATGAATGCGGACATGGGTAAATTAGCTCACAGATATTTTCTATTTGAATGGACTTTAGAAAATTATTATGTGAGTAGTGTAGGTGTTGTGTGAACAAAATAAATTTTCTTTTTTGGAACAAAACAGTTGTTTTAGTATTATTTTATTTGCTTGCATAAATCAAAATTATATTCGCCTGTAAATTTTTAGTTTTTACGGCTTGGTTCATTATTTTTGATCTTGTTGCCTAAAAAAAACATTATTTGAGCAAAATTCTATTTCAGCGAATGTGTCTGGGCCAACATAATACCAGGCAATCAGAAAACAGCAACCCAGCGCCAGCAGTAAGTATACTTCTTCATAGCACCAACGAGTTTGGTGCCAAATGTTGTGTTTTCTTGCTTTCTATTACCTCCTGTATAAAAACAACAAGAAAATTTCTGCTTGATACCAGGCGAACAGAAAGAACAGCAGCCCAGCGCCAGCCACAAGTATACTTACTTTTCTTCATAGCACCAGCGAGTTTGGCGCCAAAAGGTTGTTTCTTTTTTTCTTTGCTTCCTTCGTATCGAACAAAGCTGTGTTAGTGTAATTACTAACACCATTTCATTTTCGAACTTCAAACTAGTTTTCAAACCCGAAAATAAGGTGGTGTTTGTTAAATCAGCTTGTGGAAAGTTGACGTAGTGTGTGTAAGGCTTTCCCTCTTTTTTATTTCTCCTTGTGGCAAAAGAAAACAAAACAACAACAATACAAATACGATAGTAGACATTTTAGTATACCTGCTGCTGCTGCTGGCTTTATGTTCGCCTGGTAGCACAAAACGAAAACCAACGACCAAGCACCGAACGCTTTCTGATATTCAATGTCCGACTTGCTTAATGTAATGAAATGATGCTCTTCGTTTTAGGTATTTGTTTTTTTTTTTTTAACTTATTTCTGATTTGAAAACTATTTAAAGTGGTTTGATTGATACTTTGCGAATCGAATAAGATTAAGTGGTTCGCATTGTAATGAAAACTAAAAGATCTCTTACTAAAGAAATACCCAAAAAAAAAAATATAAAACGTGATTTTGTATAACTTTAACTTTTATTGTAAATATGCACTGGAGACTTTAAAAATTAAAATATTCCCCATATTTGCAATTTTATGCTTTGTAGAAGGTAGAACCAATCTTTAAGCGTACCTACCAAACTGAAAGTACCAAATTAAATCAATTCAAATATTTATTTGACATGCTATCTGCCTTCATTAAACAAAACAAGTCGCCGCATAATATTTTCCACAAGCATTCGCTCTAAGAAATTATTATTTTTTCCATTACCTCGCAAAACTCATCAGTGGCATGGGTTCTTTTTTATTTTTATCATGAGAATTAACCATACATCAGCTTTTTACTGGGTTAACGTGAAATATCAGCAGGCCTCTGATCTTCACAAAACAAAACAAAAAAAGAACCAAGTAGTTGAGCAGCAAGAAACCCAGCACCAGCAGTAAGTATCATTTATTTTCTTCATAGCACCAGAGCGAGTTTAGCGCCAAATGTTGTTTTTTGTATTACCTCCTGTTTTACAAGAAGAAAAATTCTGATTAATACCAGGCGAGCAGAAAGAACAGCAGCCCAGCGCCAGCAGCAAGTATACTTACTTTTCTTCATAGCGCCCGTCCAGTGAGTTTGGCGCCAAATGTTGTTTCTTTTTGGTTTGCTTTTCTTCCTTCCTTCGTATTGAAACAAAAACCAACACCATGATATACCAGGCGATCAGAAAGAATGGCAGGTATATCTACTTTCCTGCTTTGCTCCAATTTTTGTTTTGTACCCTCTCCTGTAGAAGGAGAAATAACAAACCATTAATTCTCTTGTTTCTTTTGTAGCATGAGGTATACGTTCAGCTGAACATAATGCTGTATTAGTGTAATTACTAACACCATTTCATTTTCGAACTTCAAACTGGTTTTCGAACACGAAAATAAGGTGGTGTTTGTTAGATCAGTTTGTGGGAAGGTGACGTAGTGTGTGTGAGGCTTTCCCTGTTTTTGTTTCTCCTCTGTGGTAAGAGGAAACAAAATAAACAACAACAATGCAAATACGATAATAGAAATTTTAGTATACCTACTGCTGCTGCTGGCTTTATGTTCGCCTGGTAGCACAAAACGAAAACCCAACGACCAAGCACCGGACGCTTTCTGATTGATATTCAGTGTCCGACTTGCTTAATGTAATGAAATGATTATTGTTTTTTTTTAATTACTTCTGATTTGAAAACTTTTTAAAGTGGTTTGATTGATACTTTGCGAATCGAATAAGATTAAGTAGTTCGCTTTGTAATAAAAACTAAAAGATCTCTTACTAAAGAAATACCCAAAAATAAAAAAAAATAAAAAACCTGATTTTGTATTACTTCAACTTTTATTGGAAATGATGCACTGGAGACTTAAACAATTTAATTTATTCCCCATATTTGCAATTTTATGCTTTGTCTGTAAAACCAATCTTTAAGCGTATCTACCATACTGAAAGTACCAAATCAAATGAATTCAAATATTTATTTGATATGCTATCTGCCTTCATTAAACCAAATAAGTCTCCGCATAATATTTTCCACAAGCATTCGCTCTAAGGAATTATTATTTCCATTACCTCGCAAAACATCAGTTGGCATGGCTTCTTTTTTATTTTTATCATGAGAATTAACCATACATCAGCTTTTTACTGGGTTAACGTGAAATATCAGCAGGGGCCTCTGATCTTCACAAAATAAAACAAAAAAAGAACCAAGTAGTTGAGCGAAATTCTATTCCAACGAGTGTGTCTGTGCCAATATGATACCAGGCAATCAGAAAGAACAGCAAGAAACCCAGCACCAGCAGTAAGTATAATTTATTTTCTTCATAGCACCAGAGCGAGTTTAGCGCCAAATTTTGTTTTTTGTATTACCTCCTGTGTTACAAGAAGAAAAATTCTGATTAATACCAGGCGAGCAGAAAGAACAGCAGCCCAGCGCCAGCAGCAAGTATACTTACTTTTCTTCATAGTGCCCGTCCAGTGAGTTTGGCGCCAAATGTTGTTTCTTTTTGGATTGCTTTTCTTCCTTCGTATTGAAACAAAAACCAACACCATGATATACCAGGAGATCAGAAAGAATGGCAGGTATATCTACTTTCCTGCTTTGCTCCAATTTTGTTTTTTCTTGTTTGTTGTACCTCCTCCTGTAGAAGGAGAAATAACAAACCTTTAATTCTCTTGTTTCTTTTGTAGCACGACATATACGTTCAGCTGAATATAAAGCTGTATTAGTGTAATTACTAACACCATTTCATTTTCGAACTTCAAACTGGTTTTCAAACCTGAAAATAAGGTGGTATTTGTTAGATCAGCTTGTGGGAAGGTGACGTAGTGTGTGTGAGGCTTTCCCTGTTTTTGTTTCTCCTCTGTGGTAAGAGGAAACAAAATAAACAACAACAATGCAAATACGATAAGACATTTTAGTATACCTACTGCTGCTGCTGTTTTCATGTTCGCCTGGTAGAAATTTGGTAAATTCGATGCCATTATTACCCTTACTTGTGATGAATGACATTGGTAAATTAGCTCACATATGGTTTCTTTTTGAATGGACAAATCCAATTTTCTTTCAGCTGCCCTTAAATTAAAATAAAATAAGCTTCTTAAACGATCGTGTTCAAATATTTTGCGTTGAAATGTCAGAAAACAAATTTTTACGAATAAAATACCAAAAAAATAAATAAAAGCATGTGATTTGGTATTACTTCAACTTCAAAATTACTACAAAATTAAAGTTAGCTCCAAAAAAGTATCAACTCGCCTCTCTACACCACAAAAAAACATGTAGTTGAGCAAAATTCTATTCCAACGATTTTTTGGGCGAACGTGATACCAGGCAATCAGAAAGAACAGCAACCCAGCGCCAGCAGTAAGTATACTTACATTTCTTCATGGCACCAGCGAGTTTATCGCCAAATGTTGTTATTTCCTGTTTTCTATTTTTCTTCTTAAGAACAAGAAAAATGTTTTCTATTTTTCTTCTTAAGAACAAGAAAAATTCTACTTGATACCAGGCGATCAGAAAGAACAGCAGCCCAGCGCCAGCAGCAGGTATATCTACTTTTCTTTTAGTGCACTTGGCGCCAAATTTTGTTTTTCTTGTTTCTTTTGCCTCCTCTGGTAGACCACAAAGGAGAAACAAAAAAGAGTGAAAGAGCTGTACACACACGACAGCAAATTTAACAAACACCACTTTATTTTCGGAGTTCGAAACAGGTTTGGAGTCCGAAAATGAAGTGGTGTTAGTAATTTTGGTGGTGCTACTTTATATTCAGCTGAATATTTCTCCTCTGTACTATAGACAAAGAAAGCAAAACAAGTGGTGTTTGTTAAATCTTGTGGAAAGTTGACGTAGTGTGTGTAAGGCTTTCCCTCTTCTTATTTCTCCTCGTGGCAAGAGAAAAGAAAACAAACAACAACAATGCATACATTTTAGTATACCTACTGCTGCTGCTGGCCTTATGTTCGCCTGGTAGAAATTTGGTAAATTCAATTCCATTATTACCCAAGATATGGGATATAGAAAATTATATAGTCAGACCAGGCGCCAGAGGTTTTCTGATATTCTTACTTGTGATGAATGGACATGGGTAAATTAGCTCACAGATGGTTTCTATTTGAATGGACGGATTCAATTTTCTTTCAGCTGGCCTTAAATTTTGGATAATATTGTGTGGATAGTGAACAAAATAAATTTTCATTTTTAAAACAAAAGCTTTTTACTATTTTATTTACTTGCATAAATCAAAATTATATTTGCCTGTCAATTTTAGGTTTTACTGCTTGGTTCATTATTTTTGATCTTTTTTACGAATAAAATACCCAAAAAATAAATAAAAGCATGTGATTTTGTATTACTTCAAATTCAAAATTACAACAAAATTAAAGTTAGCTCCAAAAAGTCCCCATATTTGCAATGTTCACAATCAACACAAAATGAAAAGAACAAATTAAAAGAATTCAAATATTCTGCTATCTGCTTTCACTAAACAAAATAAGTATCAACATAATATTTTCCGCAGCCATTCGCTCTTTTTAAAGAATTATCTCCATTAATTGATTTAATCGTATTGATGAATAATTATTCATCAATGACACTGCCTAATTCTTTTTACTTTCATCATGATATATGACATCAGCTTTTCACGTATCAGCTGTTCTCTACACCACAAAAAAAACAAGAAGTTGAGTAAAATTCTAGCTAACATAATACCAGGCAATCAGAAAGAACAGCAACCCAGCGACAGTAGTAAGTATACTTTATTTTCTTCATAGCACCAGCGACCAGCTAGTTTGCTGCCAAACGTTCTTTTTTCTTGTTTTCTTTCACCTCCCGTATTGAAAACAAGAAAAATTCTACTTGCTACCAGGCGATCAGAAAGAACAGCAGCCCAGCGCCAGCAGCAGGTATATCTACTTTTCTTTTAGTGCACTTGGCGCCAAATTTTGTTCTTGTTGTTTCTTTTGCCTCCTCTGGTAGTCCACAGAGAAGGATCAAAGAGTGAAAGAGCTATACACCCACGACAACAAATTGAACAAACACTACTTTATTTTCGGAGTTCGAAACAGGTTTGGAGTCCGAAAATAGAGTGGTGTTAGTAATTTCAGTGGGGCAACTTAATATTCAGCTGAATATTTCTCCTCTGTACTATAGACAAAGAAACCAAAAACAAGATCAGGGGCACTTGCTAGAGATGTGTCATTGATTACAACGAGTTGTGATGTGCAGTTTAAAATAAATCCGACTTTCACGATATGATTTCTCGATTTCTAATTTAATGGAAAATCGATGTGTTTGAATTTAGGGTTATGGATATTTAAATTACTTCTATTTATTCTCATATTACAGTTTTGGCAAAACACTTTCAAGTGTAAATTTATAGGACCGCTTTCTCGAGCTCAACTAACCAAACATTTCTATCTTTTTTATCACTAAAGTAGACACCTAATTTTACCGTACTCTTATTTCTGTTTCTCCATTCACTAAACTAAAACAAGGCTCTGCATAATATTTTCCACAAGCATCCGCTCTATGGAACTCATTTCCCTTAGTTCGCAAAACTCATCAATGGCACTGCCGAGTTCCGTTTTATTGTCATCATGCCAAGCAGCTACTATATCAGAGAGTATGCACTTCAAATCAAAAGACATTGATCTCATCTCATCCATTGGATATGGAGTTGGAGACATATTCACTTCGTAGCTATCGCCTTTCCTAAAGTTATAGTAGTACTCTATTAGTTTGATATGTGATGGCGACTGCCTTGATGGGGGTAGATTTAGTGTAACCAGAAGCAACAGTCTACAAATTTCTATTTCTTTGAGCAGATCCGAGTATAGGTGTTGCTTTTTGCGTTCGGTCAAGTTGTCGTAGATGTCAGTCAGGCGTTCCAGTGCTCCTAGGTAATCACCGCTTTCAACATTTTTCTTAGCACAAAGCTCCAAATCGAAAATCCTGTGGCTTGGCGATGAGAAAGTGCTTGTCCCATCAAAACTGCTGTTAACTTCTGAAGTTTCACGAATAATAGCAGCTTTCAAAACGCCGTCATCAGCCACTCGTGAAAGTGCAAGGTAATAGGCCTTCAAAGCTCCCTAGAAAATTGAAATATTATTTGGTGGATGTGAGTTTGAACTGAGATAGCAATGTTACTTCACGGTATTCTCCTTTGTTGGATCGCATTTCAAGTTCCTCTGAGATCTTGTTGGCTTTCAAAAACGCTCGAGCAGACTTCAAATAGCAATTCACTTCGGACAAATTGTTGCCTAAGAAAAAGAAAACAAAACATTAAAGGTTGTCTTTCAATAGAATTCATTATTCAAAATACCATTGCTTTTTTCACACTTGGCCGATCCCAAGTAGCACATCGCTGCATACTGATAAATCCCAGCGTCTTCGAACTTGAGTGATAATTCATTGAAGTCGTTCAAGACTTCGCACACATTTGGGGCGAATCTTCTGTAAAAAAAAATCTATTGTTAAAGTTCTCCTGGTGCTTGTTGATTACCGCTTACTTGAAAACAATCCGATCAAACTTCTTTAATTTGTTGGATGCTTTTAGGTACAGGTCAATAAGGTTTTTCGGGTGTGATTCCATCGATTTCTTCATTTTTATCTTCCACAATGAATATTAAAAATCCTAAATTGTTTTTAATTTGTAAAATCTAAAATGTAAACACATGCACCAACAGTGGCCTACAAATTTTAAATTGTATCTGTCTATTCAAATGGGTAGGTTCGATTAAAAACAAAGTTGATAAAAAGCTACGTTTGTTTTGAGACAAGAAAGTAGAATATTGCATCAAAGAACAGAAATATAAAACCACAAGACAAGAATGTTAAGTGTGAAAATTTGTTAGGAACAAAATTTCTTTGGTTTCGTCGGATTGGATAGGGTGCATGGCGTATGTTCTACGCAAGACTAGTTTTCTATCGATCTTGTCAGACACAGCCCTTTATTTAGAACCTCGGGATCTTGAAATTTGGAAAATCATCGTGTGATCAAAGCAATTTATTGTTATAAAGTAGTAGTAAAGTTTTAAAATAGTTCACTGCCCTAGCCTTAAGTGCAAGGCCTGTTTACTACTGTTAGGCGATAATTCTATTGAATACAGATGAATAATTTAGCAAGTTGATTTCTAAAAGTCACTTACAGCCCAATTCTGGCAAAAAGTCACAAGTCACAATGTTGTGATCTGCTGAGAACTACATCACAATTTGAGTGTTGAGTCGAAAATTGGGACTCTTCTGTAAAGTTGTCATTTGTGAGTCATCAGTGACTTTGGACAGAATCCGGCTGTTAAAATAATTTTTTAAATTAAGAACACGTTTATGGTGGCTTTACATGCATCTGCAAGTGCAGATGAAAATCGGAAAAAGACACAAGATGTAAAATTCATACTTGTCTGATAGAGAGGGAACGAACTTCCTAGTTATGGTTGCAGATGAAAAATTATGGGTGCAGATGAACATGTTCATCTGCAACCATAATTTTTCATCTGCAACCATAATCCTATTCGTCTCTCTTTTTAACTTTTGTGCTTTGTAATCTTCATCCGTCTCGCTTTACTTTTCTGCACTTCCGCAGTTGTAGATGCATGTAAACCCAGCATTATAGGTACAAGAAATAAAAAAACATAAGCCGCATTCTCCTGAAATCGAAAGTACATCCCTGCAGACAAAAATAAAAAAAATAATAAAATCAAACAAAACTTCCCTTGACATGTCAAATCGAAAATGTCAGTTCGGTTGTCATCGGGAATTATTTCTTTACATAATCAAAGAAAATTAAAACGATGTCCGCAATTATTAGAATTATAAGCAAACCCCAACTTGCAAACAATTGGTATTAATAAAATAAAGCAACTCATTAACCAAGTAATACATTTGTTAATTTATTTCGAACACAGGGCAAAAGCAGCAGCACCTCTTGTGAGGTATAAGTCTGGTGCACGCGAGGCACCACTCATTGATGTATCCACTGCACTCGCCAAGCCTGAAGAAATTGAGCAAAAGAATAAGCTGAGTGGAACTATAACAGTTCCAGTTCAAGTAAGTCTACGATATTTATAGTCATTTGGTTAACTTATCCATTCTAAGTACACATAGGTTGATATTACTCCAATATCCGGAGTTCCATCAGAACATTACAAAACCAGGCGAGTTCGGATTCATATGCCACCCAAAAATGCCATGCAAAGCGGAACAAATAATATTCAAAGCTGGCAAATTGAATTTGACAACCGTGAACGCTGGGAGAACCCATTAATGGGATGGACATCAACGTATGTTTGTTTGAAAAATATTTTAATGCTGCATTAATTTGATTTATGGCAATTTTCAGCGCTGATCCATTGTCCAACATGTACGTTGAGTTCAATTCCAAAGAAGAAGCTATAGCTCACTGTGAAAAAAATGGATTGAGGTGGTTCGTTGATTGCGATGAGAAACCCAAAAAGGATCGTGTCAAGAATTATGGTGTCAACTTCTCATGGAATAAACGCACTCGCGTTTCTACCAAGTAGACTCATGTAAAACAAGACTCTGTATAAATTGCGATGTTTGAACAAAAATAGTTTGGAGTAATTTTTGATTTATTTTGAAGTTGGAAGGCTTTAGGACGTAGAGGCGGTGTGTTTGCTGGTGACAAATTTTTGTGTGTACAAACCGAAGGTTTAGACGCGATTTAACTTTGCGGAAAGAACCATAATTTTCGCATTAGTATGAGTGGTTGCCACTGTTGAGATTTTTTGAAGAATAGGAAATTTTTATTGATTGACAAAGCCTGTAATTTTTTCAATGTAGGGTGTACAAAAATTGGTAAGATCTTTTTAAAAAGTGATTTAAATTTCAAAATGCATTTTGGTCTTGAGACGATTACTTATCTTGGACTAAACAACACTACGACCTTAATTGAAACGACTAGGGTACAAAAATTACTTAAGGGTTGACCATCACTGGTTTCTTTTCGCAGAACGAAATAAGTCGACTTAGTCTTGAACTATGTTCAATAAATATTGAAAACTTATTTCTAAAGTGAGTGGACCAAACAGTGCGATTTTTAAAAAGAGATTTTATCCGATATTAACCAATGATTCAATTGACCGACTCGGAACTGCGATACGACATTTGACCTATTTCGACTTTTTTGTTGGGAGCCATGAAAGACCAATGTTATGCTAACAATCCGAAAACGATTCAAGCACTTTAGGCAAATATCATCCAAGCAATGCACGAACTACAGCCGTAAACCAACAAGGCCTTGGAAAGTTGGAGCAAATTTGCCTGCCTAATTTTTCGAAAAATCCGATATCGGATTGGCTATTCCGAGTGTAGCAGATTCGAATCTGCTTTAAAAATAAAAAGTACAAAATATTCGTTTTCGGAAATTTTTGCTTTCGAAACGAAATACAAAGTAGGGTCCCAGCAACGAGACGTATATATCAATTTATACCAACGGCTCGAAAATGGAAATCGGAACAGGTTCGGTTTCTCCCAGCCTGAATCTAACCAGTTCCTTCTAAACTTCCAAATCACAGCAGTGTCTCCCAAGCCGAGATCTTGGCAGTTACAAACGCTGCAAAACAGGTGCCCATGATGACGCTATCACATGCTGATATCACTTTTTTCATTGATAGCCAAGCAGCAATAAAAGCGATTTCTGCTACTCTTGTCAAATCTGAGCTTGTTTCTTGCTGTCGCGAAAAGCTAAGGGTTCTTGGCACACAGCATAACGTTAGACTCTGCTGGGTTCCCAGTCACAGGGAAAGGAAAATTAGAGAAAAAAGGCTCAGCAGCACTTGACCCTTCCATCATTGATCAATTGATCAGGGTCCAACCCTGTCAAATTAAACATTATTGGTAACAAAATAACGAAAATCCAATGAAAGATGGGAATGCCTAGATTCCTGGTGTCACTTCCAAGAAACTATGGCCAGAATACGATAAGAACGGATCTGAAAGGCTACTATCCTTGAATAGGTTTTCATTACGATCGCTTATCAGTATTATAACAGGATTCAACATACTAGGCTACCACAAAAAGAAAATGGGTCCTGGCACCGATGACTTATGTAGAGGATGCAATGACGAATACGAACATGAGGATATCACTCACTGCCTTTGTCACTGCCCAGCAATCTGCCACACCAGGAAAAAATTTCTTCTGTTGAATTTCATTAAGACCACAAAATGATTAAAAATAGACCAACCAGAAACTCATAGGTTTTTAGGACGTTACAATACTCCAGAGGATCACAATGGATCTACATTGATCTAAAGTGTGGCGGAAATAAGATCAACCTTCAGCCCATTCTACTTATCCTAACCTAGGGTAGGGTCCAAGCAATCTTCATAAAAAACATAGAACCTCACCCTTTATACCAAAGGCGTTTCACGTACATGCCTGAAAAATGAAAAATGAGCTCTAGAAGCGACGATTTGTGTTTAATAAAAATTTAATCACCCCTATTACCGATGTCGAAAACGGCATCGAAAAAAACGACACGATACATTTTGTATTCTATAAGTCGTTTTCGATCTTGTACACTCGTTTTGATGTCGTGTGCAGTCGTCTGTAAACGTCAAATGTCGTTGAATGCAGTACTCTTCATTCCATTCGTCGAAAAAATACGACGACGACGAAAAAAACGTTGATATGTCTCGTTCTAAAATTCGATCGCGACATATAAATGAAAGGCCACAAAACAGCAAGTAACCTTGTTAAATGAATTTATTTTGAAAAATTTTATAACCAATAAAGCATTTGTTTGACTTGTATTTAAATTTGACAAACCTAAATCAGTTTGAGACGCTCGTCGATTTGATGGGGAGGAACGTAAAGTTAGCTAGAGGTTTTTTGAAGGGAATTAAAAAAACCGATGTAAAAAAGGAATGGACTGCGATAGCGGAGCAGCTTAAAAGTAAGGGTCCTCCAGTAAGAGTCGGGGACGGTTGGCTAAAGGATTGAATTACTTTTTTCAAAATACATATGTATACATTTTTATAAATGTTTGCTTTTATCAGGTTTGGGCCGACATGAAGCGTAATGTAGAAAAAAACAATGATACACAAATCAGAATTGAATGCGACTGGAGGACGTCCAAACAAACTAAAGATTTTATCACCACTGGAAGAAGCTGTAGCAAATTTATTACATATAGAAAAAGTGGTAGGCCCGAGCGGAAACGCCATTGGTATATCGCAGTCCATTTTGCTTCCTAACCCCTTGGCAACTGCCCCACAGTTCCTTCATCATCGCAAACGCAGACTGCAAACACATCGTGGCGAAGTTATGGAGAGGGGAGGGCAACATCAATACATCCGTTGAGACCAGGAAATGCCGACATATTAAAAAGTATTGCTTTTTCGGCCGGTGTCATTCGGAATCGAATCCATTTGGGGCAAATATGTTTTTCTATGACGTTGATAATTTCTTTGAAAAATTTGCTAACAGTTGCTTGAGCTAGCTCCAAAATAAAGTCATTCCCGGCGCCGTGGTGGGGTAACTTCCCTCAGCTAAAATTCTTAAGATGACTGCAAGTCTCGATGATGAACGATGCCGAATCCCTATTTTATCACTTATTTCATCAAACAAATACTCAAACGCTTCTTTTGTCAATCTAAAGAACTGCTTAAATCTGTTAAAACGTACAAAAGATTTATTTAAAAGCAACTATTGGGATAAAAGTGTGAACTCAGGCAAGTCGAACGGATTTGAATTGTGCCGTATCTGTTTTCGTTTTATAATCGATTTTTCTTTTCTGATACTTTCTTCTACATCTTCTTCACTTTCACTACTTGTGCTTTAATACATTTAGTTAGGTGCTAATAAATGTACAACCGCATTCGAGCTCTAAACAATTATTTTTATTCAAACTTTCTTCCAATATCTTTTGATTTTGACAGATGCTTATTAGTTTTTAGTCGTTTTAAAATCTATTACGTATTTTTCGTGTCGAAGAAGTTATGGAATGCCATTTAAAAAACGACACGACAGAGAAAACGAGAGTTGACGACGAGACGAGACGAGATCGGTAATAGGGGTGAATATGAGTATTCTTCTCTGTTTACTGCTCTTATCATTATTTCAAGTTGTTGAACACCAATTTTTGTACCTAGTTTGATGTCATTTAATTGAGTTCGTTTTGCAAATTACTAAACGCGAGGCAAAAAAACCAAATCCAAAACGACAACCACGAATTACGAGAAAGTTATCCACAAAAATGTCAGTGATAACAAAACGGCACCCAAAAGCAGGTGTAAATGACAGCCAGCAGGGGCCCTACTCTGTAATTCGTTTCGAAAGCAAAAATTTCCGAAAACGAATATTTTGTACTCTTTATTTCTAACGCGGATTAAAATCTACTACACTCGGAAAAGGAAATCCGAAGACGAATTTTTCGCACCGTGCAAAGCGTTTTCGAATGTCAAATCTATTCGAAAATGAAAGTTTTCTTTCGACAACAAAGTAGCTAACGAATCTCAATTCACTCACTGAAAAACAATGATTGTGTTGAAGGGACACATTTTTCAACCAGTCAATATATTGTGTAGCGAACTTATAAGAGGTCCAAGTTAAGTTTATTCCATAAATAAATGTAGAATTTTATCACAAGACACAGGGAATAATTAGGAACAAATATTAGCACAAAACAAAAATAGTTTGAAATGATGGTGTAGTACATGTGTGCTCATCTTTATTCACATTCTGGCACACATTTAAAGAATATTTGATTTATCGCATAACATTTTTTGTTCAACCCGTTCTTTTCTGTTTTTTGCATGCATCCAAAGTGCAACCGAATGCATTTTAGTTTTGATTGAATAAAAAAATGCTTTATTTAAAACTAATTCCTGTTTGGTTTGTAACTTGTGTTGCTGTCTTTTTCTCTCTCACGAGAAATATGAAAAATACTTCGAAAATCTATTCCGTAAATGGAAATTGTACTAAGCACTTTTTGTTCGATTCGAAAATTTTACAGAGGATGAAATCATACACGGATCGAAAATCCCTTTCGAATAGGATTGGCTTTCGAAACGGAATACAGAGTAGGGCCCCAGTATCGTGAGCGTAATCGCAACGTAGCGTGGTCTTCCGTGAGTATCGTTATTGGCAATAAAGGCCCTGGCGTTTTGGTATAACGGCGATCGTAAAAAAAGTGCCTACCTTATTCATTGGGAATTATACCCCTATTATGGATGACAACTCAACTATTATTGGGTTGTCTTCTCATATATATAACACGGGCACACAACCCAGTTTTCAGTTGGGTTGTCATCTGTAATAGGGGTGTAAAATATAAAAAATTAAACGATTTGAAACACAAAATTACCATTGAAGCCCAGAAATTTATACGTGATCCTTGTTAGACTTACTCATCGATTTCGCCTAGAAATGAACGATATAGCTCAATGATCAATGAACACCAAATGGACATGGGCATACTTACGATACGATACATGTTTCAATTCTAACGACTTTAAGTAACTCGATCTTTCAGCCAGTCAAATCCTCCTACAATAATACGATTTCTCTTTAGTTTGCTCCAACCAAGTAACAAGTAGGTACCCAAAAAATTCACTTCCCCAATTCAATCAAAATACTTACGTTTATAATTGAGAATTCGAATTCAAATAATTTCTCCAAATCAAACATTTTCCTCCACTATGAAAAAAAAAACATAAGTGTACGTTGTTTTATAATGTTTCGTTTATTCTGCTAAGTCTTGTAAAGGGATGTTAGGGAAAATTATTAAGACACAAAACTAAGATCATACAGCTAGCTCTTCCCTTATAAGTTGTCATATTGTGAATATTTGTTTCTCTTTTTGTTTAATTTTCAATCGTCTTGGCAAAAAAGATTAATTACTCTCATACAGATGTTGTATAATTTATTTTACGTTTTTTAATCTTTCGAAAACCTAACATTTACGAAATAAAATCTAAAATACTCGCCGCACAAACACACACACGGCATTTTTGTTTGTAGTTTTTCTTTTTTTTTTTATAATATTTTGTTTGTTTTTTTTTTATTTGTTTCTTTCTCTTTTAATGCAGTAAGATTCAATTCAAAAAATGTATTTAGTCATACAGCAATGTCTAGTGTATAATAACTATAATTAAATGAGTAGGTTATAGCTTAGAATCTTCGGCCACCGGCTGGTGATCGTGACCGGAAACGGCCGCCTCCGCCACTGCCGCCACTTCGGCCACCACTGCTAAAACCGCCGCCACCACCGCCGTAGGAACGACCGCTGTCGCGACCACCCCCACCGAAACCATCACGTCGACCACTGAAACCGCCGCTGTCTCGACTGCTACCACCGTAGCCGCCGCTTCCACCACGTCGTCCGCCTGAACTGTAGCCATTATCCTGGCTGTATCCACGACCGGGAGGTCCGCGGGAAGAACGGAATCCTCCACTGCTGCTGCGGGGTCCACGGAAGCCTCCTCCGCCACCACCGCCTTGTCGACGTCCGAAATCTCGGCCGCCACCACCTCGGCGCCCTTGCCTTGGGTGACCCTTTGAGATTTCCACACGCAGTTGTGATCCTAAGATCTCTGAGCCATTCAGAATGTCGCATGCTTTTTCGGCCTCATCGCGGTTCTCGAATTCGACGAATGCAAAACCTGGGGGATTGAAAGCAACCCAAACAGAGTTTAATTTACCATACTTTGTGAATTCTCCTTCCAGATCCTCCTTTTTAACTTTGTCGGTCAGATTGCCGACGTAGACGCGTGTGCCACGACTGTCACTCATGTTTGTAGTTTTCTGTGTAGTTTGTGGACGAGAGTAGATGAGATGAGCGGAGCGCTGTAGATTGTGACGACGAAGACGAAGATCTTACTCGTTGCCTACGAAGATTTGCACGCACACAGAGTTGCTACACGACGACTTCGAGTTGACTGTGAAATGTTTTGATAATAGTAGGTAAAGGTATTCGTTCTTTGATATGATTTTTGAGTAAATGTGATTTTTTGATTTAATTGCATGTAGAATAGTAGGTTACTAGTAGTAGCAGTATAACATAAAATCGGCGTACGTGATAAAGTAACAGCGAAATAAATTAAGAGTGTACAGTTCCAAGGAAGAAATTTTTTTTTTCTGTCTTTAACTACAAACATTGAATGAAAGAATCGGTTTCGGTGTTTATTTTTTTTTCTTTTTTTGTATCGCTTACTGGAAGTTTTGTGGAGCTGGGTTTCTCGTTGAAAGTAGGTCGTAGGCATCTACATTGAATGATAGCAAAGGGGATACGTTGGTAGTGCTCGTGGGAACTAAGCGGGGGTTGTAAGTACATTTTAAAAAACGAAACAAAGTGCGCTGACTATGGGCATTTTCTGTTGCCTTGGTAAGTTTAACGTTTTCTTACCTTCTTCGGCCAACAACCACCGAATTCGCACCATGACTCACTACAAAAAAAAAAAAAAAAAAAAAAAAAAAAAAAAAAAAAAACTAAGCTTGCGTGTTTATCTGGTTACCATAGGTACCAACTTATTTTACGGGGGACATGTTAAAAATTTAACTTCCCTGGCGGAAAATGAAAAGTGCGTAGGTATTGTTATAAGGTACACGAAATGGATGTGTGGTAAGGAATTTAAACTTGAAAATAAAAAAAAATGTACATATCCGGAAATCCACGGCTTCATGACGCATCAATTAAACATTTTTTCAATATTAATTTTTTGCGCAGTCTAATTCAGTAACTGCGCTGTTAGTAGGAAAAGAATAAAGATAAGCTACTGAATAAAATGTATGAATATTTACAGTACGCAGAATAACCAACCCAACAACAAACAAGTACCTACGGCTTATCTTTAGCATGAATGGTAATCCAGCCGCCATTTTTTCTTTGCCATTCTTTTCTCTATGGAAGTGTTGAAATTATGCACAGAATGAAAAATCGATAGAAAATGGCTTCCATGGCAAGAAGAAACCACGCATGTCACGAACTAACGATTTTTATTCTAGAAAAATTAAAATCCGAGCAAATATTCACTAGGGACAGAGAAAATTCCAGTTCCACACCACTTCGCAGTATTGACGACGATTCATGATGAAATTTTATGTAATTTACTGAAAAAATTATATCGTAACCATGAAGAAATTAAGGCATGCGTCATGTTTTCCACAAAACGAAGGATATTTTAATTGTTGAGGAAGAGGAGGAAATAATACGTTCGGCGGTTAACCATTAGTGTAGTAGCAATAATCGTAACATATTTTTTTTTATTTTTGCGCGCAGCCAAAAGGGGATCAAGTAAAATATGCAGTTTCTTACAATACGGCGTTTCATCGATTATTAACAAATAAGGTGATTGTGTCTTGTTCTGTCTGATTCAGCTTCAAATGCATTTTTATGGATTGATTCATTTTTCGCAGATAGGCGGATATGTAAATGGAAAAATTCGAAGCGAGATAATTCGGTGTACAACACCCCATTCAAGATGGCGTCGTTCGCAAAGATTTTTTTTACATATGTATTCAAACGACTTTGTGAGAACAGCATTCCATTGCGATTTCAGTGTAATCGACGCGATGATGCCACAAATGGGGTACAAATAATGGCGTTAAATTAAAAATTAATTCGCTGTAGCAGAATTGTGAGCTAAAACAAGGCACAGGCACTTTAATTGCGCTCTAGATTTAGGATACTATATACATATATGTATACTATGTATTTGGAGAGAAGTAGGGTGTGGACGAAAAAACGTCGAAAATTACCAAAATTAAGCAATTTTATCTGTTTATCTTTCCAATATTTGTTGGTTTAAATTGTTTTGAAGAATTTTACCGTTGAACCCTAATATTTCCCGGCTTTTTCAAGGTGATCAGCGATGCACCTGATGAGAATAGAAGAAAAAAATTACTTTTCACTTTGCTTTCACACACTTTAATTTTTATACGTCCGCTTTCAACGAAATCAAAAACTAGAATGAATTGCGTAGAACAAATGGCGGATATAAAATGGCTTGGATTTGGTCTATTAAATCCCTTGACCAATCAGAGCACGGCATCTTCGTTTTTGCGCCGGCAGCGGCACCGGCATATATTTGTGTATTTTCGAGGTTGGTAGCATAAACCAGAGATGTTATTATGCAACTTTGTCCAGCTGTTACACTGAATGCGTTTTGGTTAGAAAATTAAAGTTGAGAATCATGGTGGATTTACATGCATCTGCAAGTGCAGATGAAAATCGGAAAAAGACACAAGATGTAAAATTCATACTTGTCTGATAGAGAGGGAACGAACTTCCTAGTTATGGTTGCAGATGAAAAATTATGGGTGCAGATGAACATGTTCATCTGCAACCATAATTTTTCATCTGCAACCATAATCCTATTCGTCTCTCTTTTTAACTTTTGTTCTTTGTAATCTTCATCCGTCTCGCTTTACTTTTCTGCACTTCTGCAGTTGCAGATGCATGTAAACCCAGCATCAAAGTGGGTTTACATGCATCTGCTATTGCAGATGAAAAAAGGAAATAGATACAAGGGCAGAATTATTTATAAACCCATAATAGTGAGTGAACAGGAAAACCTTATTCATAAAACTTTTTGAACGTAACATAGAGGTAGAATTTGCTGAACGCGGTTGGAGGTAGAATAGAGACAAAATAGGTTTTTGTCATCGCTATTTTGAAATGACAGGGGAATGTTAGTACGCTGGCGGATACATAGATGGCTATCAGAGACCGTTTTTGTTTTTGATAGTGAAGTCATTAGGGCTGTTTTTTTGGGAGGCTGTCCGGTACCTTGTATGGTAAGTCCAAAAAAACGGTTCGCGTTTTTATGTTTGATAGTTGGTGTCTGTGACGAGTTGTAGTTGGGAAATGTCAAAAAAGCGGTGTTCACAAAAGTATGCAAGTATTTTCTTGTGGTTTTTTTTCTCTGTTTACACGCTTGGGTTCAATTCACTTGAGAGTGAATGAGAACAAGTGCGGAAAACTTTTAAATGTCGGTAATCCGCTAAAATACATTACTTAGAAGTTTAAAAGTTCAATACTTGTATTTTAAAAGTGTCTTAAGAAATAAGACACAAGCGGATACTTATCTGTATAAGAATCAACTTCCGCTTCATGGTATATATGTAACGAATAACGAAATCGAGTTTACTATTCCTTAATGGTTATTAATTGTAGATTAAATAAGTCTGGAACAGATGGCGCTTTTGTTGTTATTAATCATAGATTGCATAAATCTAGAACAGATGGCGCCTTAAGCGAATTTCTTTACAGAGAACTGTAAAACATTGTCCCTTGCGTGGTTGTATCTGCTAGTAATCAATAAATAAATCTATTTTAAGATAAGACGTAGTAAATACTATTGGAAAAAATGTCAACATTCACCGAAAAATGTGTTAAGGAACTATGCAAAAAAGAACAAAAAAATAGTTTAACAGAGTTTTTTTCGTTTCTTTTACGATATATTATTATATACCTATGAACCTGCAAATTAAATAATCAAAATCAATAAATTTCTACAATTCAAAAATCGTTACCATAATTCTTTTCTATTCTATTCTATTCTTGTACAAAATTCATTTCCATTCACTTGTGAACACGTCCTTTTTCTGTTGTTCGAGCCTCTAGTCGCACCAACATTTAAAAATGAAAAACTCATTCGAACTCGAATTCTATCCCTTGTAAGTTTTACTCATCCTTTTATCCCTTGTATCTTTTGTTGTTGTTGCTTTACATGTATTTACCATACAAGGTACCGGACATCTTCCCAAAAAAACAGGCCTATTGTATATGGAATCTATAGTACCATCGAAAACAAAAACGGTCGCTCAAAGCCATCTATTGATCCGCCGGCTATTAACATTCCCCTGTAATTTCTAGAGCGCCGGCGGATCAATAGATGGCTTTGAGCGATCTTTTTTGTTTTCGATAATACTAGGCGCGTTTTATCGAAATTCTATGTGCACTTATGTACACTTCAGTAAAACATCGCTCATGGGAAAACAACAACTCCTTATGTCAATAGCCTAAGTGCACATAAATATCGCAGTAAGCTAACTGCACACAGGGATGGTTGGTAAATTTCTTTTTTTGGCACCCAGAGGTTGGCAGTCTTTGGGTTGTGTTCGTTCATATTTCTGATTTTCGACAACAGATTGAATAAGTCTGTTTCTTTACTTTTTGTGCACAGAAATTTTTTTTTTAAGGAGTGGTTGTAAAATTCTTTCAGAAAATCTATTAAAGAGCGTAATTGTCTTAAAAGTAAAGAAACGCCTTGAACAAACCATTCGCAGCAACGCAACACTTGGAAAAACGTCTGTTTGACAGTTTTTGTATTTGTTTTGGCTGTGCACGATTTCTGTCCACAGAAATTTTGGTGCCGGAAATTCGCAGGACGGGGAAATTTTTTTATTCTCTCGAGAGCACTCTCTTTTTTGTGCACTGCTACGAAAAATCGGAACGGGATTAGACTGACTTTCGCCGAATTTCGGTGCATTTCGTGCGAATTTTCAGTAAAGAAACACACCTAATGGCTAATAGAAGAGTCAGGTGGTGACTTAGTGGGGACATAAATAGACACGCAGTTATTAACACACACACACACACACACACACACACACACAAGGGAAGTTTCGCAATCGGTCAGAAAAAAAGAACATCAGACAGAACACATAAGAACATCAGAACCAAAGCAACCAAAAACATGAGTCACAAAATGAATCTAATTGAACACAGCCATTGCGAAAAAAAATTAAAGTGACATTTGTTTGTTTACCTCGAAAGTAAAAAGTTGAAATGCGGCAAATAAATTGAGAATCGAGAATTAAATAGAGAAAAATACAAATGGAAAGTAAAAGGTATGCATTTATATCCTTAGAATGCAAATTTTTAATGTTTCTTATCCTTAGAACAATTGCAAAGGGTGCCAACACTGAAAGTGAAAATTGAAAGTGACGTCCGAAGTGAATATAAACCAAAAAATCGTTTTATTGAAAGTGTACATAAGTGCACATAGAAAATTTTCAATAAAACGCGGCTACTGTAACGTGCGCTTAGTTCGCAAAATAAAACTTCACTTTTTATTTATTTCTACCACTTTATTCAGTATCTATACTTTATTCGAACTCAACTCGACTATTGGACTATCACTGGTTAACAACATTTCACTCTTAACTTTATCACTCTATCATCAGAACTGACTGCTCGTTGCGTCAGCGGTCGTATTTATATAGAACAACACTCCTCTAGAGCGTTCCAGTTTCTTCTCCATGGTTTCCACATTTGCTGTCAAAAATCTCTACACTCACACACACTGGCTTACAAGCAATGCCTGTCATCTTATACCATTCCATTATAGTGTTGCCAGTTGTGTTTTCGGTTAAACGTCTTCGATTAGGAAATTGGTATAAATGTTGGGTGTTCATTACAATACTATAGATTCCATATACAATGGTGAAGTATACCTGGGTATGACAGACAGCTCAATGTTATAGATTTCCCTTTTTGGTGGTTTTCTTACGCAATAGCTGTTCAATAGGTAGGATATACACATCATAACTATAATAGGTTTATAAATAAGAATTTATGCAAAATAGAATAGAGTGCTTTTCACTACATAACTATTCATCTGTTCAGAGCTATTTAGGGAAATCTAATAGATACGGCTGCAAGTCTTTTCAACAACTCATAGGGTTAACAAGAAAACATATGTCAACTCTGTGCCCCTGTTATGTAAATATCGCATCGATAAATACCATCGATTGAGAAACAGTGAGAACCGGAACTCCTACTAAATTCAATAGAATTTCGTTTATCGCCGGCTTTTATCGAGGCGATAGTTACAGAGCAGGGCACTGGATCGAAATGCGATCCTAATCCAATATGTTTGTGAAAACTGGGTATTATGTAATTAAATTTCAATCAACTTTTGAAGAGTTTTGCCAATTTTCAGAAGCGTCATTCTCAATCTTTTCAGTAAAACGAAACAATCAATTAGAGGCGAATTATAGCGATAAGAAGAAACCATCAGGAAAAGTTGAGACAGATGGAAACTTGAATTTCTTCCTGATGAGCGTTTATAGCGAACAGGAAAAATATTTTAGTCGCCAGGCTCTCAACCCCTTGAAGCCACACACCAGCAACTGGTTTTCCTTATGCAATGCACACGAAAAAAATAATCCGCTGTGAGTCTGTCAGTGGAATATATGGAAAATGGAATTCAAATAATTGGAACGATTTGTTCCATTTTGGCTGAAACTCCAATCAGCTGACACGAAAAATTAAATTGCATCAGGAGACTAGAAAAGTATAATTTTAACAGAAAATATTTGTTCAATTATACATTTTTTAGGCGAAAAAAATTGACGATTGATGTAACATTTGTATTTCAAATAGCAAGAAAAACTAGTTACTACTCCATTTGAATTTTTTTTTCTGATTCGTTTTCCTTATCGCTATAACTGGGGTATAAGGCCCCACACACACACTTTTTCCCCAAATTGTTTTCGTAACGCTGCCTAAAATTTAACATGTCTCATTTTATCAAATCAATTTGTTAGTTATTTTAATTGAATTCTATATTAGGCAAACGCTTAAAACGCATATTTTGTTTTTTGATTTTTATGTAAGGCAAGGAAGGCGAGCAAGTAAAAAAACTGGTTATAGGTACTGTCGATAAAATGAATGTAATAATGAACGAAATATAGTTTTTTTTTTTAATTAACAGAAACATCAAGGGCGGTTATGACTACCCTTATAATGTTATAAAACACAGTGCGAGTTTTTAAGGAAATAGGAGAGGATTAACTTAGGAGATACCGATGCACACTGCTTTAAATTTCTGTGAATCGTAATGTAGGGTAAAACAAAGCCTTACCTGAAAAATGGGCACGACTAGGTCGCACGAACTTGCGATTGTATTCTAAATACGATATCAAAATCTAAAGGCTGAGTTAAAGGTTTTGTTTTTGATTAGCTCTTCATAATATATTTTGTGGTACAGGGTTGCCAACTACACATTAATTGTGGAAATTGAATTAAATCACGCAAAATAATGAAAAAATTAAATTAAATATTCCAAAGGTTTCAAGCAAAAATCTAAAAACGACATTCTTTTGCAATTGCTAATACATATGTATTATGAAAATTTAATCGAAATCGTTATAGCAGTTTTCTCAAAAAACTGTTTTTTATTCTTCACCTTTTTTGAAAAACTGTTTTTTTTAGAAGTAAAGTATGCAAAGTTTAAGATCTTGATAGAAGTTGTTTTGACAAAAAATTGAAAAACAAAAAAGTTATAGTTTTGAAGTTATTTCCAAAAATCAAAATTTTTAAAAAAAAATTTATAAAAATTTCCAGAACTAAACTTTTTTAAATATTGATATGCCGTCTTTCTTTAACAGTTTACGACTTCTTAAATCCAAAGTTTCGTCAAGATCATGTTAGCCATTAACGAGAAAGTCGGTTTTGAAAAAAACGGTACTATGGGGGGTACCGTTTTTAGCCTTTTTAGAAAAAAATTTTTTACATCATAAGAAAAAAAATCCAAAATTAAGCCCTCACACAAAATTTTATCGAAATCGTTGGAGCCGTTTTTAAGAAAAATAAGTATTATCACTATCGGTTGTATGGCAGGTACCGTTATTTCAAGACCTAGAGACTCAATTCCAAAAACCCCTCTGTAGGCTGCTCCACAGACCCTAACTGCAAATTTTGTAGAAAATCGGTCCATTGGTTCAGGTTGTAGATCCATATATAGACAGACAGACAGACAGACAGAATTGCAGGACCCACTTTTTTCGTATTCTCTATCATCGTAATGTCATGTTTGATTGTTATCTCAAAATTTTTTTTCTGCACGATTGCAAGACTTGCCTTATAGTACCTATACCTATAATCGCAAGTAAAAAAGTGGGTAGTGCGACTAAAAAATGAATCTCTATACTTAACTGTACGACCAAAGTTGAGATCAAGGTAAAACTGATGAACTTTCCTAGCGAGGCGGGTGTTGCGGTTAAACTGTTTCAGGGAAGAAATGCAACTGGCTATTTCACTAGAGCACTGTTTGAGAAAATAGCGATAAAAGAGAGTGAGATAGGTAACTTTTTGACGATGTTCGAGAGAATCGATCAATTCTACTACTGAACTATCACCTTTCAGTCTTAACGTTCTGTTTTGTATCCTATCAAGTAGGCCCAAAGATGTTAGAGGAGCACCTGACCAGATATAGGAGTTACTCTAGATTTGGACGGGTGTAGGCTTTATAAATTGTAGCCAAATCAGAAGGGGTGAAGAGTTTTCTGAATGTTTCAAAAAACCTAAGCACTTTGCAGTATTTTTGGCGACTTTCCAACGAATATCATCGTTTACACACATACCAAGACAGCCAGAGGAATAATGCACTTGTATTCTAAAAAGCGGCTTGTTTTGCAATGTTCAATATTCTAAGAAATGTAATTTGAATTGAATCAGTAAATTAAATTTTTTTCTTAAACACTTTGCCACGTGAAAAAAGCATCAATTTGGGAAAACACGCATGAAAGGTAAAAATTAGAAATTTAGTCCGATCCCAGAAGCTCTATATGAAGTTGAATAGATAGTATCGGGTTTTGAAGTTTTTTGAGAATGTCAACCGAACACATTCCCATTGATAAGAATGATGTTATTCCTCATCTCAACAAGTAAGTCACCCAAAATCCTCGCTTTATCTCCAAGACATTGTAATCTTTTCACTTATGTAGGTACTTCGTCCTTCGTGTTTCGTAATCAATGGGACCTACGCAAAAGGTAGACCTTCAGCATCGTTTACTACTTTAATTTTTAATGTACGACACGACCATTTCTTTCCAACTCCGTGAGGTATTTATATTAAAGCATATGACCTTAGCAGTTTTAATATCAGCAGAATCATTTTTATTCAATGAGACGAAGTGAGACGAAAAAAGACAGAGGCATCATAAAAAACATTCGTCTGTTTTCCCAGACCAACAAAAGATTTTTGCAAAGAGTCGCAAATTCAAACTTAAATAATATTTGCAAACTTTGGAAACAGAAAAGAAATGCAAAATGAAATTGCACTCAAATTACCTACTTATTAGTTTTTTTTAAAGGCATGCTATAGAGAAAAGTGACGCTAAGTGTCGATGGGATTTTAGACTACAAACTCTCTTTTTGCATAAGCATAAAAAGTAAACAAATCGCCCGATAAAACGTATTTCTTGAACACTAACATAAACAAAATAATGGTAAACTGAAATTTTCTGAACCAATTAAAGTTTCCAGATGGTCAATACCACACCCTTCAGACAGTACGAAACTTAAATTAATTTCCACTTCACTTTCAAGTCAAGGTGTTGACTCATTCATATCTAGGTCAAACTATCATGGGAATCCTAACCACACAAACAAAAAGGGGTTTTAATGTACATCAAACATAAACAGCTGGTAAAACTTCTAAGCACAAGGTGTTGTCTTAATCTTCTTGACACTTATTCGTTGTTGTTGACATCCAAAAGCTTTTGAGCCGAAGTCAAGCTTTTTTTCACAACAGGTGAACTTGTCAAAGAGAACTCCGCGCAAGAGAAATTTGTATCTCAAGACGAGCTTCACAGATCAAGCCACATTTTAAAAGTTTTCCCCAAGTAAGAGCCACCATTGTCATCTTCACCTTAGAAGTGTTCGCTTGTGCTTTGTTTCTGTGGTTCTTTGAAAGTATCCGTGTAGCGACCGCACCTAAAACTTGATTTGAATAGCAACAAAAAAGTGCCACAAAACGTGGAAAATGTATTTATTATTGACGAGTGCTAGTAAAACTCATTATTACCTCTGTTTGTGATGTTTAAATTGTGATTTTAGCTTAAAATTTCGATCTTTCATTATTTGATAATCTGTAGATACACACCTGTAAATGACTGATGTGTGTGCTAGCTTTGTTCTCTTAAAGCAGTTTCTCTATTATACCAACCAAACTAGGTACTCAGGTTCAGTGCAAAACGAAACAAAAACCAAAATCCGTTTCTTGATAAATTTAAAGCCCATTAATTTACTGCCAGTTTTAAGAAGTTCATACCTGCAGTTAATGCTCGAGTGATTTTAATAGATGCGATCGCGAAAGACACGTTTCAGCGCATAAAACCCCAACTTCACGCGTGCGGGACAGTACCATTCCGATTCCACTCAAAGTTCCACAAACTTTTTTAAAAACAAAACTTTACAAGAAACATAATATATCGTTGTTGTTGTGTGTGGCACATTCTACACGTGTGCTCCGCACCTATACCACCACATCCATACCTGCATTCAAAAGTATCTAACTATCTATCTATTGGCATTCAAAGACCAAATCGAGGGAGTTCAATGCACACTCTTTCTGTAGCTTTTCATTCACGTAACATTGCTTCGTTTGCTCATAGTTTTTCGTGACTACGCGCCGCGCCGTTCCGTCCAACACACTCTATAGCCCGCGCACACCTACAGTGTAGTGTGTGACTATAGGCTTTGGTGTTTGTATTTCGGTTTTCCGAGTTTTTACAGTTGTACTTTGTTTAGTTCTTCATAACGGTTCTTTGAGTGTAGATGCATTCTTCTTCTAGACATACCTGTTTTTGGTCGTTTTTGTTCGAACTGATTAGCCTATAATCGTGACGGTTTCAGTTGAGAGGATACTCCCTCCCTCACACAATAAGTGCTCGTGTTTAAAGATTTCTCGCTATGAAAGTTTATTTACTTTTAAGCCTGAATGTTTAGTTTGCATAAAATTGTTAAACAATAGTGTCAAGTGAATATGTCATAAGCGGAAACCAATGATTTCCCATCGACGAAACAAGTGAATATGACAAGTCTGAGAATGAGTAATTGGAGCTGTGGGCGCCCCCACTTCATTGTGATATTTTTTTTAATATATACGCTGTGTCCAAGTGCGATATTGGCTCAAAAAGGTAGAGATAGTGCATTAAGTGAAAACGAAATAGATATTGACGGGGATATACCTCAGGAAACACTTAACCGTCCTGTAACGCAACTTCATGGAGGCGAAATTATTGGCGAACGGATACTGCGAGCGGTTGAGAGTCCTTATGTTGTAACAGAGGACATTGAAGTTACAAACGGAGCCAAGCTTACTATAGAGCCAGGAGTGACCATAGAATTCGCGCCATCCACTGGAATAACTGTGCGAGGTGTCATTCATGCCGTAGTAAGTATTGTTATACATTTCGCAACCCTTTGTTAGTGCTGGTAATTCACCTGTAGAAAATTTCGCTATCTTATCGCACCTGTTAAAGCAAAAGATTAAACTACCGCTGATAGTAAGCACACACAGGCAAACAAATTCGTCAGCAGTGAGTCTGTAAGTAGGTTGCGTCATCGTCATCTCTATACTTTTCTGTTTCTTGGGAGAATCGAAGAATGTTTTCCATTGTTATATGAGATTCAAAATAAAGTAAAGGAATTTTTAGCATTGTTGATGGTATTTTGATGTCAGAGGAGGGTAGTATATCTGATGGAATTAGGGCAAGTGACATCATATTAAAAAGGCAAATCGATAATTTACGAAAACACAACAAGCAACCCCAATGTAGGTAGTGAATGAGCGAGTATATTGTAGATTCACACAATAAATTATGAAAGAACCGGCCAGTGTGGGATTAAAGTATGGGGTTACCAACCCTGATGGTATCCTTTTACAAATTACAATACACTATATGTAATATAAATAAGCACTAACGTCTTGTATGTGTATGTGTGTTTTACACAAAAGTTGCTATAAAAGAAAAATCTGAAGGAATTGTAACTCTAAAAAATATGAGTGCGTGAATCGACATTGGTGTGGGAAACGTAAGTTTACACCTTCCTGAGACAAAAAAAGGGTAAAACTATAGTACTTCAAACATGATTAGCGCCTGTTAAAGACTTCAATAGTGAAGATTAATGGCAAATAAGAAGATGTGTCAGTTCTCCGCAGACTTTCCACCAGAACTAGCCGTTTATGTTCGGCTATGAAAGATAGAGGTTGTGAGTATGTATGGACTGAAAAAACTCTCAACCAGAGTAGCGTTTTATTCTGTATGCGGTCGTCAAAAACTATGATCATTTATAAGGATTTTGAGCTTGGCTATCAACAACCTTTTTCCTAAACTAGAATTTGTTGACTGGAAATCGGCTTTATTCAACCATCATAAACCTGCCTGCTTGCAGGGAATACGAGATGGACCGAATTGTCAATATAATGTCAACTGTTCCTTATAGCTATTTGTTCGAATCCTAACTAATGTTATAAATGTGAAAGTAACTCTATCTGTCCGTCTTTCTATGTTACCGTCTCCCGCCCAAACAATTGAACCGATTTAAATGAAATTTTGTACAGAAAAAGTCTAGAACTTAAGAATGGACATATGCTATACATATTATCCCTATATATTCCCAAGGGGAAGGGAACGTAAGAGTCACTACTCCACACGGACGATGTCGCGGGAACTTCTAGTTGATAATAAATAGCAAATGAATACTTGATAGATCTTTCTGAAAATTTTCTTCGAGATTGGCTAGGACAGGGCAGTGGCACAGAAGATGTCAAACTTCCAATTTTTGTAGCTAATCTCTGCAGCTTCGCAGTAGTGGCTGTTGTAAAAGCTACTCATACTTGCTGTATGCTCTCTAATCGTCCAGTATTAGGTAGTTACGGTATGATTCTGGCTATGGTCCCTGTTTTTCCACGGGTATCGCCTTTCGCGAGGAATTGGCTAGTCCTCCGAAAGTAAATTCATTGCCATTCATTGCAGAGAATTGTAGGTCCCTTCCATTCCCTCAATAGGCATGGTTGTGAAAAAAGAGCTAGGCTCTGGGGCTCCGCGCTCTGTTGAGACACCCTATTTCTTATTTATTTTTATTAACGTTATCATAATAAAATAGTAAATAGTTCCAATGGACATAAATCTCTAGTTTCTAGAACGTTTTTACGGCATAAAATCAGTACGGAATCCGTTCGAAAATAAGAACACACTTTTTGAATCCGTACGGATTGAATTTCTTTTTTCGTTCTAAATCTGTTCAAAAATCAGAACAGCCATGTTGGTATGTCTGATTTGATCTTGCATTTGAACACATTTAATCGTATTTAGTCATAGGTAGGCAATGTCTTTTGAAATGTTCTGAAGTTTGGTAAACTTTTCCATCTATGAATGGTTCTATAAAAATTCTGTGAGGAAACATTTGTCTTCACAACACCAAATGACATGCTCACCGCTGTGAACGGCTGATCCTTTCATCTACTATTTCATTACCATATAAACCACTGGCACAGTATCCAAGAATCCACAGAAGAGTGACATTAAGGTTGTGGTACGTCAGGACTTAAATTGAGTAAGAATCATATATGTATACGCCATATAACGTTTTCTTTGATTGTAAATTTCTTAAAGCAGAAAAACAAAAGTAGTCAAGGTATTCAATCGTTTGTGCCCACCATTTGTTGTCAATCAAACAGACGATTGCATTCGATACCATTGAAAAAAGCACCAATTAATCCAAATACAAAATTGAATTGTGGTTTCCTTTCGACCCCAAAAATTTGATATTTGTTTAAATAAAACGTTTATGGGAATTATTTTGTCAAATCCGAAACAAAAAAATTCTTGTCAAAGAAACAGAAGTTCCTAACTGAAATAACTCTGCATTTAATTTCTGTGCTGGCGTTGTTTGTGGTATTTAAAACGACCATTAAGAATACAAAACCCTTAACAACGAGCTTCCTCAAAAAATAATATCATAGTGCATTGTGTTGGAAAATCCATACATATATTGTCAAGCGTTCAATTTAGATGATTATATTTATGAGGTTTATCTGCATATTGTCAAGCAATACTGTTATGGATATTTGTTTCTAAAATTACTTAAAATTTTCAATAAATTAAAAAGTTACACGCCAAGTGCACCTTCCTCTTTCTCTTTTCAATAAGGAACATTTTTGTGTTTGTTTTTTCTCTCTGAATTTTATTGATCCATTCTTGGCGCCAAATTTTCTCCTCTAAGATACCTAGATACATAAATACATACATACAAAACATATTGTTTGACGAAGAATTCACACATTAATCTTTAGATTTCAAATGAAAACTTTAAGAAATGCAGAGAGTACAAACATGGTAGCAGTTTGGCCGCTAATTTACATGGAACAACAATTTTAGATTTCTGAAATTTGAATTTCGAACTCTCACATAAAAGCAGACATCCCAAATCTAGTTATTAAAGAATTAAAATTAAAAAATAGTTACAAATTTAAAAACTGAAACATTCACCAAAATGTATGAAATTGTAAAAGTGAATCGTTCAATCACTGAAAGTGAAGTTACTGGAAGCAATCTTTTGACGATATTGTTTTACGAAAAACGATTGGACGATAATCGGTTTTCAAATGTTACGATAAGAGCCTTGTTTTTTCGTGAAATCCAAAACAACCTTTTTTCGTACGATAAAAGCGACACGAAAGAAAATTTGTGTGTCGGGCTGTAGGAGAAAATAGAAGTCAAGCAATTGCAATGATAAGAAAAACGAATTTTCATCAGTAAATTAAAAAAAACTCACTTTTTCAGACAAGAATAACTGTCCATGGCGATTTATGTACACACGAGTATATTACAAAACAGGTCGCTTTCAAACATGCAAAGAAATTCATTTGACTCGTTTCCCTGATCGCTTTATTGACTCCAAAAGGAGGAAATAGTAAAATAAAGTAAAGTATGAGCCTGAGCAAACAATGAAATTCCCATTCACCTTTCAAACCCCACCTTACAATGCTCACCAGTCAGTCACACAGGGGAGTAACTGAAGTATATTGTTGAATATAAACACAATAAAAATGCACTCAATTTTCTACCAGAAAGGTAAAATGTTTTCACATCGACAGAAGTATAAAGCAATCTGAAAATATAGGAAAATAAACTGGAACCAATTTTGAAGACAACTTCTTTCTCATTAGTGCTAATTAAACAAAACGCATACTTTAAAAATAGGGCCTACACAACAGATGTTGCCCATTCACAATTAGGAACCCAAGAAGTTTAAAAAGTGATTCAGTCCCAGCCATAGCTAACTGTGCAAACTACAACAGAATCTAATTGAAATTGAATGAGTAAACTGACCTAATGGTCTTTGGGTCGAGGCTTCTTAATTGACATTTTTCCCTTTGATTCCATACGCTTGTAGATTGAATTATCTTATCCAAGACAGAATTTTTTTTGTATAGGGATTTTTCTTTAAGTAGTCTAGAGAGTGGAGCTAAAAATTATTACTTTATGGGTTTTTGGTTATTTTTTAGGGTACTTCAACAAGAAGGATTACGTTGACATCCCGTGATAGCTCAAACAGAGTTTTTCCCGATCCTGAAGAATTAGGCGCCCGGTTGGTAGACGGACCAACGCCACTAGAAGGCAGACTGCAAATATTTCATAAGGGACACTGGCGTTCGGTGTGCACTAATTCAAGAAAGTATGTTTTGTAATTTCATTTGAATGATTTTTTTTTTCACTTTTGTTTTGTTTTTATTGATCTTAAAATAGTTAACTGTTATTTTTCTATTGTTTTATTTGTAAATTTACTTTGTTATTTCTTAAGTAACCTAAAAATTGTACCTCTTATACTAAGTATTATCTAAAAAACATTATGTTTTACTGTACTTATGTTTAAAATAAATTTACTAATTTATTTAGTAATTACTAATTACTAATTATTTTATATATGATTACCTTTAGTTGGACAGAAATGGATTATGAAACAACATGTCGTCAAATGGGATTTCGAGGAGGGAGATTTTGGAATTGGATGGAAAGATCCGCCAAGAAAGCACCACGTTTGTTGTACGAAGAGCCAAATTGTTTGGGTAGTGAATCATCCCTATTTGACTGTTCCTGGTTAACAAGGCAGCTTGGCTCTGGAGTTTGTGACTATCATAGTGACATAGGGGTGCAATGTCTGCCGGTGCATGCAAGTGCCATCGGTCATTGGAGAGGTTTGCGATTTGAAAATGCACCAGTAGCAAAATCGTTAGGACTTGACAACACAATTTACACGGCCGTCTCTCAATCAAGTCTGAAATATGTCGACATAATTAAAGCGGGTTACGGAAGAGGGGGTGATGCTAAGTCTGCTCTTGAAGTCCTTGGTTTACCACCAGAAATGGAACATTTAGTAATCAATCACTCGGCTTACACAGGGATAAACACTACTTTGCCTGATGGTGGATTCAGCATGAAGAACATCACCGTAAGAAATAGTAATGGTATTGGGGTGTTTGTCAACTCAAGTTACGGTTCTGTGAGAATGGAAGGTTGTGTAATAGTAGATAACGCAGCAGATGGCATCAAATACGTGGGTCATGATCTCCGACCAGACTTACGAACAGATAGAGCCACAATTCATGATTTCTGCACTCTTCCAACAACATCAGGCCAAACTTTTCCAATAAGCCTTTCCTTACATCAGAAGTTTTATGCAGGTGCAGCGAAAGAATGTGGAAAGTACTTCTTTACCCATCCAGGATATGTTCTGACTGTACATTTTGACTACTTCACTGTTGCACGAAATGAGTCAGCTACAATGACAATATTTGACGGGTCTTCTCCAGGTGATCGTGTTTTGACGACATGGAACTTTAGAAACAACACTCGCCATCAAGCTGTAACCAGCACTAAGGATAAGTTGTACATTCAGTTCAAAGCTGATATGCGATCAGAGGTCTTAGGATTTATTCGGTTAACCACTGGTTTCACTAGGACTTATGATTTAAAAGTAGTCGACTCTGTGGTGGAAGATAACTCTGGGCGAGGCATTGCCATTGATAACATCCGCTCGCAGCTTCAGATACACGGAACTGTCGTTTCGAATAACGGCCATGTGTCGGGTGTTCACGTGACCAGTGGGGCTGGAGATGTCAACATAACTCAAAGTAACATTAATTTCAATAAAGGCGATGGAGTGAACATCACGTATTATGGTGGAAACCGAAACATTTCAAGGAGTTCAATTGGATCAAACAAAGGTTACGGATTTGCGGTCTGGCTTAACGACACAAAGGAAATCGATCGCAAGGAGTTTATTCCTTTAAATCAAACGACAACGGTTGAGTACAGTGAAGTTTATAACAACTTAGAAACCGGTATCCATCACGGTAATTTCTGTAATCCGCTCTGGGTCAACATCACCGGAAATCACTTTAATTCCAGCAAGCTTGATGACGTTCATGTACACAGTTGTTGGTTTCCCCTGCAAATTCCCTCCAGTGACGTTCTCAAACTTCAAATCGGCCATAATCTCTTCGAGAACAGTCAACGGAATTCGATTATTCTGAGTCCTGCTCTGAATCTAATTGGACGAATTGAGTACAATCAATTTCGATACGGATCCTATGGTTCATTATTTATCAAAAATAAGCCATGGGATGAGTTCAATGAGTTGCCGGTTCGTCTCATTGTTCAAAATAACTATTTCATGCGAAACAAAGGCGTTTACGTGGTGTCTTTGGGCCTATCTCCATATAGCGACAAAAGTGTTCAGTCATTGCTTTTCACACGAAATTTCGTCCGCGAAAATAAGATTCGAGAGCCATTTGGCCCAGCTGCCCTCGATGCTGGGGAAAAGAAATTAAACCCGCGCTCACGTGTATCAGCACCAATTGTGATCTCATCGAGCAACGTTGATGTCTTTCGCAACATTATTTCCAACTATGACTCGCAGTATGAGATCGGTTCTCAGCTCTGTGATCAAAGCCAGATTATAAACGCCACTTATAATTGGCTTGGCTATACTGACGAGTTCAAGATTTACGAACGACTCTTTCATCGCAACGATCGGTACAACTTGGCAAAAATTCAATATCTTCCGTATTTGTTGCATAATTCTAATCCCGGAAGCACCACGATCATATCCATAGCCACGTTCGTGCATAAGTTTTTCAACGAAGGCTCTGACTTGGTTGGGGGCGAGGTTGATGGTCAGGAAATGATTCCCGCTGGAACTTACAGAGTCAATCGGGATATAAATATTCGTCCTGGAGGAAAATTGATTTTGCAGCCAGATGTGACGTTGAAATTCGATCCTAGTGTTGGGATGATGGTGGCAGGAAAGCTGGAAGCAAGAGGCAGGAGGCCAGATGACATTCTGTTCACTTTAAAACGAGAAACTTTGATGCCACCTACAACAAATGATACAGTTGACGTCAACGGAGAGGACGTAGAAGCCATAGACATGGAAACCGAGTCGATCATGAAGAAAGAAGATCTAACAGACATTCCAGTTCGGCTTCTTGGTGGTTCTGGAGAAAACGAAGGACGTCTGCAAATATTCCTCGACGATCGATGGGGAACTGTCTGTGACTACGGCTGGAACATAATTAACGCAGCGTTGGTATGCCACCATCTCGGGTATACTCTCAATCCACTAGACTGGAGGCTGCATCCCTCGCAAATGCCGGGAGTCGGCACAACTGAGGATGTAATAGTTTCCAACATACAATGCACGGAGCATGACATAGATATTACCAAATGCCGTTCAGAAAGAATATCCCGGGGAGAGTTTGAAAACTCCTGCTCACACAATAACGATGTTGGAGTGCGTTGTCATGAAGGAGGTTGGGCAGGCTTGAGATTTAGTATGCTGGCTGAACGAGCAGACCTTCAGTATCTTACTGTAGAGAAAGCCGGACTGTTCGACTACAAAACAAATACTTTCAAGCCCGCTGTTCAAATGGATTTTGCCAGGCACAATTTAGAAAATGTCCGCATAGTGGACAATTTGAATGACGGCCTTGGTGTGATTTATTCAGATGTTTTTGGAGGAAAATCAATCAACAACATCAAAAACAGCGAATTCACCAACAACAAAGGTGATGGAATCAGTTTGAAGCAGCTGGGCTTGCGCATACATGGTTCAGTCATAAAGGACAACCTTGGAAGTGGCATTTCGCACGACCCAGTTGTGTCAGCGGTAGACCAAAGGGAGCTCGGAGGATGGTTCATAATGGCACCGGACTTTAACACATTTGATACCGACTACGAACCAGTATTTCTTCCTAAACATGACTTCAATTTCGATCTAGGAACATGGCAGACAAAGTATATCATTACAGAAAAACATTCCGGTGATAGTTTGAGCAGAAAAATGGCCATTCGGTGTCAGCCTGGCTATGTTATGGGTATTCAACTTCTTAACCCAATCGAAAATCGATCTACGGAACGAATATCGATCCTAGATTCTCAGACAGAGAACGATCGTTCGAGCTTGTGGGAAATCAAACGTGATCTGAGCGTGTTCCCAGTTACCAGCAGCAGTTATGGAATCATACTCTACTATGAAAGTGGACAAAATGCATTAGGCGGAGCTGTCATCATGCTGTCAACTTTAACAGCACCTATACAGGACATTCGTAACCGTGTAGCGAGTGGTCCAACTCCGTCACTGACCATTCGTTCGACCAAGATTCAGAAAAACGCGAGAGCCATCTCGGCATTCTACTACAATCGATATTTCGGTCAAAATGGAGAGCACTATCTTCGAAAAGCCAATGAGTCCATTAAAATTTCGAATTCCGAAATAAGTTCTAATGATGGCGAAGCACTTCTTGTTAAAGCACCATTTTGGGATGTGCACTCCAGTAACATTTCCGAGGTGACTATTCATATTAACAACACTTTGATATTCCAAAACGGGTTAGGCATTCGCCATGTCTCAAAGGATTTACGTTCTTCCAACAATCTCTTCCACTATGCTTTGCAAGACAACACCATTGAATCAAATCTTCACGGTGGACTGGACATATCTCTGCCATACGTGTGGCAATATAATGAGAATTTTACCCACAGCATCTTCCTTGGAAACAATACCTGGCGCAGAAATAGAGATTTTACCATCGCTGTAAAAGGCCACTTTGCCTCAGTCAATTTTTCATCCAACTTTTTTCTGGACAACGACTGTCGAAAGGGACTTATTGCCTTGGATGGCATGGAAAAAAAGCTGAAATTCGACTACAATCGAATGGAGAACAACAATGGTAAATTCATCTTAGAAATAAAGGCGGACAGTCTCAGTGAGATTATCGGTGAAGTACCGGCTATTTTTGAATACAACACAATTACGAACAATCATTACGATCCTGTTGCAAGCTACCGAACCTCAATAATGAGATCCCAAATAAGGACTTTGAAACAAGAGCAAAGAACTTTGCCAAAAACATCTGTGATACGATTTGATGGTGTTCAGAGAGTCAACATACACAGAAATCTAATCGCACAGAACTCCATGGATTATGACCTTGTCGCTGGTGTAAGATCCGCCAGACTAAACAACTTTTTGTATGCAATGGAGAACTGGTGGGGTTCATCTGATCCAGCTTATATTCGTTCGAGAATTTTCGACTTTGATAATTGGAACAATCACGCAGAAGTCGTCTTCCAGCCATACCTAATAGAGAATTCGTTCGATGCTAGTGTATCAGTGGACACCAATACAAATCATGGCAAGGAACTTAATGCCGACTCAGAGAAGATAGGAGGACGGATATCGAAGGACTTGTCATTAAAGAAGCGTCCTGAACCGTACAGAGTCACGTCCGACATCACTATAATGCCCGATGTTACACTGACGATTCAGTTTGGAACAGTGTTAGAATTCGAGCCGAATGTTGGAATCTTAGTCTTGGGCACTCTCAATGCAATCGGATATAAAGATTCGCAGATTGTGATGAAACCACGGCCAGCAAAAACTCATGAGTCATATACAATGCTTAACAAACGGTCGTTGGAAAATCTAGTATCGCATGATTCCATAAGGTTATGTACAGCTAGGAACTGCTCATCCAGGGCTCATGAAGATGAATTATATTCAGTGCACGAAGGTTTTCTGGAGTATTTCAATCACACCACCCTTCAATGGGTTCCGATATGCGACAAAAGATTCACAGAGAGAAATGCTCAGGTTGTTTGTCGCGAATTGGGCTTTGATCCACTTAACGTATATTACGGCCACGATAGACGAATTGAGTTTCACACAAACTCTTTGACCAGAATCTGGTCCTGGATACAGCCACTAGAGTGTAAGGGAGACGAAAACAGATTGGAGGACTGTACAGAACGATTAAACGGACAGCTTTACGGAAGACTCCATGAGTGTCACTGGAACGATGAATTCGTTTTTGTGAGTTGTTATGGCAATATGGAGACCGATGATTCTACATATTGGGGTGGTATCCGATTCGCCCACTCCGACTTCGAACAGAATTTATACGAAAACCGTGTCCACGACATACGTACTCATGGATTGGTGTCGTCAAGGGAGAGTCGACTAGAGTATGTACGATTGGAAAATGCTGGAATTTTACACAACGAAAAATCATCGGCTATTCAGGCCATCTTCAAAAACCCCAAGATCACTTCGGTGACTATCGTTAACTCGGCACATCACGGCATCAATCTTATATCGCCGAGTGGATCAGTTAACTTAAACTTTATTCACATTAACAATACATTCGGAAACGGCTTGAACATAATATCTTTGACAGGCGAGGGAAGAGAAAGCGATCTCTCTAGTTTTGTTCCACTAAAGTCCTTGGATCTATCCTATAATCTATACTCACTTGTCGACATATGTGACCCCAATAAAGTAATAACTGTAGAAGAACGCATTTTGTTGTACTACAAGTATGACAACAACCCAGTGAACTGTGTAAAAATCTTCAACGCGGTGTATCGTGCAAAGCCAGTCGGCTTCCGTTTACTGCAGTCAAATTTGTTTAATCATTCCAAGGAGTATGGAAGACCCGATACTATTCAGTTGTATGATGGCGATATCTATAATATTTCATCCAAGTTCCTTGGGCAGGTTGAAGCTGATTCGTCAAATCAAAACTCGTTTTTCAAGACCACAGGCCCGACTTTAAGCATTCGTTTAATTGCAAGTGGTGCACCTGAGACGCATGGCTTCATTGCGGAAGTTGTTACTGTGCCAATATCTGCCATTGGACTAAGTAAGTTTTAGGTTCATAATGCGCTTGGAAGATTTCATTATTGATTTGTTCTATTTTAGATCGGGATGCTCAGCATAATTTGACCTATTCACAAATAAGCGGCACGACAAAATCAGCAGTCACTTATGCATCGGCAGGAGAAGTTTCACCCACATTCACTTTGGCTTCGAACAAATTCAAAAATAACTGCCGCCAACTTTATGGGAATTTTTCCACATGTGAGTCTGCATTGAGTGTAGACGTTCAAAACATGCAATCTTTCTTCTTTACGGTAATTTATTTAACTTTTGAAGACTTTTTGAGATTCAAAAAATCTATCTATGCTATACTTTCAGAACAATCTCGTTCAAGGAAATCAAGGAGGTCTTTTTATTCGAGCCGATTCCCGAGGTACAGCAACATCACTGAAGGGTTACATTCAGCACAATCTCTTCATCAAAAATAAAAACCGGCCAACAGTACATATTGAAGCCAGACAATCTTCACCATACCAGGAAGTTATTCTCTACAGAAACTATATTGCTCAGAACGATGCCCGATACCACGACGTTATACGGTTGCGACAAGTGATTTCTAATTTTACTTACAACTATGTACACAGCAACGCTGGCAGCAGAATCATGGAAATATCTGGATTCAACAAGGTCCGACTCCCCATCTATCAGACCACAGCCCATAATGGGTTCTATGAGTATGAAATTATAAATTTAGCACTGTAATTTGTCTGAATGTAAACTCTTCTTTTTTTTAGAAATGTTGCTACAAGCTATCAGGGAAGAGCAACCATCGTTGCGGGTACTGCTGGTCAACAATATGTGGATAACATTTTTCAGAATTTTGAAAATGATTACGAAATGATAACTGTGAACAATTCCAAGTATGTTGAAAGAACAAACTTCGAGTATATTTCCGAATTCTTTTTCTTCCCCTTTGTAGAACTGATAGAATTTTTTTCTTTTTATATTTTCTTTCACTTTCGCCCTTTTCAATTCCGATGCATGTGATCAACACCCACTGAACTTTTTTAATAATTATAAAAAAATAAAAGCTATGATATGCAGTATTGGAACAGGTAAGGTTTTTTCTAAATTCTGTAAGAAAAACACAGTTTAATGCATGTTATTTAAGTTTGGGTCTATATTTTTTTTCAAAATGAATGCTTGCGTATCGTATACATTTAAAAAACAGAGAATGGCATAAGTAACAGTAATCTTATTTGAATACACCTAAATGAGGTTTATGAAACGAATAAAGCTCAGCAGTAAAGACATCGTCGTGCTCGTGTCGTAATGGTAAGCATGTCTACCTATTACGCGGAAGGTTTGTGGTTAGAATCCCTTTCGCGAGGCATTGATTTGTCACTGCTGATAAAATTATTAAGTTCTAAATATATGTTGCAAAACATTCATTACGAAGACGTTTTTAGTCCTTTCTATTTGGCATACGTAGTCCGAAACATTTACAACGGACCTTTTGATACAGGGGTGAATAACAAAAAAGAATTTACCGTGCAGCAATCAATTTCAATGAAATTGACTATAAGATCAGTTCTTTATGTCCTTTTTGTCTCTTGCTGAGCTTCAAACTGCGGCTCATATGTATCAAAAATAAAATTAATGTGCGTTTATATTAGAACGACTCCTTTCTTTTATCTGGGGCCGAATTACCGCACACGTGATCGAGTAATACGTGACTGAATTATGCATTACTTACATTACAATTTGACATTCTTTTATCAGTATTTTGAACGAATAGAAGTCAATAAATGAACAGCAGACTGATGGTGTGTAATATAGAGCGAATTTTGAAAGGAACATAGTACTCACTCACTCACTCGATCACTGATGCGGTAAATCGATCCTTGAAGTTCCAATCCAGACTTAAAAGTTGATAGGGTAGGAAAGAAAGTTCCTGGCCAAATCCCAGCCCACGATATCAATATGTACTGGTGGCTCATTGAACTTTTTGGTTTCCATAAGAATAAAATGGAGAATATTCATCACTAGATGCTTTCGTCAAAATCTCGTCAATATTTTATGCTGTTTCAAGTGAGTATAGTCCCGTTCACTTATGCTCATTTTTTCGCGTGATGCAGACCGAAACGTCAAGTGATGCGCCCTTTCCCAAATTATTCTTATGGAAGACAGAAAGTTCAAAGAACTACCAGTAAATATAAAAATTATGAGCTGGAATTTAGGCAGGACTTTTCTTTCCTGCCATATCACTGAACAAACCAGTGACGAGATTTAGCTAATTTCACTTTCCAGGGAGTGAGTGAGTACTGAGTAGAGTCACTGCTGAAATGCTAACTCAGATTACTCTTCTGACTTTAGCTTAATCGATTTTCAATGGAAAATAACTCACTTCACTCAATATCGGGAAAGTGAAATTAGCTAAATTTCGGCACAGTTTTTAAGACAACGAAATAAAATGAGAATCATCATAGTATGTAAATACTATGTTTATAAAAATACACCCTGAGGACACATTAATTTAAGTTCAAAAACTTATATCTAATCTAATTGGCATGTATAATGTCCTATCACTAAGTATAACAAAGTTTTTTGAAAGAGATTGATACAATACAGTTTAACGATCTTAGATATTAAGTTCCAATTGACAAGCTTTTCTAATTACTTTAAAAAGGTTGTAGTTGAAGATTTTGTGTTTCATACTTCCCAAAACCTTACACATAATAATTTTGTAATTTGTTTAGCCTAAGTGAGTAAATCGTTTTGTAGTAAGAACTTCTTTTTTTTTTTAATTAGCACGATCGAACTTTGGAAATCGAAAGTAGATGCACGACATAACTACTGGAGCTTTAACGAAACTATTTCCGTTCAATCCCGAATCCGTGATAAATCAGGTTCATTTAAACAATCAATATAAATCTGACAAATATAATGTATACTTTAAAAATAAAATCAGATGATCCATACTTGTTGGAAGTGGAAGCGGTTCCTTTCCAAATGAATAACCAAACGATCCTCGATGGAAAATGTCCACCAGGTTGGACATTAGTAATGGACACGTGCTTTATCTACATTGGTGCTCCAATGCCATTCAGAGAAGCCAGAGACTTCTGCCGCTCCGACAATGCATCTATGCCATTTATTCGCACTGATAGCGCAACTTTGTGGGCGTATCTTCAGAGCCAAATGCAGCACTTAAAGTTAGTACTGATTGAATAATTTATTTTAGATTAAAATTAAATTTTCGTCTCCTTAGATATCCTGAAAAAGTTTGGGTCCAAGACTACAACCACATCGATAAGTGTACGAGTTTCATATTCCGAGGCGTCGAAGTAGAAGAATGTGGAGAAGAACTTGGATTCATATGTGAAATAGATCCAAAGGTATTTTGAAACGCTTACTATTCGAAACGTTAACATTGCTTTCCAATCCTTCATTTAAGGTTGTTATTGATCCATTATCCTGGAGAGCTGATATCTTCGCGATAAGCATTATTTCTGCATTTATTTTGGCTATTATCTTATTGATCCTTGTGGCAGTTTGTTGGTACGCTAAATCCAAACACAGACACGTTCAACGTTTACAAAGAAGAAACAGCATACGGCAGAGCTTAAGGAGTTTGAATGGTATTGATCCTCAAGGGTCACTACGTCGAAGGAATTTTGTATGAATTTTATTTTTGTTTTATTTTGTTGTTTTTGATTTGTTATTTATTTCTTCAATTATTATTATTATTTATTTTTTTTTTGTTTTGCGAAATAGAACGTGTCATCATCGACAGCTACGCTTACAAGAAACCTAGCTCCAGATTACAAGAAGATGGAATCAAACGGATCGATTGATTCAATGGACAAAAGTGTTTTGAGTTCGACTGCTAGTTTTGATACGTATGAAGGACCAAGTGTGAGTGGTAAAGAGTTTTTCAATGAAAAAAGCGATGCTCATAAGCCTCACACTAAATATGTAGAGTATGCCAATCAGAGCTCATTGAAAGCAGCTCCATCAGCACATGGTAACGAGCCCCGAGTAGCAACAATCGGAGCATCTAGAGGCCACAATAAGGTTGTTTATGCTCCGGGCCCCGAGCGCTTCGAACTCTCATACCGCAATGAAGGTTTCCGTGATAATTCTACATTTGCAAGCACAAGAAATAACTCGATAAATGCAAGTTTATCTGAAGATTCACCCATTATTCACTTAACCGACACTGCCGATACTGATGATGTGGGCTCGGATTACTACGGCAATGCCAGCACATTACCGCTCAGAACTCACAATGAAAACTTAGCATTCCTTAACGAGCTCAAACATACACTCCCTGAGTATAAGGTTGGAGAAAAAGAACAAAGTCACAGCAGCTTCCTGCCGTTCTCTTCCAACCAATCACAATCCAGTACTTTACCCTATGAGGAGAAAATAGACAACTTTAACTTTACTCCTCCACAAAATGATCCCAAAAAGGAATTCGAGCATTTAGTTAGACCAAATTTACCAGATCCGGCTGATATCCGCCGACCAGATTCATACTATACCGCAGTTCGAAGTAGCAAGGCTCCACCACAATTTACTCAGCCGTCCATTCATTTACCGAGAGAGGCCAACAAACGCCCTAAGACTGTTTATCAAACTGCCGACCAGGACCTACGCTCTAGTTCCTATATGCGATCCAAATCAGAGGCATTGCTCGAAACAAACTTCGATGAAGACGGATCGAGCAGTCCTATGAATCCACTTCAAGCAGATAGCCGCAGTCATAGCCAGCCACTGGAGACTGCTATGTAGGATTAAAAAAAAAACGTTCTTTAGCGTTACTTTGTATATAGACAATCGAACGAAATTTTTGCGAAGCGCAAATAATCTAGTATTACGAATATATTTAAAATGCCACGTTTTTGACACAATACTATACATTTTATTTTAACTATAAATTTTTTTAATTAGTGAGTAGTTAAAGTTTAACTGAAGTTTACAATGCTTAGTTTTAATAAAATGCAATTCTAAATTGATTTTCTAAAATTGTCTTGCACTTGTGGTTACAATAATTTGCTCAGTCGATTATGGAACGCTTAATAGAGCTTGAACAGTAGGTGAGTAAAAATTACGATTTGAGTTCATTGGGTACTTTTTTTCGTTTTAAAACCAAAGCAGAAGTCCAATCAAAAATCAGAATTGAGGGTGGTATCAATTTCATAAACCAAGTCCATTTGTTTTGTAGGCATAATGACTAGGGTCTTAACTAAAAAAACATTTTACTAACAGTTACCCTCGACATGATTTGAAGGAAATCATCAGGAGCATTTTTGTTTACAGTCCAATGCTGAAATTTATTAACTAATTTTTCGGTTTTTTGGAACCAGAGCTCAAACCTCCAATTGTTTTGCGCATTATAGTAAAACTGACAGAAAGGCTGTAAAACAAAGGGCACGTTCAATAAACGTAACTGCATAGCATTTTGTTCAAATGTTGACAGTGGGGCGTTCAATAATCGTTCCCCGATAGGTTTTTGTTGTTGTTTACGTGTTTAACGTTTATCAGAATCACAAACTTATTTCTACTAAAAAGCTATCTAAAGGTATCCGAGTATTTTTGGTATAGCTTTCTATTCAAGCGATCAGCTGATAGAAAATGTGTTTTTATATCCTTTTATGTTGGTATTTTGTTTTGGTGTGAATTTATTTCGGTATTAGAGTCCCTTATAAAATGCAAGGGAAACCGAATCTAATCTTTATAGTAACGATACTTTGAATGTTTCTCAGTTTTTAAAAGTCGAAATTGAATGCTTCACAGGTGTTGTCTGCAGAAATCTGAGAAAAGATCGTTCAAAAAAGTATTTAAGATAGCCTATCCGATAAATTCTTGAACGTGCCCAGTACAGCAGTCTGAATTTATAGCGTGCGAATCAAACCATCAGCTGGTTTTATATTTTCGTGTGCAGATTTTTCGAAAAAACTCACTTTCGCAGGATCAAGGTGGGAAATTATACAAATTGAGCCATCTATTGGGTTCTTTTTAAATCATAGGTTATTTTCAAACAACTGAAAACTGTTTCCCGGTCAAAATATTGACAGAAAGTCAGACACAACGCAGTCCATGTCACAAACATAATCGATCTTTGGAGCATCTAATTTTCAAATCGTTTTATCAGCAGTCTCGGTGATTAGATCATTAAGGATTTTTTTTTGTGGGGAACCGTCAAGGACCGATCTTATGTCAAAAATCTCAAAACGATTCGAGCACTTAATGTCAATATAATCTAAGCAATCCGTGATCTATAAGGCCCTTTTAGACGATAATTTCAATTGCAGTTTCATTTGAGGTATCAGTTAAGCTTTCAGTTAAGATTATGTCTAAATGCCAAAAACTGAAACGTTTAACTGAAACTTACCTGAAACTGAAACTGATGGATTTTTCATAAGTTATCATTTCGGTTCTCAATTTTCTTTCTGATTTTGATTAAACTGGCATGATCGTCTAAAAGGGCCTTAAAAGGGCCTTTATACTGTAAAAGAGCTAGAAAGCTTTCTGCTTGAGACATTTTTTTACACTTAATGTAATTCACATGAATTCCAAATAATTTGTTGATTTGGATTTAAAACCAAAAACAATTCCACAAAACATCAATCAGTTAACTGAAAATGTTGTAATTGGAAAATTTGTAGACAAATTTCAGTTCGATAGTAACTAAACTATTTTTTACATTTAAAGTCGATACAAAACATCGTGTCACCCTATGTTTCACTCTAATATGCAGAAAGCTTTCCGTAAAAAGCCTTTGACTATAAGCAGCACTTAGTCAGTGCGCATGACACATCGCCAAAAAAACACTTTTATGTATGTATTGTTCACCCACAACCAGTTACACACATCTATACACATCCACTTCATTCTCCCCTTCCCCACATTCCCCCCGCAAAGCTAGTATACAATAGATACACGAGAGCTTTTTGATAGCGCCAAGTGAACAAGTTACCACCATCAAACTACTTGCTCGCTACACACTTTTATATATTCACGTTTACAACACACAACGTCAAGAGTTGTATTTTTGTTGTACGTAGTAAAATGTCAACTTTTCAAGCCGATTCACAGCGTATCCATGAGTTGCATGCCAAAACGTGAAACCAAGCCACTGCCATCAGTCAACTTTTTGTGGTGGTGAATGAAAGTCTTTTATCTGCAAGAACGGTCCAGTGATCGAATCGTTAATCGTCGGGAGGGTAACGGAACGGCTACTACCACCCATCACACTACCGCGGAAACAGTCAACTATAAGCACCCCCACCCTCCTCTCCTTTGAAACTACGCGAAAATCAATGCGTGTGGATTAATATTCCAGGTGACCACCATAAAATCATAAAGCCAAAATAGGAATCTCGTGCGATAGAGAACTATTCTAAAAACGGCCTATACGACTACTATTATAATTCTGCGCCCATAATGGATCTATTGATTTTGTTCCATCGTGCAATGGCTTCCACCAAACCGACATACATTGCTTAGTGCAATTGCCATGTGTGCATGTGTATAGATACATGTGTTTTGAAGTAGAGAGTGGAATGGTTGCTTTTGGTTTTGTCTCTAGATCTAGAAGAAGTTTCTATTTTATTTATTTGTTTGTTTTTTTTCTGTATATATATTTTTTCCGGAGGAAGTGCTGTTTGTAGAGAAAAAAAGCAGCAGCTAGTTTGGTTATAGACTGATAATCATCTAACCTGTTATTTGTTCATTTGTGTATTGACACGTACAAAGTGTTACATCGACGTTATTTAGTTCGTTTTTATCACCATCGTTCCATTGCTTGTTGTCTTGGCTGCTTTTTTGCGAACAGCATATACTTATAGTGGTCACGAATCACGATTTGTGGTGAACATATGCGCAGGTCTCTGGCCAAATTCATTTCGTTTTATGTATGCTTTTGGAGATGTGTAGTGAGACTAGAGACACTCCAGTTCGACATCTCTAGCTAACAAACTCGAAATACAAAAAGAAAAAAACATTTGCCGATGCACATCATCGCCATTGAAAATGAAATAAACCCCAAAGGTAAGCAAGTAGCAAGTCCAGCAGTGTATCTTTAGAGTTTATTATCTTAATTCAGTCTCAGTGAGTAGCTACTACCTAATCGCATAGATAGTGGTGCCTTTGTTTGTAAATTATGTAAGGAATACATATGAGAGTGTGTGGTGTAGGTGTTGAATATTTTTAAAAGTGTCGCGTACTCATTAAATTTAAGCGTAAACGAAGAAAGTTTTCGTACAATGCAAAACGGCAACAATATAAATACTATACACACACTCAAGAGCTGCAGTGAGTAAAGAAGTAAAGTGTGTGAGTTGTGCAATTGTATTTTGTTAAAAGAGAGTACAGAGTGGGTGAGAGAAGGACTGGGCAGGGGTTTAGGCCTCATACCGCTTTACCGCTTACAAATACGGATACACAAATACTTGACAGCTCTCCGGTTGTTAGATATTTTTACAAACAATAGAAAATCGTACGTGAGTTTTGAGTTACAGGGTTACAGTTACAGCATTCAGCAGCTGGCTGCGTTGCTAGCTTTTCTGCTTTTCCTCACACGTAATCGGTAACAATATTAAGCTTTCCCATTAGATATTTGAGTGAGCAATGGCGATGGCCAAGGGCCATTCTTCTATGCACTCAGAGAATCGAGAGAGCAAAAACGGAAGAGAACGAGCCGATTGCAATCGCTTGCAATTAGTTAAAGCTAGATGGCTCTAAAAAAAACCAATAGATATTGTATCTTTTCGGGTTTTTGTCATTTGTCGATAAAGGAATATAAACTGGCATAGGCGAGAATATCTTCAGCTGTGTTTCCGCTGATTAAATAGTTGTTTGTTTCAATTCTGACTAATCCTTCTGATAAAATCAACAAACGGCTATTAAATAATTTTGTTTCGGTGTACACAATCTTTTACTACTATTCGCGCACAAGAACGTAGAGGGTAGAGGCTCGCCCTCCGTATTTGTATGGAGAACATTTAAAATTTTGCGCATTTCAATATTTTGTGCGATGATTTATGAGCACAAAATGCATATAGACGTACGATAGTCCACCAATACTAGCGCATTATACGGCACAAGCAGAACAAGACATCCATCTATAATCAGTGTTTGTAACGCCGCACCGGCAGACAATTCGACTAAAAATTTATTTATTCAATCCGGTTTTATTACACAATTTTTTTTTTCATGCCAATCAATAGAATTGTCCATTCAATCTTGTAACGGATAAACAAAAAACAAAAATACGCCCAAATACAAGGGACGAAAAAAATGTTTAAATAAAAATTCAAAGGCAGAAGAAAATTTCTGTGCGTGGGAGACCTAGTCGAGAGTTGAGAAAACCCCAAAAGTGATTAATTGTTAAAATCGATATTGCAAACCTATATGTGTTTTACGTACACCCGGAAGGTGCTAGCTTTACGGAAGAGGCTGGAGTACGAGGGGTAAAGACCTCGCAATTCTGCCTTTTTTCGAAGGGACTTATTTTATTTTCGTCTGTCCAAGTTGCGCCGGTGAATATGATAAATTTTATAACGCACAAGTTGCGAACACAGTCGATAAACGATAATTTAGGCAATTCTTGTGTTTTTTCAAAAAAGGTGAGATTAAGCAATTTCTTGTCAGATAAGGAAAATGTAAAATGGAAAAAAGTTGTAAGCCGCCCACGAAATAGTTGAAGGTCATAAAATATGGCTTCCATTAAACGATTGTGGTTTTTCCTTGCGCCTCTGTGATGAACAATCAAAAAAAAAAACAGCATTTTCAGGATGCAGGCGCAGATTTTACACGACTCGTATTCCTCACATGCACATAGACAAGAAGCACTTTACTCTGAATTGAAATTGCCTATGTGCATGAACATACATGTGCGCCAGTTTGTTGCCTTCTCGGCTGCTGCTGCTGCTGCTGCTGCATACCTACAAGCGCTCCCTTTGCCACACAAAATACGACAATACATTTTCATATACCTATAGCTACCTTTTCGTAACTGCTTTTCAGAGTGACGTACACGATTCCGGAACCGAATCTGATGGTGATATAGATGCTGAGAGAGCCCAATCAGAGCCCGAAATGGAAACAAGTTAGTCATTGAAGTATTTATTTAAGAATCATCATTTAATCAGTATACATACTTTTGTTTAAGGCATGAGCTCCCGCCTAGACGCTACTTCCCCAACGGATACCGCCTGTTCCTCGGACTCCCCGGCAATGATGTGTCAGTCCCACCTGTTATACGACCAGCACAGCTCAGAAGAAGAGCTTGAGGTTATCAACGGACCGTCTTCTCTAGCTGCTGCTGAAGCAGCTGCCAGTATTTTAGTAGTACGGGGAACAGCCTCATCTCTCATTTCGGAAAGGGGGTCATCGTCCTTGGAACCAGATGAACTGTTTGGCGATACTACTTCAACATCGAAACGTTCGAGTTCAACAATGATTGAAAACAGAAAACGATCGCTTGCTCATAGTTCGGATGATGAGGTGAGTTACTATGTCAAATGTCAATACTACAATACTACTCCTGGTTAAAGAAAATAGGCGGGAAAAGAGCGTAGCTTATGTCGATTTCAAAAGACCAATGGAACAGCTCTTTAGTCTTGACAAATTGTCTTTGTGTGTGTATTAAACACATATGGCTCATACAAAATATTTCTAAAGTATAATTTTCTATTTGATATTTGAGTTACTATATGTATGTTTAGTGCTTCTTGAGTTCTCACTGGATTCTGGATTGTGACTTTTTTACTTCTCAGAATCATGAGAATTTCCTAAGTCCCTAATGGAACGGTTTGAGAACACTCCTGGACGCTCCTGTATGTCCACGGACGGTTCTTTTCATCCAATGGAAAGCCACATTAGATTAAACCACATATCCAATTTTTTTTAATCCCGGTCCTTTTTAAACTATTGATCTTCCAGATACTTAGATATTGTTTAGCTGTTTCATTTGCATGTATGCATGGGACGTTTTGCTTTAAATTTTCAAAAACCCTTAGTTTGATTTGTTCAAGAAGTGAAGCAAGTTCTTGATTTTGTGCCAAATTAAAAACAAACTTAATTGTTGTAAAGGAGGTTTAGGTTTTTTAATCAGTAAATCTTCTTCAAACATTTTAGATCCTACTGTTTTAAGCAAATGTCTTGTAAAGAGTCTCGTTATGCCGCCCTCTCTTTCGTTTAACTGGAATGTATAGCCTTCTCTTGACTATAAGTGTAAACGTTATATTCATGTGGCTTTTAAATGACTGCCCAAGTTTGTTTTACTGAATTTCTAGACATGAATGTGTGTCGAATTTACATTGTTCATTCTTCTTCGTTTTACCTTTTTTTGCGTTACAAGCATGAATCGTGATCTCGAGGGGATAACAGAACGCCATGTTAACCTCAGAATGTGTCAAAAAAGCTCCCAGTTTTGAAATGTTCCACTTCTAGGGCCAACCAAATGAAAATTTCCTCGCATTTGTCTATACGCATAACAGTTTTTTTGACAATATGAAATTTTTTTTAAAGTATTCGTAAATTGATCGAAATTAGGTAATTAGTAAATGAAATCAATGGAACCGTCATTTTAGTACTCAAAATTATGTAATTTCTTCGATCTTTAAACTTTGAATCAAGTTTCGAAATATGTATATTCAAGAAAAATATTTTTGATTGCATCACTTGACTAGGTTTAGACAATTTCCGGTTAGACACTCTGTTTAAAAACAACAATTTGGAGATGAACAAATTTGAAATGGAATTATAAGTAAGGACTGACATCCACCTATGTTCAGGCCACATTTGTTTGCTTTAAAGGTTCTCACAAATCAAAGCGTTTTTGTAGTTGCGGCAGCGGCACAAACGCTGCTGCCATCATTTTTACAGTCGCGACACTACAAATGTACTTAAAACAGCCGATTTCACAAACAAGAAGGTACATGAGAAAATTGTCATAGAAAAATTGTTCGGAAAAAGTACAGATACACTCGTTGGGATGTCGGAGATCCCGCGGAATGCCGCGGGTGAATACAGATACAGTTCTATTGTATTACGATCGGGTACTAATAGCGTTTTTTACGAAAAGATTTAGTCCTTTTCTACCTTCCACGTTTCATTGAAAAAAAAGAGTAAATCCGGCGTTACTCTACTCACATTTGGTTGGGAGATCTACTCTGAATTCACACACAAATGCATAAACATTTGTTCTGTCAAACGTTAAATTGAAAACATTGTTATTATTTAATTTGTTGTGCCAGCGTTAGGTTTAAAGAAATTGTTAAAAATTATGAAGAAACGAGTAAATAGTTAGAATTCACTAATTTGCTGAAAAAAAAACTAATTACAAAACATGAAAATATGAATTCGTATAATATGTGAACTTCAGTTTAACCTCCAATACCAGGAAAAAACCTTAAAACATATTTCATTGAAAGGAGTATAGTTCTCGATTTGAAAGTAAATCTATCGAATTTCAATGAAGAACGCTATAAGTCGTTCGTTTCCGGTCATTCACTTTGTTTTGTCAGAAAATTGATTTCGCTTCTGAAAAAGCTTGCTGTCTTTTACACGTTGAGTTGTAAACAAATTAAATATAGAAATTAACAAAGGTAGTATCATACGGGCTTGAGTTAAAAAGCTTCTTTGACTATAAACTACACAGTCAATAAATGGACACCGATTTATTACATATCGTTGAGCTAATTTTTTGATATCATCTTTACTTCCAGTTAAAAAACATGTTAGAACCGATCTCAACACCAGTGAACTTTAGGACCTCGCCTCCCTTAGAGGCGCTAAAACCGAATCGAAGCCATATGTTCCGTTCAGCAACTCCACTTATACTGACTGAGGCGAGTCGTGGCATTGAGAACATAAAAATTTCTTGTGATAGCACTAGTAGTGACCAAAATGGCAGCGGTGATGGAAGTAGCAGCAGCAACAGTGGCAATGGTGAGCAATCTTCAGCCAGTACCAGTAATCAAAGTAGCTGTATTGCGGCATTAAAATCAAGCTGCAGCAGCCATCATATCCACCAACCTCAGCCAAAATATCAATTTCATTACAACAGTAGTAGGAGCAGTCCAGCATCAACAACAGGATTAGAATTGGATGTGCGTTCAGTGAGCCCGCCGGCGAAACTTTTTCATTGTGCAATATCTCCACGTCGGCGACCAATGCGAGCCCATCACGCACCACAAAGGCTTCAGCGTCCTCATAGACCATGTTTAGATTTTGATAAAATGCAACAGGTAATTTCACATTATAGTTAATTTATACTTTAATGCTCTGTTAGAATGATTTACAAAAATTATGTAAATTTATCAATACATGAATTAAATATTCAAACAAGTCAATTTATTCTGATCACGTTTATTTTGTCTTTAATCGAAGAATTTTTAATGGAAATCATTTTCGTTATGGGGACAGTTAATAGAATATGAGTATGTTTAAGGGCATGAGTGAGGAAGTTTAAGGGGGGAAAAGAAAGCACAACTAATTAGAAAGAAACTTTCAACAGGCAACCAAATAAAAACAGAATTTTAAAATTTCTTACTTTAATCGAATCTTACTTGATTCCTTCAATGTATCTAGTCACTTCTTATATACACTCATGTTTATCTCATTACTTCTCGATTACTCACTCACCGTGTGTGCTATACGACTATTTGTCTTGCAAGTTTGCATTTCAAAAATAATTTGAAATTTGAATACTGTTCGTTCAAGACGAACTAAAATTAATTAGGGGACCACAGCCCGGGTTCAAATCAGGAATCTTTCAGCAAACAAAGTTTTTGCTTTTCGTTTTATTTCATACGCATGTATATACATTAGACTGCTTTTTTTTTGGACTAATTTTTTTTTTTCACTCCCATCCCGAAATTTTGTGGAAAATACCTAAAAAAAAATTCACAAAAAATTTGAGCCCTTGATATTAACATTTAGTACTCGACCAAGGCATGCAAAGATTTCCCATATAAAATACACGTAAACTTAAACTTTTTTTCTTAAAAACTCTACAGTTCAGAGGCATTTTATGGTATAGTCTAGGACATTAGTAGGTTTTCTTTAGAATTGTGTGCTCTACAAAAAAGCTCATTACGGTGAAGTCGTAACTCACACCGGCGAGTTAGTACCGGCCACCAAACCCAATTTTTCCGTAAAATATTTTTTTTTTGCCCCTATCTCGTAAAGGACAATAGCTACAAAAGAAATGTTTTTTACAAACTTGTAGGAAATTTAATTTTCTACAAAAAAGTTTCGAGAATCAGTATGCTAACATCGATATTTATTGAGATATTGAGCTTTTAAGTTGAGGAAGTATGGAATTTTAATTAATAATAATAATAGTAATAATTAATTAAAATTCCATACTTTCTTAACTTAAAACCTCAATATCACTATAAATATCTGTGTTAGCATATTGATTTATAACATTTTTTTGTAGAAAATTAAATTTCCTACAAGTTTGTCAACAACATTTTTTTGTGGCTATTGTCATTTACGAGATAGGGGCAAAATAACAAGAATTTAATGGAAAAAATGGGTTTGATGACCCGTACTACCTCGCCGGTGTGAGTTACGCTTTCACCGCAATAAGAGCTTTTGTAGAACATTTAATTCTAAAGAAAACCCACTAACGCCCTAGGCTATACCATAAAATGCCTCTGAACTGTAGAGTTTTTAAGAAAAATAGTTTAAGTTTACGTGTATTTTATATGGGAAATCTTTGCATGCCTTGGTCGAGTACTAAATGTTAATATCAAGGGCTCAAATTTTTTGTGAATTTTTTTTTAGGTATTTTCCACAAAATTTCGGGATGGGAGTGAAAAAAAAAATTAGTCCAAAAAAAAAAAGCAGTCTAATATACATACATATGTCAAAAAACAGAAGAACGTCCTTCGTAAGCTCTTTAACGATAATTGAATTTCTTTATTTACTAACTCTAGATGTAGAGTTTTTCGGCAAATTTATTTAACAATCTGTGAGGATAAAGACTTTTTAAGATAAAAATTGTTTGCTTGAATTTCAGTTTTTTTTAATCTTTGGGGTTTTCCATAAAATACTTTGATTTTCATTTATCACTTTGACTGCCAAGTCATTTTAACGTTTTGGTTTATGCCAAAGTATTTTTTATACGACATGAATGATTAGGTTTCACACGAAAATGTGCGACACAGCTTCTGAGGAACTATGAGGTGTCACACGAAATTTACGACTCGGCAGTTAAAGTGTTAATGAAGTTATTTAATTTTATTGAATTTATAACGAAACGCAAAATGTACGAGTAACTTAGTTTTTTATCAAATCAAAAACTAAACTCATCGTTTTCGACTCTGTAAATTCGCAAGCATAAATGTAATCAATCTAACAGAAAAAGCAATTTAATTTAAGTTAATTATATTTATATTATTAGAAGCACATACATAGTTAAATTATTTATCACAAAGTAAATGCATGAATTTGGGATTTCTTTCTTTCATTTTTTTTTTTTTTTTTGAATATTCAGTTATTATTGAAATGATTTTAAGCATAACGTGAAAGAAACTCTGTGATGCATTCCTAATGGGGGTTTGTAGAGGACATTTTACATTCATTCACAAATAAATTTACAGGATGCTAGTTACCGTAGTCGATGCTTAAAAATATTTTTTTTAACACTTTCGGGATTTATTTGAAACTGCTGAAAACAATTTTGTAGAAAAAAAACAGACACGGTGTGTCTTAAAACCAAAAAGAAAAATTAAACAGAGTTCTTATAAAACCATTTTATACCTATTTCTTTACTTGAAAATAAGAATTCCTAATGCAATACTCAAAACTGGATCAATTTATTTAAGTTTCTGAGTTTTCTAAATTTAAAAAGCCAACAAAAGTCCTTATAGATTTCCAAAAATTTTAAGCATTGCAATAAAATTTAAGTTTTCATAAAAACACCGTCTGACTGTTATGTGGGAGTTGAGGATCGGCGAGTCCTTTAAGGGAAACTATTTTGATATATTTTACTACACTCCTCACAAGTTTTAGTGATATTTAAAATTTAGCAAAATTAAGTGAGTTTCTTTCAAACCACAAGCAAAACTTGCTGGGTGTGTCTATGTCTAGATCCTGTGAGCTTTCGTTAACACCCAAGTCACTTACTTTCAAGCGTTTACCGAGTCCACGCTTCACGTTCTGTATACTACCCAGTATTTTACTTGCGATCAAGCTTACGAATTTTTATGATTGAGAGACTTGATTGCGTTGAATCAAACGAAAATAAGAACTGTCCATGAAAAGTATATTCAACAATGTTTTTTAGCAAGATTTTACGGCTTAACTTGTATTTTGCCAATGCCTCACTTCTCGCTTCGACAAATGTTTAATTTAATTTTTTAATGGTTTAGCGCTTAAAAGCACAGCTAAAAACAGTTAAAACAGCTCTTACACTGTGTCGAAACATCATTTCAAAGTTGTAATTTAGTAGTTATATATAGAAAAACGTTCACTTGAGTATTTTTTGGTTGTTGATTTAGTTAATTTTTTTTTTAATTCAGTCTTAGTTTGCATTCCTTTTTGTTATACATAATATTAGACTTTCTTTTAATTTTGATTCTCTAAGAAGTAAAGAATTCGTATTCTTTTTCACGATATTAAATATTTCTTTTGAAACTATATTTAACTTACTACTAAGACCTTTGAATTAAGAACTTTTTGTATCCATTTTACTAAATTTAAGCAAAGTGACTCAACAACCAATGAACCTCCAACGTGTAAGAGCGTATTTCCAATAGTATGACCATTTTGTAGGAATTATCGTATAGTAGCCACTACTGTGATAAAATTACTGCAAACGACATGAATTGAAAGTATTAATTAATATTTGATTTTTCAAAAAAAGAACTAACACTAAAATTCGCATTTTATTTATATTTTCAGCTCCAGGACCGATCGGTGTCCGCGTGGCGGCACAATAGCGAACATACAGGTGAATTGTCTGTTTTCTGTTGGTGATGAAAGAAAGTGCTTGCCCTTAAAACCGTGGGCTTAAGATCAATTTGGCCATCTAAACCCGCCATTTTAGCCAACCCCCAAAAAACCAATGCGGTCGTCGTCGAAGTTATATTGGAATTAAGCAATTTAATTTGTGGCTCACGTTTCAACGGATGTGGCAATTATGTCGAATTTATCAGTTCTCACGTTGACAAGTTTCGTGCAGAAATGTCAACAGTGATATAATGTTAATTAACAACTAACAACTTTAATGTATGCATTCACACTAAAATATGTTTTGTTTCGTTTTCTTCTTTTACTTTGTTTTGCTCCCTCCTCTGCATTTTCACATAAATCCAAGTTTACATATATTTTAACTGCCAATTAATCTTCGACGATAGTACATAAAGTTACAGCAAAAAACAACGTTTCAATAATATCGAAAACTATATTTATATAAATAGACAGGAAACCAACAATACACAAACAAATTCTTAATGAAAAGGAAATTATTCAATAAGCAAATTCATATTCAATCAAATATATTTTAACAACCAATTTAGTGTATAAAAACCCAACCAACAACAATATTTAAGTTGCAATATGTATGGATGTAGGAATTAAGTTTCTAAAAAAAAAATGACACAATCACACAGCTTCTCCCTGTAAGGAGGATTGGGTGAGTTCGCTAACACACAAACTTAAGTTCATAATTAATAAGTTATTCAAATAGAATTATATTCTATAAACAAATAGAAAAAAAAAACAATAAAATTGAAATTTTAATAAACAAATCTCTAAAAAAAACACCCACACACAGAAAGAAACAAAACTTAACCAAAACCAAAAGTACTAAACAATTTATAATATCACTACAATGAATTAATACAAACAAAAATAATAAAAATATTTTTTTCTAACTTTTTACTCAATATACATACAATACTAATAACGAAAGAAAAAAAAACGGATAATAGAAATATACAACCACAAATGGAAAAATTCATATTTTAGTTATGGAATAATCATATGAAGAAAAACAGAAATAAGGAAACTTATCATTTTTATACGAGAAAGAGAAATGCATATAAGGAAAAATAAGATTAAAACAAAAAAAAAAAAAAAAAAAATAACAAGGATCATCGCAAGCATCATCATCAAATTCAGACAATTAAAACAAAGTAAAGTTAAGAAGAGGAAACAGAAGTTTGTAGCAGACAGAGGCACAACCGTTTTGTGTACAATTAAAAGAAGAAGAAAGAATAAAAAAACAAAAAAATTAAATCCGACAACTAGGCATTTAAGTAGGTATCGAGCAAACAAAAAAAAACATGACTGACAATTATTGTGTAGATTTAAGATTTTAAGAAGAAAAAAACAAAACAAAAACATTATTTGGTTGAACACAGTAAATTTAGAATAATCGAAACTGATGATCTGCATCATACAAAAACGGGCATATAAATGCGAAGCATGCAATTCCGTTGATATGCGGTTAAATGAAAGAATTAGCCACAAACGAAAAAAAAAAAAATATTTTACACTGTAATAAAATTCTGCCGATGATATTTAACGTAAAGCGATCATTTGGATGTATAATTGTATTTACTGTTTAATTTTTAAGTCAAATTTCCTCTACGTTTTCTGTGAACAATAAATTATGGTTTTGAATAGATTCTCAAACGTCTATCATTGTCCGTTGATCGACTATCATTGTTTATAAGTTATAACTAACGAACACACAACAGAATGGAAAAATTAATTCAAATTAATAAAAACAAAACATTAAATGTATAAATCCGGTTTGCGTTTTCTTTTCTTCAATCAACCAAAAGAACTTGAAAAATACTAAAAATTAAAAATAATTGAGACCTTGAGAGCAGAAGTCGAGCTACCCCAAATTCATAGAATTGAGATGTTTGCGATTGAAGGTCTCAAGGGAAAACAAAAGCTTTCTATTTGTTTCCATAAAAAGACAAAAAAAAATCTTATGTCAAAAAAGCGTCATATTTTATACTTAAGTATTAAATTAGCACAAGCGTTGTAAAAAAAAGCCTATAGGTTTTCGATTCTCGAAATTCGTTAAACAACGAAAACACCACACATCTCTGTCATTTAAAAAAAAAAATCATGTACATAAGTGGGTTACGTACTTTCAGTTTTAGAAAAAGTTCCGAGCAGACAAAATTGGTTTCCTTTTTTTATTCAGGGAAAATATCATTTATTTTTCATGATATTAGTGAAAAAAACCAAAAATTGGAAAATTGAGGGTAACGCAACTTCTGCTCTCAATGCCTTAATTGTAAGCTTATATTGGTTTCATTTAGTACAAATCCGCTTTGTTTGGACAGAATGCAGACTTTTAGTTTGTACTACAAATACAAAATACAAGTAATTACAGGTCTAGTTACAAAAACGGTTATTTTTTTTTTTAATATCTCACAAGGTTGTATTTCAAATGCTTTGAATGTACTCTTCAAGGTCAACTAACAAGGTTTTGAAATATTTCATCCAAAACCAAATCAACTTTATGAGAGCATGGAACGCCTTTAACAATAAAGAACACTTAATTTCTTTTGTTTTTTCTTGCTGGTCTCCAAATCAGACTCACATCAAATTGACTTTATACACCAGGTCGAAGATACTAAGACTTGTAAATATTCCATTGAGTTTTCAGATTAAAACTAAAACTATTCTAATCTAATCTAATTGAGATGTCTTATGATTTAAGGCAAAACCTTGGTAGTCATTTTTTATTGACGGACAGTCCTTGTTTCCAAAATTGGAAAAATCGTTACAATTATTTGGGTTCCATTTTCTATGTTCACGACTGACGAACTTTTTTTTGTTCATTGCATAAAGGAAACCAATTGGTAGTTGGTAGTTGGTCCAGGTTTCCTTGACAACCCTATGAGTAGTAAAAAAAAAAAAAACCTGAGTTTTCCAGCCCTCAAAAAACGCTAAAACATAAAATCACCACGCATCCCTCTCATTTGAATAAAAATACATGCCATTTGACAGCTCTCAACTCACCCCACAAAAACCTAGGGCGAGTTTGACATTCAGGCAGAGTTTGGGTTTTTCAAAAAACGTTTTGTGGCGACCACAGGGCGAACCCAGGGCTTCAATGGACGAACCTAGTGTGTGGCTGTGAAGAGTGGGCAACTGATATATTTTTACTGTACGCCATAATCGCTCATCAGGAAAAAATCCAGTTTCAATTTTTCTCAACTTTTCCTGGCTGTTTTTCCTGATCCCTATACCTGGCCCGTGGCATAATGGTTAGCATTTCTGTCTGTTATGTGGAAGGTTCGAAATTCGAATCCCAAGAGAAAACAAAAAATGTTTTTCCACGGGCAAGGAATTGCCAATTCCGCCTATTGTCCTATTGTAGTTTCGTTGACTAAGCGATTAGCGGTTCAGAATCGGCAGAAAATTGTAGGTCCCCTACATTTCTCACAAGCCATGACTTTGAAAAATGCGCTAGGCCCGGAGCTCCCCACTCTCTTGCACCATCTTATGTATGAATGACGAATGTTTGTATACCTGGTCGCTAAATTATTTATTTAATTTAAAAAGTTCAATTCGATTCCGAAGGAGTACTTTTTTTAGTTAGTACGAATTTTTTGAACTACACACAGCAAGTTGTACCAAAACGACAAGCAGGTGGTGTGCAAACTCATTTACCGAGCCACAAACCACAATATGAATATTGATAATGCGGCGACATCTGCTTTTCAGTGCACATTAACAGATTCGTGCTGTAAATTCTTGTAGTTGAGACACGCACCTCGTACAGAGAGGTGAGATCGAAGACACTAACCATGTTGAGTTGAATCATTTAAACTCAAACTGTGGTAAGAATACATTACTAAGGGGTTGGATTCTATAACGTTTTAGACGACTATCGTCTGAATTGTTGGCAGTAAAAAAACGTCTCTTAGACCCTGAAAAAGTTGACAAAATTTGTAACCCGATAGTAAAATAGCTTTCCACTAACCACTGAAAGCAAGATATGTGAAACAATCTTTTGACGACGTAATCTGCGATAGACAATTGAACGATAATCGTCTGAAAAGTTTCGGAATCTGGGCCCTGGTAAAAAAATTACTTGTGCCCCTGTTCTCTAACTATCGCTATATCAAATTGTTGCAGCAGAAAAAATATTATTCGTAAGCAATTGTAGGAAGAAGACAAATGAAAGGTTCAAGAGCAACTTATGACCAACTAAGCATTTGCAGTACGGCTTATATCGGTGATAAGGTCAACAGCAAGATGATTCGATGTCGAAAAATTAACAAAACCTCTTTACATATGTAAAGTCCTGCAGAGCAAAGTCTTTTCCAGCCTCGTTTCTCGTTTGCTATGGCAAAGAAGAACGACGATCATAGTGATGATCAGTGATGTTTCTATTTATGAAACAAGTTGCCATTAGCTCAAAACCCATGCGATTTAGTTGAAAGAACAAACTTACAAACTATCAACTTAGTTTTACTATTTAGACAGCATCAAATTTAACGGCGAAAAACTGTTGAAAAACAATTATATTCGTATAGGTATACCTACATAATGACCAAATGAGATCGATTCGTGCAATAGTTTTAAAATAGACTTTAGACTTTCTATCGTTCAGTAATTTCATAGGGGACTTTGTGAGTACTTATAGAGATTTATGAAAGTTTGAACATTTTATTGAAACATTAACTGCCAAAATTATTTAGTCTTCCGGGGCTCTCAGTACCTTTTTGTTAAGAAACAAAAAAAAATGGTTCATAAATTCTGTAGATGTATAAAATAGAGATTCAACAATCCACATTGCCCATCACAGCAAACGTCATTACTGACCTTCAAACTAATCAAACAAAACTACGTTCGTTATCCATACCAATCACATACATACACAAATGAATCAAACACGTAAGGCTTCTTTATAGGTGTGGTATTTGTCCAAACTCAATTTAAATCCTCTTAAGTCTCTCCCATTCAATACGACTTATTCAAATATTTCGCACCCGAACAAAATATAAACGCACATCATATCCCTGCCTGCCTGCGGGTAGTATGCAAAATAACAATGTAAAACAATATTGAAGGGCTTCTTAAGAATGTTATTAATTTAAATAAACATCTCTTATGAAACCATAACTATTTTCACTATCACGTATCTTTCGCTGTCATTCTTATAACCAAGTCCACTTTAGCACGCTCATTTGCAGCAAGGTAGTGGTTCACTTATACAACAGACCAACAACCAACAGCACTGATGTTGTGTTAAAACGTTAATCGCAATCGTTTTCGTCTTCATAGTCACAGAAGTGCCCCTGACGTGTACTTTACACTTTACTAACGTCGTTTATCGGCGTCAATCGCCTAACGGGTAAATGCCTACAACTTCAAGGCCCGCATAATCATTCAACTCATATCAGCGGATCTGTATTATGTACCTCTGGGCGTGCTTTATTCCATTGGCACGCGCTGCAGATAAAGCCTCCAGTTTACAATACAAAGCAAAATTATGTTTTGATGTATGATGCTGTACTCACTTAACAAGATCTACGTGATGTTAAGCTGCGTGTTGTGTAACCGTGTTGTTTACCACACCGCAAATGGTGTTTTTTGATTGATTTTTTATTGAGGAGATAATTCTTTTAATTTTTATCTTCATCCCTTTTATTGAATTTTTACTGCGACTGTGACACAGACACAGTACATTGAACAACAGAAGAAACGTTTAATTGGAAATATTTTCAGGCGTGTGACTTTAAACACTTTCAGACGTTTATGATGACCGTCATAAATGCATTTAACATCTGCCTCGTTTATATCCACCAGAAAAAAGGTGCTATTTACGAGGGCTCTAGTGGCGATTCGGAACAATTTCACGCCTCGAAGGCCACCTTGTCCCACAGTCATCGATTGCGGCGGAGTAGGTACCTTTGTTCTTTAAATTTTAAACTAATGTGTTAATGATGGCTCATAAAAACTTTGCTCTGTTCTCTATTGATTGAAGATGGTTTAGAGGCAATCAATATAGATACTAGCTGTCCCCGTCATATGCGAGACATCTTTAACGATGATATCCTTAACGCAAGGCGAACACGTCAGGTGTATGCAATATTGATGTCATGGGATAAGCCCCAGTCTTAGAATTATAACCAATTTCTTTTTCTAAATTCATTTTTACAAAAATTCAGGTCGGGAAAATTGATTTCCAGAAGAACACAACAAATAAGGAGTTATGCCTGACTTACACCACCGACAGCATGTCAAAATTACTGCCATTTTCTTGCAATAAAAACAAAAACCGTGTAAATGCCCACTACTTGTCTTTGGGCACAATCGGCCAATCGCTGCACAATGTGTAACACTTTACTAAAGATTTATTTTGCACGTCGTCGCTCGTGGAAATTCTCGTTTGCGAATCATTCGAACGAAACTAACAACTTGTGTACAAATAAACATCTACTTTAGCTCAACATTGGACTCTCTCAAACCAAAATTTGCGTTAAAAAGTTTTTCTAAAAATAGTACTTCAATGAAAAACAATATGCATACGATTAGGTATGTATTCATTTGGAACACTTCACTGAATTGACGGAAGAGGAAAGAAATGTATAAATAATATTAATAAATGTCACAACCATGGGTATTTCTTTTTAGTTTGAAAAAAACCACCCTCTGGGCCATATGGTTGCATACGCTCTGCAAGAATTTATGATGTTCTGGATTACCCCAAGAAAATGTATCTTTAAATTTTTACAGGAGTCAATTTGTATAAGACCAGATTAGTCTCGAAACAGATAAGACACTTTACTGCTTTACTGCTACCGAGAGTAGATTACGGATATAGAAAAACTCATTGTTGCGAGTCCTTCCCAACAAAGCCACTTTAAAATATGTATTCACCAATGAAGAACCCAGACTGTGTCAAGTATTTGATATATTTAAGACGATTATACTCGGGCGTGCAACGAAGGAGGCTTACTATTCCTAATTATCAAATGTTGCACTGCAGCAAAACCTATTTGCTCCTAATAGGATAACTCGAACCAACCCGATTACCAATTGCCGATTGCTTTTGCAACATTGCAATCTGTCCTTCAAAGAGTTGCTAAAAAGGACAGGCAGGTGTTGGATACATACATACAAGTCATACATACAGAAAAAAGGAACCCCTGAGGTTAACCGATTATTGCGAAAATTTGTTCATCACAAACACCCTCCGTCCTGATGATCGCTCATTTGCTGACATTTACTGGTCTCGTTGTAAGAAAACAAAGAAGCAAAGATGTCATCCTTTATCTTTGCATTTTCTCGAATATAAAAGAGAAAAACTTTCGAAATTTGCCCGACGACAGCACCCTAGGTAGCACCGCCTTCTAAAGATTCTTCCGTGTACTCTCATCTGTCACCACATGTTGGTATGGTACCATCCAAAGATCGATAGATATGTCTCTGTGACATTTCATTCGAATTCTAGTTGTGTTTAGCACACTTTTTGTCATGCTGCTTACCAACTAACGTACAGACAATAGAGCACTCAATTCAAGACAACATTTTCAAAAAAGAAAAATAAACTGAAAACCCTCTGATCTGACACGATCACTGATCAAAAGAACCAAACCAAGCCAGTCAAAGAAAACAATAAAGTGGCCAAGAGAGACAGACCGGCGAACACTGTGAGCCGACTGAACCAAATTAAAACTGTCGGTCCGGTCGGTGGCGGCAAGTAAAATTTCTTCAGAAGATGGGTTTTCTTTTTTGAAATTCGATAGTGATAATGAAGAGCTATTCGATGAGAAAATAAATTTGTTTTCCTCCAAATATTTTTGCTATTTTCCAGCTGTGCTGATGCTGATGCTGTAGCTAGTGCTGGTGCTGATCCCAAGCACCATACATACAACGAAACACTTGTCTGTCAAAGAGTTTGATGTAAAAGCGCCGCCGCCAAGCGTGCGAGTTGATTTTTGTTTGACAGAAAATTCCGTTAAAGAGGTACTCCTCTGGAACATTCAACAAAACGAACATAAATGCGGGTGCTATGCTATAATGTTCTGATCTTGTTCGTGTTCCAATAGAGAAACACCCACTTGCCAAGTCTATTTATCATTTCGTAAGCATACGTACAGACCGCGAATGGTTTGTTTGAAAGGCCATCCCAAGAACGAGCAGCAATTCTAGGTAATTATGTGTTTAATCTTTCACTTCTTATTGAACAACCCCCACGAATCGGTGAGCAATTGCTTTTTATCTTTTGTTTGTTTACAAACAGATAATTTCAATCACAATTCCTTTGAATTATATCTACAACGGCGCGGTGTGGCGTAAAACCGCTTTATCCACCGCAACCGACAACACGACAAAACTGTTTTATTATTGTTTTAAGGCCGATTCAAATGAACGCACGAATGCCTGTACGGGGGAACATTATAAGAAGTGTTTGTTTACACGCTCTGTGCCGAAAAACGGGGATGTTTTCCGCCGATTATCCTACATCCGTCAGTGCGTCATAATCAGACCTCGAACGGGTGAATCCCAAGACCTGTTTGTTGTGAGACACGTGTTCTCACTTGGAAAGTGCAATGTTTTGAAAACTTTGCTTAATTGGAGAGTGTCGTACTCGCAAAATACTACAATTCGAAATTTGAAACTGTGTTCAGATTTGACTGTTTTGTGTAACACACAATAGTACACGTGCCACCCTTATAGGGGGTGTTTTGTGTGCCAAATGAGGGTTGGTGAAACTTTTGTAACTTACTTAAGGACGTTTGTCTTTAAAAGTCCGTACATAAAAACATGCACCACCGTCATCGTGTCGTCGTTCGTTGAATTGTCCTTCGAAAGTTGGTCATTCGAACACGATGCTCATTAGTTTTTATTGAAAGGCTACACCGAGAATATTGAATCCCTTGATACATGGGGAGGTCATAGAATGCCGCATTTTCATGCGGGAAAACCACAATATTTGTGTTTCATTTGGAAGCTGGACTCGAGTTGCATTGTTTCTTTTTTGCTTTTTTTCTCTTTTAATGAAACCGCGAAATACGAGAAGACTTCTTTTAAGGAAATTCTCAAGAGAAATAAGGTTTTAGATGAACATAGAGTCTCAAGTAGACAACTTAACAGCATTTTTTAAAAGTAGGTATTATGCAACTAATTCAAAATGCTTCGACGAGAACGGTTTGCTTGAAACTGAGCTTTCATATCTATTAAAAAAAAAAGCTAAATACAGAATAGAAATTAAAAGTGGGTAAACAACTTTCCAGTTTGAAGCTATGTAAGTGGTTATTAAAAGGATGACACTCATTCCAAGCCAATATAATTTTTTGTTCTAGATACAATCGCGAATAAACATAATTGCAGTGAATTTCTTTCGAAAGTTTAGAGGCAAAATACCAGGTAATTTATATGTTTTTTTTATAAGAAGGCATATCTGTGTTCAAATTAAGTCTTTTCACAACAACTCTCGTAAATCTTTTTGGATTTTTTCAATTCGGAATGAATGAACAGCATATGAGGGATTCCAAATTGTATTGCAATACTGCAAATTAAAACTCACAAAGGCAAACAATTTTCATTTTAAAATCTGTGGATCGGAAAACTCTTTGGAGTTTTACACAAAATAAAACCTAACATTGAATTCCCTTTCGCAACCAAAAAATCTATGTGTAGTATAAAGTTAAGCTTCTCGTCAAAAATTAAACTAAGACCTTTTTTAAAATGTATCACGGACAGTTCTTTCTGATAAGTAAAATTAAGTGGTGATCGGTTTCGACAAAATGTTAGTCTTTGACATTTAGAAATGTTAAGATTAAGAGAGTTAGTTGTACACCACCTTGACAACCTATCAAGATCTTTTTGTAGAAGCAAAGAATCAATTTCAGATTATATGCAACGAAAGACTGTTAAATCGTCCGCATACATCAAGCACTCTGAATTTAGAAATATTTCAGGAATGTCGTGACAAAAAGCAAAAAAAAAAGAAGGGGACCGACATGGCTACCTTGTGGGACACCCGAAGTAACATATACCGGTGTAGAAAGAACATTGCTTATACAAACGTACTGAATACTATCTCTTAGGTACGAATTGAACCAATTTAAGGAATTTTTAAATTTTTAAAGGAATTTACCAAAGCTTTAGCACACAATTGTAAAATTATTGGAGGAATTCCATCTATATTTGAACGTTTGTCAGTCAGTAAGCTGCCCTAATTCAATTTCGGAGGTAGAAAGACTTGTATCGATCGTTTGTCTATGCCATGGCCCTGTGGTATGGTTTCCGAAAACATATTACAGAGAAATCGTGGATGGGGAAGACCTCGTCTTAGGTGACGAAATCAAGTGGAAGAAGAGAGAAGACCTCAACCAACTTAGAGTGCAAAAAGGAAGAGAGCTCGAAATCGAAGACGAAGAAGAAAAAATTTTAGTTGAAGACAAGTCGTATGAAAAAAAAAAAAACATATATTACGACCACGTAACTTATTTCAAAATGTCCAGCAGAGCTCAAACAGTACGAGTCCTAATGCGACAATGCAGTCAATGTGTTGGACGAAACGATACGGAGATTTGTTTAGTGCTTTTATTTTCCATAAAAACGGTTCGACCGATTTCACTGAAAGCCTAATGAACCCCAATTTCGATAACGTAGTTATGCGTCAGTTGAAAGACCGATTGTTGGTTCTCGAGATAATTGAGACAACTCGAATTTTTTGGCAAAAGAAAGTACAATCTTTTATAATTTTTCGCTTAAACGATTTGCTAAAGTAATTGTTCTGCATGCGGAAGAAAAAAAGTTTTTCCATGAAAAACAATGTTCACAATCACATCGCAAATTTTACATTCACCTAAGATGATATATCAAAAATCACAAAATCTCCCGGTTGAATTGATTTTGATACTATCAATGTATGCTCCCTAAACTATTAAAGGAGGTAAATCCTACCGTAAACAGGTAGACGATGATAGATCACTCTATGAAAAGAATGGATTCAGAAGGATGCAAAAACGATTTGTTTTGGATTAGTGATTCCCACGACGACAAAACACTCCTTGGTAAATATGCATACCAAGTCCTTGTTTATGTGCAGTTTTGTGTATTTCCAAATCCGATCGCATTTATTTGAACAAATATTTGTGCATTCACTGGGAAGAGGGTATGTTTGTTTAGAATTTTTGTTTTGTACAGTGTGCGTTTTCTGTATATTTAGTTGTTTTTCTTTAATTTTTGTGCCTTTTTGAATTTTCTAAAGTACCTAGATACCCATTTCGAATTGCGTTTATGTTTATTTGCAGACAAACATCAAAGAATAATCTTTTTTATATACAAAAATGCGGAAGCAGCAAGGAAAATATTATTTTGCTGAGTTTGTTTATTTTAATTAATTTTATTTTTTTTTTTATGAAAAGGATAAGTTTCTACACGCAATTTGCAGGTTTCCGAGGCACAAGAAAACCATTTTTTCTGTTTCAGTGGCAAGCAGCAAGTGAGCCGTTTTGCAGTTTAAAGAAAAGTATATGTAGAGGTTCGTGTATCCTGAATAATAAAAATAATCAGAAATACAATTCCTAATATCATTAAAATAAACTAAAGGTAAAAAGAAGTTTTGCTTTTTTATCGCAGATATCATTTTAGATGTTCCCTTTTTTTCTACTAATAGCTACAACAACATTCCCCTTCACAACGGAAAACAAAAGTTCGTGTTGAAGTAAGGAAAAAACAATAAAAGTGGAGCCTTCCGGTTTCAAATCAACTCCCAATATTTTTAGTTAAAAAGTTGTTTCCGTCTTGTAAGAGACAGTAGAAGAATACACACTCTATTGGAAACAAGAAAAAAAAGACTGTACTCTGTCAACATGGCAGTTGGCGGATAGCTGTTTCGAGGAAAGTGGCTTCTTTTGTTTAACGTCACGTTTTGTGGCATACTCGCTCTCTTCTATGGCTCTGCAATCGACGCAACCATCGTCGTCGATATCCCTTCATTACAAAATCCGATAAAAAAAAACGTTATACGTGAAGGTACTTTGAAGGATTCTTTTATCCCGAAGGCATTTCGAGGAGTACGAAAAGAAGTTCCCCACAGGATGATGTACAAGAGTATTAACACGAATAATAAAATATAATAATAACAACACCAAGTACCGGCGTTCATTTCATTTGAAGTTTATTTTTCACAATATTTTCCACCCGTTGTCGTTGTTACGTGCATGAGTGAGGAGGGGTGGACTCTACACTCTACTCAATTATATTGATTTCGAGGTTTGAAATTCTTTTTTTTTTGTCGTTTAGATCTTTTTTGTTTTCAAACCGGGGAATTATTTTCAAAATATTTCTCTCGATTGAGGAGATCAGAACCATAGCATATGCGAGCAGTCGGTAATTTTTGCTGTGAAACAATGTTAAAGGACATTACTGCCACCCAATTCCTCCCAATAGGCGTATTGTTTATTGATGGTTTGCGCCAGCGATTTGCAATGCAAGCGTACAAATGGCAGCATTTCTTCACAGAAATTACAATCAACTTGCGGTCTGAATTCGGATTCAATTTTTATTTCCAATCAACTGGGTACATTGTTTGAGTGCATTGGGACGATGGCGATTATTTTTCACAACTGAGCGGTTCTGTTGTCCAGCTAGGAAAATTAATGAACTTTCTTCCTATATTGCAAGCCCTAGAGTCAACAAAGCACAAGTGGTTGCAACCGATCATGGAGCGGGTGAAAATTGCATTGCCACTCAAGGCGCAAGGGTGTTGTCTCAAGGACATTAACTCAAACCCACATTTGCCATTAAAACATCATATTCTCCATGGTCATGTTGGGAACCAAAATTCTGGTTAACCAAACGACCAAGTTCACGACTCTTTAATCGTGGTCACACAGAACATACCTTCAGCTCAAGGTCAATGATTTGTTTTGAACTCATCAAGGACGACTCAGCTTTAGTTTTAACATCACATGTCCAATACATACATTGTTTTTTGTAACCTTTTTTTCCTTGCATTCCTTTGCTTATAATGGTTTGTGTATCAGTGACAATTGACAATACGCCCCGTGCCGAGCAATAGAACAAACAAGACTGTTACTTCCTGTAGATTAGCCATAAATTGAAGAAGATCAAGATCTTCGTTGCGCATTATTTGGATACTATCCGAAAATCACCTATTCAAGTTCAATTTGACACGCTTTACTCACAAACACTGACTCGAATAGTGATGGCTGTGTTTTGTTTGTCCGAAAAAATATCTATTTAGCACTATGGCATCCAGCTGTGCTGTGCTGATTTTAAACAACATAATTTACAAGATGTCACTCACTGGGACACTTTGTCGTCGATTTCTTTTCCAATTTGTTTTGTCATAAAAGAGGAGAGGTATGATTCCAGCTGTTAGCTATGGCAGGAATCCATGCTGAATCGACTAACCGATAATGTGTGTTTACTACTGAAATAATTTAGAAAGTTTGGAGTTATAGGAGCATCAGGAGTAATGTGTTGTTGATCAATTGTTGAACCTTATACCAATTTAGAATAACCTGTTGCTTGAAGTCCGCAAAGGTAATGTTTTTAATGTCGGATGCCAAAGGAAAATGCGTGCTATTCTTATTGTACTTATTCAAATGTTTTGTGTTTAAGAAAACAAAATACAAAAAAAAAAAAAAAAAATAACATAAAGGAATTTACTGAAATGGAAACAAGACCAATGAAATAATGATAACCGGAGAATACGCAGGAATCTTTGCATCAAGTGACTTAAAATTAGACTTAGTAAAAAATTGGAAGGCTTTACTAAAAACTTTAGGTTTTAATATTTGTTGACGACATCTTAAAAAATATAAAAAGAAGTGTGCGGTTGGTTGAGAACGGCTTGACCGAATAAAACAAATTTTTGTGGTAGCTTAAGGGATTGGTAGATGGTTTTTATATAAAAAAATCTTTCCCGAGTTATGGCGGGAAACGAAGGACGAAACCGGGATCCTTAAAAATACGGACTCGTGCAACGCCGGCTCAGCTAGTCTTTTCTGAAAAAAGTTTCTTGTTTTTTGTAAGCCAAAATATTGGCAAAATTTTGAATGCAAATTATAATTGCAAACAGGATGGGTTACATAAGATGCACCAAAAGGCCAGAGCGGAGATATTAGACCGAGACAAAAAAACAGAAAAGGGGAATTGACTTTAAATAAAAAAATCCACCCCAAAGTCTATGCATTGATTTTATGGTTTTATAATTCGTAGCACTACTAAGATCGTATTCTTTTATAACACCTTTTTGCTTGTTATTGGAAATATGAGATTTCAAGTGTCAAAAGTTAAAAGTTAATGTTATGGGATAGTACAATTTCCACTCACCACGTTTCTCTTTATTCTATAGTCACCAATTTTGTTTTCTTTCACCAAAGCCTTAAGGGCAGCAGTCACCTTCTCATATACTTGTTTCTTCAGGTGTTATAATTTGAAATATGATGAAGTTAAGGTACCTTTGGAAGAAAAAAAAAACAGTTAGTAGCAAATTAAAGACTATGTAAGAAATTGTTTGTAAAATGTTCTCTCTTGTTTGATAATCAATATTTTTTGACACAAAAAGCAAATCAATGAAATTTGGCTAAAATTTACATTTTGAAATTCGATAATTTTGCTGCTAATTGTTCCGCATTAAAACGGAAATTTGAAAAATTTATTTACAAATGATTTCAACGAATGTGAATGCTTTGCAAGTTTTGCAAATAAATTTTTTTTGGTATTAAATTTTAAATAAAAAAACAACCTGAAATTTTGAGTACATTTTCAAGAGACTTAATTTGCAAAGCTTGGAGCTAAATCCCTTTTACAAAAATGTTTGCAATGTTAAACAATAGACTCATATAATTTTTACTGAGATAATTTGCAAGAACCATTTGTGGGCGGAAAGCCATGAAGTCATGTTGAAGGCATTGGTGTTCAGACGATGTTATGTTCAATCGCGTTGCGTCTGGTGTGGCTGTGAATATTACAATAAAATATGTTCCTTTTTTATTTTTGTTTGTTTGGCATGCTGCGCGGCTTTCGGCGTACCCTGCAGATCACAAGTTCAGAAGGCCTAGCCTAAAATAATTGTTTGTCAAAATAAACTATCGGAGGATTTGCCAACTACTTTTCATGAATTTCTTTAGAAAATTATTATAGCGAAAGAAGTTAATAAAAGCAAATATTTTTTATGGCATGATGATGAGTATTCTGGAGTAAGGAATACTTTTCTAAGAACTCCCGTTCAAAAGTTAACATTTTGACAATCATAATGTTTCTTGAAGCAAACTTTTCATGTTGCTCACGTGATCACCAACGTGTTATTACGAAACGTGAACGTTGTAGAATAATTTCGGTGACTGGTATTTAATCTTTCGCAAATGTGTACCTGAAGTGTAAACTTAATTCGAGTTTGTTCCTTGTGAGGGAATAAAGTGGGCCTACAATTTTCTGCCGATTCCAAACGGAAAGTCGAGAAAGCGCTTTTCATACTTTACTAGGTACGTTCGTTGAAGCCCTGGGGTCGCCCTGTAGTCGCCACAAAGCATTTTTTGAAAAACTAAGCTCGCTAAACTCGCCATGAATGCGTCAAATTGAATGTTTTTTGAGCCCTGGGTTTGCCTTGGGTTTTCCCTCAATTCACCCTCGGTTTTTACTGGGACGAGTTTAGGTAATGAACAGGGCTGTCAAATGGCATGTATTTTTGTTCAAATGACAGGGATGTGTATTGTGTATAGTGATTTTGTGGTTAAGAGTTTTTTGAGAACTGGAAAGCACAAATTTTTTTACAACTCTTGGAGTTGTCAAGGAAACCTAGGTCAAACGTGGGTAAAGTTCAACGAAGGAACCTACTATCGGAGGACTTGTTAATTCTTCGCGAAAAGCGGTACTTACACGTGGAAAACATTTTTGTTTTCTGTTGGTATTCGAACAATAGTGCTCAAGAAGCCCGGAGCCAGCTAATTCCTACAATCATATACCTTGAGAGGAATCGAGGTACAATACTAACCAATACGCTATTAAGGACACCACAAATATATACAATATATGTAATATGCATGTTATGTAGGCTTGCCAGAAAGCTATAGCTTAGTTCTAGGTGCGGTCTTTACGAATCAATTGTTTGGAAAAGTATCTTTTTCCTAGACAAAACTATTCAAGAATTTCAAAGCAATCGAAACTCATTGTTTGAAATTCAAAATCATTTGTATGTTTTCTTAGACCAGCATATATTTTATTTCTCAAACTACTATGATTAAAGATAACCTTTTAATTAAAATGCTTGAGGGATTATGTTTATATTCTGATTAACAGGATGATAATTGAAAATTCCCACCGCATTAAATTATACCACGACGTGTAACCTAGTCATCGAATATCCTCATTTAGTAGTTAAGAACAATAAAAAATTTGTTGCCACATCTTTAATAATAATAATTTTCTCCCCCGGAAAATGCAAAGAAAAGCGAACATTTTATGAGCACAATAACTTTAAATGAGTTAATGGCTGCCCCTCGTTAACATCGACCGAACACAATTATCACATCGCATGTCAACACCCGGCAGTGTAATCCGATTGAGAGCCCGATACGTAGCCCTAAGCCGATGCACCCCATTAATAGCAAGATACCCAAAAAACCAGCCAACAATTAGTGTACCAACATAGTGGCGGTAAAATAGTTGGACACGGCGCGGCATTGAGGTCGATAAGTGTTTCATATAGGCGTCTCACAATCAGTATTTCGGAATAGACATGGAACTGTGAGTAGATTCAAAATTTATAATTCCCGCACACCGATAGATGTTTGAAGTAGCATTGAGTGTTTTCGGGGTTCAATGTGAGTGTGTGCGTGTTTATAAGCTCCTTCTAATCACAATAGTTTATTGTGGCATAAAATGTGAAGAGTTGCGTCTGGAAGTAGTTCTATATGTGCAGCCTAGAGCTACTGAGTAAATTGGCTCTCCTGTCCCGTATTAATGACATATGTTCTTCTTGAGGACTTCAAAGTGTGATATCTACCTATGGAACTTACATCTCAGATGATGAGATTATGATGTCTTAATCGGTTATATAAATACTTATGTCATTGTGAGATGATCCGGAGTTATTGAATTGAGGTGGTTTAATTGAGACATGATTCTTGTGTAGAAGTTTCTTGGGATATTTGTTATTAATTATTAGGTACTAATTCTGTCGTTGGATAGAACTATTATGAGTGTATTGTAAAGGTTGGTGAATAAAGTAGGATAATGGGAAAAATGGAATAGGTATATTCTTTACCGATGATCGTTCAAGACGAGGGGGTTTTCTAGGAAATGGAGATAAAGGTACACATTAAAAAAATATATTATTTTTAATTTTTTACATTTATTAGATCTTAAAACTTGGGAGTACAGTATTCCATCAATCTGTCTCGTTCGAAAGTTTTCATTTAAAAACTAGCTAAGCTAAGAAAAAACAAATTCAACTAACATCGCAGCAAGATAACTTTTTAATTGTTTCTTGGAAATGTTTCGTTTGGTTCACAGCTAACCTCATCTTTTTAACAAAGTCACAAAGTCGATATCTCAGTGTATAAAAGCTTTTAGTCAATCACCAAAGAAAGCATTATCGGCTGATTTGTCGTATACGTATGTTCATAAGGGTATGCCATTTAAACTAGAATTTTTTTTTTTCTCGCTCTCAACCCAAAATATTGTAAAAATTCTGTCGAAAGCGAAGATTATAAGTTTTGTAGGAGGTACTTCATTTTTTCACATTTTCACGCTTATATAGGCCAGAAACATTATTTGTTTTATAAAAAGCACTAAATTTAAAAAAAAAAATCCTACTGAGAAGAATTTCTATTTTCATTTTTACTCATTGAAACTGAAAATAGGAATTCAGCTCAAGAAGAATTTTTATTGATCTTTAGCCTGCTGCGCAGTTATAACTCGTAGACCAATCATCCGATCGATTCCATTCTGGTTACAGTTTCTTTAAAATATTTAATTTAACAATTCTAAGAATATGCTAACAGATTCAATTCAAAGCAGGATTATTATTGATGAACATGAACACCTTCTTGAAACAGACTGTTGCTTGGTTTTTAATATATTTTAAGTAACCAAACCACTGTTCACTTAAAAAAATAAAAAATTATATTAAAAAAAAAAAAAATTAAAAGGGCTTAAACGATTGACACTAACACGTTTCTAGGCGAGTGTTTTCTTCATTCCCCATTTCAAACGTACAAGAACTTCGTATCAAAAGTGGCAATTTCCAGAACATGCGTAAACTAGATTTTGAAATAGGTACACACGAATGGCGGTAAATTTCAAAATTAGGTTGGCTTTTAATCGGCTGAGCTAAGGATGGCAGATAATTCTTTAACTATTTGTAAGCTTTTAAGCGTCAAATCATTCTTTTCGGATTTATGACATTCTACAAATATTTCAAATTTCGATTCGGAGCATTCTAATAAAGTCTTTCCTTGCATGCTGTTTTGTTGTATTGAATACGAAGGTGATGAGGATTGTTGATGTGAAGGAACGTAATACAATTATTTACATTTTTTCAAGCTCTTTTTTCGGTTGCTGATAAAAAAATCTGACTATCATTCAACAATCAATTGAAGATCAATTTATGTTTATGAAAAAAGACACATGTAACCGAACTATTTGTCTTTTTAACAAGAAAAGGCTATTACTGTTCAAGTTATGGGCAATGATTATTATGCAACAAAGAAAAAAAAGGATGGCGAGTAAGAAAAGTTAATGTCAAAAATTAGCTAATTTTTTTTATTTTTTGGACAATCTATAGGTAGTTACTCATTTTACTTACGCCATATTTTTTCACTATACGCTTAGGACTTCAATCCTTTTATTCTTACTTTCAGTAGAGCACCAAATTTGGCAATTTGTAGACAGGTTGTACAAATTGCAGTAGTTAATTTTATTTCATTTATAAGTATAAATTGTGCATGATGAATCTTGTTAAGACAAATAGAGTGTTATCTAATCTTACGTTACGATAATAGCTACATTACTTGATTTTTTTTTCGCTTAAAGTATAATATAAAGATCACTCCTTTCCGAAGCTACGTCGTATTAGAAACATTTTTTAAAATACCAAAATTCCTATTCTATCCCTTCGTAGTGGAAAACCCGCTAAGAAATTCGAGATTCTTAGAATTTAGTATCACCACTTCAAAAAAAAAAACTGAAATATGTTGTCTTTTCTTCTACTAGCTTAAATTTTTCTATAACAAATCACAAAACAATTTTTAAAATTATGTTAACAATTTGTAGTATTGTTGTAAGCGTTAATAGATAGAAGAATTAATTTAGATACTTTACCAATGCAAACAAAATCTACAAGTATGTCAATTTCAAATTTAAAACAAATTTAAGAAATAAATAAAATTTTTAGATTTCTTTATCAAAGTTTTTTTTCAAAACTTCACAAATTAATTTTTGTTAGTGTAGTGGCTTCGCGTTTCGAACTCTGTCAGCGCAAGCTTTTATTTTATTTGTTTTTTAAATTCAAAATAATTTTATAGCATTATATATATGTATATTATATTACACAAATTGTAGACTACAACACCCAAAAATGGTTATGTCAATTTCGCTTAAACGAACTCCAAAAGTCGATGGAAGGAGTGAAGTACTACTACTTTACTACTTTTAAACTACTTTTGAAAATGACACATCAAACAAAATACTTTCAACAAAAAACAAGTTCTTTAAAAAAATTCATAATATGTATGCAAATTATATGTTTTTTAAGGTTTAAAACAACAAATACAGCAGACTTTTCTATTTATTTTATCCCGGAAACACGACATGCCGAAGGATACACTAAAAAATCAAAGAAATGGCTTACGGGCCTTATCTAATCGCCTTCTTCGAAATTTTATTTCTTACTGTTGATTGCTGTATTCATGAATTGCAGTGATAGTTATTGCAATTATTTCTATAACAATAATTTTTATTTATACTTTTTATTTTTTTACTTAAGAACCCAAAATGAAAGAAACCTTGACTGAATTAACAGATGGAAAAGTAGGTAGCCAGGGACACTTAACAAAACCCCTTTTTTGGGAGTTTGCGAAAATATTTGATTATATTCGACAGTAAGATTGTTAATTTCATATATATTTTTCACTAAATCCATGTTATAAATCTAATAACTTGTTTTAGTCACAAAAAGTGCAAAACATAAAACTTGTTTGGGAAAAATTGAGTGTTTTTTAAGTTAAGGGATTTGTGTTTCTATTGTTTTGAGAATTTATACATACATACGTAGTACGTACATAACATAGCTTACTTCAAAAATGAACGCTAGTTTTGTCAATAAGGTAATGCTGTTTTCGAATCAGTTCGGATCTTGTGATTGCTTTTTTTCGGGACTATCGTTGTTTTTCATTCGGGAATTTTTCAAAGAGAACTCGTGATAGGGGTGAACAATTTATGTTATTCAGGAATGATGTAGCATTCTAATGATGAAAGAATTTTTAAAATCAGTCCAGTAGTTTATGAGTTGGTGCGGTGCCAACATAAATACAATAATACAAATCTTTCCTGTTTCATACTAGTTGTAGTACAATGGTTTTATACCATGAACAAGAACATCGTATCACGATGTACCAGGTTTACCAAATAACTAAAAATATCTCAAAAAGTGTTGTTTCAACATCCTCCAATAATATTTCCTTTCATTTGCAATAGTACCCTAGCCTGCTCAGGCAATTCAGAAAATTGTTTTCCTAAATCCTGTCCGTGCCAAATTTGCCCTACTTATTGCCATTATCAATTCTCTGATACAAATAACTCGTTGTTTCAATTGCCTATACACAAATCGTTTGACGTAGTTTGAAATGCGCTTATACAAAAATCCTCTTACTCCAAGCCTTGCCCTGAAATCCAAATCCGCAAATGGATTTGCATCTTAAATCCCATCACACACAACTAGAGCTCCCGTCAAAAGTGTATCGATTTCAGAACTAAATATTGTTTTCGAATCCAAAAGATAAATCTATTATGTTCATTTTAGGAAATACTTTTCGAAAACAAACAACAACAAGATTATCGGAGACGACATGCGACAGACATGAGCCCAAATATATATTTTGTTATAGAGAAATGGCTCTTTTCGGCTCTCTACACAAGATTGTTTAATTAAAAAGAATTGAAATCCTTTAATGCAAAAGGGATCAACTACTTATTTAGATTAGGCCAAGTAGGTACACAGCCACATTGTTTGGAAAATTTAAATTGGTACGCAGTCTCAGGCGAACAATTTTCTTTAACATATACAACAACACACACAAAAAGGACACCGATTATTCAAAATATTTTACAAAAATTTCCCTATAATCTTTTGGCCTTGTTTTCTATACAAAAAAGTACCTATGTACATTTCTATTTGAGTTCAATTACAGTGCGTGAAAACATGCGTATTTCCACGAAGACTGCACATGCAAATGGTCAACCACTTGATTATTGTAACGTTTGAATTTACCACGCGGAAAGTGTCACAACTAAGGTTCGCTCAAGTGTTCAAAATGTGAATAGAAACGAAACACTCGTCTCAGCTTCAGCTCCAACCGCTGCACACAGCCGGAACCTTTGAAGTGAAACCGGAGACGTGACACTATTTTCCGGGTATTTTCATTGCACCATCATCACCATTACCATCCAGAAGGTGTTTACGACGATGTCAACAAGCAACACATACTCAGATTTGAATAAACGGTTGTTTTAGCTTCACTCATCGGGAGATGAGAAGAACCGGGCCCAGGTCCGCACTTGTAACTGCATAATTCAATCAGGCGGAGATTGTGGTTTATTTCATATACAGATTTGTTTGTGGGTTTTGGGGTTGCAAGTGGGTGTTCGAGGTTCGAATTTCAGAAACATAAAATCGCTTTTCTTTTCTTTGGCGTGTAGACTCTCGTGACAAATTAGCAATTCTTCCGATAGGAATTAAACCGCTACAATAATCAGCTTAAAGTTGTAGGTATCAAGGTTATCCAAACGTTGTTGCGCCGCCCTATGTATTTTTTTTAATATACCTATAATAACGTTAACACAAAAATAAAAATAGTTTTCTCGATGAAAGACTAAAAATACTTATGTAACACACTATCATGTCGGCCCTGCTATGAGAAGGTTTTTTTTTAAACGTATCAATGCGCTCATGGTGCATGATGTAGACGCATGGCAAAACATGTTGTCCTTTTAAGAATCTCAAATTACATAAGCCAATAAACCATCTCCAAAGACACAGCAATGACTCCAGCATTTGTAAACATATTGGAACAAAGCGATACTATAACATGCAAGGTGCAACCTTACCGCCTTTGGCACATTGCAATATCTTCATTTACTGATCAAAGCCGATGAAGTCATCATCAGAATGTCTTGACATCAATACTAAACTCCTTTTGACCCATTGTTGTGCAAGCAGATTTACACTGCTTTTGGCCACTGCCGCAACAATGACATCAAACCAAAGCCGATACCAATGAAAAGTCATATCGGCAACCGCACCAATTCACCAAAGAAATATCAAAATATATCAGGCACTATAAGAACCTAAGAAATACAATCAATTAAATCAAAGAAATGGTCATAATGAGCATCGAAGAAAGGACACGTTTAATGTGTTCCGAAACGTTTTGATGTGCAGCCATTGTTAATACCTGCTGCATTCGACTGGAGAACGCATTCGAGAAACGAGAAACAAGAAAGATCGGTTTAGTTTTTTATTCTTAGGAAAAGGACATGCCATGCACACAATTAAAACCCCTACCGGGCAACACACAATTCTTCCTGTTTTTTTTTTGGTTGAAATAACAACAAAAAAAAAAAAAAAAACCAAATGCGCTGTGGACTTCAAACAGAGTAAGGACGTCTCAATTTCAGCTATCGATGGCGGCGACCCTTATACTTATTGTGTTGTTGACAATCCTTGCTAGAGCAATTACATGTCCAAATGGTGACAATAATTTATTTTATTTTTCTACTAGGTTCCGCCTTGTCGAGGAGTGTAACACAACATGTGGAAAGAGTGTGTGCTCTTTTTAAGGTTTGAAGGATTGAAGGATAAAGAATTCGTTTAAAGAACTAGCCGCCTCGTCGAGCGGAAAATCTTCAAAGGAGTTACATTTTGATTGGGAGTCACTTGGTCAGGAAGTGTTGTATAATAGGACTATGACGCTCTCACTGCTTCAAAAATGCGAAATTTTGTTTTCTTTAAGTTCTTGTTTCATATTACCCGAATTCGTTGTTTGAAAAGTTTTTAATAGATGAGTTGCAAAAAGGATCGAAATATCGAAACAGATTTATTTTCTTATTTGTAGAATAGTGTGAAAAAAAAAATACAAAATAAAGATTTACGCTATAGTCAGATAAAAGAATATTTGTTGGTTAAGTCTCAATTCAAAGTTGCAAAATTAATGCTTTGCTTTAATAATGAATTTTTAACAGCTCTACATTAAAAACATCTCAAATATTTATAAAAGTCAATCAGCGCTTTCATTCCCACAAATGTAGCATTTTTTTTTACATGGGGGCAATGTAATTCCTTAAAACCGCCAATGCCCTACCTTAAAAAATTAACTATCGTAAAGTTTTAATTCGTTTCACAACGATTCATTTCACAAAAAAAAATATCCATGTTTTGCAAAAATTTTTTTTCCTCAACTACATTGCACCATTGCCTGTTCACCCCAGAGTTTCGTGATTCGAATCCCAACAGAGGCAAAAATGTTTTTTCCACGGGTATCACCTTTCGCGAGGAATTGGCAAGTCCTCCATTAGTAAATTCATTGCCATGAAAAGCGCATTCTCGATTAGCCGTTCGGAACCTGAAGAAGATTGAAGGCCCCGTCCATTCTTTCACAAGACATGGTTGTGAGAAATGCGCTTGGCCCTCGCTCTGTTGCGCCCCGGCCTAAATAGGGCCGGGGCGCAATTTCATTTATTTTGTGAGATGCAAAGAGCGTAAAGAAACTAGAAGTTGTTGGCTTTTTGGACTCAAATTAGTTATCAAATTACTAGTATTCGTTTGCTCGTGGAACGATATGCTCTTTCATGACTATGTATTTGCATTTGGGAGAAGCTTCTAAATTGCTGCACAAATTTGCTCCATTCATATGCCTTTACGTGGTACCTTATAATAAATTGTGTTTTTTTGGACGTGTGGTTTTCAAAACGAAAATAAAATGCATATAATTTAATAATTATAATAAAAAAAATATCACTTGAGATTGATCAAACTGATGTGAAATCTATTTTGTTGTAATTATTATCGGATTTAACGCGGTTCAACAATAAGTTTTTGTTACCTATATAATTCAATGTTATAAGAGTTCGCCATTATGTTTTAATGATTAAATGATTCCAGGCAAGTGGCCACCGCGGCTGGCTCGAATAAATTTCAATTTTTCCAAAACATTTCCAATTTCATTTATTATTTACACAATTACATTTCATTTATTTATTTACATTGCACCAAAAAAACAATCTAGTTCATACTTCATACTCGTAGCTGATTTGAACGAAATGAGCTCGGTTGTATTTACACTGACTTTTTCAAAGCAAGCGATCAACTCACTCATGATGTTATACCATATAAGCTCAAAGCTTTTGGTTTTCCTGCGATACAGATACTTACAGTAAGGATTTGCTCCTTCCTATCTTGAAAAAAGAAAGTACCAATAAAATTTCGTAACAGCTTTACGAGTCTCTTCACTCTGTCGGGGTAACACAAGGCAGTCACCATGGGCCTTTTTCTTTTCATTGTCGCAATCAATGACGTTGTTCGTGCATTTCGAATAGTGAAAGTCTGATTTTTGCATTCAAAATAATTCTTGATCGCGAACTTCTCCATAAAAATATATCGATAGCTTTAGAACATGGTGTAATAAAAATGGTTTTAGTCTCAATCCCTCGAAGTTCCAAACTATTACTTTCTCGAATAAATGAGAACATAGTAGACTTGTGTATTTGATTCGCTGCTTTGGGAATTGGGTTCTACAAGTGGATAGTTGTAGTAGATAACAATAACATAACATAGCTAACAAAATGGAAGTAGGTATGTTTTTGCAAAAAGAGATCAAGGTAGACCCAAAACAAAAAAAAATAAAGTCCGCCTATTAACCCAGAGGTTCGTGATTCGAATCCCAACAGAGGCAAAATTGTTTTTTCCACGGGTATCACCTTTCGCGAGGAATTGGCAAGTCCTCCATTAGTAAATTCATCGCCATGAAAAGCGCTTTCTCGATTAGCCGTTTGGAACCTGAAGAAGATTGAAGGTCCCGTCCATTCTTTCACAAGACATGGTTGTGAGAAATGTTAGGACCTAGCCCTAGGGCTCCTCGCCCTGTTGCGCCACCCTATTTATTTATTTTTAAGTTTCGGGAGGAGCGACCAGAATAGAAAATAAATTTGGTCTAAAAATCATTTACATACATACGTCCCCCGCTTGCATTTGGTAGTCATTAGAGTTATTCCGCAAATTACTATTATTCGTTTATTTCTTGATCAATGCATCGTTACATGAATTTTTTTTTTTGGAAAAAGAAATGTCCAGGTCCTAGAATAGGGTTGATCAGCCCATTTGGCCGTAAAAAGTTGTATAAATGATAATTGTTCATTGTTTTGACGACTTTGGAAAATTTGAAATTAGAAATGACAGATTTAACGGTGATGATGTTCAATAGTGTGGACATTCAAAAAGTGTTTTTCAATTTGAGTTTCCGAATGGCCTTGATTGTGGCAAAAAAAACCATGCTGCAGATGCAGTCTTACAAAACCCGAAGCGCAGAATTGAAAGAAATTAGGTAGGTATAACAATAATAAAGTTCACTTAAAATAAATTAAGTAAAGTTGAAGCGTAGGTCTTCGACAAGCGGTGATTCGTAAAATACGACTCATTCATACCCCAAAGAATAAAATCAAGAAATCAAATAGAGGTTATGAGTAGGTACTTGCTGCAGTGCAATAAGCCCCACCTGTGGGTCTGCACCTAGGTCCTTGGTATTAAAAAGAAAAAAATAAAGAACATCGGGAAGCTCATCCATTTTAATATGAGTATTTCGAAACGTTGGACATACAAATTGCTGAATCAGAAAGAAGATTTTCAGACAACGACGTTTTACTAAACTCAGTAGCAATATCTATCACCCCCTTCTGTATAAAATTTTTACTTACGTCCTACCGATGCCCTGCCTTAAATTCAACTTAAGCTACGGTAATGTTGTTGTAACGGTAGGTAGATACTGTTCATTACGCCTACCTTTACAGCGCAAATTTTTGACAATAATACCTATATTGGAAACAGCTCTCGCTAAGGCATTTATTAAAAAGTGTCCAGATACGTCAATTCTTTTTAAAAATACCATGGTTTAATGCACACCACTGCAAAAATTCAAAACAACTTATAGAAATTAAATTTATATCCTCAAATGTGTCAAAAAACTCGAAAAATATTAATATTGCCTTTTGTTAACATGACAATAGTATCCACACTGTAGTTTGTAGATAGCTCTAAGGCCACAAATAAGACATCCTTAAAATATCCGGTCGATATTTCCAAATTGCTAGGCCTTCTACTTACTCCAAAGAAAACTGAGCGCAGCAAATGATCTTCCAACAATCAATTAACATTGAATAGGCACCTCTAAAACAAAAAGAAAAAACAGAATAAAGCCTCAAATAATTTCAGCAATCAGCGACGCTTTGTGGGTGCGTATTATGAGGCATTTAGTGTCGATTTTCGAAACAATTGAATCTCCTTAGATTCACCACAGTCCACATTTTTACAACGGGATGATGAATTTACAAGACCTTCGCTAAACGATTTACGTTTTTATGTTCTTCGTGAGGCACTCGTTTATGGTTTATCAAAGGCAAAAGAGGACCTTCGCGACCGCATCGAATTGGTTAATGCCTGCTGTGTCCGAACTAAATGTTAGATTTTGTTCATGTCTTGTTTTCTATGGCCATATTGCAACCTTGTAGATTTTTGTAACAATGTACAAAATTATGTTCAATTATTACGATCTATGCAGTCCAACGGTGAGACTAAATGAATATACTCTGTGGCTCACCATCACCACCAGTTGACTTTGAAAGGACATTACTGAAACTCTTCACGGACATTTAACTGCTTAGTATCGATAATTACGTTGTTCACAGAATAATTTGAATTTATTTTTCTTCTTTTTGACACTTTTGTAGAAACGCATAGATTGAATGTTTCCCTAGTCCCAACCCACACATCCAAACAACGGCAACCACACAGGACACCATACCTAACAAGGAAAATATGCTCATTCTAAATTCGATGTTTCTTTTAATTTTTTAGCAATGGCAATGGCCCAAAGGACCAATAGATTTCATAGATCAGAGAAACACCCTCTCCAGTTTGGTGTTTGAAATCAATTAGTTCTGTCGATAGTGTCGCCTTCACCTCCTTTGAAATCGGAGACCACCATTTCGTGCCGGTCCCTTTGGTCGATTCTAAGATCCTTTTACTCACTTGCCGCTGCTGAACAACTTACTTTATTCGTGTGTCACGGTGTTTTGCAAATTTCATTTCTAATTCACTTGGACTCTACAAAAAAAAAATGGTAGGCGGGTAAGTTATATCTTCTTCCACCTTTGACTTCACAAGATTCCGCACAATTGTTTTCTTTGCTGCTCTGCCACCTCCGCTTCGTTTAATCTTGCCGAACTGTGCTACCGCATTCGATCGGTAATTAATAAGGAAAACACACAAGGGTAAGTAGCACACTGGGACTGGGAATCAGAAATCTTGGCATGCCAGATATTTCTATTTTTATTTTATTTTTTTCCCTTTTTTCATTCGAATGTGTCCAAACAATGAGTTTCCACTAGGCTTTGTTTTCAATGTTCAATTACATTAAGGATCGAATTTTTTTTTCTGTAGCAGTTTCTTTTTTTTTCCTGTTTGTTAGCCAGTCAGTCGGTATTGTTGTTGCTCGATCGCAGATGAAGATAACAAGCTGAGTCCGATTTGATACGCGTCCTTTCACTGAGAAAACACATTGGTATCCCGTCTGTGGAGGTCCTAAACATCACGGTATGGGTAGCATAGCACACACTGTGGTATAGGTGACTATATTTTTTGTCCTAATGTCATATGATTGGCTTTAATGGATTTCTATCTGTGAAACGAATCGATTGATGCTGGTCTTAATCTGCTTTGATACGTATACTTTTGTACATACAATAAATTCATATAGCGCGTCGTGCAGGACCTTATGTTCGTAAGGAAAACTGTGACGAATTGTTAGGAAATGTTGACAGTTCAATATTGGTAAAGCAGTTGTCACGTAGATCGTTTGCTATAATTTTATGATTATATCTATGTAGGTTTTCTATATATAGTCAATTCTATACCCAGAGAGTGTTTCCTCGTGATAAGCAGTGCAACATACTGCATGAATTCAAGCATGAAGAGCTTGAATTCGACTTAATTCGATGTGTACATTTTTTGATTAAATATAATATACCTATCGTAGAGTTGCAATTGAATTTTCGACTCATAGTTTTTTACTTTTTATTTTATTATAAAGTATAGTCTCTGTTCCTAGTTGGGTTTTATTTTCATAACACGCAAAACTCAATTAAAAAAAAAAACAAAATTATCAACTATCATACCAAACTCTATAACGTGCAACAATCAAGGTAATGATTCAGATTGCTTGTCTGGTCTGGAGCATTAGAATACAATGAACGGACGTTTACTTCAAAAGAAGTGGCAGGAAAAAGTAACAGTTAACGCCAACCAATAGTTGAAAATGTCATTTTAAATATACATGGAACTCTTCAAGAGAAAGCAGGAATAACGACACCATTACTCTTTGGGTATTTATAGGATTTTCTTCTATTCTACATTTTTCAACTTTACCGCGTAGCTAATATGGACCACCAGTTTTGTTTTTCATAAGTCTTTACAAAGGTCATTCTGAAGATTGTTCCTTTTATGGACAATCTCACAAGGTATACTTCAATAAAATTATAGCAGCCAATAACAAAACTTTATTACCACAATAGTTGCGGATAATATGAACCCCTATAAAGGCTAGTATGGACGTAGAGTTTCATTCCAGTTATGAATGTAAAAGTTATCATTGATTAATTTTTCGAGAGCGACTTATTGGACCGACTTATTGAAGAAACTTGCTTTGCAGTTTTGATAATGTTTTTGGTTCGAAACGAGTACCTACACGAATCGAATCTTTTCTTTCTGAAAACCAAACAGTATTTCGAAAAACAGCTTTTGGTCTAATAAAGCTAGACGTTTATCTGTACGTCCACACTTTACCGAAGCGCACCACATCAGCAATATTCCGATCGGCATTGTACCTACCTATGGAAACTATAGTATTATTATGTAGACTTTTGGACTGAGGGATGGTGATGAACCTATTTTCTCCGGTCAAATTTAGCAGTATCCGTTTCAAACTATTGGTTTCACCATTGTGTGTAGAAAGGCGAATGCTGCGCCACCGCGTTCCTTCGGTTCATAACATTGTTAAATCGCGTTTTGAACTTACTATAGTTTCCTTATACAATGCGATCAGCAATAACGAATTAGTGTAGCCTGATCGGCCTTCCTCCTAACCAAAAGCTGATCCCACCTCGAATCGAATGAAATGAATGCTATTGTTGGTCGACATAGCGTGGACGCACCTTAAGAGAGTCAAGAGAAAGTAGGTATAGACAGTTTGGTTTTAAAACTTCTAACAAACAAACCTCAGCATTGTCCGCCATTTTGAAAAAAACCACCCAACTTTCAAATGTCATTTTCACGTTTTTTAGTAGGTAGGTACCTACAAAACACCAAAATTTCAAAGGTAATCCCACCTGGGTAAGCACTCTAAGGCAATTGAAAAACAGAAAATGCATTTGAAAGTTGAAGTGGTTTTAACCAAAATGACGAGTAAGCGTACCTAGGCAAAGGTTGTTTTTTGTTAGAACTTTTAAATTTAAACTCTCCAAACATAATTTTCTTGGTAAGGTTGGTACCTAGGCATGTTTATGTTTGTTTGCCCAACGGGATACGGGAGCCGTTCTTAAGCCAGATTTAATTTTTTTTTCTCAGACTAAATCAAGAAACTTAAACTATTTGTCATAGGTAGGTATTTACTAAGCCGGATGGCATATATAGGTACCTACCTACTTTAAACCTACCTAGGTATTTTAAACGGTTCCTTAGATACATATACGCTACGCCTACTTACCTACAAAACCTAGAAATAAACACTTTTAACGGAAATAACAAGGAAAACGGCAATTCTTATTAGCGGTAAAAAAAATTCCTCCATTTTTGTTAATGAAGCAAAGAGGAAGTGTAAATTTGTTTGATTCTTACTCAGAATTTAGGATCAAAACAAAAGAAAACGAAACGAAATTCAAATAACAAAATTAATTGCAAATGCCAAAACAATTTAAAGGCACAAACAACATTCTCCCCCGCGCTAATGAGCTCAAATTATACCCACAAAACTAAACGCACAACCCAAAACGTTAATCAATTTTCATTTACTTAATCAAAATATCACATCAACCCCAAATGAAGACATTATTTTTGAAAGATCTGTACCCACAAAAAGTACCTACCTATAGATAGATATACAGTTCCTATTTGTTTGTTACCTGAACTTTGGTAAAAGAGAAAAATAAAAACAGGAGCCCTAGCTAGAGATGGAAGGATGGAACCCTACAAAACTGTTTATGCATATGCAATGCAGGGTTACAAAATCTTTGTTGTCCGAATAAACACAAAACAACTCATCCCCAAACTAGAACACATGGAAAAACAACAAAAACAAGGAAACGAGAAAAGTCTACAAACAATACAAGCAATTCGTCCCACTGTTTGTCCAACAACCCTTGTTGCGAGGGATTTGTGTTTGCGAAACAATCGGACTCTGTCTGCATACAAATGCTACACCGACGACTAATCGACCAATCGCGTCAGTTTCTGCATTCTCTACACTGCCATGAGTAAAAAAAATCTTACTCACCGAATTGCTTAGCCCGCATGGCTGGAAATTGTTCCTACCATCATCAAAAGGGAGATTAGGGCGGAGTCACTCAGCCGTTCGTATAAATAGATGGGAATGCATCTACCAGAATCAGTATCAAGCAGTCTTTAGAGTTGAGAGCAACGTTGTATTCGTAGTTCAGTGACAGTCAACAGATACAGAGTGTAAAATATTAATAAAAAAAAAATGGTTCCAAACATGTCTGGCTTAGAATTCAAGACGAATTTCTCAATTGAAGCAATCCTCTCAGACAACATTAAAAAGGAATGCCCGGAAGTGAGTGTGAAAAAAGAAAATGTGTTGGTTACGAGCTTTTGCGACGGTGAATTGACATCTTCGTCGGAGGACTTTGATCATCCATCGAGGACCAGTACACCAATGAGTAGTTTGGCAGAATCATTATCATCTGGTGAGGACAAGATCGATGGTGATGGAGAGAGTTGCGACGGCGACAGTAGCGATGACAAGAAAGATGGCGATGAGAAAAAACCACCATACAGTTACAATGCTCTTATTATGATGGCTATTCAGGACAGCCCCGAGCAGCGATTGACTTTGAATGGCATCTATCAATATTTGATGAACCGGTTTCCATACTTCAAGATGAATAAACGCGGTTGGCAGAACTCCATTCGTCACAATTTGAGCCTCAATAAGTGTTTTACTAAGATCCCGCGCAGTTACGATGATCCCGGCAAGGGAAACTACTGGATCTTGGATCCCAGTGCCGAAGAGGTGTTTATTGGAGAAACCACTGGCAAACTCCGGCGCAAAAACCCTGGTGCAAATAGATCGCGACTAGCAGCTTACCGCCAGGCAGTGTTTTCACCTATTCTTGGAGGCTATGGTGGTGCTCCCCAGTTCACTACATCACCCTACAGCAATTATGTAGGAGCAGCCGCTGCAGCTGCTTTATATCATCGCTTGGCACCACCAGCTTATCACACTGGATTCCCTGGACAAAATCCATACTCTACAAATCCTTATGCTATGTCGATGCAACAGGCAGCCATTAATCCCGCTGAAATGATACAGCGAATGCAGTTCTTCAATAAATACGGAACCAGTTAAGCAACGAGTGATTTTTCTCCTGGGAAACCATTTTAAGTGCCCATCCGAGGCCATGTTAATGTGATCAGTGATCAGCATTGTTGTGACAAAGTCGTGTAACTCATTCACCACCAAGTGGGAAACCAAAACAAACGGACCCAGATTTAAACAACCGACATTTTAGATGAATAGGGGGGCGTTCCAGCCCAAGAATTCACTCCACAGGCGAACCTGATGGAAACTCGATCAGCAACACCATCAAATATTAACAACAACAAAAATGTTACAAACCAAAAAAAAAACTTTTGTTTATTAATAAAACCTCTATACACATATTCAAATGATATTTTGTTCGGCGTTTTACTTTGAAATTAGGTTAGTCGTTCTGATCTTCTATTTTTCTCTCCACTGTTCACTGTTGTCTCCATTATTATAAGTGACATATCTAATGACAGATCCAGCTGCGCACCGGATTCCTGTGGAGTCGGCCAGGTAGAACAAACAAGGCCTAGTTTGTATAGATATAGTTTTCATCTTTTGCTTGGAACTTGAAACAGAAGAATAGAAGACAATTATCGAATGAGGCGTCACCTTCGCCGCACTTTCTGACATCTCAATTTCTCATTTAGCGGCGGTATTTCTCGTTTGATCCGATGTATGGCGGCAAAGGAGCGTAGGCACATGGATGGTTTTGTAATTTATTTGTTTATTTAAATACATTCCGCTGGGATATTTTCTTTAATCTCCAGTCCGACACGCCTTTGCCTTTAGATTCAGGCAAGTGTATTTCTGTTAAGAGATTTGGGCTGGTAAATACGTTTACAAATTAAAACTTCCTTCGGACCAAGATTAAATGTTTAAGTAGATCATAACATTTGAAATAATTGTAATCTTTACACATCTTTCATACGCAGGGGTTCTCTTCTTGCTAAAGCCAGATTAGGTGGTGGATTTTGTGAATTGGATTCATTTCACAAATCCACTTATGCGTATAACCAAACTATGCGAATGTGCAAGCGATAGCTACCTACCTAGCCTCGGTTACACACTTCTAGCTAGGTAGTAACAATGGAGCAGAGTGCTCGAGATGGCATTAACAAGGTTAACTTGTGCTTGGCTTATGCACTTAACGAACTTTTGTTGTTGAAACTCTTAAGCAAACAAGCGTTTTCGGTTCAAAAGTAAGTTACCTACTTAGCATTGGATGATGGTAACCGAGCAGAAAAAGTGGATTAGTTTTTTCGAATATTGTGGCAGATGCCACACAGATAAACAACACAAACGACTGATGGAGGACTTTCAGAATATTTTCAGTACTGAGATTACCTACCTATAATAATTTGTTAAAATTCAAATGGGTGAGTAGGTAAATGATTGGAATGGCAGTTTTGCTTTTTAAAAAATGAGTGTTTGATATACCTAGTTCGGAAGATTTATTAGCAATAAAAAATTTATCAAGACTATAAGCCTGTTCAAATAAGCAGGCACATGTTAACTTATGCAATCCAAAAGAGCAGCAAGCGACCACCAAACTGTTAAGGAGAGTTGTTTTTGACGCCTATCTATAAAGGCTCTTCGATTGGATGTTAATCAGTTATCTATAATCGTAATCACTATTCACCTCCGTTTTAGTAAAACAATTATCGGAAAGTTGTTTTACTAAAACGCCCAAAAAATTACAGGACACCAGATGTGACACTTGATGGTTTAGTAAAATAAAAAGTATTTCATTCAATCTCCAACTTCACCATCTTCGTACTTAAGGCAAGAGAAAAACGTTAGATTAAAAGCTTTTATATAACCGCTTCCTTACTTATACTTTTTAGGAAAGCGAAATGAGCAACTTATTAGCAAACTGCAAATGATTTCTTTCTTCAGCTCGGTTTAAAATGATTTGCTTCCTTAAAAAAACTAAAAATATTTTGATATGGTTTCTCTTAGCAATGCGATGAGCTGATATCTCGGGAAATTGTCGCCGAAGCTGACTCTAATAAATTCCAACCAATAGGCCCAGTTTTCGACTACTTTTTGCTGAATTTCTCGCCGAATATTCGCTTCCAAAGTGCCCATCATCATGACTTCACATAACCCCACAAAGAATAGTCCAGTGGTGTTAATCGCCCGATCTTGATCGAAATTATGTAAAAATCGGCGTCATCTGCGATTTCGTTTCGAGACAATTCAGCGAAAGTACGACCCACTGCCCAGTGATCGTGAATCTTCAATTCTTCTACGGTAAAATAGCAAACCAAACTGATCATAAATCAATTGACAGCTGTAGAAAAGATCCACTTCGAAAAAAGTATTGCCAGATTGGAAACCATCATACGTTTACAGCGTCATATTTGTTTGGCATCAGCGAATCAGATACTGAGGATCTGGAAAGACGATTTTTGCGATGAAGAAAATAATTGTTGCCATATGCGAATTTAGATCAAATAAGACGGCAGGTGCAGATAGCCTTGACGTCGAGCTTTTAAAAGCAGCTGGAGATCAGTTAAAAAGGAGCATGCACCTGATCGTCATGAAATGGTCCGAAGAATGCATACCCCATGAATTGAACCTCAGTATCGTATGTCACCAAGTTCCAACCATAGAAAAGGGAGACCCTTAAAATTGCGTAAATTTATAAAGGAATAAGCCTCCTTAATGGCGCGTATAAAATCTTGCCTGATGTGCGATATGTGAACGTCTGAAGCCTCACGTCAACAATTTGATAGGTTCTTATGAATGTGGGTTTAGACCAGAAAAGTTCACAATCGATCAAATTTTCACAGTACGGCAGATCTTGAGGGAAAAATCCGCGAATAGAATATTTTCAAGGCCGGGTATGATAATACAGTGAATGAATAGAAACAAATTCGTAGAAAATCTCAAATAACCGGACGCGAAACTCTATTATACGGGCAGAACATTCTTTTATAAGCTCAGAAGAGTATTCCCCAGTTCTTTAGCTTGCTATTCTCTCACCATAATGAGAATACGTGTGAGGTTTAGACAGAACGCTGCGCTTCGTTATTAGTTAAAAAAGGTATTCCCCAATGGGGAAATCCCAGCTCCTTAGCTAATTCGAAAATTAGAAATAAAATATTGTCGTCAGGTTTCAAATTTTCTTACACTGCTATGTGCCGAAATGACCTATTACGTCGGTAAGATTTTCTTTCACATTCATTCATTGTGTAATGAAACCATATCTATGCAGACAAGATGATGTCTACAAAAAAGCGCTTTCTCTAAAGGAAAAAAATGGAAGTCGTTAATGTTTTAGAACAGGAAAAGTTATCTGAGTGTCCGCTTATGGAGATTTCACTGCACTTACAAAGAACAGCTGTACAGCACCATGCCTAGTTTTGGGAAACATACAAAACTCGTAAGAGTATGCAGGATGACTTTGGAGAATTCACTCTGCCCCGTCAGATTGCCGCTAAAGAACTCACAGATGGCTTTCGACAAGGCGATGAATTAATTGTCATGCTATTTCTTTAAAATCATAATTGAATCTTGAAAACGTTGTACATAGCTCGAACGCAAAAATCGGAGGCTTTTTCTTTTGAAAGTCTATATAAAATTAGATACTCGCTTGTGCAGACCATGTTGACGTAATTAGAAGACGCAAGTGTGAAGTCATAAGTTCAAAACGAAGTTTTGAGTACAGAGAACATCGACAAATTGAACGAAACAGAACGCACAGGACTTGTCTAACGCCTAAACGAAGAATTACTCTTGCCAACCGCTGCTCTTTGTGGGATGTGGGTTAAGAAAGCAATTGAGAAATAAAATAATCTCTAGAAAACCAAGAAAACCCTTTATAAGATCTTGGTTATCCAAACCTGCGGAAGCATTGAACTTATCTAAAGCGGATGAGGAAATGAATACGAACGATTTTTGCTCCCGTATGTGAAGACAATCGGCCCTATCGTGGTAACCGTCGGAGCGGAATTCTCTCCGATCGGAGACATTTTGCTTCGTGGTAGTTCTCCGATCGGACGATCCGACGTTCTCCGATAAGTGTTTGTTGCGGAGATTTTAGTTTTGGAAATGCAATGCATTGCCGCATTTGTAAAAAATTTCTTACGACGATAACTACTTCGAAGCAAAATTGAATCTCCGAAAAAAGATGCGTTGCGGAGAAAACTCCGCTCCGACGGTTACCACGATAGGGCCGAATGTGTGGAAAAGAAGATACAACAACGAACTGTATGAGCTGTACCTACCGCTACATGGGCATTGCTAGGAGAGTACACATCTCGAAACTACGATGGCTTGGATAAGTAGGTATAGAGCGGATGAACACCAACGCTCCGACTCGACGGGTTTTCGACAGCGCATTGCATGAAATTGCGGAGGGAGAAACCCTTGTCTTAGGTGGCGCAATTGTGGAAGAAGACCTCAACCAACTTAGAGTACAACCCGATATTGGTTGAGGCTTAGGTTGACCCCAAACGGTAATGCCCACCTAAAGCAAGAAAGGTCTTAAATTTAAATAAAATCTTCAAACTGACACTTTCTAACTAATATCGACAAGACAAATTTTTCTATAAAAAGTTCTGATTTTGTAAGAACTTTGCAGTTTTTTTCTCAGTTCGTTGAATTGAATAACAATCGTTGGAAAAGAGATAAAACATCATTGATTACAAACACACACAAAAAGATTGATATTAATTTTTTGGGTTATTTCGAAAAAAAAGTTTCTAAAATAGTTTTTATTTTGTTTCAAAACATTTGATAAGTTATATAGCCGAAATTTATTTAATAAATAAAAGATAAAAGTTAGATTCCACTACTAAACACATTTTATAATTCTCAAAATAATCATTTCGAAAGCTTTACTTCCATCGTGGAAGTTGATTAATTTTCTTTATATTAAATTGATTTCCAAATACTCATTGAAGATGGAAGCATCATAAGCTTTCGAAATGATCGTTTGAGAAGATTTAACGTGTTTCTACTGTTGTAATATTATTTTAATCACTTATTTATTAAAATATGTCACAAAAACGTTGTTTATGATCAGGCTTACAACTGTACAGAATGTTGCTGCATTAAACTAACGACACAATATTTTTTTATCAATGTATTGGTTTACGCATCAGTCGCATCTTTATCGATTTAAACTAATGTCGATTTCCTTTGCAAAAACAAAAGCACTCTAAAAAAGTGCTTTTTTTTCGTGCTCACTGGAAACGAAAAGACAAAATTCTTTTTTTATCATTGTATGTGTGCTATTTTTGACAGCCAACTCTTCCCGTTTGTTTTGTTCTGCAATTTATATAGAAAGAATGTTTTCGAAACTTTATTAATAAATGCACTAGGAAGAAACCTCCTCATCCGAATAATTATACACAACACTTTCAACAAAATTATTCACAGAATGCCTTTCGTTTTGTCCAAGCAATTTTAGAACATCAAACACTTCTTCGTCAGAATCGGAACTAGACGATTACTGATTATATATATTTTGATAAATTGCAGCTAAAATTGAGCGATCCATTTTCACAAAATAGTTTATTGTTTATTTTTATTATCTCTATTTCACAGTCCTTTAACCAAAAATGCAAAATAATCAAACTGCAAACTGGTAAACGTCAAATGTTTTGTGTTGGTGTGCGTGAAAGTGCGTGTAAATCTTGCCTCTGAATCGAGATTCGTAAAAGTGCTTTTTCGGGGTAAAAAAAAAGTGATCTAGTGCCTCAATGTAACATATTTCGAGCAAAAAAGCACTTTTAAAAGTGCTTTTGTGTACCACTGGAAATCGACATAAGAACCAAGAAACACCACACAAACTAACACTATACGTGTACACTGAAAATCTTTTTGAAAAGATAAAGAAAATATGAAAAATAAAAACTAACAGCATCCCATAAAAGCATGCAAGAATGTTTATGGTGTATCATAAAATAATAACACTCAATGCTTAAAACAAACAACTAAAATCATTTTATGGGGTTCATTGTTGCTCAACCAGCCCGCGACAATCATAAAAATCGCAGCAAAAAGGCAATCATTTTTTTATATACCTGCGCTTCTCTTTTATTGTCATTCATAATTCCTGCATCTAATACTTGTTTGTATAAATTCAAACTTAACAGAATGGTCTACAAAAGCCTCGAGAAACTACGTATATACCTATTAACTGGGCATTTATCTACCTAGCAAATTATAAAACACCACAAATATTTCCTATTTTTTTTTAGTTTCGTGTTTTGGCAAAATTAGTAATGAATTTTAATTTCTAAAAGCGACCATCTCTATACACATGGTATTAATTAAGTAAAGGACTCGCTGCTTTTCTGCTGTGTTGCAAAAATGACCTTAGGATCAGAGCCATCCATAAAGTTTTACAACATCGCAGTAAAACATAATAAAGAACCAAATAAATTTTAATAACTCTCAAAGGACAACTCCTATGCAAACATGTACTAAAATGTCATTCCAAAGGAACAATGCCATCATTTTTGTTGTCCCACGGATTAGCTTTGTTTTAAAAACAAATTTCCACTTAGGCAAGGCAAAGGTTCATGCAAAGAATGCAAAGGTTTGTCCCGTACAATTGATTAACCCTTTTGGCGCGTTCTTTCACCTTGACCAGCAGCAGTCAGCCATGATATACCTAGTCACTTCTAAGAAAAATTCGTCTATTTGGGTAGGCTCAATGGTCGCTTAACCACAGGATTAGCATGTTTGCACTAAAAACACTGTTCATCGCTTCCGAATTTTCCTTGTTTTGTGCATACAACCCTTCGTTTGAAACAGTAGCTAAATTTTTCAAATTGACCTCTCCTTCTTATTGTCTCATATAGGTACATGGTTGAAAGACACACGGTCGAACTCATAAACGGATTATCTATGAGAAGAAGGAGTTCTCGAAAAAAGATTTAGCGGAGCAACACAGGTAGTACAATATTTAAGCGATGCAAATGCAAACAACACCCACTTTTGAATGAAGTTTTTGGAAATCTATTTTCTACACTAATTGCCATACGAAAAGGAATACGCAAAAGGAAATGGACTTAAAGTCAGATGTATTCAAGTCCATCGGAGTGATTGTTAAATTTAATGAATATCCAAAGGGTTAAACAAGCGGGTAAATTTTTCCGACAGCTCTTGACATCGTGGTGTCCCCATCGGCATCAAAAGGCCTTTTGGTTTCCTTGTGCTTTTTTTTTTGTTTTTTGTTTAACCAGTTCTGCCCACGTTGCAAGCTTAGCGCTTAATTGGTTCAATTTAAAAGAAATCATGCTCTTCAGATACGACTGGCGTTGAATCTAATCCCAGCGTTGGCAAAATAATGAACCAAGTGAGCAGGGGTACTATCGAGTGCTAATGGTTTGCAATGCCCACTCCCATCCCCCATGCAGAACATATAAGGGGTGAAGATAAATGTATACTTTTACTTGTTACAAAAATGTGTACACAATTAAATATGTTTGTTCAGTAGTAAGTCAAAGAATGTTTGATTTGAAATGTTATATGAACTTCAAGATTGTTCATATTTGTGAAAATAGGATATTATGTTTTCAGCATTGGCAAAACACATTTCTTTCTTAAATATAAGAGTGCAAATTTATAGTCATTTGAAATCGCCTGAAAATGAGCCTTAGTGCCACACTAGCTTAAAATTACACTTGAATCAATTTATAATTGATTTTAAATTCACACTTTTTTAGAGTCACTCTAAATTTAAAATCAGACAACCACCATTTTAAATACTTATCTATCTAATATCTTGCTCTAACTCATCTGACGTTTCTCATTTGCTTGACATTATGTGTGATTTATTTCCGAAGTAATATTTGTTCTGAATCAAGTATTTCTAGACAAAAACAAAACTTTTATTCCAAAATTTCGTTTGCAATCAAAATTTATGCTATTTTTCACCTGAGTTTATTCTTTATTTTTGCTTTTTAGGTCTGTTACTTCACTTTATTTGACTGAACTGTCAAAATTTTCGTAGGTACTGTTCAGATTAATTTTAACCAAGCCCATTTTAAAGTTGTCACTAGTTAGTGTAGTGTTTATAAATTGTTTGTATTTAATGACCCAATTTTAAAGTTAGAGTGATGTTAACAAGAGCCGGCACTTTCTCTTAAAAACGCGCTGACTCCAAATTTGCGCTAATGGTTACAAGTAGAAATTTTCCTTATTCGTTTTTGGATTATGAACTTTAAAATAAAAATTTGCCAAAAATGGTCTTGATCTAAAATGAACATTTCTCTCTTTTGAAACAACTTGTGGCATAAGATTGAAGGCATCGCCAAAAATGGTCTTGATCTGAAAAGAACATTTCTTGAGACAACTTGTGGCATAAGATTGAAGGCATCGCCGCTGCTTTTAAAGACATTTTTTGTAACAGAATTTTGTTTTTAAATATTGTCTTTCTTGCTTAGACGTATGGATGTTGAAAGTTTTGCCGTTTTGTTTGTCCAAAGTATTCTCGTTAACAATTACCACATTCAATTGCAAGATCTCTTATTTTCTTCTCCTTCTTTCGTTCGCATTTTGATATCGAAGGGATCACAGCTCTCCCATCACGCTCGTAGCGTTCGCCGCATTATCTCAGAATGTATCGCAAACTTTCCCGTTTTGATTTATTACGTGCCTATGGCCAATCAAATGCAGATTTCGTTACATTATCTAAACCAGGAGTGTTTTGGGCTGTCTTTTTTTCGCGATTGCATCGAATTGTTGTTGATATCGCTCTTTTGATGGAGTTCGCTGGATCTTTCCTTTGAACATGATAATAGCATTTGAACCGGTAGTGCTCTATTTTTTCCAAGATGGTATTTTTGACGTTAATGGAAAAACCCTGATTTGGTTAAAATTATATTGGTTCTTGCTTTTAAAAGAAGTTAAATTTTTTTTTCTTTAAGTTTTTGAACATTTTGGACAAAAAAGGACCAAATTTTTTCATATTTCAGTTGATAAGAGGATGATTATAAAAAAGCCCTATACTAAATTCTGGGATACGTCTTGAAAGCCTTACAGAAACTTAGAAACAGATTAAATTAACTAGGTACCATAATTTTTAAACAAAATTTAACAATGACTTATTTATTATCATATTTTTAATCCTTTTTGAATCAATCAAATCAAATAAATAAATATGCTAAGACTTTAGTGTTTGTGTCAAAAAAAAACTCCTTTTAAGACATCTTTATTTAGTGGAGGACCGTAAGCTTTTTACCTAGGAATCTTTACCCGCTCTATTTTTGAGTTGTTTTTGCGATTTGTTTCTATAAATTGACCCAGAATTTATTATAGTAACCTAACCTACTCTCCGATTGTTATCACCATAGCAGTAATACGAATACCGTATTGCGCAGTATAGTTTCTTAATTTCTGTTTATTTATTCCTCTAATGGACGATTTTTCGAAATATCTGATAAATAAACAAATAAATATTTTCTATTCTTTACATCAATGAAAAAATATTCGTAGTAAGAACATGCAATGAATATCCAAAATACGTCTTCACAAAATATGTAAAAATTCAAAATTAAATCATAAATATTATTTATTTGGCACTTTATTTATTCCTAAGAAAATTAATGTGTTATTTAAATTTATTTTTCTCGTAAAGTGTTTAATTTTAGGAATATGTAACACTTTCTTGGCTGTTCAAAAATTGATTTTTGAGCTTTCGATGCTTTTGCAACTGAGTTTTATAATTGAGTTGGAAAATTAACAAAAATAGGGAAAAAGCAATAAATAAAGAGGGGCTATTGGGTTTAGTTCATTTAGTGGGTTTCAATAAGAAACAACATTAAAAAAAAATAAAATCATATTTCATTAAAGTGGCATCTTCAACGTTTTGAATGGAACGTTCATCTGTTTGTGAAGGAGTGCAGATATTAAGTTTAAAGAGCAGACTTGAACAATGAATAGTCGATACCCGTGGCAAAGCTTATAGTATACCTATGTATATAAAACATGGGTAAAAAACGTATCTTGGACATTGGACTACATGGTTTTTATTGTTCGAGGGTTGGTTTTCTTGATCGCAGTTGTGACAAAAAAAGAGTCTTCGACTCTGTTTACAAGGTTGAATTGAATTTACATGAGATTTGTAATTAATATTTAAGGAGGGAAAAGCATTTTTTGATTTGTTACAGACGGATTAAATTTGTTGAAAAAAAGATAAAAGAAATTTTAGACTTTCCTTTTCGATAGCACGAATGAATACTTTTGCTTTGTATGAATTACTTTTGAATGAAAAATTTAAGGCGAATTTCATAAAACAATTGAACAATCTATAAGAATGTAAGGTTTTAAATGTCGGTAACTTGGCCAAAATATGTCACTTCAAAGTTTAAAATCCTAATATATTTCAAAAGTGATTTAGGAAACTGCACACAAATGCATAGCTACCTACCTGTCTAAAAGTCAGCTCGCGTTTCAATTAATTTCTTTAATGGGTAATAAAGATAAAAGTGGCTATCTTACACTTATATCTATACAAATTCAAAAAATGAATAAATTAATAAACGAAACTATTTTAAGGAAAGACTTCACAAATATCATTGGAAAAAATGTGAACATTCACAGAATAATGTGAAAAAACTGTACAGAAAATGCTTTTTATTTGTATTAAGATTTTTTAAAATATCTTTACATACCTACAATCCTACATAAGTCTACAAATCTAAAATTCGAAATCAATAAACTTAAAAAAAGTGAGCACGCGATTCTGTTCTGTTAAATACTTGTGAACATACCCTCCGACGACGTCAATTTTCTTTTTGTTCGAGATATAGGTAGGTAGGTACATGAAAGTCATCAGTATAATATCTACCAACATTTAAGAGAGAAACAGATTGACACAGCAACTTGAACTGAGTCAATCTGTTTCTGGCAATAGCGATGAATCCGCCAGAAAATCATTCCATACTCGAGTAAACGTCAAAAGTCTATGCCGCAAAGGATTCCACTCATCCCTTTACGCTATACCTCTGGTGCAACTCAAGAGATTGAATTCCTATAAAAAACAATGAGCACTACTAAACGAAAAATTAGCAGTTTAAATATTTTTTTATATTTTGTGCCTTAAGGGGTAGTCTAATGTGACCACTTTTTTCATATTTTGATACGAAAACCCACCTAAAAAAAAATTTGCGAAAAACTCGAAAGAGCGAAACTCCTAGTACTAAATAAGTTACAACTCATAACCACCGACGCCGACGTGTCGTAAGCGACTTGGTTGCTATGCGCAAACTTCAAAATCATTTTTCTCGAAAAACAATTTTCTAAGTCCTGCCATTGTCATGGGCCTATGAAAAATATACAACCGATTACTTCGAAATTCATATATAATGTTCTTCTCATTAATTGCTGTTATCTTATGTAAAATTGTTAAGTTTCGAGAATACTTTCTTGTTTTTTAAACGATTTTTAATAACAAAAAAAAATTACCTAAAAATAACAAGTAAACTGCCATTTTGTAATAAATCGCTTCAAAAAAATTATTGTTAGCAGTCACTGATATAGATAATAAAACCACGTCTGTGTTATCTCGATTTATTTTGTAGTATTTCTGAAAAAAAAAATCCCCGAAAAGGCTATTTTTTCAGCCTCTGGGGTAGCCTAACCTTTTAACTTTAATGAAATTGTTTTGGAACAATGTTTTCGGTATATAGGTAGGTACCTACTTTGCTAACATAGCACTATTTTAACCAATCAATAAATTTACCAAAGTTTTTTCCTACATAGGTACATTAGCTTATAACTTTAATTTCTTCAACTTTAAAAAATAAAAGACATAACTAAGCCTTTGATCACTTGCATTTGGATGTGTTTCGAAATCATGCTTAATGTGTATGATGTCAGCATTAAAACAATATCTCAAATACCTAAGCCGAACACCCTTGCGTGTCCTGAATACAATAGATTGGTGTCGACTATATAGAGTCTATGTTTGCACATCAATTGATAAAACTCAAGTTGAATGTAGAGTGCGAGCAGAATTATGGTGGTCAGTGTAAACACATATTCTGCGGGTTCAATGAATAAACTATTATAGAAAACTCTGATTTATTTCAGGACACACAACGTTATAGTGGACAACAACACCATCACATCAGATCAGTTCTACACTCAGCAATTCTACTATGCGACCACAAGTTCACTTAATTCGCTTTAATTGAAAAACGGGTCAACAAAGGCCACTGCTCAATACATGTAACTAATTAGAGAGTTTCCTCCGTCTCAACGAAATGTTTCGGACAACAATGAATATTCACAGCGGGAACATACAGTCATTCGGAATTAGACGGGTCTCTCGTCTAATCGAATTGACTCGAGGAGCAATTATTTTTTTCTTATTCATTTTTAGATCGTTACAGTCATAAAAGTGCTGAGTGCTTCCCGTATGTTATAACTTATAATGCTCTATGTGTGGACACGCCACCGCTTAGAGGTTAAATATTGTCATTCTTAACACTTGGGCCGTAATTAGATTTGATTAGGTTAATTGGTGGGTCTGCAGTGAGGCCGAACTGAACGTGACTTATGTTCGTTTATAATTCATAATTTGGTTTTTATCTGGGGTAACCGAGGGTATATGTACCTATGCCTACGAGTAAAATTATAAAACCCTGCCCCCACTTCATGACTCTTTTCCTTATAAGAGGTCGAAATTGCCAAATAAGCAAATTCTAAGAGGGATAGTCATTGCAGAGCATAAGGACAAAAAAACAAAGAAAAAGAAACAAAAATGAAATCAATTTGAAGTGCAATAACAAAACCACACGAGGAGGCAACAACAGCCATTTTGTAAACAAAAACTCCGCACATACTAAGCCATTTCGTTGTGTCGTCCAAAAAAGGGCAGCCTATCCAAGGTAAACATTAAAAGTCTCCACATTTCATCATTGGATACTGTTCTACAACTCCCACCACATGTACACTAACGTCAAATGGTTGCGCGCACCACCAAACAAAACCAAACAAACATCAACCCAAAACCCACTACACCACTCCACCATAGAAAAGAAAAAACAATTTGCATAGACAATCCGACGGCCGGCGAGTTCCGGTGCAGCAACATTGGGCCCACCAGCCAGCAGCCACCATCCTGCTCAAAATCACCCACTGCCACTGTCGCAGTGCAGGCTGCATCAGGGATACCAGAGAAGTTGGTCCAACAACAACAAACAACCACCAACAAAACAACAGTAGCTATGTGTCTGCTTGTATTCCATTGCTCCATCCATAAGCGAGTTGCACTACACCGCTACCTACCAACACCAACACCACCACCACCACCGGTCTTCGCCATCACAGCGCTCAAATACTGTCGCCGTACCAGTCAGTTTGTAAACTCTCGACAATAATTTACAGTACACACGCATCACAAGAGATCAGAACATTGGAAAACATTTGTACGCCAACGTGAGCTGACAACTTGCCAAGCTGTTGTGTAGAACGAGAAGCAGCCCCGCAAGAACAACAAACAGAAACATTGCGGTGTCTGCTTGCCCATACCTTTCTCCATAACAAACCAGGTATACATTAACATTATACATAACATAGCACAAACTACACCATACCATTTACCATTCCTCTCGGATGGTGGACAGAGGCAAACCGGATTTTGCGCATACACTAAAAACAACGCCTCTTTTCCCAACTCTCCATCAGTGGAGAGTCATTCCACAAATTTGGTTGGCTCAATTACAAGGAGTGGTCTCTTAAAGTCTCCGATTGCCATAGCGAAACGCTAGCGGCATTGGCACGTCGCATTCAGAAACCCAATTCAGTTTACGAAATTATTCAGAACGAATTGGTCGCGAGCGCTCTTTCGATCGGTGATCATCCCTTTGTACGCGAAATGTGATATAAATTCAGTATTCATATACCTACCTACCTAATAATAATTACCGTATGTTAGTGCACTTCAAACAATATTCCAATTGGATTACTGTGTAACTACTTACTAAAATAAATGACAGTGACAGTGAAGAAGTGCGTTAAATAAGAACTGCTTAATTTTGACAGCCCAATGACAATGGTGAAAATCGACGGAATTCAAAGTACACCTGTTCACCATCAAGCACACTCATTTCACCATCATCATCATCAACAAACGGAACTGCCACATACGCCAATATTCAGTATGGCTCGGACCCCACACCTCAAGTCGAGCTTTTCTATCAACTCGATTCTCCCCGAAACTGTCGAAAAAAATCGCGACGAAATGGAAAGACACACACCCACACCCGAACGCTGCCCTGGGTCTCCTTTAGGCTCCGAGGAGCAGGATATTTCAGACATCGAGTCAGATCTAGACGTTACGAGTATGTCACCACCACCTCCCATTGACGGTAGCGAGGGAAGTGTCAGCAGTCAACAAAACGACGGCGGCGACAATGAAAAGGAAGGAGATGACAAACCGAGTGATGGCAACTCAACCAGTGATAAGAAGGGCAATGAGAAGCCCCCGTACAGCTATAATGCCTTAATCATGATGGCGATCAGGCAGAGTCAGGAAAAACGTCTCACACTGAACGGCATCTATGAATATATTATGACCAATTTTCCTTACTATCGGGATAACAAGCAAGGCTGGCAGAATTCCATTCGACATAACCTGAGTCTGAATAAGTGCTTCGTGAAAGTGCCCCGTCACTACGACGATCCCGGAAAGGGAAACTATTGGATGCTCGATCCGTCGGCAGAAGACGTTTTCATTGGAGGTTCAACTGGAAAACTTCGAAGACGAACAACAGCAGCTTCGAGATCGCGATTAGCAGCCTTTAAGCGATCCCTAATCGGTCCCATGTTCCCGGGGCTTGGTTACCCTCAGTTTGGCCAGTTCTTGTATCCCGCGGCAGCTGCTGCTGCAGCTTCAGCTCCTTCGCTCTTGGCTAGTATGTACAGTCGATACAATCCGTTTGTACCAAAGTCTCCAGGGATGTCTCTGCCCATGTCATTCAGCGGGGCGGGGGTGCCACCGGGAATGGGTTCTAATCCAGGATTCCCCGCCAACATGGAACGTCTTTTGTCCTCACCTTCGCACCAAAGCGGCGCACCTGCGCCATCTCTTCCGTCCTCTGCCGAGCTATACCAACGTCTGCAATACCAGCAGCTTCTGCAACAACACGCAGCAGCCGCAGCTGTTGCGGCTCACCAACGCCAACAGCAACAGCAACAGCAGCAGCAGCAACAACATCAAAACGCTCACCTCCAACCCCTGCAGCTTTCAACACATCTCAGCCAAACTAGCCCCTCAGCACCGGTGTCGCCGACGGTACCACAGGGGCCAATCTACAAGCCAGTAACGGTGGTATCTCGTAACAGTTGAGATTTCAGCTGACCAAGTGATGACATTTGCTGCTGCGCAACCGACAAACATTTCCCAGTGGCACTGCGCTCCGCCACTAGTGGCACTAGAGATTCCTTGTTGTGTACATAGTTCTTACTTGCCTGTAAGCTTAGTTTAGTACTTTAACTTAAATTAATTTATTTGTTGACATTTGATTGAAAAGCTTTTGTACCACACAAACCGCTATAATGAAACTCTCTAAGACAGTTCTATATTGTAAATAGTTCGAAACCCATAATGAATCCCGTAGTTAGTATAGGAAATTGAATCAAACTGAGTGTGGATTGATGACCACAGTTGTTGTAAAGGATATCGTTTAAGAGGAAGAAGTTCTGATTTTAATAAAAATATTTCAAAGAATAACACAAAGAATATATATGTGCTGTATCTTGTTTTCTTTGACGCTACAGCTTGTGATTGTGCTCGGATTTTTTGCAGATTAATTAAGTTCGTTAAGTATGGATGGTCGTGCAAGTCTGGGGTGAGTTTTTATGGCAAACAAAATGTTCTAACTATACACCAGAGCAGCCGTCAGCCACAAACACTTACCCTGGCTATTTCTGTCAATTAAGAAGCGTGTTGGTGGCGGCGCGCTCTAATTAAGTTGACACATGCGAGCAATTGAACAGGAAGTAATTGATAAAAAGAGATTTTAGTCAGTGTTGTAGCTTGTAGCCCCACACATAATACAATAACAGAAACAGAAAACAAGAGCGTGGTTGTTTTTGCTTGCGTGCTGAACAACACCACATCAGCCAACATCCAGTAGCCAGTGTAAACTGATGCTTGTACTGCGCGAATCGTGACAGCTTCAAATCGAATTGTGCATCCGCACTTGGGTTTAAATCTAAGGAATTGCTTTGCCTCTGATGGTACCTCTCACTGTCACCAGCATCTTTCTAATCAGAACTGCGCGTGAAGATGTCGCGTATATTGTAAATTGTTGCATGATCACTCTGTTGCCATATTTGTTTTGGTCTGTCAGAAGCAGGAAATTAGTTAAAGTGATGAAAATGTTTGAAACTTTGAAAGACTTGGGTGCAGTTGAGTATTGAGATGTCAGTCTTAAGACAAACCAGGAAGTCAAAAGTAATACCACGCGCATTTGAGCTTGATTCTTTGACATGGATTGTTCTTAAATTTTAAACGACACTCATTGCAATACCTACACTTTGTTTAAACAATTAATTTCAGCCGACTAAAAATTAATTCCGGTTCCAAAGAAATTTGGGGATACAAATTTAAAAATCTTAGGATTAAAATAGTAAAAGGTCTGCGATTGTATTTTAATATTTATTCTTACTAAAATTCTTTTTTAAATAGTTAGGTTAAATTATAAAAGAAGAAATAAGAAAACCGAATTACTTTTCTCTCGTGTAGTAAGTTTTTGTACTAAATATTTTCAGAACCAAACTCGAAATTTAGTTCCATCCTACATCCTACTTGTTTTTACATTTTTTATAGCAATTATTTTATTTTAAAGAAACATATTTTAATTTTAACGAAACGACCAAAATTTCAGTCATTTTTTGACAAAAAACGCTTAAAAAGGCAGAAAAAAATTATAGATATTAACATAATCGTCACTTCAAATCGAATTAATATTTCCCCGTAACAAAAATACTGTCCACCAATAATAATAATACAATTAAAATTAAATTCTTACTGTTAATATACTGAAGGGATAAAAGGACAACATTTTTATTCTCAAAAGCTTTGAAACAGCCTTTAAAACAGAATCAAGCAGGCTTAAGTTAAATCAAGCATTTGGAGACTGCTGATAGAACTGGAACCTTATTGCTTTAAAATGTTTGTTTTGTTTGCAACAAGTATCAAAACGGAACTAACATGTTCAAGACATTTACATTACATTTTCCTTTTTTTTTTTTGTTTAAATCTTTCAACCCTTAATCCTTAACAATTCAATAGACCAAACATTTAAAATTCAAAATCATAATTTTAAATGAAATTTTGAAACACAATCCGTTTTTTAAAGAAGAGGTTTAAAATCTTGCCATAATTTAAGCTTACCTAAGGTTTTCTAGCAGAATTGTATTACTATATACCCTATTTTAGTAGCCAACAGCCGATTCTGCTGTCCGTGTTTTTGCTCAGTTTATTCGACCGAAAAGACAAATTTTCTTGTACATATTTAAAGATTGATTGTAGATACAATATCGGCTAGTTGTAGTGGCAAGGGACGAATTTTAGGCAACAATAGGATTAAAAGGGGGTTGAAAAGAAAACTTAATAAATAAATAGGTTTGCACAACAGAGCTGGGGAAGCCACGGGCCCTAACGCATTCCTCACAATCATACCTTGTGAGGAATCGAGGTAGAATAGAAATTTACGCCCATGGTTGTGAAATCGCTTTTCCTGGTAGTGTAACTTTTCTCGAAGGAATTGCCAATTCCTCGCAAAAGACGACACCCCCAATGAAAAAGAGCAATTGTATGTTTCTGGGATTCAATTCTCGAACTCCCAAAAGTAATAAACAGACAGTCACAGAGACCTGTTTGATAGTTTTAAAAACTTAGAAATTTAGGGAATATACATATGGAGCGCCAATCAGGTATGAATCACTAGTGTAAAGCAAACAAACGTGAACGTTCTGATCCTTTAAAGATCACACTCTAAAAACAGGGTCAGTAGAACAAAAGACGACAATTTTTCAATTAAAGTTTATTATTCTAAGCTAAAATATTAGATTTGTTCCGAAAAAAACTCAAAGTATCAGGAGCGTGTGAAATATAAAAACTGACAGACATATAGCTAATAGTTTGAGCTCTTGCTACAGCAAAGCTATACTAACTACAAACCATTGCTTTTGAAACAGAACAGAAGCATTTAGATATTGTTGTCATAATTATGTTAACACACATATACAAGGATGTCATGACCGTATTGCTCTCACTTCTTAATCTAAGTTAATTTTTGTCAAGCCATGAACAAACGTGATTCGACCAAGATAAGCATACGAGTGATAAGACAATCCACAACTTTGGGTGCAAAAATAATTGCGAACCAACGGACGTGTAAGCGCAATGACATTTTTATAACCGTAATTTTTATAGGAACTGACAGTTTATTTATTTATTTATAAGGAGGACTTACGAATTCAATAAACTGCAAGCGCAGGATTCAGTAAAGTTTAAAAATATGGAAAAGTTACAAGACTCAAATTTTCTTTTGTCACGGAGGCACGGAAATCACTCTAGCAGCCAAAAGAGTCTGAATTCTTTACGGGATGTGGTTATAAAATTAAAAAGTTAATAAAAGAAACTCACCTTTTGGACTTTGTCCAAAAAACAGAAGGGGAAGAAGCCCCGAAATCAGTGTTCTAAGTAAAAAAATTAAAATACAATACTTAGAACAACTTGCGGTTTTGTTGACCTAAAAATTTCCAGTTGAGATGGTAAATGAACCAAGAATCCAAATCGAGTCTAAGACTTCGAAAATTTGGTAAAAACTTTTCAACTCGATAAGTTTTTGTAAAACTTCAAAGCTTCAAAGTATGAAATAATAAATTTTAAGCAAAATTTCACTGTCTTAAAGAGCAATTTTCAATTTTTTACATTTACCTAAAAACATGTTTAAATTAAATAAAAACCCAGAGGATATTTCGGTTTTTAAGAAACCAATCCGAAAATTCTGGCTGGTCATTATTATAGTGTGAATCAAGAAATTGTGAGAATTCTGATACCATCGATATCACGATACTCGTGAAAGAAAAAGAATTTGTTCTGGTTCATTGAATTCAAAAGAATAAAAAAAATTCAAGCTCAAGAGTTTTTATAAACGACCTTTCGAGATCACAATGCTCGGAAAGAAATAAGAAGAACGCAACAACGATGTTAATGAAGATATAGAAGGTGAGCTTGCTTTTTAATGTGTTGGTTTTCAGCCCTAGTGACCAAATATTGTGATTTTATGAAAGTCTATATTCTTAGTGCAACATTAAGTTGCAAGCCCAAGCATTGGCATTGGCTAAATAACTACATTATATTTAAACTATATCGAGAGACTGTTGTAGATACCTACCTTTTAATAATAGTTTAATAAAAGGGTGGAGCAACAGAGCGGCGAGCCCCAGGGCTTAGTGCATTTTTCACAACCGCACCTTGTGAGGGAATGGAGAGGACCTTCAATTTTCTGCGAATTCCGAACGGCTAATCCAAAATGCGCTTTTCATGGCATAAAATTCTATCGAAAATATTGCCTATTCCTCGCGAAAGGCGACACCCGTGCTTTGAGATTTGAATTTCGAACCTTCACTTAACAGGCAAGCACACTAACCAATATGACACGGGCACCACAATTTAGTCAGGGGTGTTTTCATAAGACCTGGGGCCCTACTCTGTAATTCGTTTCGAAAGCAAATATTTCCGAAAACGAATATTTTGTACTCTTTATTTCTAAAGCGGATACGAATCTTCCACTTTCGGAAAGGCAAATCCGAAAACGATTTTTTTATTTCATTTATTTATTTCTTAACTTGTTTGTAATTTGCTTTGATATTATTTTTTTTGCTTGATTTGACGATTTCTTGAGAAATATTTCAAGACTTCGCAAATCTACTCCGTTAATGAAAATATTAACAAGTACTTTTTCTTCGATTCAAAAACGAAATACAGAGTACGAATTCGTAATCGGATTGAAAAGCACTTTCGAATAGATTTGCTTTTCGAAGCGAAATACAGAGTAGAGGCCCTGGGTAGATTTTCTTTCATTTTAAATTTTGAGCTAAGAGGTATGTTTATTTCTAATGAAAAATTGGGTATCTAATTTTCCACGAGGTTATCGAAAATGTTCTCAATACAAAATTAATTTTATAGTTTTAAGAAAATCTAAAGTCAATCATTAACAGACGAAGAGATTTTCAAAAGCATCTGAATCACGAGCAAGGTTTTCTTCAAATAAAAGCACCATTTATATAACCATGCATAGTGAGTGTATCTTAATCTTTTACCTTTATCAAATGTTCCCACACTATAAACATACGAATTGAACTTTTATTTTCAAAACAAGCGGATAAGTAAGTTAATTTGAAAGAGAAAACATCATCATGTTGACAATAAATAAAGATAAGCCAACGGACACAGAAATATGATCTCATTATCATTCATTCTAACTGTTTCAGTAGCAGTTAATATCGTTCACAATGTTTTGGTATTAGTTTGATATGGCTTTCATTTTATAGCCAGAGACAATTTTACAATAATGCAAATGAGATCAATCTATTATAGCGGTTATACATTAATCATGCAAATAGTGGAAAAATATTTTGGTTTCTTCGATTTGTTTAGGTATTAAGTATCGGAAAACAAAAAACAGGAAACGTGTAAAGCAATAGAAGCTATCAAGTTGTTACATACAATTTGCTTATTTAGTTTGGAACAGAGGTGATCAGCGTGCTTTTAAGCCATTAAACATTATTTATCTTTGACTTGAAACCAATCAAAATAAACAGTTTTTTCTAAGACATTGACTTACAAACAGTGGGAGAGCCAAAACCCGATGACCGCAATTTTGATTAGAAACCTCTTACCCACCCGAGAGCTAGTTAATAGAATCTAACAGGATGACTACGAGTGTTATGATCATATATCAGAATTGTTGCTGATAGCAGAGAATGTCAAAGAAACCAAGTATGGAAAACTCGGCAAAAAGCAAAGACAACTATGATTAAGACATAGAGAGACTGTCGGCGACTACTTATTCGCTGTTCAAAACCTACATCCTCAAAGAATTTTCGTTACGCAAAAAGGCACAAAATATATTTTGAAAAGGTTAAGCCTAGTTTGTCAATTAAGATTAATGTTATGAAAAATTAAATTAAATTGACAAAATAAAATTCAATTTTTTATTTTTATTTTTATATCTACAATTTAACTTAATTCTTGAGATAGTAAAAAAAAGTGGCACTCAGCTCACACGGTTCACGGTTGCTTTTTCCGAACGGAACGTCGGCAAAAAGTAAAACTTTAGCCTGATACGTACTTAAAACCGATCTCAGCCAAATCAAGTTGGCATAAAGATCTCACTCCTGCACTTTATGAACTAAAATAGTTAAAAAAGAAGGCTTTTCTCCTCTAACTTGAAGAAAGTTAAGTTGATGCCACCGCCACTGTCATTACACATTTATTTTAATTTTAATTTTTAATTTTGGTGGGGCCCATTTATTAACTTACTACAAACTTAAACTTAACTTAAACTAATTAAAATTAATTTAAAACTAAGTTAAACTAAAAGGATGAGAGACTGTTTAAAAGGAGGACTTTTAGACAGGGACTTGAAAGATTGAGGTCGAAGAGAAAAGGAACAGAATTAATCTTACTCAACATGTGGGTTAAAGGTTCGTTGAGACCAGGATGTACGATGAGCAGGAAGGAAAAAAAAGGCGGAATGATCTTACGTTTCATGGATTAGTGTTAAAGGAGATAAGATCTAACAGGGGAGAACAGTCAGTATTACCAGTAAGAAGCCGGCGAGTGAAGATGATGTCAAAGACATTCCTTCGGGTTTCAAAAGAGTGGAGATTAATGATAGAGAGACGTTCGCGGTAATGATGTAGGGTGAGAAAGTCTCTAACGTCGTAGAGATTCCGAAAGGCAAAGAGCAGAAAATGACTTTCAACGCTTTCGATCCTTGAAATGTAACCGCTTGATATGGATCCCACACTTGCGATGCATACTCAAGGAGAGGGCGAATATAGACGCGATATAGAGTGATTTGGTAACAACAGGGTTGCGGAACTCTTTGGACCATGTCTTAATAAAACCAAGGTCGGAATTAGCTCTTGATATTACTTCTACTTCTAAATCTCGGAAAAGCTGCAACACGGTTAATGGGAAGGTTCTGAAGATGATAGGATTTTTCCTTTTTCGAGATTGACAATGTTTATACTTTAAGTAAATTTTTACTACACCAAGTGACGAATGAATAGAGGTCATTTTGAGGCTGGAGAGAATCCCGATCAGAGGAGATGGCTTTGAAAATTTTTGCGTCATTCGCGTCAAGTGGAGATAGAAGAATACCGGATGATCTTTTCTATATCATTAATGGCAAGGATGAAAATGAGGGGTCAAAGATGGCTACCTTGGGGTATACCGGAGCGGAGGTTGCCAAAAAACGTTACGTCTGTTCAACTACAACGGCCATGGGCAGTTCACATTACTGTCGATGTCATTTATAAACTAAATTTTTGTCGAAGATCATAAGTTTTGTTAATCGGAATTTTAAAATTTTAAGGATTTTGCAGAATTCTGGAATTCGGGTTTTTTGAAATTACGGCATAAATCCGAAAAGAAACAAGTTCTGGGTTTCAGCAATTCGAATTCTGGGCCATTCGGGAATTTTGCAGTTTGGGATTTTGCAATTTCTGTTTTCGTATTGTGGTAATTTGCAGTTTGGGAATATGCAGATTTCCCTCTCTGATATAACTTATCTAGTAGTTTAAGAATTTAAATCAAAATTGGATACCTACTTCAAGAGATTTTGAATTATTTCTTCCCCAAAAACGTTATGTAGATTTTTGAATCCTTCATAAAGATCACTTCTTCAAATTGAAAGACTGGCTCAAGAGCCGTTTTCTTACTGGTATTCTGGTATACCATTTTTTGGACTACGCTAGCTTCAAAAGACTTTTTTATCGATGTACTGGTGTCCATATTGTTTATTGGCTTCATATACAACACCCAACAATGATGTACTTGAACATAGTGTTTAACGTCGGTCGGCATGTCTTGTGTCTTACCTAACGTAAAACTTCTTTACTCCACTTTATTGTATTCCTTTTTTAACAAAAACATGTCCAAACCCTGTGAGAAACCACAATGAGCCACAACCAGAGACTGACACTCTCAACAGGCACACAGAAAGAGTCCACACAAAAGCCCCACAACGACTAATAACGATAATTGCTTTCGTCACAAGGCAGCTTGCCATCCAACACCTGATCTCAGGCTCAGGCAGTTCGAATTACGGTGCTGTTACTCTTTAGCATTATATATCTTTGATCCAAACCCACCATTCATGTCCAGCCATCCAGCCAGTTCGCACCACACAGTTGTATGTGCGATAGGTAAATTGAGATAACAAATAAAGTAACAATGGCTGTCATGCAAAGTGAGTTGTAAAAATTATTGTCTAATCGACGGGGAACAACAAAACATAACTGCCGCCTTGCCGCGTAAATGAATAATTAAGAAAAGCGCTGGTAACGCTGCCGCGACCGCGTTCATTCCTATACTAGGTATAGGTACGAGTATACTACACCAGAACCATGACTTATCCAGCCCACAATATACGTCCCGAGAAAGAATTCCCTCTGTCAAGCATGCATAATAATTTCCATTGAAACTAAAATAATAGATGTGTAGGTGTACCAAACCAATGTAATGACCACGGCAATAATAGGTCACTCCATTGTGTCTTTGAGACTCTCTAGCTATGTATGCGAGTATGAGTATATAGTAGCTGTCTGAGCAGCTCAAATTTTGAGCAAGGCCTATGCTTACTTATGGCAAGTTTGCTCAAAAGACCGAGAAATGCGGATAATCTACCGAAATCCAATATAATTGGAATGGTGGTATCGTATTGCTTAGCTTTACTTCACTGTTGGCATCATGAGGGTATAGAAATGATGAAAATGATGCACTCGCCTGGATAAACAAATAAATTTGTCTTGATTGAATAATGGCCCGGTAATTGGCATGCTGAATGGAATTGTGTTGCAAGCAAAAGTGACTCAAATATCTAGCAAATAACTTGGAGAAAAAATCATAAAAGAACTACATAGACGGAAGGGGGTCGCGTCGTACTGTACTGAGGCAAATTTGGTTAAGAAAAGCGAATAAGTTACAACAATAATATAACATCAGCAGAAGCAGCGCCACGGATAATGTTTAATGGCATCATGTCACTGTACAATAGAATTACGTGTTCGTGTTTAAGTGGAGAGAATTTACGGTCAGTGTTCCCACATGTGTATTGTGTGTATATGACACAAGTACGCATCATCGAGGAAGAAATAAGGAAATGATGTTTAAGTATTTTTCCTACAACTTGGTCGAGTGTGATTGTTACGATGAAATGTGTGCTCAATACTCTTGCTCTTAGATTCATTTTCAGAGAATTCGACTTGTGTTCTGCTGTGCTAATGATATGAGAAATGGAACTTTCTAAAACCAAGAAAGTGGAGGGAGCTTGCGTAATGGTCTAGCATCTTGATTAAACGCCAAATGGCTTCTTGAGAATTGTGTCGTATTGGCAATTGGAAACGATTCCAAGTAAAGAGCCGTTTACAAAGTAAAGCTGGCTAATATAGAGGAGGGCTCTCAAAGCATGCGAAAAGGCTTATATAAGAATGAATTTATATTTTTTGGGTAAGTAATACACGAAAGGCACAAAATAACTAAATGAGGTACAAAACTAACCCTTCGCTCTTCCTATAGTGGTTATGCAGAGTAACCACACAGAAAGTATTTTTTCTCTATCCTACTAGCTTCTTGATAAATTTTTTTTACAAACTTTTATGAAAACTTTAAAAAATTGATAGCTCTGGGAACAAAGGATTAAACATCCACTTCTTGGTCAACAATAGAAATTACAGCATTTTATAAGCCCCGTTTAAGAATTGAACGAATACGAAAAGGTTTTGTAATATTTTTGGGCACATTGATTGATTAAAATTAAATAAAAAGGGGCGCAACAGGTCAGGAGCCTCGAGGCCTAACCCATTTATCTCTGCCATGTCTTATGAGGGAATGGAGGGGACCTACAATTTTCTGCCGGTTCCAAACGCCAAATCGAAAAAGCGCTTTTCATGGCATGAACTTAATATCGGAGAAATTTCCTATTTCTCGCAAAAGGCGATAACCGTGGAAAACATTTTTTTCCTCCCCAGGAAAGAGGCATATGTATGTACGCTAATCACTACGCCACTCCGGTCATGCACATTGATTGATTGGAGAAATAAATGAATTTGAGCTCAGGATGAAGTTTTTTTATGGGTAACGTTAGTATGAAAATCACAGTCACAAAATGAGCAAGGTTGTTAACTGACGTGAGATAAATTTGTCAGGAAATGCATAAAATAACTGCTGGTCTTAATGTTCTAATGCTCTTAGAGCTTTAGCTATGTTGAAGACTGTGATCGCTAAGAATTTTTAGACAGCTAGAGGTTTCTTCTTGCCGCTGGTAGTTACTATATTATAGACAAGGAAGAATTAAGAGATTGATTTAAGCCATTAAGAGGTGCATTCACGGCTTGCAATGAAGTTCATTGACGTAGATCAGAATGATAAAAAAAAATTCAAGGTAACTATAGCCTGAGGCAGGGGCGGCAGAACACTATTTTTTTAGGTGGGGAGCATGGCAGAATAAAATGAAGTATGGTAGTTTCATTTTAGTTTTAAAAAAGAATGTCTAAAATCAAGGAGCGAAAAAGGATAAGAAATGATTCATAACGTTGAGTCTGTGGCCCATATAAATGATTCAAACCACTTGGTCAGTCTCAGTCAATCAAGCAAAAATTATAGTGTAACAATATTCATAGTATCATAAAATTTTTTTTGCCTCATTTAACTAAAAAAAATTGGTATATTTCCAAGGCCAGAAGATGGGGTGCACCCCATGCTCAGAAAAGTTAGGTGGGGTCTATACCCCACTCACCCCATACCTTTTGCCGTCCCTGGCCTGAGGTGTGTCAATTAAGTCGAGTTGATCAGAACTTTTGGACTTCTTACATGGCTTCTAACCTCCGCCTTGAATTGTAGTGATGAAATTGGGTTATGTTGCTTATATGCATAAAAGACACATAGTGCTTAAAATATGATCGAAAAGTGACTTACCCCTTGTTTTGATTTCAGTTCTATCCCACACTGTTTAAAGAGCTCGCCACGGAGCTCGTAAATTTACAGGCCGCTGAAATTATAGAAAAAAGAAAGTCATTTTACAACAATGCAAATTCTAGAGGATTTCATACTCCATTTTGGAATAAATAGTAGTCTTAAGATCGCTTATCAGTATTATAACAGGACACAACCTACTAGGCTACCACAAAAAGAAAATGGGTCTTTGCATCGATGACTTATGTAGAGGATGCAATGACGAAGACGAACATTAGGATATCATACTCACTGCCTTTGTCACTGCCCAGCAATCTGCCACACCCAGGGAAAAATTTCTAGGCAGTTACTTCTATGAACTAGAAGAATTATCAGACACTACAAGAAACAGCCTGTTGAACTTCATTAAGGCCACAAAATGGTTTAAAATTGACCAACCATAAACTCATAGGTTTTTAGGACGTTACAATACTTTAGGGTATCACAATGGATCTACATTGATCTATAAGTGTGGCGGAAATAAGATCAACCGTCAGCCCATTCTACCTAACCTAACCTAACCAGGGCCATGTAGAGCGGAAATCGCGGAACGGAAAGACCTCGTCTTAGGTGGCGCAATCAAGTGGATGAAGACCTCAACCGACTTATAGTGGAAAACTGGAGAGAGCTCGCCCGAAACTGAAGTCGTTACAGAAAAATGTTGGTTGAGGCCTAGGTTCACCCCGAACTGTAATGCCCATCACCTAAGTAGGTAAGTAAGTAAGTACATCTTCAAACTCTGCACGTAATGCTTGAATCACAATAACGCATCTGCTTCGCAACAGAGCGAGGATCCCCAGGGTCTAGCGCATTTCTCACAACTATACCTTGTGAGGGATTGGTCCCCTGCAATTTTCTGCCGATTCCGAACCTCTAATCGAGAAAGCGCCTTTCATGGCAATGATTTACTATAACGGAGAACCTGTCAAATCCTCGCGAAAGGCGATACCCGTCATTCTTGCCTCGGACATGCTTACCATCACGCCACGGGCTGAGTAAGAGTTACGTTATTTTGTCTTGTAGATTAAGCAACGTAACGTCGAAGTCAAAGCGACATTTTTCTATGATTGAACTCATAGACGTCAGGCAAAACCGAAGCTAAACCGTAATTTTCAGGCATAAAATGGTTCTTCACAACCTTAGAGCGCGTTTCATTAATCATTTGAGCTAAGCCTAATTGAGCACTGTTGCAAAAGTCGACTATACTCATGTGAAGAAAATTTGCCAATTCGCTAATCGTGCGTCTCATGTACAAGGCGTTAATTCCAATATTTTTGCAATAATCAGGCAGCTACAATCTTTCTGATATGATCTGATTCCGGTAACCTTCGACATTCATATTGATACCAACGATTAAAATATTTGAAGAGGAAACGGGGTTTGTTTTTTTGTCTTGAGAAAGATGATCAACAGACTTCTGAAGAAATTTGAGTCAACAGTTTATTACACTTTACGATAAAGCCAGCGAAGTAAGATTTTTTTTTATACAAATACACATCAATAAAAGTGAGTCACCTAGCTTTCTTCGACTTAGAGCCTGGCTTCCTTCTTACTCACAGCGTAAAATTATAAAAAAAAGGGCGGCATCGCTCTGTCTCCCTTTTCCTTTTCTCGGGATATCAACCTTTCGCTATGTATTCAAGTTTTTCATCAGGCCTAAGACTTCTGACCACAATTAACTATTTTTAGTTAGCGCAGGATATCAATTCTACTGATGCCACTTAATCTTGGATTTTCTTTCATGGTGTAGATATCGAAGAAGCGGTGGGAATCAACTTAAAAAATGCTGTTTAATTAACACCCAGGTGCACCCAGGACTGTGATTCCCACATAAGTACCTAAACAAATTTATCAAAAAACTTAGCTCACTAAAAAAAATCCGCAGTTCTTTAACGAATATACTTTTGAAACCTTCTCAGAAAGCATTTAAAGCCTCTGCTTTATGCACTTTTATTAAGCCTTGAGGCTTCCTATAAGCGAACTTTTGGTTATACTCAATCCTCAAAAAGATTAAAATTCGCTGATAAAAAATTATTAAGAGCGTTACGCACATTTACTTGAACCAAAAGAAAACCCTAACCGCAGTTGAAAAGGATTTCCCAGTTTATCAGTTCATTGTTCTTTCCTTGCTCATCATTAGGCCACAAATCCCAGCTTAGAAAAAAAGGCTAATATTACCAAATTGTTGCGCCAATCGATACAACATTGCAGACCTATCACCTGCTGAAAATCCATTGCAGGCACACGATGCTATCTTTGCGAAAGTGAAATCCAAGACTATGCAAGAAAACCAATCAGATGCAGATAATGTACCATCCTTTTTTCCTTTCTACTATACAATTGATTGGCTTCCGCAACAGTGGTTTCCTAAGCATCTGCTTTTAAGAAACTATAAAGGAGGTACTAATGGACCATAGCGCATTATGGGAACTCCTGACACCACATGAAACCCGATTTCAAGAACATTTTTCAAATACGAACATATTTTTTCCCGAAGAATGCAAAAATAAAAAAAAAAGTTGTTAATCACTATGACTTTGGGTGAAAAAATAAGTTCCCATTTAGCAAAGCAGTGTCAAAACGTTAAGCACTTTTCCAGCACCAACTTGAAAAGTCAAGAACTAGAAACTAATCACGAAAAGAAAACGCCGCGCCGCCCGGCCCAAATCATTTTCTATGAGTTATTCGAAAACGAGAAAAACCTTAAACCTACCCTGATGACCCTAAGAGTGGTTGCAATTTTTGTATAAGAGAAATATAAATGTGTGAAAGCAATTTGCCAATGAATGCGTGTGTGAGGAAAACAACTCAATCAAATAAGAAACGAATTCGTCATTGATTCCAAACGACTGCACCTAATTAGATGAAGTGATTGCCAAAACGGACCGGAATGGTGGCGTTTGATTCAATGCGCTACTTAAACGTTTTCTTATCGTTTTCCCACAACCTCCGGCTGAAGATACTTAAAACTCAATTTCGTCTTTATCCCATCAGCGGGGTTTGCACATACTCGAGAGTCGAGAAATCAAATTAAACTTCAGCTTCGTCGGTCGTCGCGTTTTCGAGTGCAAATCTATGAGAATTTTTAGGAAACTATACTTTCCTGTGAGAGAAGTTCAGATTGAAAGGAAACCAAAAGCCCACACGCACCGTTCGTATATCTAAACGACCAACCATCAAAACAGCCACACAACACAACAACGTCTACACAATAAATGAAAACATCCCGTTTGTAAATTCAATTCAATTAAGGAGCATTCGAAGTTTATTGGAGCATTCATGTTCGTGTTCGTACTCCTCCGCGTATGCGAGACATTGACTAATCATACTTGGGTCAAAATATTTACCACTTGACCCTTGATTTAATTAAACCGTTGCTGATACACTTGCGAAGGGAAAGATTGTGCACTGCCATCACCGCACCGTCCAGCAGCTCCACATCTTCTATGTCTGGGCTCTGGGGAAGCCGAGAGGCCAAGAAAGCCAGCAGGAATCCTCCTTCTCATCTGTGTTACTGTGTTTGCTCTGATTAGCATACGAACTGTGTTGTAGTGTGCGCGCTTGAGACAAGCTACATGTGTTAGATCACTGCCGCTGCCATCGAACATGATGTTTACGCCCGACAAGATACAGATCCACATCCACATTCACCAAAACTGAGGGTGTCACATCGAAAGATAGCAGAAATAGGTTCGGATGTGTTAATTAGCAAGAATCTTACTAATTGCCCCATCCACGCAGCAAAGCCCCCCGTTTGCAATTTGATATCCAATCCAACCAACGACGACGATGGCAAGAGCCATTAGGTTTCCACCTTGTCAGCTAAAATGTGAATCGTTGTATCTTTTTTCGATCTCTTTTTGCCGCTTTTATCCATAGGTAGTTGTGAGTAGATAGTATATAGTGGCAGGGCAGTATTCGGTATATCAGCATCGGGATGTTTTTATATTTTTACATTTTTATGATCTGTTTGAGTTATTTTTTCGTTGTGGATGGGTGCAAAAAGCGTGAGAGATATATTCGTTGACTGGCCACTTATTTATATTGATGGATAATTTAAAAACGATTTAGGTAGTCCAACAGGTAAGCAAAGCTTGATTTAGAATCATGATAAGTTAAGGATTGATTGCGACTGGTGGTCCATTCAATGTGGTATAAAAGTTCGCTCTGTCATTTTGAAAATTCCAACATTAAAAAATTTTAAGTATTTAACACAGGTTAAACTAAATTGAGCCAACTCCTGGTAATTCTGTTTCTTGTTTTTCCGCTTAGAATCGTTAAATTTTGATAACGCTTTAACAACTGAAAACAACGATCAGACGGCGAAATTCTGATGTTTTTTATTTTGTGGGCAACTAATTTCAAAGAAAAAAACCTGCGAGGTGACTTTTACATTTCTTGCACTTACCACTTATTTATATTTATCAAGAAAAGTTTTAAATTGCTTTTGTTTTTATGTTTTTTGACATTAACCAACTTTGGATTTGAAATAAATATAAAATAAAGTTGATATTAATTTTGATGCAAGACAATTTTGTTTGAGCATAGATCCTCCTTACTGCAGGTAACTGGTGTTCCCCAGGAATGAATACTTAATCATGATTTACCTCTTCTTATTTAAGAAGAAGGCTTTACCCCAGAAATGCAAAATCCTTATAAATTGAGTTGTTTAAACTAATGGGCTTGAGAAGTGAATTTTCGAGATCAGATTTTTAATTAAAATAAAAAAAAGGTGAACCACTTTTTTCAAGATTAAAGAAAGTAAAAAAGTTATTTAACGTTGAAAATAAATAAAGACTTGGCAGCTAGTACCGTGGAGCTAATTGGCCTACCAAAAACCGACCGAAAATGATATTACAACTAAGAAGAACTCAGATACTAATAAGGTACTTTCGGCACCACCATGCCATAAGGACACTGACAACACCAGAATAATAGATTTTAATATTCTAAAATACATATTCCGTATAAGTATACCATCATAATGCTTAATGGAAATATAAAATGAAGAAGGAAGAATGTTTGCGTGGGGAGGAGAGACATAGGTTAGTTCTTTTTATGACTTTTCAGATCAGAATCGCTTTTTTACTCGAAGTAAAACGGTCTTGCTCTTTGAAGTCCGCGCAGAAGATTTCTTTCGTTTAGTGTCTGGCGTAAGGCGCTGTTGCAGTGATTGCATATTCATTTTGAAGCTTGTCAGCGAACTTTTTTAATTTATCTTCGAAAGTATATTAGCGCATAATATCTCTGTGGATACATACCGCGCGGCGTGAATAAACGTTTTCAGAGCTCCTTTCGTAAGACAACCAGAGATAGTCTGTAGTTAAGTACCATGTATCGGGTCTGCGATGGCTGCGTCGCGGAATGCCCACCTTAGCTCACAGATCAGGACCGTTATAAAAGGACAGCTTTTTATGAAAAAAGTCAGCTTTTATACCTGTTACGGTAGGCAGAGAAGGGATTTTGTGAAAAACTAAAAGAAAAGTAAACAAAAAGGCTTCAAAGGCAAGAAAAGGCATTATTTATTAAATGAAAACGACAATTAACTGCAGTAGCATTAAACTTAAACTTAAACTTAAAACAGTTCAAAGTTTCACGGGCTTGTTCGCCTTAAGTGATCTAAAACATCTCTCAAATTGTGTAGATCATTTGAAACACTGCCGGTCGCTTCATTCAGTTCAATGTTATATTGGAAAGATTTGAATTGACGACAAAACATTAATGTTTAACTTGGTACACTAAATACTTAAATTTGGTGAGCAATCAAGCTTCAATCAACTCCTTTGCAAATATAACACGTCTTACAAGACCTGTGGGGCCGAATTACCGCACACGTGATCAAATAATATGTGACTGAATTATGTGTTTTTGCATTTACCTCTCACGTTATCGAGCACTTTAGTTCCACAATTTGACATTCCTTCATCATTATTTGAATGAATTGAAGTCGATGAATGGACAGCAGACTAATGTTGTGTAATAAGAGCGAGTTTTGAAAGAAAAATAGTACTCACTCACTCGATCACTGAAGCGCTAATTCAACCCCTGATTTTTTTTTAGAAAAAAATAGAGTCTGAAGCGTTCTCATGGCGTTCTTTACCACTGAGTACAACCATATAGTGAAATACCGTGACACTTAGTTTGAAACAACTTTCGATTAGCCGATTCCTTTGTCTGGATTGATTCCAAGCTCATAGTTTTCTGTTCAACTTTGCCTCTAAGGTCGTTTACCAAGGCAATAAATTTGATGATTAGACAGGTAGAATTTTAAAAATTTTGTAAAATTATAATTATGTGTGATGTTTTCTATACTTGTTGGGGATAATGTGCCAAGTGACACGTCCACTTTAAGATTTTATTATGAAACGTCGTTCTAACTTTTCCGTTGTTGATTCAATTATCTAAATAAAAATTTTCTAATAATCTTCTAATTTCTACGGCTATCGTGAATCGCATTTTAAATGCTTCAAATTCCAAGTAAATCGAAAATTTAATTTCCTTAATGAAAAAAAAACCAGGACATTGCAAATTCACACATTTCGCTTTCCAAGAAGCACAAGACATTCGAAAGGACTTCTGAAAATGAAGATTGAGTCATCCCAACTACATGATCCTTCCCCACTCTGGTCTGATATCCTCCTTCGGCAAAGAAGCGCAAGCATGCACTTATGTATTTTTATAAAAGAAGGAACAGCGCTAAGTTTCTTTGCATGAGGTATAAGAAGTTAGAAAGTCCTTCAACCAAATACTTAAATAACGACTTGCTTACTCTGTAATAATTGTGAAATCTGTGGATCAAAGTATATACCTACTCATAAAAATGTGATGGTTCAAACGAATAGCTATTTAAACATATAGGTAGTGCTTGTGGTAACTCCAAAGGATTTGAATGGTCTCTTAAACCACGTCGTATGGCTCTCGGCTCATTTCGCCTTCTTTGTTGTTCTTCTTCTAATAACAATAACACTGATAATCTTTGCAATTATACTAATTAAAACTTTTTACACAACCTTACTACTTCGTTTTTTTCTTCAAAATGAAATGTCAAAATATTTTAAAACTAAGCTCAAGTGTTTTATCCTCATTTTTATGTTGGTAAAACTTGTTCCCAAAGGAAAGCATTCAGTTGAGGAATATATTCTCGAGAATAGTAAAATTCCGCGGGAGAAATATTTTCCAAGGAACTCCTGATAGAGCTGTCTGTCTTTAATTGGGTAGTTTATGAAAACTTAAAATTCTGCGAGCAGGAAATTGAGTGCCTACTTAATTGGAAGCAGTCCTAAAAGTGTAGCAGTCATAAGTATAGATAGATAGATAGATTTCTCAAGATATAAATACCGAAAAACTGTTTTCTCCAAAGTACCTACAGTAGCTTGTTGGTATATGTATATGATTTGATAAGACACAAGGAAATAGATATTAATGTTCGGTTTGGTGAGTAAAACAGGTACTTAGGTAATGCTTAGACCAAGCTTTAGCTATAGAAGGTCAAAGCTGTAACTGCAAGCTAAAGCTGACAGTTCTTATCTAATCTTTGTTTTGTGTGGATAAAAAGATTACTCGAATTAGTTTTTTTGAGAGGATTCTGTTTTCAGCTTTTGTTTGCTTGATCACTTATTATGGCACAGGAAATTCTGGCTAAAACAATTGCGTGCTTTACAAACCTGAAAGCAACTGTCATTCACTGTTGAGTCACATTCAAAGTAACCAAAGCCCGTATTCCACATTTTATTTATTTATTTATTATTCCAAATTATTTACAAATCTTAACATAGTATAAAATAAAGTCGCTTTCTCTGTCCCTATGTCCCTATGTACGCTTAGATTTTTAAAACAACGCAACGGATTTTGATGCGGTTTTTTTTAATGAATAGAGTGATTCAAGAGGAAGGTTTAGATGTATAATACATGCATATTATAGCAGAGAAAAGCCAAGAAATTTAAAGTTTTGTAATGCGACATACATATTATTTTACTAAAAAAAAATTATTTACTTTTACTTTTATTTCAATTTTATAATTTTCAAAATCGGTTTGAAACTCGCACGAATAGTAAACTATTTTTTAAAGCATCGTAGTTTATATTGAAAAGAATAGGTATCTTTTGTTTTTGTTTCTGAATGGTAAGTATTCAGATATTTTTTACTGCGGCACATACTAATAATATGGCAATTCGTGCATAGGTAATCATTCATATAGAACTGAGAAAATTTTGTAAAGAAATTATAAAGTCATGTCTGGAAAACGTCGTCGTTCGAACATAGGTCGTAGTACAGTGAATGCCAAAAGAGTACGTTCAGCAATAGATGAAGAATCGTCAACGGAACGTTAGGCTCGCCTTAGTCAGGCTCGGGATAGATATAGAGCTGACAGAGAGAGAGAATCTTCAGTAGAGCGTGAGATTCGCCGCAGCCGGGATCAAGGTAGGCATATGGTTCAGAGGGACAGAGAATCATTAGCACGAGTTACTAGTTCATGGGTAAATAAAGAAAATTCTGCCATGAATTACGATCCTTCGATTTCTTACAAGGACGATCGTATAGTATCAATAGGTACTATGTCAATAGTGTGTGAACATTGCTTGGCATTGAAATTCAAGGACGAATCGAAAGGCATGTGTTGCTTACAAGGAAAAGTAAAATTAGAAGAAATTCTCCCACCACCTGAACCACTTCACTCTCTTCTTACGGGTGATCATCCAAAATCCAAACAATCAATTCGCAATATACGCCGCGCCGTTATAATAACGCAATTGAAATGACCTCTTTTAAGAGTAAGCAAGTCGTTGAGCGTGGGTTCATGCCTACATTTAAAAGTCAAGGGCAAGTGTACCACTTAGCTGGGAGCTTGCTACCACTTCGACCCGATGATCACAAATTTCTGCAAATATATTGTTCAAGTGTTGCACAGCCAATTGATAGAGATTTGATTAGATCTCTCCAAGATATGTTACACTCTCATAATTGCTACATACAGTTTTTCAAAACTGCAATTGAGAGTGTTCCAGCAGATACTCCTGGCCTTAATGTCGTAATCCATGCGAATAAAGTTCCTGTTGGAGAGCACAAAGGACGATACAATGCAGTGGTGATAGCAGGACAGCAATTTGACAAAAGAAATATTGTATTATAGTCGTGATGATAATTTGAAAATAATTTCAGAGTTACACAGATCTTATGACAGCTTACAATATCCTTTGATGCTATGTCGTGGAGAAAATGTTTATGCCATTAATATTTCTCAAGTTGACCCAATCGGTGGTACACCTCTGCGTAAAACAGTGTCATGTATGAACTACTATTGCTACCGTATAATAACAAGACATAACAATTTCAACACTTTGCTTAGATGTGGAATGTTAACAAACCAATACATGGTAGATCAATATGCGAAAATTGAATCTGAGAGATTGACCTACATCCGTAATAATCAAACTAAATTGAGAGCCGAAAATTACGTTCATCTTCAGGATTCTTTACATGCGAATGAACACCGCAACGGCATTGGGCAGTTGGTTATACTACCTTCAGGGTCAAACCTTTAACGTTGCAAGCTTAGATTTGAGCGTTGACCGTTTTTCACATGTCCAACTGTATGTCGCTCTATCAATAGTAACTTCCAGAGAAAATATGTTTTTATTGTCTAATGATAAGAAAGCTGTGAACATTGTATATAAAGCCATTCTGTAATATGTTAATTGTTGTAAAAATAAAATAAATACTTAAAAATGTAAAAACTAAATAAGTAAGAATGTAGTGTATTTAGTATCATCATTGTAGCCGTGTGAAGCCGGGGCGGGTCGCTAGTAAATTTATAAATTATTTGTAGGTATTGAAGGCTACGGGGTAACTAGACCATTTTATTTTTAAAACCAAAAACACTATGGAAGACAAAAACTCATCTCGCCTAATTTCTCAATAAGATATTTGAGTCGTCTGTTGTGCTTTAACTAAAAAGAAAATAGAAGCTGGTTGAAGCTTTTTAAGAAAGGACTTTTGCAGCTTTTGGTTCTTTTATAGGTATTCGTTATATTTATTCATTATCTGCTATTCTTAACTTAACTTTAAGTGTGCAGATTAATTGTAAGGCATTTTAGAAAATTAAATGGGAGCTTTAAACTCCTTTATATCCTCATATTGAAAAATATTTGGATTTAAGAAAATGTCTATATCTATATGTACAATGCGTAAATACCTATAAAAACAATTTAAAATAAAAATAAAAATACCTAGTTTATGTTGTTCTTTTATTTTATGTATTACCTATTTTTTTAGTTAGCTCGAACTTTTGTGTTGAGCTAGTTATATTGTTTGTTAAAAACAGGTTTTGATACAAAAAATAGCTACAATAAATTTTATAGGTAGGTAGGTACAGGTAGGTACCTACCTACTTTTCACAAATTTTACTTGAATGAATTCTGTACCAGAGCAGCGCAGCGGTGAGATAATAGGGTATGTATGTGCATGTGACATCTTTTACTTATTTCTTACATTTATATTACAATAAAATAGCAAGTGAATTGCTATTTTATTGTAATTTAAGTATTTTTGTATAGGTACCTAGGTCCTACCTACTATCACGCGTTATCTACAAGAATGTAGTAGGTACCTACCTACCTATAACAATTTCAAATTTAAACTAACTGATTACCAACTAGGTAGGTAGGTACTTCCTTAAAGACAAACTCGAAAATAAAGCAACATATGATTAAGTAATCGACCTACACACTTTCCACTCCTTGATTAATGAATAATCTTAGCAAAAATTTAAATAGAAAAGAAAAGACAAGTTTAGTAAAGATATTGCCTTCTATTTTGCGTCCATTATCTCCCGATTTCATACCTGAGTCTTGTGAACAAACAAAACGATCAGCCATTACCCTATTCAATGTCATATCCTTACCCTCCACATGCATCAGTAACATTAAAATATGAAAATGTTAATAAATATTTTGCTATTGTTATAACAACCGACACAGTCATCGCCACCAAGAGAAAAGCATCAAAAACATCCAGTACGAATGACGAGGACACTCCCATATTTAACACACTAAATTTACTGTTCCCATTGCCGCCGCACAGAAACAAGCGTATATTCATCTTGTCTACACAAAGTCTGCTCTACTGTGATAGTGAATCCTACCTAAACCTAACCCAACCAAAGTATTGTATGTCTGTTCGTTCAGGGTGCTCACACTGATGGCGGGTTAAATGGATGCTTCTGCCCTGAATTATGGTTTGCACCCAAATCCAAACGCGCTCGACAGCACCCATTTTAACCCTCGAATAACGCATATGCTCGGCACTGCTTTTATTTATTTGTGTTTATAATACAAAAATCAGTTACGCTTACATGTTTCATAGTTTGCAATCTGACAGGACAAAACTACCGAACGAGGTACACGGCGCGGTGTTTACATTTCACTGTTATTGTTTCCTTTTGCATCGTCCTTGTTTTATATGCCTCGTCCCCTTTCAATTACTATGGCGTAGATAAATGGAATAATATTCACCCTTGCCTGCTATCAGCCTGCCTGCCTTTTATATAAATGTGTATGAAGTTTTGTGTGTGATTTGAAACCGGTCTGTTGGGCCTATCATTTGCAATTCAACCTTCGATGAGGTCTTAATCTAACCAAAAAATTAACGCTCCTATTCAAAAGCAAACGTTTTGAGGGTTGCAGTTTTTGTTCAACACCGAGGACCGAGCACCCCACAGTATAGGGGTGGGAAACAAAATAAGCGCAATAAATACATTACATCGTATGTTGTATGTTGTTTGCATTGCTTGTACATAAGTCTATGCCAACACGCATCTGATTAAGATGTCGCAACAAACTAATCGAGAAATAAAAATAAAAGCACTCACAAATGGGGTTGGGGTTAACGCTTGTCGTTTTTAGAGATCGGAGCTCGTAGCGGTGCGGTGGTAATGCCTTATTAACTTGAAAGGATTTTTTTTTAATAAAAATTAACAAGAAAATGTAATTATTTAGGATTTAAACCTTATCATGGTGATGAACAGATGTTTAGTGTTGTAAGAGGGAGTCTGATGAAGACCTTTAAACTCTCGAAACAACAATTGGCAAAAGTTTGACATATTATTGAACTTCTGTGGGTTAGAATGCATTACTCTACAGGGCACAACTTTATCTAAAGGATCTTGCGATAGGGACGAGTTGTTGTAGACAGAGGATACAGCGGCCATCTTGTTTCGTTGGCGTCGTTTCGGCCAAATCGGTTGTTTATTACTTTTTCACTAATGCCAAATCAATATAGCAAGCAAAACAACTCATTAAACAAATCAAACCTAGGTACAATAAAATTGTTTGACGATTTTAAAGTGGACTCTCCAAAGTTTGGTGGAAAATTTGGAAATTAAGTACCTGCCCGATTACTAATCAACCAACAGTCGTACCGTACGTTGAAGAAATACCAAATTGGCCAAGAACGCATCGACGCTCTCTGTAAAAGTTTACAGGAGAACCTGAACAGTTGATGCATCACAAGAATTCGGGTTTTCACAGAATTCAGTCTGACCCGAATTTAAAATGGACTCAGGATGGCGTATAGCAACATAGCGAATGAAACTATGAACAGACAATCTTCACATCGACCTAGTTTTTTGAAAACTCTCGCTAATGTGGTCATTATTTGCCAGTGATTGACACCATTAGTTGATGATGGCAGGTCTGTCAAATCAATAAGAATAAGAAGAAAGTACTTTTCATTTTTTTTTTTTTCCTGATTCGTACCTAGGTGTTGATCATATTTTTTTTTTATCTTCACGTCATCAGATGATCAGAGATCCAGAGAACCCCGCTAAAAAAGGAATATCTTATAACGCTCACACACGATCGCGAAGGAAGAAAACGAAAGTAAGACCAAAACACTCCTGGCACACCCAAATGCAACGAAATCTGTGCTCGAATTACCGCATCAGTTATCGAGTGAGTGGTAGTACTATTTTTCTTTCAAAATTCGATTTATTTTACACATCATCAGTCTGTTGTTCATTTATCGACTTCAATTCGATCAAATACTGCTGAAAGAATGTCGAATTGTGGTAGGTACACTAAAGTGTTCGATAACGTGAGAAATAATGCCAAAATACATAATTCAGTCACGTATCACTCGATCACGTATATGCGGTAACTTAGCCCCTGGTTTTTGTTTACCTCAGACATGGAAGAATTCAAAACCGAGAGTTTTGCCGACGCACTCTGAGGTATGAGCGGGTCACCAGTGTGAAGTAGTTAAGTGGAGGAGCTGCAATCCCCTCGAAACCACGATGATCGTAGCGTCAAAAAGAAAGAAGAACAACAAGCCCAATAAAACTCTAATCACAAACGAGAAAAGGCCAAGGTATTAAGCACCAACTTCCTTCTATCGCCTTTCCACCTCAACAATTCCTCAAGGCCGTTAAGTTAGTCAACATTCGCCAACAACCAAATTTATTGAAAATTAAACGAAAATTGTTAATCTCTTCTTCAAAAAGAAATATGTTAATCTTCATTACCGATGATCTAAGGCTAAAAAATAATTACATATCTTAAAACTTCAATTGTCCCACACTTTTTCACAATTTCACTTCGCGAATAATGCGCACAGTGCCTATAAAAATAACGTGCAACTCGTGCACATTCGTTATCATCTAAGAACTCAATTAAATTGGGTGTCAGGTTGCAAGTTATATACTGCCAGGATCATAATTTAATTTCTGCGCTTTTCATCCAAATATATGTGAAGGAATTGCCTTCATTGTTCGATCGGCTGTTTATTTATGACCCAAAGACGACGACTGAGACGTCGCACAACGACGTTGTTGGCACTGCGGTGGTAATAATGCTGAAAAGAGGCCCAAGACGGCAGGACGGCAGGACGGTAGGACGGCACACAGGATTCTGGTTAACATGTTGAAAGTGTTTGCTTTTGTGCGCGATCCATTTGAGTGCGACCGCGAAGCGTCTAAATTTCATGCCAACAAAGTGCGGAGTGTAAATTTGCGTGTAAACATTAAAATCGCCCGCTGGTATTTTCAAATTTCCTCGACCCATGGGTGCAATCCCGAGTGTTGACTGCGACCCCAGGAGCTCGCCGCAATCCACCGCTAATAACACTGCGCAACGCATTATATGCGCGGTAGTGCGCTTACCGAAAAATCTAAATAGTTTTCTCAATCGCAGTGAGGTGAATTATAGCCCCCACTACCATCAGCATCACTATCGAGGTGTCTTCTTGGCAAATGCCTTCATTCACCCAGCTGGCCATAACTGAACTGGCCACGGAGACGCGAGAATGATAAAAGCTTAACCAGCATGCGGTTCATGTAGTCGAGCATATACGTTATTGTTGGTTTGAAAAGTTAATTAACATTTTGTCCTGCACTGCAGTACGCGCACCTTGTTGTCGTTATAAGTGTGCAACAAGCCTTTTATTTATTGAAAATATATCATCACGCCTATATGACTTCGCTATGACCACTCTGACCACAAATAAGGCTCACGGAATATTTGAATTGCACGACTTGGCGTTGAATGTTCTCGTTTTCGGTTTTATTTTGTCATACCTACCTATAAGGTGATCAGAACCAGAAGATAGGTATAAGGATACGCCAGCCACGCTGCCGCATCATTTCCAAATATACGAGCTGTCTAAGCGCTGTATTCGGTTCCGTAACCCAATACAAATTAGACATGCGAACATAAAAGGGTAGGTAATTGTTTTGTTTTCACTTCTTTTCTGTGTTCGATTCTCGATATATCCGCGAAAATATTGTGCCGAAGAACGACGCGTAACATTGTTGAAATTCGATACACTTTGTGAAGAGCAAGATCAACCCTTATCGAATCTCAGTTCAATGGAGAAAACATGATCTAGGTGTGCCTTCTTACAGCATCATCATCGCTTCGACGTTCTCGATGGGCACAACAATACGTGCGGATGAGTGCCCTTCGTTGGAAGCTCCCTGAACTCTTGTTTCTAAATATTGTGGCGGTTCGGTCTTTTGTAAATTTGACACTTTTTTACAAGCAGTGCGAGAAAACCAAGATCTTTTTATGCTTATAAAGTGGAGTCCAAAGGATGCCGAATGCCGTCGCGTCGATCGTTGTGCCGCATTGGAATAAAATGTTGGCTGCGGTTGCGCGGATGCAATTAAACATTGTGAACTTTTCAGAGTTATTGTTTGTATCAAAATACATATCTAATAGAAAACCTTTGATGACTGTCTATCTATTCGGCAACCACCATAACAAGCAACTGATAAAGCTGCCATTTTCCAAAATTGAGTCAAGAGCAGTGACTCTCGAAAAAAACTTAAACTCCTTAAGAAAGCATTTTAAACAACTACAGCCACACTGCCACAGCATTCCCAAATATCCCAATACCCCATTGTTTTCTTTCAGTTGTTCTTGACTGGTGCGTCACCTATAATTTCATTGGACAAGCAAATTTAATCATAGTGGCGGAATCACCTCAAAGGTTTGCGCATTTGCTACACAAACGACACAAAAGAATAAATCAACTCATCAGAATTAATATCGGCGTTTCCGAATAAAAACCAAACAATCTTTAAGAAAAAGTTCGTTTATGCATATACCGAAAATATACTCGTTGACTTGAGAGTATTAATTTTGACTCCTTCTGCGGCAAGATGCAACACACCGCAAAGAGAACGTTCTTTTCAAACTATATCGCATTCAATTAACACCTGCTATACCTAGGGTATTTATAGGAGTGGTGGAGTTGGTGGATCATCAGGAGATAAATAGTCTTGCCAGTCATTCGAATAGTGTGGTTGTGTCTTCTTCAAAGAAGAACAATATTTGATGTTTTGATTGAACTAATAATCGTGTGGGTTTATTCGATCACGCGGCATTGGTTTGTAATTTTCAAAAAAGAAGATAGGTTGCTCTTGACTTCATGTGATGTTTAATCAGTAGGAATTGAAAACGAGGTTTCGTGGTCCTTTTTTTCTTAGCATGTGTGTTCCTTTAGACCTTTTTAAACTGTAACAGTTTCACCGCTTTTTTGCATATTTCTTCTCTTCTTGCCGATAGACTTATTCGACCTCATTGCAATCCAAGCATAGGAATATTTAAAGTCTGCCTTAATATGAGGAACGTTCGACTGATGGAAGCGAGCGTTTTAGCCAACCACATTTATTGGATTACTATCAATAACCTTCTATTCCCTTCAATAGCATTCTGTAAACGTCAAAAAACCCATCGATTTTAATAAGGCTATTGTTTCTAAAATGTGTTGTTGCTTGCAAAAAAAATTAGCTTCGAACGTTCGTTTCGATACTCGTAAGCTAGGCCACCATTACAAATATCGAATCGAATCGAACTTTCGGCTTGACGCGAATTTTTTTTTTGCAAGAAACGGTTATTTATTGAATTGCTTTTTGAAAATCGCATCAACACTTTCTAAAAGGACCTTTGCTATAGTAAACCCTTGCTTTTGATGGTTTTAGCTTTGAGCAGACAAGCGTAGTGTAGATAAGGCTAGGTTTTTGGAACATTAAAACGCCATTAAATCACTTCCAACAAATACAGGGCGAAAAAAAGTAAAAATGGCCTTATATTTGGATTTCAAAACAAATACGAGATATCTACGTAAGACAACCTCGTGATAGCTATGAACTGCGACGTGCTCTGAAGCTCGTTTGGTAGAGCATCCATAAACGAACTGCAAGTATATAAAAGGACCGTTCTGCAATACTGTGCGTGGACTTCGACCATGGATAATATTATGGAGTTTCAGAAGCAACCTAAAGTTAAGGTTCATACCAAATATTAAATTACGCAAATGTGAAATACTAGTGTGTCTATACGGATAGAATACACAAAACGGACATCATTGATAGCAATATTAAGTTTTTTCTACAAACACAGTCCAAAGATGGAAAAATAGAGATATTGTAAGTGAAATAAGGCAAAATAAGCGATTTAACTAGTTGAAGCTTCAAGTTGGGCAACAATAAATGAGATGAAGACCCCAAACAGTGCAACAGATAGTAAATTTTCCTGATGGTGTCAGAAACTGCTTTACAACAATTAAGATTGGTATTGATTTTGAAACCTAGGTAAGTGACATCTTTCACATAGGACATTATTCCACAATTATTGGGGACAACTGGAGGAAATTCACCACAGTTGAGTTTATTCCTTGCGCATAACATATAGCTATAGACTTAGAAGGGTTTAGTTTTAGAATATTAGTCTTAGACCAAGCAAAGATACGATTTAAATCTTCATTCAATCTCACAATACAATCATCCATCAAGCCAATTGCACTGAAAATATAAATCATAACATCGTCGGCATTCAAATGAATCTGGCAGTTAGAAATGGCTTCTGGAAGGTCATTAATAAAAAACGAGAATAACAATGGGCCTAACACTGAACTTGGGGAATTCCAATATTGGTGATGAAAAAATTTGAGGCCCAGGTTTCCGGTTTTGATTGTTTGGACTCGATCTTTCAAATAACTACGCAAGAGCTTGAGGGATGATTTAGAAAAATTAAACTGAGATTTAAGTTTACAAATGAGAATGCAGTGGCCAATACTGTCGAAGGCCTTTGAAAAATCCAAAAGCACCAAAACCCCAAATTTTTCTTAGTCAAGAGCAAATCGGATGTCATTTTTGTTACTTTAATTGCCGCAGTTTAACAAATATGAAAGCTACGAAATCCAGATTGTCATGCAGTAAGCAAATGCGTTATTTTCTCAAGCAATTTACCGAGAAAAGACCTTATCTTTTAAAACGATTATCAAAGCAAAGACACAAAGCAAAGCACAAGTTTTTCGAACAAATTGAATTGAACTTATTAAGCCAAAGAACAAATGAAGCATCTCTCAGAAGTTCTCAATCTGTTAGTTAGCTGCCACTGAAAAACCTAGCGATCATGTTTGGAACAGTAAAATAGTCTATAATTACTTAGGTTTTGACTGAGCCTTAAATTTTTAGATTTATTTTAGAATATCCAAGTCTAAAATGACAAAATACAGATAACAATTAAAACCCTGATATCATGTCTCTCAAATAAAATTCTTCTCCATGTAAGATCTGTCAACTATCAAATTTTGACGACCGACGCAGAACAGGATAGAACGTTTGTCAATCATTTATAAAATTTTTGTTCAAATTCGACTAATAATTTAAAATCATTTGTTTAAAGAAAGTGTGAATTATTTAATCACAAGATGACTCCTAAAATTTTTCGAGAACGCTACTTTTTATAGACACAGCATTTAAGAAAATCAGCTATTTAAGCTTTAAAGATTTGAATACATGACTAAGAACATCCAGAGTTCGAAGGAAGTAGAAAACATGTGAAGCATTTGATGGCATGTGAAGCATTTGATTTAGCGAATCTGCCTGTCACGTGAGAGGTTCGAACTCCAGCAACATCTAGGAAACACAAATGATATTAATTTCATACCATGAAAAGAGCTTTCTCGATCAGTCGTTCGGAACTCGCAAAAAAATTGTAGATCGCTTCCATTCTCTGACAAAATATCGTTGAGACAAATGCTCAAGGATCCTTGCTCTTTCTTTATTTACTTTTATGCACAAGTGCATTTAAGTTTTAGAGTTTTTAGAAACTAGAAGTATAAATAGTTTCTTGGTTGATTTCAAGCACCTCGTCTTGACTCGAACAAACCTCGTTCGGTTAGGTGAAAGAGGTACGTATAGTTACATATGTTGCCAGTCTGTTACCAGTTTTATTTTCATCAAACTTTCATCAAACTTTTATCAAGATGTAAGAAAATCGTTCACTCTCTTTAAATCTTAAGGGATCTGTGATGCTTCTAAAAATGCATTGAATTGTAAGTTCTAACTTAACTGAATGGTGTGTCGAGAAGAAGAAGAAGAAAGATTTCAATTCCAACAAACTTTAATCTCATCATCAAGACAAGTTAAGCCTTTCTTTTTTAAATCGTATGTAACCATTTTAATTCCAACACAACTCGTCCTTAATTCCAAAGTGTTAATATGTTTCCGTCACCGTCACAAATTTGAATTCAGACATTCAGAGGCAAAAGGGATCGCTTAACTAAATAAACACAAATGTCGGCAACCAGAAAACACAAAACTCATACATTCAGATAGTATTAGTGCTTACATTGTGTCCTAACCAATGAAAAAAGGAGACAATTATTACGATCAACCGATCATTAATAATTTGTTCGAGCTCCGATTGAGACCGCAACAACGCTGGATTCCTGTCACCAAAAACCATTCCCTTATTGTATCTCATAAAAACATACAAGCAAAGCATAATCATTGATTTCTCTCCCTCTCGGCAAGGCTGATTTGCTCGGATGAGATGCTCATTTGTTGTGTATCCTCATAAATCATTGGCTTCCTCTCTGTGTCCGGAGGACGACAGGATGATACCCTGTTGTATTCGAATGTACATATATACCTACTTGTAAGTTTTTGTTATATATTTTTTTTTTATTTTCTTATTATTTGCGTTGTGCCTCGGCTAATGTGCAAATATGCTTGTGCCTTTGTGATAATTCGCATTTTGGTTTATAGTGGGTAATAGTTGGGACGTTGTCGTGTCGCTCGGGTAGTATAGATTTTCACACCTTGTTCGGGGCTCGGCACGGAACTTGGTAATCAACACTGTTTCAAAGTAGGATGCATAACACAATGGCTATTGTGAAATGCAAATAATACCAGATGTTTGATGGATCAATTCTTTAGAGGATTGTCGATCCAAGTTGTTTGTGTTTGTTTCAAATTGGATGTCATTGTTTGCGACTTAACATTGAGACAAAAATGTTTGACAATTTATACAATTTTTACTTTTGATGATTTGCAGAATTAAGTATGATTTATCATGTGGATTAAAGAAAAACAAATAATTGTCTCTCTGCTTGGACAAAATGCCTTGGAATTTTTTATACATCTAACTTCTAACTGTACGTAGGCATAACGATCTGCAATTCTATTCATAGGTTTGTTCGTTGAAGCCCTGAGTTTGTCCTGTGGTCGCCACAAAGCTTTTTTTGAAAAGCCTAAGCTTGCCTGAATGTCAAACTGAGTGTTTTTTGAGCCCTGGTTAGCCCCCGGGCTGTCAAATAGCACGTATTTTTCTTCAAATGCCAGGGATATGTTTTGCGTGGACTAGCGTTTCTTGAAAACCGACAACTTATATGGCAAACGAACCTATTATGATAACTTTATCAAATAAATTTAAGTTTCGGAACCATCATTTGCCCATAGCTGGTGTTGATAAGAAACCTCAAATATAATGCGGAGTTCAGTCCAATCTCTCCAGTTTTTTTAAATTTCAAAAGAAATATTCCATTTACTTCTCAGTCAACGCCATAGTCTGATATTAACGGCTGTCAAAAATAGACTAAATGTCGCAGTTTGTTATTACAAGAGTCAACTGAGAGATGACTGTTGAAAGGAGCAATGCTGCCATTTCAATTTATAGGCGGAACATTAAAAAAGTCACGGACTTATTGACCCGCCCTCGTATAATTTCAATGGATCTCGACAAAATTTGCAAATGGAATGAGATAAGTACCTGCAGTCGAATTCAATCGCAGATGCCGCGTAGTGCGTATAAAAAATCGCACGACAAAGTCGTACGTATACTCTCGAAAGACACATTTTTCTGTAGTACATGGTAACCAACTGCTTAAGAATTAGGAAAACAGGAAAGATTTGTATGAATTTTTTTTATAAAGTTCAAAATTTAATGGTCGAATAAAAATAATACAAAAATAATTTTTTTATTTATTTATTTATTTCAAATGCCTTATGAGACGAAATCTCGTAACAGGCTATATGTTAACATAAAGTTTTTTACAGAAATGATAATAGGGTGGCGCAACTGAGCGAGGAGCTCCAGGCCCTAGCGCATTTCTTACAACCATTACTACCCTACGGTTCCGAACGGCTAATCTAGAAAGCGCTTTTCATGGGAATGAACTGTATAGCGAATGACTTGGCAATTCCTCGCGAAAGGTGATACCCTTGGAAAAACATTTTGCTTCTGTTGGGTTAACAGGGAGACATGCTAATGCATGCTCACCATACCAAACCTACCCCGTATACAAAGTTTAATCAAAATTATTCGAGTCGTTTTCAAAGATTGTTTGAAGATTGATCAAAAAACATTACGCATTGAGTCAAAAAGACCCACTTTTCGACCTTTTTATCATCGTAATAGATACTTCTCTTTCCTTTTCCGGCGTTGCGACCATCGTGATCACTTAGGATCACAGTTCTCCCTCTTATCCACTTGTGATCCGTAGACCTTAGCCATCGTAATGCTTTCCGTGAGTGATTTCTCAATTTGTCAAACTGACAGATGTATTACTTGTCTTATAGTTCCAGTAATAACTATGTCATGGTTCCGGCACCATTCAGTGCTACAATGTTTCAGGAGCTGAGCGAACAAGTGAAGAAAAACTTTTCAAATGATCTTTGGTGTTTGGTCCCGTAAGCGTAAGCAATGTATGGAGAAGAAGATGCAACAGCGAGCTGTATGAGCTGTACCGCGACATGGGCTAGAAGAGTATAGCGAAACTACGATGGCTGGGCCATATAGAGCGGATGGACATCAAAGCTACGGTTCGACGGGTTTTCGAAAGCACATTGCAGGGAAATCGCGGAAGAGGAAGACCTCGTCTTAGGTGGAGGAATCAAGTGGAAGACTTCAGTCAACTAAGAGTGCAAAACTGGAAGGAGCTTGCCCGAAACTAATAATTGTTGGCGAAAAATGTTGGTTGAGGTTCAGGATCACTCCGAATTGTAATGCCCATCCAGGCAAGTAAGTAAGGGCGAACAAGTGCACTGTGCATAATACACACCCGTATTTATAAAGACATTTTAGAGGATGTTTAAACTAAAAAACCTTTGAGTGACAGAAAATTTTCTATTTGGCAAGACAATTTGCTGACACTTAAAAGTGTTTTAGTTTAAATCTAAAATGTCTTTATAAATACGGCCGCGTAAAGACCTCTCAATCCATTCGCCCTACGTTGGATAGTTTTTTCAAAAAATAGTTTCCTTGGAAAACCGCATCATTTGCACAAGATGGGGCGGCAGCCTTACCACCTTTTTGCCTGACACCGCACACAAATAACAATTAAAATCTCTCAAGAAAACTATGCTTTCCTAATTTCTGATTGTTCATAACGTCAAGTCAGTGCCCTCTAATATTTCATAACATCATAAAAAAATATTTAATAAGATATTAAATATCTTCTTTGAGACTTTATTACACTTTTAAATTAAATTCCAACACATAAAATAAATAAAAAGAAAAAAAAACCATCTCAATAGATGGCCAACAAGAGAGTGCCGCAGAATTCACTTTGACAAGAAGAAGACATCAGTTTTTTATATTTCCCAAACAATGCAAACGATTTTTCAATATTAATCTTAATAGCATTTGGCTTTTAATATTATTTATAAAAAGAAAAATCAGACAGCGGTCATTTCTTTAACACACCGAACACCGAAAGCGGCTGGGTGCTGTGTGCTGTGTCACCGCTCACCGGTCACCGCCATCATCATACCTATATACGAATAGATTAAGAACAGAATCGGAAATAAAAGTTTGAAAACTTAATCTCATCATCACATCATATAATTTTCGATGTCACCACAGAAGCTACCTCTGTACGACCGTTTGATGTCTCCAAAAGCAGAACAGTGCAGCGACGCGCGGCTGCGGCGCACACATACGACAGTCTTCTCTCTGTGGATCGACGTTGAAAAATAACAAAATCTTAAAAGACAAACCGCGCTAAACATTTAGTTTAAGATTCGCCCATTTGCATCTCATCAAATCCGATGACCAAAACCAAGATGACGACAACGCTGCACGGCACCGCACCGCATCTGATCCACTCACTAATAGTGAGTAAGTGAGCTTGCGAGAATCCACAATATACCATCGCATCGACCCAATAGCAATAGCCCAATAACGAATAAGAAAATTTTATCTTTCTTAACAACTTCCAAGCATAAAAAGATAAAACCCTCAGCTTGATACAATAATTCGAAAACTTGATTTTAAGCCGGTGGTGCGGACGAACATCGTCGACACGGTGTAGAAATTTACATCTTAATTCCCTAACCACCCGTAGCAGATTTGGTGCTTGGTGCTTGCTGCTTGGTGGTGTTCTTCCCGCAGCATCTCCTTCTTTCATCCTTTGGATGCGCGACGCGTTTGTGTATCATTTAACATTCCGTAATTCTGATAGCATTTGTAACGTTTCCATGCACCACTCGCCGCTCGGTGGCGGTATTCCCTGCCGTATACCCTACTATTATTATTATATGCTCCTTGTTGAAATGTCCGTCCGTGGTTGCTGGTCGCTGTACTCCTGATCTGGTTCGTTCTGTTTTTAGTGCGTTAATCCGTGTGTTGTCAACTTCATTAGACGATAAGCGCACCGTATTCATGGACTTTGGTTGCTTTGCGCTTCTGTCCTGACCGTCATCGCCGTTTTCCATACTCAGGCGGTTTGTTTTTATGTTTTGAAGAAAAATGACTTTACATTGACTTTCGTAGCACAGCTAGGAGGAGGAGTACAAATAATACAAACTGAATCGTTAGCCTTGGTGTAAGTCGTCGTTTTGATAACAAATCACAAGTTTGAGAGAGATATATGGTGGCTAATTGACCCGTTGCGCACTTAATATACATACATGCATCCAGCAACTTAGCTAATTGGTACGACATACTTGTATTTCGTTTTCGGTTCAGTTTCGTTTCGGCTGAGCGGAGCCCGGAGCCGGTGTGCCGAAGACTATCCTCTTTTGTGTGCAATGTTCCAATGAAAGTGTTAAATCAACACAATAAGCTTATTACTACTCCGCTCCAGGCCCCTTTCCCGAATATGAAACTTGATACTTTTGTTTCATGCTGTTTGTCTTAGACACTGGAAGAAAAGGTTTTGTTCCTCTTTTGTTTTATTGGATAGGCTCTCCTCCGAAATATGAATACACATTTAATTAGAGAAGAAAAAAAACTTAAACAAGGATACTACACCATAAACAAACAAAAAGCAGCAGCACGACCTTACGTCTTACGAAGCCAACCAAGTGTCATGTTTATATACATGGACGTACCTGGCTTTTGTGATTTATAGAAACAATCAAGCACCAGTTTTCTCGGTATAACACAGAAATAATGTTCGCATTGGAAAAAGCCAAGACAGGATGTTAATATACTATACACAAATCGTCGCACAACTGATTTTGATTTAAGGAACCATTTAGATCTTTCAACATCCACAGATATTAGGTGGTAATTATTACTGCTGCTGTGAACAATACATGTAGGATGTAGGTATAGGGAGTATGTATTGCACATACAGGGATTTAACGTATCTGGTTTCATTTAAATAGACCTGTGGGAGGAAGTTAATAAAGGTTATTGTAAACCCGTTTTAATGGTTTCTCTATATGACAGCCAATCTGTTTACATATCCTTGGCACCTTTTATTTTAACTTACAACAATGCGGAGCAACAGTGGCAGCTTGAAATAAAGGGACATCTCCAGAAATCGCAAAAAGGCTTTCCCAATATCTTTCATTTAGTTTTCTTCAGTCCTTCCATTTGTGGTACCCGTGGTGTGATGGTTAGCATGTCTGATGCCTGTTAACCCAGAAGTTGGTGGTTCGAAACAGCGTTGAAACCTTGCTCCACTTAAAAAAAAAAAAAATCCACTCCGAATGCTCCGATTTTTTTGAGATTTACTCCACTTTTTCCACATAGAAAATTCTGGATAGGTACCTAAATTCCTGACAACTGTGGATTAGAATGTTTGGAACTGAAATTTTAAATAAGCAAATGAAAAAAGCGATAAAGACTAAGCGCAATTCAAGGCTATAAATCCCTTTTCATTGCCAGTTCCTCGTGAAATTCGACAAATTCGTGCTCTAATGATTTCCAAATTGTTGAAAGTGCATCAGTCCTTCGCATTCCCCAGAAAAATTGCAGCCTTGGGGCTGCTAATTCACACCGTCTTCGTTGATTACACTATTTTGCAAATTTGAGAACAAAAGATTAATTGTGGTATAGGCTGTGTATAGTGCTGTATGATCCAAAGGTTGTCTAAGTCCAGATCATCAATCTCATTAAAAAGAAAAATGGTTTAATGTCTGTAACGCCCAACGATATCCGAAGGGTAGAAACATATTTGTGGATTGGGTCTCACACTCTCGGCTTCAGCAGCCATACATATTAGTCTGTGCAAAAGGGACTTTGGGAGTTGTCCACTAGAATTACTGCTTCAAGTGCGCTAGCTGCTTCATTTCGGCCAAAACTTTTTTCAAAAAACACACTGTTATGGAACATAGCAAGCGTTAACTTTGGAAACAAATTTTCAACATATCCCAACTTTAATCAAGCGTAGAGCGACTTAATTCGTTCCGCGGAGGTTTAATACTGACTTTCTGTCGAAAGTTCGAATGGGAACCAGCTGCCAGTGTAGAAATATTCTATATAATTTAAAAAGGAACCGTTAGAATGCCCACTGTTTAGTTGAAAGAATGGTTTTTTGTTGTTTCAAATCTATTCCGAACATTTTGCATTTGCTCCACTTTTTTTTAATTTGCTCCCAAATTTAATGACTGAGGTTCGAACCCTGGTTTGAACCCCAACAGAGACAAAAACGCTTTTCCCGGGTATCGCCTTTGACAAGTCCTCCGCTAGTAAATTCATTGCCATGAAAAGCGCTTTCTCGATTAGCCGTTCGGAACCGGCAGAAAATTGTTGGTCCCCTCCATTCCCTTACAAGGCATGGTTGTAAGAAATACGCTAGGCGCTGATGTTCTCCGCTCTGTTGTTTATTCAATCATTTTTAAGCTTGAGCTGATAATTTTAGGCAAAGAGGATTAAAAGACAATCGAAACACTCACAATTTGATAGTTTTAGGTGTTCCATTTATTCGGCTCTAGTGTAACAGCATATTCCACTGAGCTTAAACAAAAATTCCAAACTCCATCCAAAGCTTGACAATGCTAGGTGCTGACATTTCCAATTCTATAATATCTTAATCCGATAAATTTATATGTGACTGGGATTCTTCCCACCACGATGATGATGACGACGACGCCAACGGTGATGATGGGGGAGCGTCATCATTGCGGCTTTTACGCTATTCTAATAACTTCTCGTTGGTCGATCCCAATAGCAAGACACAGCGCCGTGAACACCATGCCATCACCGCCGCCGTCGTGCGGTCAGTGGACTGTGCAATTTTTGCACACCCATATTCGTTCTGTTGATACGCATTCACGCGTCCAAGATTGACACTTCCAAGACCGATATTCTTGTTCTCAATCAATGTTTCTATTTAGATTATTTAAATACCCCACACAAAATCTGACACCCTTTTATTTGTCATCGTCGCTCGTCTCTCGTCGTCGTCATGAGTCGTGAGACTCAATCGAAGAAGGATTTAAGTCATGGAGGTGGTTAATTATGGGGAAAATCTTTGCTGTCCAAATTCAGGCACCTGGGACGGGACTATATTCGTATATCGTATAGCAATGTGTGTGAATATAAACATATTATTAGCTTTTTATTATCCTCGAATAGAGAAGAGGTTGGAGTTGTCGGGGCAACAGCTCGTTACTTGAATTCCTACCTACTTTCAATATCGTTTGTCCTCACAAATCACAAACTACAAACAAATGTATCCAGTTTCAATCGAGATAAGCTGTGCAAATAATGGTTGGAAACAGTAGTCTAACAGCCAACTGATGACGACGGAACAAGGCATAAATCATAATGTAACGTTTTTCGTCCCGATGTGTCCTTTAGTAATTTTTTTTCTTTTCCTTTTTTCAATTTTCATTTCAATGCTGTGCAGGGACAACAAACATCCTTTCGGATTATTCATTTGTAATTTATGAAAACGTCCTAATGTTGCAAATGGAGATTACGCCTGACTACGTCATTCAAGAGCCGATGCGATGTACTGTTCCTATTAGTCCGCTTAACTTGACATTGCACAAAGCTGTAATGTGATCCTTATATTCTACCCTACTCGGTGTAAATAATTTTATATTCATGTCAATTGGCTGGAATATTTGTATTTGTATAGGCAACAAATGAATTGCGATAATCTCGAAACAAAAATCAAGAGTAAGAGCAGCCCCGAATTGGTCAGAGGTATATATCCGATTACCTGACGCAGATAAAGTGTTGTTTCCAGATACGTATTTTTATGTTCGGAGTGGTTGTTTTGGTTGATGGTTGTGCATGTAGTTTCAACTTCATGTTCCGGTGATGACGATATTATATGTCACATTCACTGTCACCTGGAGTGCCGTTTGCTCTGATAATAAACGGTCGATAGTTGTAGTGCAAGTTTCTCATTCCAAAGTGTCCCGTTCGGACTTAAGCCTATTAGGTGGCTTATTAAACAAAGGTCGTAACTTGACGCCTTGCACAACCGCAAGTCTGACCGCACTAGAAACTTGCAAAGTACCTCCGGATTAAGACGCCCTTCATCTGCCAATTAGCTTCCGGTTCGTTTCGATCTATGACTCGATATCAACGAAACGTTCTCATTCTATTCTCAGATGAGTCAATGCTGAAGATGAACTCTTACTCTATATAGTGAATCAGTGATGATGTTAATTGGGTGAGACGTGAATGAATTAATTTTTTTTTAAACACAGAACAAAGCATGCCTCTCGTTTCTCTGGTGGCTTAAAAAATCTTGCCGATCGCGCGGCGACAATCATCATCATCATCACCGGGATCGAGAGGAAGCAAGTTGACTCTGATAAATTCCACGATTGTTCCAATGGAGGCAAATGTACATGTACGGATCAATTGTATGATCTACGATGGTACGACACACAGCGAAATGCCACAGTGGCAATCATTCTGAGGTCAAAATATTTACCACTTGACCCTTAACTCAATCAACTCGAGTACGTGGGTTTCAATTAACTAAATATATGAGACAATTTTCTTTTTCAGAGCATGTCTGCCAGTGTTCCTCTTCTGTACGTATAAAAAGTGCTTCACATCTTTTGGATGAACGCCTTAGCCTTAGGTTCAACTTGTATATGCGTTTTGATTTTTTGCTTTCTAAAGAGAATTGTGGAACTTTGACATCTGTTATCCGCCGAGCCTCTTTGGTGGGATTTCTTTTACCGGAAATGTAGTGCTTTTGATCGTATGAGAACTGGTCTCAGATCGGTGACAGTAAAATGATTAAGGGCTTGACATGAAAGCACCTAAGGATTTAGCGTTTCAAGTTTCAAAAGCTTGCATTCAGCAACGTATGCATCTATGAACGTTCAAAATTTTAGTGCATTTTAAATAAGACATACGCAAGTTGCAAAACGTATTTTTACTGAACGAGCAATGAGAATACAAAAAAGGAAGGACTCTACACACCATCAGCATGATCAAAAACTATGGTGACTTATATATTGTTGAACAAAAGTAGGTATAGGCACGTTTAAAATTGAGCTATTAGCAAAACTACAAATTCTATGAAAAAACCACAACAATACTTCTGAGAAATGTAACAGTTGACAACAAAATTCTGGTATTGAGTTTGTATTTGAGCATTTATCGAATAGAGTTAATTACTGACACATATAAGCAATATAAGTTGGTTTTTCTTTTCTGTTGGAGGCTTTCAAAGCACCAGCTGGAGCACTCAAACCTTCTATTTGTTATAGCTTTCCAGATTTTCGGAGAAAAGCCAAAACACGCTGCCATCATAAGGATCCTAAGTTACCACCTCTCACCATGTCTGCGCCTAGTAACTGTGACCTCATGCGAGAAAAATCAGAACATTCACAGAGGAAGTGCTCGGCGGTGTCCTCATATTCTCCAAAAGATTCACAGAGCGTGGTATCACTTAAGCCTAACACGTTTAAATGCTTGGCTAAAGAGAAGTACCCGCTAAGCTTCTACAATCTTTTCTGCTACGAGATAGCAAAAATGTTGCAATCTTCTTATTTACGTTTGGGAAGCATATACGTTTGGTCTGTGTGCATCCCTTGGATGCATGCCATCAAACGTTGTGCTCTTGACAGATCCAATCCTTGGGTTGAAGCCCTCACTGAGGACGATAGCAGCTAGCAGACCTACCGACGGTTCAGGTCCTTGCCTCGCAAGTTCATCGGCGCTATCATTTCCAGTTATGCCGTGATGGCCTGGAGCCCAAATGAGACTCAATGAATTTAGTCTTTAGTCATCACTTTCGAAGTAGTAGAGAGAGAAGGGCCTTAAGGACAGCTTGGCTATCGCTGCAAACACAGATAGGTACTTCGCCCCATCCAGGCATTGTTCGTAACGTGGCTTAAAGCCATTTGGATAGCATACGCCTCCGCTTGAAAGAAGGATGCGTATGAGCCTAAAGAGGCGTGCAGTCGTATATCGTCGTTCTCCACAAAGGCACCAGGGCCAGATACCTCGGTTTTGGAACCATCTGTGAAGATTCGATAACAGTTCAATCCATCTCAGATTCTGACCAATCCTGAGCCGAAGGAAAGTTGACTAAGTATTTTTGACGCAGTTTGAGCCTTGTGATCATCGTGTAAGACGGCATATCCATTAGACGTGAGTAAAAATGATATAAGTTGATTAGAACTTGAAATGTATGCTATTTTGCATCCAAACAATTTATCTTTGTTAAAAGCTAGATCCAGTATTTGAAGTCGCAGAAGATATCATTGACAAAAATTACTTAAAAAAGGTAGGTAAGAAATGGCTCCCTTGTAGCACCCCCGAGATTGTTGACAACAACGAGCCCCCAAGGATCAGCCGGTGAAAAATGAAGAAATTCAATTCAAGAAGAGAAAAAGTGAAAATACGTTCAAGCTTCTTTACAGTGTTCAAAAAAGTCACAGCGCGTACTTAAGTCAGCTATTTACAGACTCTCTCATAATAGAAAAGACGTGCGTCATGAATCATGTTCGATGTACTGGAACGACCAGGAACAACAGTTTTGCAAAAAACTCTGTCATGTGTTCTTTGACATGAAACCCAAGTTAGACACAAAACATTTTGAAAACACGCTCTCAAAATTGATTCAAACGAAAATATTGGCCCACCTAGAACTTATGCGGTACGTATTTTATTCTACGTTAAATACAGGGTGAGCCAAAAGGTTACTGAAAATTTCAAACGCTTCGTAAAAAAACGGTGAGAGCTAAAGTTATGAAACCAAAATGAAAATAAAGCTAAAACATCCAGTAAGTATAGTGGCCATGGCGGCGAAAACATTCGCGCACTCTTTTCTCTGGCCAAAGTCATCCGCGAAATCACTGCGATTTCAGTTCGGATAGCTTTTAGTGCTTCGGTGTCTGGAGGCTTGCCTTCATAGACCCTGATCTTCCAGAAACCCCATTAGGAAAAAATCCGGCGGCGAAGTCAATTCTAACCTTTTCGGCTTATCAGCGGGCAGTAACCCTTGAGTAAAATTCTCCTTACCGTCGTTCGAGGAATTTTCCAGGAGGCAGAATGACGGCGCACAGACCAACGATGACTTTTGCCCAAGGCGTCGTTGACAGTTTTTATTGTTTGCGGCGTCCTTGATTTACGCGGACGGAAGTTTTTCACCCATCTATTGATAGAATGACGACTCGGGGGTTTTTCGTGCCGTTTTGAATTAAACTGTTTTTTGCAAACGCGCGAGCGATTGCACTCTCACCGTTTTCTAAATAACACTCCACAGCGAAAGAACGTTGCTGTCGCATCCACGGTGCCATAGTAACTAACAGAGTATTTTTCTATTAAATGGCATAGTTTTATGCAACATATGTCGTTGGAATCTTCGCGCTAACCCTGTTGGTTTTGATTATTACGAAGCGTTTGAAATTGTGAATAACATTTTGGCCCACCCTGTGTTTTTGAAAATGATTGCACGGTAGTAAAACTACAACAAGAAAAGTTATGATCACCCATTCCAGCCATTTTATCACTTCTTTTTAACTTTCACAGTGTTCTTCATAAAACCAACCTCAGTTCAATTTGCAGTAAGGAAGGATCTTTTGTATTCACGACCATTCAAAAATTGCTATTTAAATACCTTTCGTCGATGCTCTCTCAGCTGGAATTTAGGTACCTTAATTCGTTTTTAATCCACCACAGACAACTTTATCATCGGTGCGGTGTAGGATTAAATAAAAATCCCACCATAATAGGCTGTTATTTAATAAAAACAGCCAAAAGGTATTCAATTCAATTTCCCTAAACATATCGAGGATATGTGAAAATAAGACACAAAAAGAGTTCATCAGAATTCCCATCAGCATAAAATCGATCAGTTGTATGGATTCCATGAACTCCCAACACCCGCTGGTTTCTATACCATCCATCCAAAGCAATATCTATCTATCTACAAAATATACAAGAACACATATTGTGCCCCAAACGATCATTCAAAACCGAATTTGTACAAATCACTGCGGCGCAATCATTCGAATCATTCGAGCTGTGACAGTTGACCTATCAGAAAGACCCTGCTGATGATGATGTATCACTCTTGCCATTTTTGTTGTGTGTTTATGCTTAAATAAGCCCAGCATAATCAAATATGACAGTTATTCCTTTGCCGTGTAACAGACAACGGCCTGGCACTCAGGATCCAACTGGTTTGCTGCCGCTGCCGTTGTTGCTGACGAGCACGATAATGATGATGCCTTCTTGGTCTCTGTGGGATTGTGATCGTATTCTTTATACTACGAGTGATCTTAGGCCCAGGCCCAGGTTCAGGCTCAGGCACAGACATCAGGCTCAAGCAGACACCGGCAAAGGCACACAACACACAAAACACTAAACGCAGACAATGAAGAAGTTGTTTCCATTTAGGTAGAGATGGAGATTTGATGATGAAAATTTGTGTGCTCGGCTTTCAGTTTCAGGTGAGCAATGAGCTCCTTTCGCATTGATTGTGTTTAAAAGAGTTGTGATCCGTGTGGAAAACATGAATATGGGAATAAATGAGCTGTGTTTCCTTTGTGCAGCCATAATGCTGCTTGATGGCTTTCGAATGACATCGGATGTATGCGCTTGTTGACAGATAGCTGTGGACAAACCCATCAATCATCTGGGTCGGTGTTTCGCTGGAACAGGCATTACACATCTTCTTATTTGCATGATTGTTACGTTTACACAAACACATCACCGATACATCTTCCTAACATTTCTAAGCCCAAAAACACTTCCAAATCTTGGCCCAAATTAGCTGCTCTGGGTCCACAATCCACAACCATAATGTGTCTTCTCGAATGATGTGATACTCTATAGAAAATTTTTGTTTTTCTTTTTGATGTGCACGAGAGTCAAACAAAAGCAGCGAAATCCTCTTGATTGTTATTTAATTGAATACGAAACCAAATCAAATGCTGCCAGGCTTTTGAGGAATTCTCTTTTATAACGACGAACTCAATGGCCATTGGCCACAATGAATGCCAATGCCACAACAAAACAATTTCACTCTGTGAGCATGAATAACTCCGTCTAAACAACCGCAGCAAAGATCCAAAGAGCGAAGCCGATCGCTCAAACGATCGCAGCATAGTCAAAATTGAAAATTTATTGAATAAAGAGTTTAAGTACAACACGGCAAAATCAACAAAGGATTTCCCCAAATAGCTCGTGTCAAAAGACTTTGATCCATTAATCAATATGCTCTCAAAAAAATTAAACAGTGCGCACCGTATCGACCGCGAACACCGCTACGACCGCGGCATCAGTATAGTAATAAAGAGCTCCCCTTGGATCAGCTCGTACCACGATCACTATCTAATCTTCATCTCATCATATTTGGGCATTCAAAATAAAAGAAACGTGCTTCACCTACTTGAAGTACGCTCACCAAAACAACACAAGATTCCTACATTTTATTACCATTTATACATCACTTCTCACTATTCGGTTAGTTTTGCGGTTGAAATTGTTGCGCTGTTGTATCTTTTATATGAGTTATTGGGCAAGCAACTGGGCATAAGGTATTTAGTGGTCAAAATGGTTTAATATTGTCTTGTACTCGTAGTTCATAGTTGTGAAAGTAATGATTGAAGACAGAAAAAAAAAACAGATTTATTTGTAGCGAGCATTGCCGGAGACAAAACAGGCTGACGTTTTGGATGATCATTAGGCTTTAATCATTTCTTTTTTAAATTGAAATTCAAAATATGGTTAGTTTTGTATGCAGCTTAGGCAAACATTATTAAATGAGGTTAGGAACGCTTATCTTTATACTTAAAGTTTATTTTTGTATGCCCCCTTACTTGTGCGATCTAAGTAAAAGTATAAAAAGAATCCAATCAGAGCGTTGCGTATTGTATTTGACTTTTCGCACGACTAACGAACGAAATTGAGAAAAGTTATTAAGGGGTTACATCGATTTCTCGACTTCAAAAAATTGATTTTTAACTCTCTTAATATAATTCTTCAATATCTCTAGAAAATTGTCCTAAATTTTCAAGTTGATCCGAGAAATACAGACTTTTGGAGATACATCACTAAAAATTCACAAGCTCGTGAGGCTTTACTGACTCTAAACGTTGAGACTTTAAAAACGTTTTTCTCGAAACTGTGCGTTTTTAAAATCGGTTCCCAAGATTTTTCGAGATCCTGATGAAATTTAGCATAGGTCTTGGAAATACAATTCACAATGACTCAGACACATGGTCGTATCTAGGGGGGTATTATGAGGCAATGCTTTACCTTGGAACCTCCGATGCCCTACCTTAAAAAGTCAACAATCCCAAGAGGCCATTTTTGGTGGCCTGATGCTAGTGATATAAGTGGCTGCAGTATTCTTTAGAGAAAGATGCTGCTTTCTGCTACACTTTTCAACAATTTTTACCTCATGGAATCAACCAGACTTCGTATACGCTACTACAGGATTCAGAAAATGGAAAATGCCACTTTTTCAAAAACAGGTTTTCCAAAAAATCCATTTCCCATATCCAAGCTATGGCGATGTGGCATGACAAATTGAATAGTCTCTACAGGTAGCAGTGTTGAAACATTGATAAATCAAAAAGTTTTAGACAAACATATATGATGGCGCAAGTGTAATGAGTGGGAAAGTTTCGGGAGTTGTGACCAGAATAGAAAATAAATTGGACCAAAAAATACTCACTTCTTTAACCATCGCTAACATTTAGTAGTCATTAAAGTTATCTCGGAAATGACTTTCATTCCATTATTTTTTGATCAATGCATTATGTTACATGAATTTTTTCAGAATGGAAAAATAGCTGCATTGTATGGAGGAAAAGGAATTGGTCGACTCCTAGAAAAGCGTTGGTCAGTAACAAAAGTTGTAAACGATAATTATTCATTGATTTTGACGACTTTGGATGAAATAAGAAATGACAAATTTAACAGTGATGACGTCGCCAAGAAGTGATGGTCAATATGGAACTCCGAATGGCCTTGACCGAGGCCAAAAAAATACTAACCATGCTCCAGCCTCCAGACGCAATCTTTACAATCCCGACGCTCAGAATTAAAAGACATTAAATTCATCAAAAAGGAAATGAGAAAACTTAGATCAGATTAAATGTATCATCAACTATTTCTGATGAAAAAGCTAAAAGCGTTAAAACTGATTTTTAGGTTTTACAATTTCATCAAGAGAAGAGGCTGCTGTGGCAAAAGCTTTTTAAGTCGGATCAAAGATAAAAAGGAAAACACAAATGGTGTTTTTTCAAGTAGCGAGCGGCGTTCAATGACAGCTTTAAACTTTTTGCATCTGTGCCGAACATAGGATGCAGCACTGCTGCGAATCACCTTTTTCTCAGCCTCAGAGGCTTTCAATGAGCCATGAAAGAATGGCAGGCATGGCATTTCTGGCATTTGAAAAAAAAGTGCAAAGTCAGTTAATAGGGATGAAGCATGAAGTCCTTAGTATTTTTAGTAAAATGGGGAATAGAAGAATTCAGTTGTTTTAATGAACTTTGTATCGTTATTATTGATATGTTATGTTATATATGATACTAGCTGAGCCGCCCGGCGTTGCTCGGTTCTGTAGTTTTAAGGTTCGCGTTCTCGTTCCCTTTTCTGTTCTGTTATTAATTATTTTAAATTTTTGTTGTCGAAAATGATAAAAAAAAAAGTATTCTTTGGATTTAATTTCTTATTCATTACAGTTAACAATATAGGAATTATTACTTAGATACCGACTGCAGCGCCATTTGCCTGGCTGATTTGTGAATCTAAACCATCCAGGGCGCCACTCAAACGCATACAGAAAAATTCTTTTAAATCAGTCAAGCCGTTTAGGAGGAGTTCAATTACATACACACGTACAGCAGAATTATATATATAAAGATGTTAAGAAAAATAATAAAATACATAAATGAATGCTTGTTACTTATTATCATTTTTTCCTTTTTATGTCCAAGTTCCAATTTATTATCTTTACTAAAACAAAAGTTCTGCTGTCAAAGCGGACGCTGCACTCTCCGAGGGGTCGCCGGAAATAACGTCGCAACAGCGGAGTTTTGAATATTCACCCTTATTACGAATGGCGTTTTAATAAAACGCCAATAAGATGACTTATCTCTAGATGCCACAATTGGCGTTTAAATAAAATAACTTTTGAGGGAATGGTAAGAGCAATGAGGAACAGATAGAGAGCTGAACTTATATTTTTATAAAAACAAAAATTATCGCGGCTGGAGCTCTGTCATTTTTTAGGCGTTTGAGTGAAACGCCTATCGCAATAAGGGTAACTTTAGAAATTGTTTACTAAATGTGTATCTTCAAGACTGTAAGAAGTTGGAATACAATATTTTAATTCTTATATCAAACAAAAACTGTTGAACATAGGCCGCTTTTTCCTTTGAAACCCATGTAAACTCTTAAACACCTTACAAGCAAAGATACTTCATGAATTCTCAAAGAAACGATGGAAATGCAGTTTATACCTATACTTATTTCTAGACAAATAAGTTATTTTTTTATCTTGAATGAAAGAAATTGAGAAAAGAAATCTATTCTTCTCAAATAAAAATGTAATAGGTCCGAATTGTCAAACTTTATTCTCAACCAACAAATTTTTTATCCCCAAAATCATTCTCATTTTTGATTTCGTAGTGAATTCGGACGTCACTCGCAACGCATACAAAACAACCACGTGAGTTAAATGTCAAAATCAACTTGGTATTCGTTCATTCGTTGGTCGTGTAAGGTGTGAAAGTGAATAGCCTCTTAGGTGATTACGTTTTTCGATCAAATCTGTTACCATGGCTCAGGAAACCTAAACGTCGTGGGTATTTAAAGCGCAAGTTTTTCTCTTAACTTTCATTACATGACTTAGAAACACATTAGTGAATTACGTGCAACTCAATCAAAGGTGAACTTTATTTTGTCAAAAAAGAGAATTCATCGAATAATTAGCTAAAAATCGATAATTTTCAAAATAGCACAAAATGTTCTATGTATTTAGCATCACTTTAATCTTTCTAATATCCAATGTCCATGGGATGCCCCATGTACTTTAAAATTTTATCAAAATTTTTTAAAATTGTAACATTTGCTCTAAATTTGGATTTTTTAATGGTCAGATTGCTTAGATATCTTGACTTTGTATCGCTAACAGTCTTCAGATACCGGTATAGATATTTATTATCGGCAAGCACCCCTATTCAAATAAATTCTTTTCATTGCTAATGCCACTAAAAGGTATATGCTTATCTTTTCACAAGACGCTTCAATATCATACTCGTACATTTAACTAAAATACCCATCAACACTAACTTGTCATTCGTCGAAATGTTATCCAACCCATTCCGACATGCCTGCTATAAAAACATAATGTTTTCTTCGACTACCGTCTAAGAGGTAGAAATAAATTCTCAAAGAGCCAGCTACCTATATAGGTATGTAGGTACTCTTGTTAAAATATCTAAAAGCTAAGTAGCCCGTGTGTAGGTAGTTCAATTAATTTATTTGTTTTGCAATTAAGATAAAAGCAATACATAAGTTACTAAGAAAAAGAAGATATCAAAAGCAGTTATCGTCATGGAAAGCCTCTAAAAGAGCTTCCATTATATCTTCAGCTGTGACTGAACTGTGAAAATACACTCACTATCACTACTGGGTGTTGCTTCGTGTATACACGAAACACATATACGCAATAGCATCACCCAGCTTCAAAAAAGACAAACAAACACATATTTTGTATCCCCTGCTAATAGGCAGCATGACATGTTCCAGAAAATCAATGAAATAATATTTCACGATATCTTCATAAAAGCCAACACCTATTTAACTGGTCTGTAACCAGCCACTCCGAACAACCACTGACACAATAATTCCACCCGAACGCGACCGACCGACCTAAGCAAGCAATAGAACGCATCAAGTTTGCTTCAATCGCGCCGACACCATTCCCCCATTCCACATCTTCACTCGTAAGCCAGAAATGTTGACAACTTAAGAAAAACTTAGGTGATTACACACCTGAAGATCAACGTAAGTTATGTTGTATAATTTTGTAATATCACCAGTGATAACATAATAATGCCGAATGAAAGAAGTCGGCTGTATTAAACGAGAACCAGAACTTATACGCTGCTCCACGTGAAACCAGTAGGCCAATCTCATCGAGCTCGTGTATCGGCGGCAGCGGTGGTGGATAGCAGAGACGGGCTCCCTTGAAAGATTGTTCAAAACAAATGAACAACAACGAAAATATTGGATCGGGAATGGCTCATCTGTGAGTCGGTGAGTCTGTCTACCTGCCGACAAGCGGATAGCCGCCCGACAAATGATGTCGTATATTTAAAACCCAAAACAAAAATATACTAAATGCCCCAATAAATATGCTAATGATGTAATCAAATCAGGGCCTTTAGTGGTCCGATTCCTACATACATACGAGCTGAGCTGATGTCTTCCAGCGCAGTCTTCTATGGGACAAGTGTCAGCCAGCCAGTCAGTCAATGGCTTAGTTTGTCGAATCATCACTTCGTTCAAAGTGTTTTCCATTCAACTATGGCCTGAGGGAATTAGTTCTGGTTGATTTTAGAAAAGAAAAAAAAATACTCAGGCTAGAGATGAAGTGATGATTAACTTTAATGTCTTAATGCCGACATTATTTCTACTGCTGTTGGATTCGGAATTGAGCTTTGTTCTTTCACTTGTGAGATGAACAGTAATACATGTGTCTACTTTCAATTGATTTGTTTCCATTGGGAAAACGTGAAAGCTCTCGTTGATGTTTTTTTCTTTAGACTTGATAGGACCTTAATAATAATTAGCTCATATCTGGATGTAATACAAGTTATGTGATGGCTACAAATATATTTTTTTATAAAGTGTGATATTCATATAAATCAACAGGATCGATATTACTATTACTATTATTGCCACTAGTTTTGTAACTAAAGGATGTACCTCATTTATTGTTTTCATAACTAAATTTATATCTTATTCAATAAATGTTAGAGTTATTTATTATATGATATGATGTAAATCTAGTTCTTATTTAATGAATCAATGAATAAATAAAATAAAAATGAAAAAAATAAAAAAATAAACATTTTTAAGAAGACAGTTTTGGCCGTTTCGCCGATAGGTGAGATTTTAAAATATTTTAAGTATCATTTTGAGGACCCCTGCAAACTGAGATTTATTTATTTATATCCCCATAAGAAAAATGATATGAAAAGGAAATCTGTCTGAATAATTATGTATTATGTATATTCGCTTAGGTGCCAGTTCAGTGGCGTAGCATAGGGGGGGGGGGGGGGGGTTTTGGGGATAAAACCCTCCCGAAAATATTTCAGTCGAATATCATTTAACGCTTCATTTTTTTTTTTTTTTTTGTTTTATTGATGCAAGTTTGTTTTTCATATTTAAAATTTATGTTCGAGCTTTTCACAAATCAGTATCTAAATACATGTATGTTTGTGTTTTGCCTACATTGAGCTATAGAAAACATTTGAAATGCGTTAGTAGGGCTCCTATTTATTAAAATCATTGACTTATTAAACATGGACTGCTAGGACCCAACTTCAAGATGGTTCCACTTATTCTAAGCAATACTAGCGAGCATCATTTCAGCGGAAAACTAGTGAAACATTTTTGACACTGCTAAATAATCACGCTAGCTAAATCACAGCAGATGTCGTTAGTGTTTTAGTTAAGAGTAAGATATTGGCTAGTGTAACCAAAAATAAGTGCAATCATTATTATCCAACTTTTGTATAGAGAATTAATGCAACTAGCAGTCCATGTATCATAAGTCAATACAATGCTTCAATCACATTGATCTATTACGCCAGTTCCACAAAGAAAAATCTCACTGAGCGCTCAATTTCACTTTGACGGAGCGCAAACAGTTTTGTGGAACATAATTCTCAGCTCAACTGTGTCCTTGTTTTCAAACTTTTACTCATCATCATCAGAATGTACAACGAAAATTCGCTGATGCTGAAAAAATAGTCTATAGGAGAAAAAATTGAAGTTTCCAGGATTGTGCATCGTCAAAAACACCGACAAAATTACCAAAGCAGCTCAGCAGAAGATTATTACCGTATATCAATATTCATACTTTTCCTGGATCACTTCATATCATCCATATCTGACAGATTCGCGAAACACAAAAAAATTTTGTTAATAATCGGAAATACCATCCCTGAAAAATTGGTCAGGAAAGACGTTGAGAATATTGATGAAACCGTGGAAGTAATAACGAATCAATGGCCAACAGCGACTGAGGCAGCTGCTTCAACCGTAATAAATGAAGTGTAACGTTGGGTTGGGCCAGAAACTCAACCAAAGACATTTATAGAATCATTAAATCTTTGTAACGATGCACTTTTTCCAAACATTTTCAAGTTTCTGAAAATAGGTGCAACATTGGCTGCGACCATTGCTAGCAGCGAGCGTAGTTTTTCCACGTTGAGGCGTCTAAAATATTGGATTAGGAATTCTACAGGCGAAGATAGGCTGAATGGGCTTGCCCTTATGAGCATTAACAAGCACATTGACATTAAGGTGAAAGAAGTTATCGAATGATTCGTGCAAAGCAGAGAAGAACTGATTTATAATTTCGTGTATTTTCATATGTTCTTATTTTCTGCACATTATTATTGTATATCAATAAATTGGAAACCCCCCATCCAATTTGAATTTTATAACAAATGTTATACCAATCGCTATAGTAAATAACCCAGAGAATTTTATTTGCCAAGAAATTGTTCAATTAAACAAATATTTTCCAAAAATAGGAATCTTAAAAGAAATAAATTTTTTAAAAGACATGTTTGAGATCGTGAAGATCACCTCAACTCCTAAATTCGCGTTTCGCTCTGGGCGGAAAAATGGGTTGCCACTTGTCAGACACCTTAAAAAATTGTCACCAAATATGAGCTCTTAACTTTAATAGGAAAATCCTCCGCATCGCATTCCAAAGAAAAATGTTTATCGAGAATTTTGTAGGAAATTTAATGCTCTACAAAAAAGGTATCTTATATTTTTTCCGTAAGCGTCACCATTTGAAAGACATTAAAGATTTCAGTTTGATTATTTTAAGACAAATTTCATTTTTGTTTATGAATTTTATAACTCGACAATAAATGACTATTATAAAATGCTCAATACAAATTTGTGTAGGAAATTAACTGCTCTATAAAAATTGTATTCTATGTTTTAACGATAAAATTAAGTGTTTAAAAGATACGCATCATCAAACTTTCATGTGTACTTATTCTAAAAGTTTTTGATTAGATATTGGAAAAAAATAAATCGATTTTTTTGGCCCACCCTATGAAATACACATAACTAGGGGAGAGTGGGGCAAGAAGGACCTCGGGGCAAAAAGAATCAAACCGATTTTTACCATGGTTCCTAACTCCATCTTATATTCAATAGCTACAACTAATAAAAAACCTTCTTTCCCAACACATCCCTTAGTTTCACTGAAAAACTGAAGTTAGTTCCGGTTTAAATGATGAAAGTTTAAAAACGGTCTATCTATAAAAAAAATTTCCAATATGCAAAACCAATCCTAGGCAACCAGTTGATAGTTCCAAACATTCTGATAATTTTAAGTTGTTTGTGATCATTAGCGCTTTTTTTAGCAGCTGGATATAAAGGTTAATAAATAATATTAAGGAAAATAAAGATATTTTTTGTAAAAAACTCCTTATGGGGCAAATGAAACCAGTACATAATGGGGCAAAAAGCACTAGTAGTCCGTTTTGCCCCACTTACTACTGGTTCGACTTTCAAAGCAAAACAACAACACAAGATAAGTATGTTTTGCTCAATGATTCTCACGAGGATGTTTTTCACAACGTATTTTATGTACTACCTACCTATTTAGGTACTTCAGTTAAAATTAAACATTTATATCTTTGAAGATGGTTCGAACATACGTTCGAAAAACGACTAGGTGTGCTAGTTGGACCAAAGAGGAATTGAAGAAAACTATGGAAGCAATTACAAAAATTTTTAAGGCAACATCCTTCAAGAGTGGTCTCACAATTTCAAATAGCCGGTTTATTTGGAAAAGCATACCTTAAGGCAGCAGTTCCTAATAATGCTATAAATAGTTTCAGGAAAACTGGACTCTATCCTGTTGACCCAAACTTTTTTCAGAAGACGATTATATTCCAGCTGAGACAACAAAAAACAAATGTTGAACTTCCGCAGCACTTGTAGGGGAACTAACCGTTGAGTTTTCAAACGCTTCGGATATAGCTGGTACAGAACTTCCTCAAGTTGCGATTCTCAACGAGAAAGCAAATGAAACACCAATCTTATCTTTATTTCCGTGGAAAGCAGTAGTATCACAGGTCTATAGTTAGAACAGGCAGGAAAAAAGGAAAAACAGCAATACTGACATCCAGCCCATACAAAAATGTTAAAAGAAGTCAGTGGTTCGTTTTACCCCATTCAAAGGTCCTTTTTGCCCCGCTAGAGGGGCAAGACGGACTTTCGAGATAAGTCTGTAAAATTGTGTATATCTCTATATACAACTGTTCAACTATTCTGATTGCTTACTATGATGAAGTTCAAAGGTTGGAGTATTATTTAAAAAAATATTTGCTTCCCTTTTAGGACTAGAAAAAAAATTAAGAGTGTCTAAAGCTTAAGTGGTCCTTCCTGCCGCACTCTCCCCTACATATTATCATATTTTTAGTGTGATCACTTAGCACTCGATCTTGCTCCAATGATAATGGAGTAATATAAATGGTAATATCTCCTTGGAATGTGAACATGCACCTCGTTTTTCGACTTTTCATATTGATTATAAAGGGTTGGTTTGGGCCAAATACCTACATGTTTTTTTTTTTTTTTTTTTTAAATACAATAAAATGAATAGAATTAAATTTTTTCCATGAATGGCTTCATTACTCCAAACCACTAGATAGCCATTTATTTTTTAAGTTACTATTTTTCAACACATTTTTTGCGATATAGTTTTTCACTGATTAAACAATATCATTTCTTGCACTATTTAAGACCAATACTATGTTTAAGAGTCTTAGGTCAAATATCTCAATAATCTGATGTATTAAACTATTCACAGGGAAGTTTTGGATAAAAAACATCGAACGGATGGATGGATGGCCACAACCACCAGGTTATTGAAAACCGGATCCTATCGCTTTACTTTCAACATGTGAGAAAAGGAAGAATAAATGGGTCTACAATTTGTTGTCTATTTCAAAGTGCTGGCTATTGAAGAGCTTTGCAAAACAGTGTAATTACTATCGAAGGACTTTGCCAATTCCTCACGAAAGGAGGTACCCAAACACAGAATTCAAACAAAAATAAGAATGGACTTAGTTTTTTGTTCTTAGACAAAGAATGAGAAAACAGAGTTCATATAAGAAAAAGTAAGAGTTGTCATCTAAGTAAGGAAATCAATTGAAATTTTTGAATGGCAAGCTAATGCATCTGCTTTTCACAACCTCCAATTATTTGTTTTTTATAATTATATACTGAAAGACATTACAGTGTGCTTTAAAAATCATTAAGAGACTCCAAAGTCACTATATAGATACCAACTGCATTAATAATTTGAAAAAGTCGATGCAAAAACAATCACCTCTACGCAAATTATAGACAAACTTAATAGTTGTTTCCACTCATCGTGTATCACAACACATGACCTAAGACCACAAAACTTGCTAATTTCTCAAAAACCAGATGCTATTTGAGATTATTTTCCCTTAACCAAACAACAAAAACAAATTAACTTGCGTGTATGATCTTTTGATGCCAAACATAAAGTTGATATGTGTCCTTATACTCGTCTAAGACATAAAAAAAGCTACCTCCCAAAGCCGTCCTTCCGGATGTACAATGAAATGCCTTAATGACAGTATAGTACCTGAACGAGGATGACCACTTGTTTAATAATTCACAGCCCATAGCTGCTAGAATTATTCCGTTTCACATGGATGTCTACGCGTTAGCATGTAACCCTCAGTATGGCAAGCCATGTAATTTTAACTCCCCCAACTATCGGACAAGTCGACAAACACGAACACGGAACATCTTCACGAAACCAAACCAAAGAACAACAGTAACTTTTGGGCAACGGCACTTAACTTAAACATGCATAAACACCTGCTGACATTCGCATAGGTGTTTGTGGCATATTATTATTGTTCTTACATAATTTGTTTTATACACAAGTTGGGAGTTTTCAGACCTCTCACAATCAAGGAAATTGAATCGGTCTCATTTAAAATTACTTATACCCTCTCCTTTTTTTTTATTTGTTCGATCGAGAAATAGTAAACAACTTTTGAAATCTCGGACGTATAGTTATCGATGAAGAAGATTCATAAGCCAGCTGTCAAAATATTTTACGGAAATAGTCACAATCAATAATTTGTTGGTTGTTTTAATTCCGAATAAATTTGGCCAACTCTTGAAACCAAATCGGATCAAAAGGTTTTGCCGCGCGTATATGGAAACGTGCGGGAATCGCCTCTTGGTTCTTTCAATTTAAAGCCATCATTGTCGTGGCCGCTTGGACGGTGATCGTCTTTTTGCCTTTTTTCTTAGCGTTGGCCATAAATTTCCCATTATTGTTATTAATATTTTTATTTTCTGTGTAGCTGCTAATATTGGTCGTCGGTTTTACCATAAATACTCCATGGATGCCCCATTCCGAGGCATTAACAGCTCCAGCTTAGGAATAATAACTCATTTGAATTGTGGACTGGCCGGGGCAGCACACAGAATGTGTGTATGGGACACAAAAAACTTGTTTGGTTTGATTATAATTAACACATTATCAAGTTCTCTTAATTTCGAAGGGAAGACGGTGGCGTTGGCCACTGGCTAAGTCCAGGTTCATAATGTCCCCGAGACACCGCCCGATACACTGATTTGTAATTGTGAGTGGCCAGTTAAATTTGCTGACCACGGCCGTATTCGTTATTTTATTCTGCAGAAATGGAAAGGCCGCATATATGGGTAACTGAGGAAGATACAGGACTCATCCGAATGGGAACGCTTAGGTTCGCAAATCTCACTCACAGTTAAGCGCTCTTTTAAGAACTAAAAAAGCAAAACCTCTATTGCATGCCAAGCTCATTTACCATTTTAATAAAACGGCATTATTCGGTGTGCACTTAAGCATCTGATTAGATAAAAAATATTTACATTTCGAATAGCTACCTTAACGAAAATTCAATTTAATCCTTGAAATCCTTCTAATACAAAACAGTGTCTCTTATGGGCCTGAAAGTTTGTGATGCGCTCGTGTATATCACGACTATTCCGCGGTGATTGTGGATTAATTTGGGCGATTTGTTGTCGTACATACTACGGCTACGTGATTTGTCTCTAAATTGGCTGGAAATGCATAAAATTCGAAGGAGTCGCCGACATGTTTATTTGCCTAATTTCTTACTTTTTATTTTCTATAACTACTGCTAACGAAAATATTGAGAAAAGCCTAAGGAGGTTAATTTTCGTACATGTATATGTACCTATACTCAACAATTGAAACCAAATCCGATAGCCCCACAAAAACCCCTCACAATGCAACGCGGCACTTTGAGACCTAATATTAAACTCGAAAAAAAATCTCAAGTAGACCAAAGAACCTGGTGCCGGCATTTGCCAGCGCGAAAGGATTGTTCTCTCCTAGGTCTAGTGTTGTATAGTCAGAGAGAAGCGCATTGTGTACGCACGGGAAGGCGGCATTTCGAAAGTGAAATGGGTTAATGGGAATAATGATAAAGATTCAAAGATAATAATGGTATGGTGTAAGAAATTGACAAGAAGAGGAAACTAGTTGGCTGGCTGATCAAGTAGGCTCTCGATGATATCCTTTTGACAAGGCGACATTACTATCGGCGAACACAAAATCTATACAAACACATCTGATGGTGAAATCCGATATCGCCTATTCATACGATGTGATTCGCATGACGACTGCTATGGCATGGCAGTCTGCGGCAGCAACAGCAGCGGCGCTGGGCGTTGCCCTTCCTCTGAACAACCATACAAATCCAATTGCTTCATTAAAGGATAATCATGGAAATTATATTTTTCTTCTGTTCTCTTAACTGAGTAATATGCCAAGATGTTGGGCTAACAATTGTGATTTGTTTGGAAACTTTGCGAGCACACATTTATGGAGGTTCGGTACTACCTACATAATGCATAGGCATACCATACCTACAGGTACAATATGGGTTTCATTTCTTTTTAAAATGTATTAGAAAAAAAAAATACATGAAGATATAGGGTTTGTATTTACTTTTAGCCATGCCGAATGTGGGTGTTAGGTATCATGCGTTGGTATTAGATTTTGTTTCGTAAGCCTAGGACTGGTTGAAATTTTAAATTTATTGCTAATTGTTATGGCTTTGATATTCAAATTTTAAGAGGTGGGCCATTAAGAAGAGTGACAGCATTGATTGGAATGTTGATGGTCAAAACAAATATTGCCAGTAATAGGCAATTAAAGGTTTAGATCTGGTTTAAGGCTACAGCTCTGGGATTTGATTCTTATGATTTTGCCTTAACACATTTGTGTACAACAAACCTGACCTGACAATGACATAGTTGGTGGAAATGTTAGAGGTCACCAATTAAGCACTTAATGTGGTCTTTCAATACTTGTACTTGTACCATTTTGTAGATACGCTCAAAATTACTATTGCGAATGATATATTGCTACCCTACCAATGGTGGGGTGTAATTACTAAAATATTGAAATATTGCCACAAATAAAACAATTCGTTTTAAAGTAATCAGTTCGTAAACCATTTTGTGATACAAACGCCATTGAAGTTGAATAGGTACTCCTTCTAATAAGCTAACCAGTATGCATATTCGACATATTCAAAGATTCTTTTTGGTGATGATATGTCCAAAATGCTACCCAAAAACAGTTCAAATTAATAAATCTTAGAGATTAGTTGATGATGAGATCAAAGTTAGTAATTATAACAACCAAGCATCCGCTTGTAAAAATAACGGCTAAGCTGGACTCTGGGCCCAGTAAATCAGAGGCATTTCTGTTGAATACTGCATAGAAATTATAAAATAAAATAAATAAATAAATAGAGTGGCGCAACAGAGCGAGGAGCCCCGGGGTAGCACTTTTCTCACAACCATGCCTTGTGAGGGAATGGAAAGTACCTACAATTTTCTGCCGGTTCCGAACGGCTACTCTAGAAAGTGCTTTTCATGCCAATGAATTTATTATCAAAGGACTTGCCAATTCCTTCCGAAAGGCGATATCCGTATGGAAAAACATTTTTGCCTTTGTTCGGATTGCATAGAAATTATTTACCTAGCCTAAAAATCTTTGTCGATGGTTTCATTAGTCACAATCTAGATTTCAGAAAGCAAATCGAAAGCATCGGCCTTTAACACTTAAGACCGGTTGCAAATTGGCCATATTTTCGTGCCATTTGGTTCCTGCGAGAATTTACATATCTTCACGCACAATGCCGTCCTTTCAAGTATTATATTGGGCGGCTCATATTGGGTTCAAGTAGGTCACAAATACATATACATACATATGTATGTCTAGCTCCGAGGTTTGAAAACAATCCGAACTTATTTTGTTACTTTTAAGCATTTGCGTGTGCACCGGTGCCCGTGGTGTAATGTTTTGCATGTCCGCCGGTTAGGTGGGAGTTGGAGACTTGAATACCAGAAATTTCCATTGGGGATCGGTAAAAACTGGGTCCCGCCATTCCTTACAATTTATTATTGAGAGAAATGCGCTCAAATCAAATTATTTTTTATTTCTGCTTTCAGTTATTGAAAATGAGTAAAGTTGTAGAAGAAAACGACGTCACCAGGACACTTCCTATGGCTACGGCCACATGGCTAAGAGTTGCTCTGGTTCGTGTTATGATATGACCGCACCATGTGAAGGTATAGGTTTTTGTAAGAAACTAGTTTCCAGATCATGACTTTCATTCATATGTCACTACTATTTGGTACGAATATTGACGAATCCGTCCAAAACGATGTCTTTGTCAAAATCAGACACATATTTTTTCCAAGCCAAACTAAATTTTCCTTATCCCTAACGACAGATGCTTTGATCTGATCTGACCATTTTTGTAATGGAGATGTGCCAAATAATAGATTTAGTTTTCGTTTATTGAAAAAGGCGAAACAACGCAGCCTAAAGCAGGTAACAAAAAATCATTAACTGCGCATATAGAGATGTTTGCTGGGGATAGATCAAATGTTTTAATGCCAGCCGCCGCGCCGAAAGCGATCGGCAATAATAAAAAGCCAAAACATTTCAGCAATCCGACACGCCCTTCATTACCTCAGAGACCCAGCAAAGATTTATGTATTATATGTTGTAGGTATAGTTGATGTGGGATCTTAAGGCTGCTGCTGGTGTGGTTTCTTTATTATCCTTTTACGAGCATACAAATGTTTTTGTATATATAGTTTTTGACGATTTCATTAGGAAAGACACAGCTCACATCAGATAGGTCCAAAAAAAGGGAACATCCTTCAAACAGACGGAAATGAACAAATCTCTTTATCTGCTACCTTAAGATGTAAGTAATCATTGCATAATAATCCTTATCAGATCTACAACTTGGTAGAGCAATCCTAGGAGGTCTTGGGAATGTTTTTTGTTGATTTACGAGTTTTAAAGAACAGCTAGAACACTGTCTGATTGTCAACTCGTAAGCAAGAGATGTTCTTGCTTACGTTTTTGTTTTATCTTGACGCCACTTGGTAGCGGAGTCAAGTGGCACTATGGTTATCAGAGTGAGTCTGTTTTGATTGCAGGTTGTGGCATAAGTGGTTGTTGTAGGTCTTATTAGTCGATCGCTGTGTGTGTGGTCGACAGCGAGATTTTGGGGAATAATTAATGGTTTCTTAAGGGCGGAAAGTATTATAAACATAAAGTATGGATAATTATACGAGTATTTTGTGTTGCGTTGCGATCCTTCTTTCTTTGACGGCTATGGTGGCGGCTTGTTTTCAAGTGCATGCCAAGGACTATTTAACGACTACGATTTAATTGTCCAATTGAACCTGGTTCAACAAACATTTGGTGATTTCGAATGTTTGAGTTAAATTGGTTAAGGATGTCTGTTTAAAACATAAATAAATATCTAAATGCGTTTGGGGTTTCCGGATTAACAAAGAAGCCTCTGAATTACAACTGCGGAATTTTTTTTTTACTAACCCGCGAACTACTCGCCATGTCATCGTTTCGAATCATTTCAATTTGCTATTCGTACATCAGGGAACGATACAGAAGTAATAAATCCTTTTTAGGATTATATTTTCATTAATCACTCACTCATCAAAGATCAAATGTGTGCGATATAGGTATACAATGCTAATGACACAAACACATGCCAATGATAGATTCAATTAGTGGCATTTTTGAAATTTAAAACACTTTTAGGATATAAAATGCCGTGTCCAGGGCAACATTAGAATCAAAAATGTCACAACTCACATTCCATCAACAAACACCCAATCAAAAATGTCAATTAGCTCGTTCATTTTTTGTTTTTTTTTTTTTCTAGTTCAAAATAATCTCTGAATAGAAGGAGAGTGTAGCCGTGTTTTATTGGGAATTTTATAATCATGCTGTTGACTATAAAATGATAACGCTGTACTCACTAATGCAACTTTGTTCAACGTGGTGTTCACTTCTGAACACTGACTTATTTTTGTTCACTAATCGTTGTTTTTCTCCCATGTGCGATGTTTTGCGATGTTTTGCAAACGTGAGTATAGATTCCCAATAACAGCTAAATTGCTAGTATGGCTGAAGAAGAATTCACCGAGATGAGTTTTCCTCCTTTGAAGTAGTGTAGGGCATGAGCAAAGAAGCCACTTACATAAAAGGTACACAAAAAAAATTACAAATAATGAAACTTAATTACAACTGATTACAGCCGTTTTTCAAGAGAGACGCTATTTGCTATTTCAACTGAGAAATAATTGAGGATATTTTAGACACGTAATCACAGCGCATATGTTCATTCAACTTGTGAATTTTGATTTCACCGGACGCTTTTGTTTATGCCTATAACTATTGTTATTATTTATAATAGTGTTGTACTGCTGTAGTTAAACAAATTCTACTTTCAAAATCGTATAAATACGATATTAATTGGAGTCGTGATTATTATTGATTTTACAAAACCATAGCGACCATAGCATAAAAACCTCTAGCGTTACGTAACACTCACGTCACGGTTAAATTTAAAAAAAACAGTTATCTGGCATTACCTTGATCTCTTTTGACATTGACAGTTGAACTTCTCAGCAGACGTTTTACAAATTATTTTCGTTTTTTTCGGATTCAACACACAAATGGAAGTCGCTGCAAATTCTCTGTTTATAAATAAATACATTTAGTTTTTTAATTATTCAAGATTTTTACTAAATACGAACCAGGAAGTATCGAATAAGTCTTAAAATTTCAACTTTAGAGGTCTTAAGGTAAGTTTCTGTTTTGTACCAAAAATAAAAGAATTCCAATTCAATTGAGGTTAGAAATGTCGCTAGTTGCGGCTTATGCACCATAATTGCAATAGAAATGTAAACAAATTTGTAGTTGAAAAAAAAAAAACTATTCTTATCTATTGTACCAAATTATTTTGAAGGTAAAATAAATAAGAAAGAATCGGATTGCTTTGATTGTTGAAAGAAGTCAAGTGTATTCGAACAGACACAACAAAGGCCACTAGCCTAAATAAATAATAAAAAATAAATGCCTTGAAATCTCTACTAATTGTTTGACAATAAATCAGATATTCTCTTAATAATTTGGCATGCTTATCTGCTCAGACAGATTTCTTTTAATACAACTAAATCGACGATATTCTATTTTCGGGTTTCATTGCGACCCGCATAGCAAGAAGCAAAAAGGAGAAAATAGCACTTGTGCTCAAATTGATTTATACACCTATTTTTGTTTTACCTATTTATGGTCCAAAGAATGTCAAGCATTCAACCCCACCACGGTCACTATACAATTTGTCACCTTCGTTTGTTCCCAAATGTACAACATGACATGTGTTTTTATGTACACCGCCTCCGTTCCGTTGTTGCCCTTTGAGCAGACAAAACAGACATGTGCCTCTGATACCACCAGACTGTGCTTTTTTGCCTACATATTCGAATTGCATTTTCTTCTCACTCAAGTAATGAACCTTTGATTGTTTGCCAAAACTTTTGTGTTGAAGTAAAAAGGAGGAGAAGATTATTCAGTAGCACTTGTAGTGAGTGTTAGTCACATAAAATGTTCGGAGCATAGCGCTGACTTATCGTCATATGATTTATACTTATCTAACACACGGGCGGGTGCAGTTCGATAAAATTGGTTTGCTTTCTATGTTCCGACAGCAATTCAGCAGACAGCAAGTCGAAAGTAAGTCCAAGGATTGCGGTCACGCAGAACAATGGCCCCAATAAGTGAAAAGAGGTCTCCTTCGTCACACATAAAGGAAAACGCAAAGGAAAATGTATCCTCCAAGCAGCACAGCAATAAAAAGGCCCAAGAGATGCAAGACTTTCATGAGTCGTGGCTAAGAGACATCGAGATCTACAAGAATCAGGTGAGGATGCAACAGATGCTCACAACTCATAACCATGTCCACACACAAGACGGATGTGCACCTGATACAGCACTTGTATCGTCGGGCAAGCGGCGCAGTCCATCACAGCAGAATGGGAACATCATTGTAGACTACGAGGGGGTAAGTAGTAGTTGCTTGGTTGTAAATAACGTCTTGTGTACTGTATCTTATTATTTCTACTAACTATGCACGTATGTTTTGTGTTCTCCTTGTGTGTGTTGTGTACGTAAACCCGTGGGTGGCTTTTCTAAACTCTTTCTAAAAAAGTTAAATTTAAAGCGGCCCCGAGAAGAGACTCCGCCAGCAAAACCAATTAGCCAAACAACCAGCAATGCCAACCGCCATAACACGCATCAAAACCAGCTAAATCAAAGCCAAGAATCACCTAATTCAACTGCCAAAATAATAGTTAATCCATTTCATGCCAGTAGCTTGCTTAGTTCCTCAAAAAATTGTGATCTCAATGCGAGATTACTGTCCAAAGGCAGTTCACAAAACTCCTCAGGTGTTCGCTTAACTCACAAACCAAAAAATAATCCTCCTTCAAAATTCCCCGAGCCTTCGGAAGACGAAGACGGTGTGGAGAAACTTAAGTTGATACTTTCTCGACCACATAGATCCCGTTTAGAACCAAAACAATCGAGTCCTGAAGAAACAAAGGGTGAATCTCCAACTCCTGGTGATGAGACATGTAGCCATCCTAATGTTGACGATGATTACAACGATTCCGTGGATGACATAGGAGGTTTGTATTAGTTGCTTTTTAACTACATACTTTCTTTTTAACTAATTTCTTCTTAAACATTTCCAGATATAGATGATTTGGATGTGTTTGAGGACTCCGATGATGATGCAGATGAATATTTGGGTTTTCCCTTTATGTTGGACAGTGATTCGAAAATCAAACGTATGAGTGAAGCAGTAACGGCAACAAATTTTACCCCAAAGTCCGTCCTCATGCCAAGCCTGTTCCCACAAGTACCACCGTACATAACATTCTCGTCACACCTCGAGAAAGGACCCGAAGTGCCTGCTGCATTGCATAAAATACTAAAATGGCGACTTAGTCCAGTGATGCCTCGTGTTGTACGTCGAGTCATTTTTAACTCTGGATTTCGTCTCATCAAAAGTAATAAATCATTTCATTCAAAGCAAACATGAGTTTTTTTATATCTGATTTACAGAAACCACTGATTGGATGGCAGTGTGGGAAAAGCACATGAGAAGTCCGGGATTCAAAACAATAAGATCACATCAAAAATTCAACCACCTGCCCGGATCATTTCGCATCGGTCGAAAGGACAGTATGTGGAAAAATCTGAGATGCTTCATGGCCAAACATGGCAAAAGTGAATTCGGATTCATGCAAAAGTAAGTATGCAAATATAAATGTTCTGCTTTGAAGATGGTTTACGTATGTTACGTTTCATTCAAGGACCTACATTTTGCCAGATGAAATAGATGCGTTAAAAAAAGTTTGGCCACGAACTGCCGCTAAATCCACCAAATGGATTGTCAAACCCCCAGCTAGTGCTCGTGGAGCGGGAATAACTGTAGTCAACAAATGGTCCCAAATACCAAAGGATAAGCCAGTTGTTGTTCAAAAGTAAGTCAGTTTTAAAAACATTTCAACGATTGGTATATCGATTATCGTCACTGTAACCTGCAAAGTTGCGGTCTAAATTATATGATGGTGTGTTCAACTTTGAATTATAAATTATTTTCGGTACATCAAAAGTACAGCTCACTTTTTTGGCAAATAGATTAAATATTGATGCTATTGGCTGGCAAAGAACACTTCTTTTTGATCAGTTGAAGTGGAAAGTGTGTAAATTGACAGTTCACATACCTTTCCGAATAGTTTCGAGAAACTTTAAACGCTGAGCTTTTTATTTGAAAAACGTATGTTTAGGTTTCGTTTAAAATCATTTCCGGAAGAATTGGAATGTCGATTAGGAACTTTCGTCATATTAATACTCATTTCTATTTCGTGCCAGAAAAGTTTTACAATGTAGATTTTCTTTTTGACTCATTGAGAAGATTCCGATATGATTTTTTTGTTTTTTTTTTTTTAAACAAACAAACAACGAGTTTGGTTTTCTTTTGTCACAATCAAAGCCAAAATCAACTGAACAGACTATACAACCTAGGGGGTGAAATCGATAGCGGTAGAATAAAACAAAAATGTGTTCAGCTGTTTCTATGTCTTCGAGTCAGAGACGGCAGGTGTCATCTTGGCTGATGCACATGTTTTTAAGGTGATATTTTAGCGAACAGTGACCAGTGAAGAAGTCCGTAACCAGTTCATGTTTATTGCTACTGATTGGGAGAGCGTCAGTCAGCCTCTTCGTTGCCCTGTACACCTTCATGTCCTCTTCGTTGCCCTTTACACCTTCATGTCCAGGCACCCAAGAAAGAGTGATTCTATTGTGGGTAGCTAATTGAGATAGACACGTCAGGCAGTTCCAAACTAGTTTGGATTCGATTTTGGAGACACAGATGCACGTTGCATTTTATGAACTTTTGTGAATTGTAATACAGGGGAAAAACAGAAAGCTTTCACATACGGGTAGTGTGACTAAAACATGAATCTATATAGGTACTTCATCGTGAATTCGAAGTTGGGTTAAAGGTAAAACTGTTGGACATTCCTAGCGAGAGGCGGTTAATGCGGCCAAATTGTTCAGGGAAGGAAGGCAGAATCTACGATTGAACTATCACGTTAACGTCTTAACGCTCTGTGTTGTACCCTATCAAGCTCCATTGATTGCATGCTTCATTTAAATTTTTAAGTGAAAGTAAAGATTCAAAATTTTGCAAGAGGAATGCAAGAAGCGTGGTTTGGAAATCTTTCAAAAAAAGTCCATAGACAACGTGTTTTATGTTCATTTAAATAAAAACAATTGTGAAATTGATTGCTAAGTTCTTTCCACATTATTTGTTTAAAATACGAGAAACTGAATTATTTGTTTGATGAAAGAAAAGTCAGCAAACTTTATACAAAACACACAAGGCACAATAAAAGTAAATATCTTAAAAAAATAGAAGAATTTGAAACAAAATTGCTACTAGACATCGATTTGTGCACAATCAATGAAGATGACGGTCTTCGCTTTTGTTCCTATATGCCATAGTCGGGAGCATAAAAAAGCAATAGCTATTTTGGTGTACTGTATGTTATCACGAATTTCCCCTAAATTCACCAAAAATCAGTTAAATCCAGTTCCAGGACAACGATTTTCTGTAATTGTGCACAGAAAAGAGTGCGCAAGAAACAGTAAAAAGTCTCCCTTCCCTACGAATTTCTGCCATCAATAGTTCTGTCGACAGTAATCGTTCATCGCTGTTGTGAATTTCATGCAATATCATTTAATTTATGTTCACTTTACACAATTCTGTAATTACTTTTATTGATTTGCAACTTTGTTGAATTTGGTCTGAAAACAAAAACCTTCTTTCAGATATATCGATAAACCACTGCTTATCAACGAAAACAAGTTCGACCTAAGACTCTATGTGCTAGTGACATCAATCAACCCTTTAAGAATTTACATGTACAAAAACGGTTTGGCGCGATTTGCTTCAGGTAACATAACGATTCAAACCTAACTAAAATATAGCTCCCATTAAAACTTGCTCTTTTATTTAAGTGAAGTACAGTTCCGAATTGACATCACTTAACGACAGGTGTATGCACCTTACAAATTATAGTATAAATAAACTGTCCGAGACCTATGCGAAAAACGAAGACATAAATGCTTGTCAAGGGCACAAGTGGACTCTCCAGTCGTTGTGGTCGTACCTAGAAAAACGGAATGTTGATACCAAACGACTTTGGGGCACACTTCGTAATCTTATCATTAAATCTCTTATTAGTGGAGAAGGATGTCTCAATAGAATGTATCGCCAAAACATAAACAACCGCTATAACTGCTATGAGCTTTTTGGTTTCGATGTATTGCTGGACGAGAATCTAGTGCCATGGCTGCTCGAAATAAATATATCACCATCGCTGCACTCTGAGTTGCCTCTAGATTTGCATGTCAAAGGTCCTTTAATTCAAAGCGTTTTAAACACCGCACTGTATCAGGTAAGATGGTTTGTATATTTATTTGCAGAACAGCATGCTTAAAAGGGTTTAATTGATTCTTCGAAGGTACCCCCGAAGCTTAGTGTTCGTCAACAAGCTGAAATCTTAAATGAACTCAAACTAACAGGACCACTTTGTTATGAAAGGCAACTCTTTACGCCAATTTTGTCACCAGAAGAAGTAAAAAAACACAATTTTTTTACCAGCCGTTTGGTAGAGTGTCGTGAAGAGGTATGAACGAGTCATGAGATGTCAATATGCATTAAAATATAACTTTATACGGGTTTCAGTATCTGGATACAATATTAGACGCGCTCACACCAGACGATGTAAGATGTCTTCTTATATCCGAAGACGAACTTGCACGCAGTGATCCATTGGAAAGAATATTTCCCACTGCAAATACCTACACATACTTGACATTTGTGGAAAATCCTAGATACTACAACCGACTACTTGATGCGTGGGAAGCAAAGTACGTTGATAACCGAGAAGAAGGGATTGAATTGCTGCAGAAGCTATGCCTCGAGGGTCATCACTTAAAAGTTCCTGCAGCTGCCCTGATAGAGGTGGTTAAGCAGTTCTGGTTTGTTTTTGTTTTTATTGTTAAAGTTTTTTTTTGTTCAATAGGAACCAAAGATCGATTTGACGGATATCGATTTGATGTATATGAAACCCGAAGAGATTGCAAAAAGACGTGACTCAGTACAACCACTCAATGGAAATGCAACTGATAATTCAACGACCACAAATGATGAAGCGAGCAAGGCTGGCCTTTTGAATGAAACTTGTGCACGCTCCTCGGAGATCACAAATGGCAATGATTTGCATTCTAAAACTCGACCAATAGCTGTGGGATCTAATTAATGTAATTTTTTTTATTTTAATTTAAGAAAAAAATTATTTCTAAAATGTTTACTTTTTCAGTACGTTGTTGGACGAAGAGACTGACTCTGACTGTCAATAGGAACATCCGCTATATACATATATTTTTTAAAAGAATTTAGTAAAGAATTTTGAATCGATAAAATCAAACGATATATATAAATTACACCAAAAAAAAATTCGACAAAATGATGTCCCTTTTTACGAGTAGAGAATCGAACGTTCGAATGTTTTTTCATTTATAGGAATATAATTGATTTTAAAAGAAATTGAACAAAAACCTATGCTTTTTACGTTTCAAGTTCAAAATTGAAGACTAAAACGTGCAGTTGAATGAATGATTCGCTAATCATAATAAGGGCCTATGTCGTTAACTTATTTTGGTAGATTTGTTTTAATTTTACTCTGCGAATGAACCCGATAATGAAAGGAATTAATGCGAAAGAAACTGAGCAAGTGGTCAAGTGGTAACGCTCTACTTTCTGCTTCCAAAAATAATTTTTTTTTAACCCTTATTATAATAGACGTTTAACTTAAACGCCTGGAAAATGTAAGCGCCTCAGGCGCGAAAACTTGTGGTTTAATACAAATTGAAGTTCTTTATCGGTTTACCATTTATCTTACGATCATATCGAGGGTTATTTTGATTGAATGCCAATTGTGACACCTAGAGATAGGTCATTTTATCAAAAGAAAATACTCCCAGTTATCTTTTGCCCCGTTTTTGAGAATACGTAGCCCTAGATTCCGATGGCTGGGACATGTATAACGAACAGGCACCACGGAACGGTAAGAGCTAGTCTTTGGGGCCCAACTAAATGGAAAGGGACCGCAATCAACTGGAGAGACCTCTTTCGAATTGAGAAATTTTATCGTAAGGTTGTCACTTAAGTAAGTAAGAAACTTAGTTCTATTAACTATAAAGTATAGGATTGGAATGCTACCAACTTCCTTTCACAAAAACTTGTCGTTTTGATGAATTGGAAATAAATTTAATGTATAATCGAGCTACGTAGCAGGAAGAAGGTCATATAGCTACGGATACTTGCATAGAAAAATAACTAAAAAAGTAAAGTAACAGCAAAATACGGATCAACAAGCCTTTATATCTCTATCATGTCGACCGACAATGAAATGCTTAATAACCGAACCGAGCATTAGGGATATCAGTTAACTTCGTAGGTACTACATAAAAAAGTTTAGACTTTTGCCTGCCACGATTGTAACCGCATTGGAATACACACATTTAATAGCAAACAGTTGCCTTCAATTAGGTCGTCTGGTATTTACCTTTAAAAGAATTAGTAGAATGAACTTCCACACTTAAGAAACTAGAATAGTGGTTTTATATTAAAAAGTATTTCACATTGAACGCTTATTATTAATTTTAACTAAGTTTAAATAGAACTTTGTTTGTACATTTTGGTATCCAACAATTTCTTTCCACACATCGCGCAAATTCCTTTTTTGTATGCACACGACTGGCAATAGTGCGATCCGGCTTGGTATACTTTTTGTCGACATATTCTAAAACAAAATAATGATTTTCGTTTAAAAAAAACCCTGATGTAAACATTATTGTTTACCTGCATGGAGCAAGAGCCTTTGCTAGAGGACTAGCCTTGTCTCGTGCACTTGTAAGAGCTTTGTTTTCGTTTACTTTTCGTCCTCCGGGTTTTGTTGTATTTCGTGCACCAACTTTCCAAGGGTCAGGTGTAATTATTTTAGATAGTTTCGCTTCACATTTTTCACAAACCATTTTGTTTTAAATATTATAGGTATCTTTCTTAAAATATAATCGTTTCTCGATAAAACCAACTCTTTCAAAAGGAAAACAAACTAGATTTGGCTTTGACAGAAAAACAGAACTGCCATAAAAAGTATTGTAGCGTAGCGCAACGTATTACAGAGATGAGTTTACGAAATAAGTAGGTGCGTTTTATGTAGAATCTTTTAGCTTGTGCAGTAACTAGTCTCAATAAAACACTGTACTCACTAATGCAACTTTAGGCAGTGGGAATTTTATAATCATCTTCACTAACGAGTCTCAATAAAACGCTGTACAACCTTGTTCCATACACTATATTTGCCAGCCATCCTTGTTGTTCACTTCCGATCACTGACTTATTTCTGTTCACTAATCGTTGTTGTTTTCTCATGTGCGATGTTTTGCAAACGTGAGTATAGATTCCCAATAAAACATGGCTTATATTCCATAAACTCCATTTACCAGCCATCCCTGTTGCTCACTTCTGAACACTGACTTATTTTTGTTCACTAAACGTGTTTGTTTTCCCATGTTCGATGCTTTGCGATGTTTTGCAAAAGTGAGTATAGATAAACATGTTCATTTGCACCAATAATTTTTCAACCGCATCCTATAACTAGACGTGTCTTCCCTCTCTATCAGACAAGTATGAATTTTACATCTTGTGTCTATATCCATTTTAATCTGCACTTGCAGATACATGTAAATCCACCATAAAACACGGCTTGTGTTTTAGGCCACAGAGTAGATAATACAGAGCATCCACTTCCACCCCTTCAGCCCGAAACACCCGCAAAAAAATTTTCAATATGGCGTCCTATTTCTGAGTTTGAGGCTCTGTGCTCACTAGTATGAACTGTAAAAACTTAACTAAACGCCTGCATCGGTATGAAATTTTTTACTAATTTTTGTCGTTTTCAGTGAAATACTGGTCAAAATGGAAAAAAAAGTTAATTCCTGCAACTTAAATTCATTTTTCTAAGTTCTAGGCTGTATGAAAATTAAATATTATCGATTTTTTTTGCAACCAAAAAAAAAATTTTTACTTTTCAAACTCAACTGACTTTGATCTGTGGGAAGTGAAGGCCAGTGAGATCATCCGGGTGGGGTCATCCGGTTTAGTTTAGCTTGTAGGCAAAACGCACTACCTTGCTGCAGTGGACTCTCTGGTTATACTCTGTGGTTTTAGGCAAACGAGGTACAAGTACTTCCTGTATTACCTACAATCTGACAAGCAAAACCTGCATTACCACACACAAATAAATGTATTGTCACCCTATTCGGCCGCTGCGCTTTTCTGCCATTCATGTCACAATTTGCGATGTATACCCATTGTATATTTATTCGTCGCCTTGCAACGAACTGCGTTGAATTAAGTAAAAAAACCCATTGAATCAAAATATCAACAAATCGAAAAAATATGACCGATATTGGCGACATTTACACGGATTTTATAGAAATAAAAAAGGAACGAAAACCAAAACGTGAACCAAACAAATTGGTTGTCATAAACGAAGAAGACCTCATTCGCCAAGTTGAAATTCGACCCATTCTTTATGACAAGTCGTTGAAAGGATATCGCAAGTCTGCTCTGCGCCATCAATATTGGAAGGAAATTGCAAATTCTGTTGGATCAAGCGGTGGGTGGTTAAATGTTATAATTTATTAATCAAACAAAATCTAAATCCGTAAAGTAAAGTAAATGAACTTCAGTTACATAAATTCAAGGTGTCCTTGTATGAGTGAGAACGATATAGTTGCGCTTTATGATAATTGCTTTCCATATGTTTTGATGAAAGTCTATCATGCGCATTTTTGATAAATTTTCATATATAAACAAGATACATCCTTTCCTTTGAGTTCAAATAATTTATTCGAAATCAATAATTGTTCAACAGTTGAGGAGTGTAGAAAACGTTGGCGTTCATTGCGGGATGCCTTCTCAAAGCACTACAAACTAATGGGCAGAATGGAACCTGTTACATATAAACGCAAGAAGTGGATATTTTATGACCAGATGAGTTTTATTGCCCACTATTTGGATAATTCCAAGTAAGTTAGAGAATATTTCTCACAACATATTGCATTCATTTCTCTTATTGAATTTCTTATTTTATTTGAAGCTTGGAAATAGAAGAGACTGTTTTGGAAGATCTTCAGGATAACTCCCACGATGACATGATGTTGCATGATGCTAATAGTGAAACAGATATGAACGTTAACAACGTCAACGAAATTACTCATGCTTTTAAGACTGACAACAGTCCTATACAGAATTCTCTGGGAGATGATGCCACTCCTAATCACCATCAACATCATCAGCATCCAGGAAACACTATGGACCTCGTCGACACCAGTCAATTTATAACCCGAATATTTCCCAGTCCCACTAATACTACCCAATATTTAACACTACAAGAACAAGAAAACGAGCTACAAGAACAAAAAAAAGAAATGCAGCAACAACAACAGCAACCAACAAAATCCAACACACTTACACCAGAAGAGTATACAACTTTAATGAACATTGATGGTGATGATAAATTTTTACTTAGCTGTTCGCCAATTTTAAAACGGCTATCGAGACACAAAAATGCCCTTGCCCGTCTGAAGATCCAACAGATCCTCTACAACATTGAATTTGGTGGTGAAGTCTTGTAACCCTTGTAGAATTATTATTTGTTGATAGTAGTGTAATATATGTAAATTTTTATTTATCTGTAAACTCGTTTTTATGAGCCGTATAAGCACTTAAGATTTCAATCAATCAATCAGTGATAGGAACACCTATCTCCCTCTTGAAACTAATCAAGTGTGTGGGTAGGGGCTAAAGCGAGTCATTAGTAAAACCAATTCAGTGGCGAAACCACGAAAAGAATGATAGCCTTAAGAGTGGCCATACTTACAAGCCTGTTAGCGATAGGTAAGGTCATCTATCATGTCTCTGACTGGTTAACAATTACGCAATATCGTATCTCCAGGAACTTGCCTGGAGTGCTATACGTGTCGGTCGAGTACAGACGTTGATTGTGCGAAGAAGCCCGGGAAACAATTGGACGTGCAGGAGTGCCAAGCAGGTGATGAATGTGTTACGGCTATAAGTAAGTCAAATATACATGAAATTGAAGAAAAAATTAAATACCATTTACTACAGTAAACGGAATAACTCATAGGGGTTGCCTTTCGGATGTCTTTCCAAATAAATTCTGTTCGAATTTATGTGAAAAGTGCAACACTTCGCTATGTAATGTCCGCATTTACCCTGCGAATCGTCTTCGCTGCTATCAGTGCTTGGGCTCTTCATGCATTAATGTTCTTAATAGCACATCGAACTTTGAAACACCAGAGGTTTGTCCCATTTACAAGGAAAACGATCGCTGCTATACTAATGTTATAAGTGGCGATACTGTGCGACGTGGGTGCGAAGCAACAGACCTCACAAACTCAACTAGCTGCTCAAACATATGCCTTAAATGCAACTACGATGGGTGCAACAACGAAATAGGTGTAACCCATCATAATTGCATAGTATGTTCCTACATACAATCAATGCCATCTCCTGAATATTCCTGCCTTCGTAATGTGCATGCATGGAGTGATCGATGTGCGGTATCCGAAACAAAAACATGCTACAACAAGGTTCTTCACGGCCATAAGGGTAAATGCTTCACGTGGATAAACAACCAGAACAGTGTAGTTAACCGAGGTTGTTCTTCTGCCATGGGGTCTACCATCAACGGTAATTTAACCGAGTGCTTTGGTGAGTACTGCAATAGTGATTGTGTCAATATCATGTGCAACATATGCGACACAACAACAAGTCCCAACTGTCGCAATCAAACCAGTTCACTTAAAACTGAGAAATGCAATTCGAATTCATGTTTTTCGTGCGAAGAAGGCAAACATCTTTGGCGAGGCTGCGGATCCGATTTGCCTCAACCGAAAACAAATCAGATATGCTACCAATGTCGAGACTCAAACGGTTGTAATCGACAAAATGTCAGATCTTGCTACAAGTGCTCATCTCTTAACCAAACGAATTGTGCCAGTTGGACAAACATATCAGACATACCAGTCAGTAGATGTTTGCATCCAGACGAAAATTGCGTGAGCACTTTGGTTTCCAGATTAAATTTAGTCTACACTTTACGTGGATGTGCTTCTCAAGTTAGCGAGTGCACAGAAAGCGATCCATTTTGTGACAGATGTGACGGCAGCCTATGCAATTATGGACCCAAAATTGGGAATCTATTAGTGAAAAAAAGCAAATATCGTAATTGGCTACAGCTGTACAAACACGAACCAAATACAAGTTCTTATTTGAAAACGGCGAACTACTTTTGGGGCTTTATGATTTTCGCGTGGATCTTCAATTTGATTTAATGAATGCAATTAATAAAGGATTTGTTTTAAAGAAAGGTGTTAAATTTAACGTTAAACTTTTATTGTGTCAGTCGAACAAAAAAATTACATTTTTTGAATACACTGATAAAAGACGATGTTCATGTGACAACCAAAATCTTTTCTATTTCATTGTCGTATACATGTTAAGCCATTTATTTCAATGATAGAAAACTTCTTTCGATAAAATGAATTACGAGCTTAGGATTATAAAATTAGAATCAATGTCAGCATTTCAAATAATGAACGATAACAAAACATTTTTCTAATCAAATGATTATAACAAGGCAAAAGATTATCAGTCATTGATTAAGTAGAGAGGTTATAAGTTGTAGCATTGTGTAACACAAATTTCCGCTCAAACAGAAATAACAATATTTTTGATGACAAGTTTTTATTATCTTTTTTAGATACAGAGATGATAAATGGCAGTAAACGCCCAAATTGGGAAATCTATTTTTCCTTCGTATACTGAAACAATATGACAGTAAACTGTCTTTGAATACAACAAAACTAAGTACGCACTAACCTTAAATTCTATATTTATACTTAAGTCTTCAGAAATATTCGTAATATCATGTTGATAGTGTTGTCTTTGCCATGCTTAAATCCAGAAAATATTGTTAAAATTTCTCTTCATAAGAAAGCAAATATTCCATAATGAAAATTCTCAAAACTCGATTGATATTTTCCGTAGTTGTGAAGTCAACAATCGACAGGTTATCATCTTTTGTGTGCCAAACGGATGGAAATGGTATCGGTATCAAGTGAACTATGGGTACGCCTAAATTCAAAAATGGTACGTGGTCATCTTCTATTAAGGTCTTTAGAGAACGAGGTTGAAAATATTGATTATGGCTTTCTCGGGTCATGCCACTACTAGAGTATCGTTCCATAAGCCCAGCTTCGGAGAGACGATCTTCAATAATTGCTAACTTGGCATACCAGCCCTCTGTGTTCTGGAAGCAACTGTAAAACTTAGGATCTGGAGCTCCAATTAAATCCAAAAGCATTAGCATATCAATTCTGTTTAATAAATTTTCTGATTTCCACTTTTTCGCGAGATGACGTGCTCCATATATTGAATCCTCGGGTCCCCATGTCTCGAATGCTTCTTCACCATCAAAGAAAATGAACATCAAACTTAGATCCTGATTTTTTACCGAGGTCAAATGGTCTTTTAATACTGTAGCCAAATTTAACAACATGGCACAAGGCACAGCAGAGTCGGTTGCTCCTAAAAACTCGTAATCCGGCATGTACTTGCTGTCGTAATGACATGATAGCACTAAGTATCGTTCTGCATTTGGATTGAGCGTCGCTATTATGTTGTGGAACTTCAATTTACCCTTAATGGGCGCGTAGTCTTCAAATTTGTCTATTTCAACAGACCAGTTAAGATCTTCCAATGTCTCAACAATATATCTTCGAACATTTTTATGACCCTCAGTGCCTACTACTCGTGGAATAAGTATCTTGTCAACAGCTTCTCGTAAATGGTCTACATTTGATAAACGACTGTACGTGGCGAAATCTCCAACAGACATTTCCATCGTCTCATACTTTATCTGCAAAAATGTTTGTATTGTAACTCTAGGTTAAATTTTAATTAATTTTTTGTTTGTATCTCGGCTGTTCACCTGTTTAAGCCCTACGTATGTAACAAAATCTTCATCGGAAGAATCTGTTATTGCGGCCAGGGAAATGATGAATGTTATAAAAGTAAACTTTAAAAGTGTTGACATAATGGATGGATGGGGTTTTTAACTAGGAACTGGTCACGATTTCTACTATGGACTGGAATGATTAATGAATAGCACTTCACTGCATAATATTTTTCATTAAAAACATATGTTGCTCACGGGGTGGCATCCGCAGCACAACGTATTTCTGTTTTTGTTTACTTTCCTTAATTTTGACACATGCCCAGGGAGACAAGAGATAACTCAGGGATGTCTGTACGTATTTCAAATTAAACGGGTGAACTCATCGGTGTGAACGGATCATCACGGGAATCGAATTATTTTTTGCTCTTGAAAACGAAAAATGGAAACAAATTTTGCAGTTATAATTTTGATCGGTCTTTGCATATGAAATTCTTCTGTACTAATATCGGTCTATCACTGCTTTAAAAATGCGACTAGTCAAGCTGATACTAGCCGTGTTTTATTGGGAATTTTATAGTCATCTTCACTACGAGTCTCAATAAAACGCTGTACTCACTAATGCAACTTTATTCCATAAACTCCATTTACCAGCCATCCTTGTTGTTCACTTTTGAAAGTGTTTTATTTTTGTTCACTAATCGTCGTTTTTTTCCCATGTGCGATGTTTTGCAAACGTGAGTATAGATTCCCAATAAAACACGACTACTATTACACGGTTCGATAACAGTGACATAGAATTTCATATACAAAAATGAAATGTCGCTTTCATTTAGTTAACATTGTGAAATATAAAATTGGACTCATTAATACTTGAAATAAAACTGTTAAACAATGACATTAAAGTGAATTGACAGCGTCCTAGTGAAAATAAATCAAACTAGATTTAACTCACTTATTCCCGGAATAAATTTTTAAAGACTGATTAGATTAAAACGCCGTTAGTGGTAGATAAGTGTCTTGAAGGAATTTTCAAGTCTTCCGACCACTTTTTTCAGTTTTTTTTATAAATACGATCTTTACATTAAAATTTTAAAAATTAAATATTTACTAGCTCTGCTCTTCTTCGGAATTTAAAAAAAAAACATTTATCTGAATTTGATTTTGTTTTCGAGTGAAAAACCAAATGAAATCGACATTACTGTGAATTACCTTCGAATACCTTTGCCAAATGTCATGTGTAAAGAAATAGAAGAGAAAAAAACATGGCGTTGTGATGTGAAATAAACAAATTTTTTTTTTGAATAGAGTTGTTTTCAAATTGTATTTTATAAATAAATCTTCACTACTCATAAAACTAAACAAAATAAAAACGACTGTAATGTCCTTTCGCAAGAAAGTGAGTGTATTTTAAAAATAAAACAACCAACAAACTACTTACAGTTTCAGCCAACTTGTGATTGCGTACTATTTCTGGATAAGTAGGAAAACCTTGCTGCGGATTTACTCTAAACAATTGAATATACTTTTTGGCTTCTTTTAAGAGCGATAGTCCAAACTTTGAGTATTTTAACATAATGATTTCGTCTGTACACGACGAGATTCGATGAACTATTAGAATGTAAATTGTGTTCATGGCAAACTTAGCAGTAGACAGGCGCGTTTGTTCGGATTATTAATTACGCAAGCACAAGTTTGCAGTAAACTGCAATTCAATAAGAGAAAATAAACTATTTTTGGTTTTTGCAGAGTACCACTTCAACAGAAGAATCTAGTTCGAGTTCGTCGTCAGGGTCATCGAGCTCTAGCGGAAGTAGCAGTGGGTCAGAGAGTGGGAGTTCCTCATCCGAATCGGATTCATCAAGTTCTACAGAAGGAAAAACAAACACAAATCCAAAACCTTCTGAACAAGCCAAATCGCAAAATGTAAGACGAAAAAGCTCTTCAGATGTTAAAAGCCAAGCTAAAAATGACGAAAAGCTGCCACCTGCTGGAACGAAAACTCGGGTTTCTAATGGTGGAGCTAATGCTAGACTATCTAGGAGCAGTATTTATTCTAGCGATGACGATGTACCTCCAAGCAAAAAAGTGAACAGGTCCAATTCTACAACACAGGCTCCAAATACTCGAAAAAGACCAGGGACAGATGTTAAAAAAAGCGTTTCTAGTGCAGCCGTTCCCACACACCCTCCAGCCAACGGAGGTGGCAAAGCTCCTCCAGCAGTAGTAAAACAACATCAACAGCAGAACTTTGCATCCAAAGTGGTCAGCAGTAAGACAAAAGCATTCCAGACTGCAGCAAAAGCTCAAGCACTCTTAAACAACAGTTTGAAAAACAAAAGCATTTTTTCACCGGAAAACTCATCCGATTCGACACAAGAAGACGCTAAAAAAACTGACAAAAAACCCACAAAGACAATTCCAACCACTCAAAAAGGCAAGTCACAGGGTGCTGGTTCAAAATCAAAAGCCACCATTCCTAAAACCAAATCCCCTCAAAAAGCAAAAGTATCTGTCGCTAAAGCAGGAGTTCGAAGAAGCTCAGATGATTTCGATTCTGAAAGTGGATCCTCATCTGGCGGCAATTCATCATCATCAAGCGACTCTGACGGTTCGGAATCAAGTGATACTTCATCCTCGCCACCCTCAAAGAAAGCAGTTCAAAAGAAGGCGCTCTCAACAAAGACACCTTCGAAAACGGATAAACCTGTTGTTCTCTCTGATTCAGATGCAGCTAATGCTAACAGGCAAACAACACCGAGGAAACTAACCCGATCTTTGAGTACACGGAGATCAAAGCATGTGCTGGGTAAAGTCTCTGAGAGCGAATCAGATGGTGAGTTAGAAAAACGATCTCTTTCGAAAAGTCCGGCAAAAAAAGCTTCTGTTGTTACCAAAAGCAAAGCTAAAGCAAAGACTAAACGAGACTTAAAAACCGAAAAAACTTGCACGGAACGTGTCATTTCACCACAACCACAGGAACAGAAATGTCCCATCGAGGGATGCGACTCCTCGGGACATCTCAGTGGAAACTTGGAAAAACATTTTCTGCCTGAAGCTTGTCCAATTTTTCATAATATGTCTGCCTCTGAATGCAAGGAGCGGGCCAGTGAAAGAAAACTAAAAGATGATGAGTATGATCGAGTGGCAAGTCAATTTGATCCACAGAAAAAAGTATCCACTCCTGAACAGAAGGAATATCTGCAGAAAATTCGAGAAGCTAGAGCGCGCTTCAAGCCACAGCAAGGACATTCTTCAATGGTAGATAAAATAAAGAGTGAGAAGGACTGCACTGATCATGACCGAGAACCGAATCTGATTGGACTTGTACCTGAGTACGATCTACAGCTGTTCAGAGAAGCTCAGGCCATTGCCAGCGAAAAAATTGAAAATGAACTCAAAGGCCTCCAAGTAGGAAAGGGTATAAAGTAAGTAGCAAACATTTATCAATGCGTTCAAAAGCATTACCTTGGTTTTAACTTGTTTTACAGATACATCACAATGGGCAAGTACCAAATGAAGGTATGGTATCAATCTCCCTATCCGGAGGATGTTGCACGTCTTCCAAAAATGTACATTTGTGAATTTTGTCTCCGATACCAAAAGTCGGAGACAGGCATCAAGCGACATGCACAGAAGTGCATGTGGCGACATCCACCGGGTGATGAAATTTATAGGAAAGGAAAGCTACAAGTATGGCAGGTGGATGGAAAAAGACACAAACAATATTGCCAGCATTTGTGCTTGCTGGCGAAATTCTTTCTGGATCACAAAACTTTATATTGTGACGTGGAACCATTTCTCTTCTACGTTATGACATTGGCGGACATCGATGGATGCCATACCGTGGGCTACTTTAGTAAGGTAAGACGAGAAAACGTTTTAAATTATAACGACACCTTATGTGATATTTGTATAAAGTTGTAATTACTACAGTTTCTGCTGCTTCTCTCTAGATAAAGTGCTTTTGAACTCACTTAAAACTTTTTTGGGGTTGAACAAACAAGTTGATTCTTATGTTTTTTGCCGTACAAAAAAATCTTGCAGGACAGTGAACGTCGAAAAATTATAATAATTACTCACAATATCGCGTCACTCAAGAAGTTGATTTAGCTAACCAACTTTACATACATACTTACAGCTATGGACAAAGAAATAGCACACTCATTCATTTTCTTATGAAAACTGCATTTATTTTTTCTTTTTGAACTTAAATATTTTATTTCCTATTTTATGACATGAAGTGACTTCTAAGGATTAATAATAATAAGTTATAGGGAATTATTTCTTTACAATTCAATTTTTAAAAATATATTTTGCAGTGATGATCAAATTTCTTGTGGACAAGAAAATAGCACACTTACGTAAAAAAAAATTACTTTTAGTGAAAATATTTTTTTTTTTTCATAAATTTCGGTGTTGGTTGACCACGATTTTTTAAAGTTGCTTGGCACCTCCTTGGTAAGCTTTCAACTAACGCCTGGCATCTACTTTGCGGGATAGAGTACCAAGCTTCTTTGATTCCGGCCCAAAGTTCGTTTGAATTTTTAAATTTTGTCTGCCCAATTTTGACTATAACATCATTCCATAAGTGTTCTATGGGATTAAGATCGCGAATTTGAGCTGGCCAGGTTAGGACATCGATTTGTTCATACAAGAGCCAAGCTTTTACTATATTTGATGTGTGTTTATGGTCATTGTCATGCATGAATATCCACTTAATTGGCATGAACTCAAAGGAATATGGTTCCATTGTATTCTTCAGTATAGCAAGATAAGCGAATTTATGCATTTTTACATCAATCCTCACCAATGGTCCCACCCCATACCAGGAAAACGCACCCAGACCATTAAATTTCCCACTCCATGTTTCACCGTCTTTAAAGTATACTGAGGATTGTACGCTTCGCACTTAGGACGATGCAAAAATTGCGAAACTTTTTAGGCTTGATAGACTGCATTTGTTTATCAAATCTACATACCCGAAGAAAAAGAAACATCACAACCATTTCACATAACGGAAATTTTGAATTTATGATTTTTCTTAATAGTGTGCTATGTGCTTTGTCCTTTGTGTATTTAGCTGTATATAGGTTGGCGCAACAGAGCGAATAGCTCCGGGCTTAGCGCATTTCTCACAACCATGCCTTGTGGGTGACTAACTATAACCAACTATAATTTCTGCTTTTAAGAGCTTTAAGACTAACAAAATTTTAAATTTGGGATTTCTACAAAATTCCACCAACATCAAAGAAAAAATGTTTTTTCACGGAAATCGCAAGGAATTGCCATTTTCTCCGATAGTAAAAGGGTATGCCACCTTTTCATGGCTTTTTCGATAAGCCATGCAAACAATTATAGATCCCTTTTATTGCCGCACAGGGTATGGTTGAGAGGAACGCGCTATGTCCCGACACTTCCCGCTCGCTTTGCGACTCGCTATTTTTTTACTGTCTTCCCTGTACATACTGACAATTTTTCGAACGCAGAGTAGTATAGCGATGTAAAAAATTTGTTTTTTAATATTTTGAAACTTTAAAAGAGGTAGAGCTAAACCACTACAGCGGTAACAAATAACTTCTTTGGCTATATGTCCTGTAATAGCAAACTTTTTACTGTGGGAACTTTTTTGTGCTGATTTCACAAAACATCAACTGAGAATTATTTTCCAATCCGAAATATTCAACATCTATTTTGTTCCATATCCAGGAAAATCTCAACAGTTTGCAGAATTGTTTTGTGTCATAAACCTTTTGGAACAAATTTTCAATACAATTTGAAGCAATTTTTTGTTAAAGATAGTTCCAAATACGCAAATAACAGCGACAAAGAGTAAAGGAAGTATTAACAATGTTGAGAATTAGTTTGTACTACGTGCATTTGTTATTCAAAAGGGATACTGTTCACAAATAAAATTTTAGAATCATCTCCATTGCAGTGTTTAGAAATTCGTGCAGATAATTCAAAAGTTTATTTAGTCGCATTAACGTACCCCGTTAAAAGTTTGGCAAACCACTTCAAAAAATTGGTAGGTAAACTCCAATCAACATTATGTTCAAAAAATAAAAACTAAAAATTAACCAAACAATGGCAACAATAAATTGGAAGCAGGAACGAGATCATATACAACAGCAGAATGCTGTCCTTTACTAACATTTGAAAGCATCTTTATAAAATTTTTATACTAATTACAAATTAGGAAAGTGGGGCAAAAATTCAATAGGCTTTGTTCGAATTGTTATGTCCAATATCTCATCAATACCAATTTCCTTTAAGTGTCAGCACAGCTTCTCCCAGTATCACTTTGCAGTATCTCATAGTCATCTGATCAATCTTGCCAGTAAATAAAAACTTTCTTTGAGATGCCTTTAAGTGGTTTAGAAAAAACTAGCTGGACGTATATTTTTTCCTTTGCTCACACCTAATTGTAGTGCCCGTGGCGTAATGGTAAGCAAGTTTGCTTGTTACGCGGAAGGTTCTTGGTTTGAATCCCAAAAATGTTTTTCCACGGGTATCATTTTTCGCGAGGAATTCGACAGTTCTCCGATGGTAGATTCATTGCCATGAAAAGCGCTATCTCGAGTAGAACCGGTTGTTGGTGTTTTGTAGACTTTACACCGTAATAACAATTAATAAGATTTTCACCGACTTCTTCTATGATGATCCCTTAATATTTGAAAATTCCACCAGCTATACTTCCAACTCGTGACTTTTAAATTTCGTCCAAATTATTGCATTCGTTTGCTAGATCACGCAATCAGTGTAGCTGTGATCCGAGCAGTTCTGCACGCCACAGGGACGGAGTAGTGCCATTTATATTTGTGTGTTATTCCACAATATTGTGATTTTTACAATATGTACACTTAAACTTCTTTTTGTATATACATACATACATACATCCAAATTTTTCTAAATAGAAAATAAATAAAACCACATTGCTTGAGATGATGATGATGAAGATTGCCTAAGTCACCTACATCACATCGAAAACAGAAACAGGAGTTTGATAAAGTGTATCTGAAGGCCGATGGAGTGGTATATCTTGATCGTGTAGCTTCAGTGCTACCTATGAAATATGAACTTGTTGTAATGCCCTTCATGCTGGCTAAAAGCGCTCAGCATTGCAGTTGTAATTAAACTTTAAAAAAGGAGTGTACGTAAATAGATATATAAGGTTTTCGTTGAACTTTACCCAGGGTTGACCAAGGTTTCCTTGACAACGCTATGAGTTGTCAAAAAACCTTTGTTTTCCAGTCAAAATACATGCGATTTGAAAACCCTGTTCGTTAGCTAATCTGGCCCCAGTAAAAACCTACGACGACTTAAGGCAAACTCATGGCTCAGAAACACTTACAGTTTGACTTTCAGGGCGAGTTTAGGGTTTTCAAAAAACGCTTTGTGGCGACCAGGGCTTCAACGAACGAACCTGTAATGGCACATGGACAGGACAAAAGTAAAGTTTTTTCGAAAGACAAGTTTGAACTTTGACATTTTTTAATTTACATCGTTTTTATTAATGTTTTCAATAAATAGAAACGAGGGACTAAAAGCGGAAATGTGAATTGTGAACAATATTCAAAATAACAGTTCAACTTCGTGTTCTTAAGATTTGTTATAAAAGGGTGTCGTACAGAATTTCCAAAAAAAAAAAATCCCCATCGATCAAAATCCCCAAAAATTTTTATCCACCTAGCTAATATCCCCATTGAGATAATGCACATTGATGAAATCCACACCTAAACAATCTTTTTTGTCAAAATCCCCACGAAATCTCCAAATCCCCAGAGCCTGTGTACATATAAATTATGTGCATTTAGTTTTCAGAAAAATCTCTCTCTTTCGTTGTTTTTGTAATTAATAAATGATAACGAAATTATAATATATAACTGTAAAAAGTTAGAAACCATTTTTTTGCATTGACAATTTTAAAAACTTTTTTTAATTTTTTTTGTGTTTGTTTCATTAAAGACTTTCAAAGAAATTTCATTTTGTTACCATTACTGTTACGTTATCAGTATATGAATATTGATTTTGTTAATGATTTCGAAAATGTATTTTTATTTTAATAAACGTTACAAGCATTATAATTTTAATTTTTTGGATTACATTTGCTGTAATACATAAACCTAATATCCCCAAAACAAATATATTCAAGTAGTGAATCATGCGATCAAATCGCGCGCGCGATTTGATCGCATGATTCACTACTTGAATATATTTGTTTTGGGGATATTGGGTTTGTAGATTCTCTCTTTGGGGATTTTGGGAGTTGGGGATTTTCGTTTGGGGATTTTGCGTTTGGGGATTTTCGTTTGGGGCTTGTGTTTTGGGGCAAACGTTACCAACCCGTTATAAAAAACAAAAATGAAACAGCAGCCCAAATACATTGAAGTTGTCATTATGGGAATACTTAGGTACATATTTTTCTTTTCCCTTCATGGCGCTGCGAGTATTGTGATCTCTGACGGATCAAAACTCTCCCACTTGTCTGCTTCACACTAGTGATCCGCCCGTGGGGAGAACACTTTATAGTTTTTCGATAAAATCAAAAGGGGTAGAGCTTTTTATTTGTTTAATTGAATTAATCGCTTTGATTCCAAAATCCATTTGAATACTTTTCATCATAAAATTGTAGGACCTTAAAATGTGTAAGGCCCCTGGCTCCCCAACTGTGTTGCGATTGATTCTTTCCAACTGTTTGTACAGTAAAAGAGTTAAAAATATGTTTTCAAGTCATTTATAACAAAAAACAGAGTTGCTTTTCATCTTTTCTTCTTCTTCTTCTTCTTTTTTGACGAGGATTGTGATATCGAAGGGATCACAGTTTTCCAACTTAGGTGATCCGCCACTGGGGTACTTCGTGGTGACCTCAGAAAGCGTCATTAAGCCCCCAGTTTTGGTTTGTTCCATATGTCTGAGGTCAACCAAATACAGACGCACAAATGTTAAACTTAATCAATATCTTTTATTTAGCCATCAATAATTGTAGTAATATTGATAGAAATGATTTTTCAGTTATAAGAGAGATGTCAAACTTTTTGTTTGAATGGCTGAACACGTTGGCCTAACTGTATCTCTAATTTTGAGAAGAAAGTTTTTAATTACAAGTATGTACTTCCAATCAAATATAGAAATCGTATAGGTACCTAGGTTTATGTATCGAATATGCTTGATCGGTGTTAGAAATGACAAGAAAACTCTTTGAAGTTTGATAATGCGACTTCGAGTTTTGACCGTGTTCGAAAAGTTTTAATATTTCTTTAAAAATTCCAGTCAAAAAATGAACATGCATTAAAATGATGCAATTGCATATTTCTTGCCGAATTGGTATAATCCGATTGGAGCAAATTTGCTCTACTTTTGAAAGAAAAAAAAACAAAATCTACTCCGACGCTACGATTCTTTCTAAGTTTACTCCACTTTTTCACTTAAAAATGTTTGGATACCTAAGCACCAGATAACGATGGATTTGAAATTTGTGTTGTAAATAATTAAACGATAAGGGGGTGTAACAAAACTGGGAATCTCGGGATCTAGCGCATTCTAAGGATCTACAATTTTATGCAAAATTCGAACATTTAAGTGAGATGGTACTTTTCATGGCAATTTAATTCTCTTGACTTGCCCGTTCCTCGCAAAAGCTGATACGTGCTTGAATGGTTTCCAAATTCTCGACATAGCATCTGCCTTTTAGAGTCCCCACCAAAAATATAAGAAAGAGATCAAATTGCAGCTCCGGGTAACCAATTAAAAGTGGTCCATGTCAGTATCAAGCCGGAGCGTAGAAACGTGATCGTGGATTGAGTCTCACACTCTCGGCTAGTATAGCAGCCACATTCCAGTCTGTGCAGACCGTACGACGGAGTTGTACGGAGTTGTACAATAAAATCACTTTCTGCACAAACTTGCTTACTATCACCGGTGCGCTAGATGCTTCACTTCAACCAAAACTTCTTTCAAAAAACGCACCTTATTGACACACAGCACCTAACTTTGGAATTAGTTGCTCAACATTTTTCAACTTTGATAAACCATACAGCGACTTATTTCGTTCCGCAGAGGTATGATACTCATGTCGTTTTCCATTGGTAATCCGGAAAAACTCTCCGATCCGGGATGCCAAAGAAACACTTTTATTTGTTTTGATGTTTCGTTGCTTGTATTGTGTATCGGTGTGAAACGTCGAGCGCTATTTTTTTTTCATTCACTTTTTTCATTTTTTTCATAATTCACTTAAAACCACAGGAATATGTCTTAAAATGTTTTTAGAACTCATCTCACAAAATTAATTAACTAATTAATTGTTTTCAGGTCACTTTTTTTCAATTTTTAGAGGTGTCAAATGATATTTGTCAATTTTGACGTCAACAGTGTTTCAGTGTGTGAGTGCTTCTGGCTTCGATTCCTTCTTCAAATCAAGAATCAAATTTCTCTTTTTTCGAGGAGAGGAACTGTCATTTGATGCCAATGGAACGGTTTGAGAAGCGTTCAGAAGGCTTCCGAACGACCAATGGAAAACGACATCAGTCTCAGTCATAATTTTATAACGAGAAGCAGCTGTCAGTGTCAAAATAATCTATAATGTTAAAAGAAGCTATAAGACCCTTTACTTAAATTAACTTCTTGAAGAAAAAGTAAAAATTTTCTTTTTTTTCCAAATCTACTCCGGAAATTTTGCATTTGATCAAGTAGTCTTTTCTCTGTCTTTAAGTTGTTGCAAAGCTTAATTACAACCTGTATGTACAAGTATATAGTATAGTTTAAATAAATATTTAATTTGTTTAACAATTAAAAAATTATTGATTAAAGCACGAATAATGAATTTAGCAGAAAAAATTAAGAGGGCTTCTTACTGGGTACCTACCTATCTATTTAAAGAAGGAAAGTTAAGAAAACTCCTTCTTGGGAAGAGCCTTTGCATACGTCATATGAATTCACGTGTTTCCAATTATGTATATTTTATCTTCTTTTGAATGTACCCATCTACAGGATTTGAACCTGACAGAAGTACCTACCAATCTATCGGATAAAAAATCAAAGAAATCATATTTTGAAAAAAAGATGTTATGTCTGCAGACCTCTTATTTCTAAAATGTTAAGTAGGTAGGCCTAAGTATACTCCCTAAACTAAATTAGTTCAACTAAAAAATAAGACAAAAAACTTGTAATTTTTCGCATGAATAGGCAGGGGAAGGAGAAAATTTATATCGTACGCGTATACCTACCACACCCCAATAACTTCTCCAAGGCTTGTTTCTCTCTAAAGTTTTTATTAACTCTAATCCTTCGTCATAAAATAAATAATTTAAAAGAATTCACACAACGATGAAGTGTCGACAAAGATGATAGCTATAGGTGGTCATGAAATAAAGTGACATTGAACGACGGACCCTTTCTACTTAACAACGAAATTCAATAACCAAAACAGCTATATGACACTCGTCTATAATAATCGTTCGGATTCGGATTCTTCATACACAAAAGGGTGTATAAAAAATCTTTTAGTCAAAGAAACAACAAATCTTGACCATACCCAAACGCAGACACTTCTCACCCTTTCACGTCTTAAACGGCAACGGGTTCATTATCCCTTCGTTACACCAGCAATGAAGTGTAGTACCTACTGCAGAGCTTGGTGCGAAATGAAGACTGGGTTTGTGTTACAAATTGCGCATGTCGTGGGTACATTTCAAAAATTAATTTTGTGAATGCTCACACAGTCAGACGCCTATTGTTTCCACCGTGTGTTGTATATTATATAAGGCGCGCACCGAGTCTATAACTTGAGCCTCAAAGTGCTTTTACAAGCCTACGAACGCGACGAACTCTAGTGTCGAGGACAAGGGTACACTCGCTCGATTTTGAAGCACACGGATTGGCTTTTTGCTTTTGTGTTGGTGCCAGACGTTTTTCCCCAGTTTCAAATACACACCTTTCTTGTATATACCTACATATCTATATATATGTATATAAAAAACATGTGCTACAGAATGTATGTGAATACGTCTGTGCTGCAACCACACCAAGTAAGTACAATGACGTGACATCATGTCTACACTATACACAACAAGTTCAAAAAAGGATACAAAGCTTTTTCCATAGTTCTATCTCGCTCTGGGTTTGTCTCATCCCCCTGGACTGTACAACACAATGGTCTGTTCAGTTCAGTCGGATTCAGTTCAGACTAGGGATCTGCTGAACGCCTCCTATATGTATGTATATAAGCATATAATAAGGTCGTGGACCTCTGCTGACAACCAGCGAGGCGAGCATGTCGACGACAAAGGGAGAAGCAAGCAATCTGCCTCTTCGATTTTATTACTTCAGTAAAATGAAATAAATTCTTTGACGCCACCATGGGGAGAAAAATAACACAAAAATAATAATAGTGAGACTAATATTGATGAGTGGAATGGCAGTGGCACTGGTGCTGCCTGCTGCTCTCTAAGACAACGAGACATCGTTCGTATAGTCTCTGTTTATGGTGCATCTGTGTGTTGTGTGCAGAGTGAGCTCTGAGCTTTTGCAATCTTTCATTCATACGCTATAACAACAGTAATGTGGCCATACTTGCAATTTTTGGGGTAGGTTTAGTTTTCATTTAACGCTATCATTAGACAAGAGTGACGTAAAACCGACCTTAACCATTGGCAAGAACTTTTAATCTCGCAACTTACTACATCCAAAAAAGCAAAAAGGCAGGGAATAGGTACATAAAATCCTAAACATTTTCATTGTTTTCTAGAAAACGTTTAAAGGTTCTCCCAATACAAAGCGTTTTTTGCAGTTGCGGCAGCTGCAGAAACGCTTTTCTTATCATCTTTGCCGTCGCGAAAATAGAAATGTATAAAAACGCTGAGTGTTTTTTGTCGGTTTGGTGTAAGTATTCTCATATGCCGCTGTGTAACTTAATTTTGACAACTGCAATTGTCGCTGCCGCGACTGCATAAACGCTTCGATTTGGGAGGTTCTCAACGCTGACGAAGAAATTGGCTGCCTAAACTTCGGAAAAAGTTATAGTTCATTCATTGACACTGTTTCTGCTGAGAATATTTTAAAACTTGAATGAGAATTTAAAGTTTGAAGAACTTAAATAATTTTAAGGACGAAAATGCAGTTTTTTACAATTTTATGAATGAGAATCAAAATTTGTGGTACCCGAGGCGTGATGGTTAGCATGACCGCCTGTTAACCCAGAGGTTCGTGGTTCGAATACCAACAGAGGCAAAACATTTTTGCACGGGTATCGCTTTTCGCGAGGTCTGTCCTCCGTTAGTAAATTCATTGCCATGAAAAGCACTTTCTCGATTAGCCGTTCGGAACCGGCAGAATATTGTGGGTCCCCTCCATTCCCTCACAAGGCATGGTTGTGAAAAATGCGCTAGGCCCAGGGACTCCTCACTCTGTTGCGCCACCTTATGTATGTACATATGTCAGGCTTGCCAGGTGTTCGGTATTTTACCGAACCGTTCGGTATTTTAGCTCTGTGTTCGGTGTTCGGTACAACAAAAATACCGAAGTATGGAACGTTCGGTATTTTTTTTTCTGATAAAATTTTCTACGCAATCGGCTATTGATGTTGCCGCTTTATGCACGTCGCGAATCAAAACATTTGTTTTGTCCTTTATTTTCAAATATTTTACATTAATCTCAAAAGGAGCTTATGACTACTATGTAGTTACTATAAGACTGCAGATCCAATCATCATACAGTCGTATTTATATTCTTCCTTATCTTTCTTCAAGGAGACCAAAGCATACAATCGTCTTGCTTGATAATGAAGAAGAAATAATATTCTATGCAACATTGTATACAAACAATATTATCTCTGTTGCATAAATAGAGTGGTGGTGGTGACAGATAGCCGTAATAAATTAAGTGCGGACACGGTAAAGGCTGAATCATGCATACGCTGCAATTTCAGTCTTTCATGTAGACAAATGCACGAGTCCGTCAAATCAAATAAGGCATTGTTAGAAGCTTACAAAAGCAATAAAAAACATAGTTAGATCAAGCGATGCTTTTGTATTCCTTATTATAAGTTTAAATTAAAGTACCTTCATAGTTGATTCAAAATACATGTGTGTGTTGGTTTGTAATGTTTTTTTTTACCCCATGTTCGGTTTTTTTTCGAAAAAGATCTGGCAACCCTGACATATGTATGAAACAAAATTCGATCAAACTACGAAACCTTGGAAAGTCTCTCATTCACTTTTCATATAAAACTGACAAATTCCAGGTACACAAGCGAGTATTTAAAGCTTTTTTAGACAAAAATCTCGACCAGATATGCAACTGCTGGACTGGGTTTTTAAATTAGTTCATGGCTAAGACTTGCTCAACTTATAGACATTGTCTAGAAGTATTTTAAGCAAATTAGCACACACTGGGTTTTGAAGGGTCAGAGCCTCACTAAAATGAACGTTGCATTTAGGTTAACTTTATTACAAGAATGCACTGACTGCAAAAAAAAGATTAGTTTGTTTTAAATGAAAAAATTAATTTCTTTTTAAGTTCAAAACTGCTGGTCACACTGGCCAAGGGGTGTCTGGTCTGTGACCACTTCTACAACAAGAAAAATGAAGAGAGAAGAAGAGTGATAGTATTGCTGATGGTATGGCGTTCAAGATGAGGATGATGGTGATATGTACTTTCCACTGTCTAGCCTGCCTGACGAAAGCTTCTCGCGTAGAGAATGGTTTTTGCGTGTGGAATAGACATTTTGAAGTCGCCGCGCCTTTTGCCTAGATGTGTACTTATATATCCAGAGCATTTTGGTTTGGGTGTTATAGGGGATGCTGCTTGTGTTCTGAATTCACCCCCACTTCGGCAGACAATTCTTGAGCCAGACGACAGTTAACATGTACCTATAGTATAGCGAAATGTTTGTACAAAATTTAATCTATGGTCATTGAACTTCTTGTAATCCCCAAGTATGTAGGTATATCGAAACGATTCTTTTTTGCCGTTTCAGCTAATTTCCTATTCTTTTTTACAGGTAGGTATTTATTGTTTCTTCGTTGTTTTAAATATTTAATTTTTAATTTTTCAATAAACTATTTAGGGAAATATCCGTATTTTTTAAAAGTGTGGGGTGTTTTGTCTAGTCTGATGTAAAGGGAGTTTCCCTTTTGTCAAAAAACTAGTACCTAGTTGTCTGCATCTTTACCCCAACTTCGGAGCTTAATTTGTACACACGATGTCTGTGGTGGCTCCATAGTTTGGGAATTTTTATGTGTTTCTTTTGCGTGGGGGCTTAAAGTTTGGCAAAATTTTATGAAGAGACGGTGAGCCTTCAGCTCCCTGGCTCTCCCTGGCTTTTGCAGCCTGGAAATGATATCGATGGTGGTGATGTTAGTTACCTAACAATGGTAGATATGTGTCTATGGTTTTTGTAATTTGGTATGAGTGCACGCCGACAAAGCTGTGTCGTATAATACAATTTGGGGAATGCTTATAAATATCCGAAAGAGTAAATAGCTTCTGTCGTCTCCAGTTGCACATATCACAATGAAATCAAGGTTGTTGAACCTGTGATCCCTACCTCAAATTAAATATTTTATTTCATTTTCTCGACTCGAAGCGCCGCGCCGCATCATCACCAACAAAAACTAATAAGATAAGTTAAAAAAATGAAATAAAAAGAAGATTTTCTTTTTCTATTTATACATATCTTTACAATGTATTTATACGTATGTAGCCCTAATTGAATTTTGTGGCAAGCAAAATTAAGTTTTTCTTGTAAATTGTCTTTTTTTTTATTTATTTTCAGGAAAAAAATTCATTTTATAATGTTTCGTGCATTTTGACGTTGCCTCCATACCAGCGGAAGGGATATGGAAGACTACTCATAGACTTTAGTAAGTTTTTGTTGTTTCTATTGTGTTTTAATGATTTATGATGTATTAATGTAAGTTTAAAAACTCGTTTCGACAGTTCTGACAGTTTCGACAGTTGTCGAAAGAAATTGAATATATTTTAAAATGTTTGTTTTGCTGTTTTGCAGAAAATTCATTTGAAAATTTGAATACTAAGTCTTGTTTGATATTAAACGGTTTTTTTGTAACATTGTTAACGAATTGGTTTAAAAGGGAGCACTCATAGGATTTGTGTAGTTTTTTTCGAGCTGAAACTGAGAGAGAGAGACGTACGTACACGTACATAACTGGTTTCCTTTAATTTGGAATGAAAAAATGAATAGTGCCGTTCACGACGTATCCGTACAATACCATTATCTATGTGTTTTGATAGAAGAGATCAAAAACTAAAACCATTTAAAACAGTGGCAACTTGGTCAAGCTTTATTAATTCTATAGCGTGGCATATAACCTGAATTAGAATAACGCAAAACAGCTGATTTGATTTTATAATTATAGCTGTTCTAAATTTTTAATAAATTAATCGAATTTGGATATAAATGAATTTGGAATAAATAAATTGAAATTACTGAAAATATCATTTTTGCACTTAAAACTATTTAATTTCTTCGGTCTTCGGTACAAATCAAGTTTTTCAATATTTTCAACAAAAATTTTGTCTATTGCATCAAATGTCACTTTAGTTATAAACTATAACAATCAACCAATTCCGGTGTAAAAAGTTAGACACTTCCTAGACAGCGATGAAACCGTTTATGAATATGATTTGGAGTTTAGTTGTGTTCTATGATCTGCCTAAAGATCAAAACATATGTACTTTGAAATGGGACTGTTGGAGTTGAATAGTGTTAAGAAACTGTTTGAAGTTAAACAGTTAAAAGTTGAAATAGGATTAGTACGACTGGTAGTCTTTAAGCTAAAAAATAAATATAATATAATATACAGGGTGATTTGCATAAGGTGTTACAAAAAGATAGGGTGTGTAGGTTGGACCTAGACAAGCAAAAAATCGTATGGGAGGGGGGGGGGTCAATTTTCCCCCGTTTAGGCGGGAGTGGCAATTTAAGAAAAAATCACTAAAAATTAAAAAAATATTATTTAAAAATAACGGTAATACCTAGAGAGTCATGGTATAGCATTTTGAAAAGCCAAAAACCTATACATTAAATAAAATTTAAAAATAAGTTGTTCATATGAATAGTTTTTGAAATATTAATTTTCAAAGTCAAAATTTTGAAAAAAAAAAAACTTAATTTTTTTTCTTCAAACCATTTTTTTTTCAAAATTTTACGTAATTAAGTAGTATTTTTCTGGCTTATTTTCAATGCTCTTATTTATTTTTGATCAAACACAAAAAACCGGATGCCAAAATAACCTGTAGTTTTTGAGAAAACCAAAAATTACAAAAACGACTTTTTAAAAAATTTTTTTTTTAAAGTTGTTTTTTCGTTATTGGATTCTTAAGTGAATTTACGAAATAAAGGATAAATTTTCTCTTTGCTTTTGTTCGCTTAAGAATCACTTAAGAATCCCATAACGAAAAAAAAACTTTAAAAAAAAAATTTTTAAAAAAGTCGTTTTTGTAATTTTTGGTTTTCTCAAAAACTACAGGTTATTTTGGCATCCGGTTTTTTGTGTTTGATCAAAAATAAATAAGAGCATTGAAAATAAGCCAGAAAAATACTACTAAATTACGTAAAATTTTGAAAAAAAATGGTTTGAAGAAAAAAAATTAAGTTTTTTTTCAAAATTTTGACTTTGAAAATTAATATTTCAAAAACTATTCATATGAACAACTTATTTTTAAATTTTATTTAATGTATAGGTTTTTGGCTTTTCAAAATGCTATAGCACGACTCTGTAGGTATTACCGTTATTTTTAAATAATATTTTTTCCATTTTTAGTGATTTTTTTCTTAAATTGCCCCTCCCGCCTAAACGGGGGAAAATGGACCCCCCCCCCTCCCATACGATTTTTGCTTGTCTAGGTCCAACCTACACACCCTATCTTTTTGTAACACCTTATGCAAATCACCCTGTATATAAATATAAAATATACCTACGTTTGTTTATCAAATTTATACAATAAGGTTTAACATATGTATATTGATAGAAGATTCTCCTGAATTTCCGCAATGACATTAAAAGTGTAACATTGCGTTATCGTAAGAGCATACTCAAATTCTTGTTGAGCTAACACAAACTGATCTTAATAAACTACTTAAAAAGTCAGAAAAATGTAAACCCCCATAAAGCTCAACTCGTCTTCTTCACAAATTCAACAGAATCCGTAATTTTATGGTACTTCACTTATTTTTTCAGAAGAAGTAAACTATCTAAGCTGGGAACAAATGGGGTATATCTCCACAGATTGCCCATTGGCTTTAGACAGTAATCATAAGATCTGCCCTAAACAACAATCTAAGCAAAATTCAGCGATTAGCCTTTCAGTGTGTCAGAGAGCTCTCCGACCAGCAATTTCATCCACTTAACATTTGGTTTTTGACAACAACTGCCAAGCTACCGTTCCATCAAGATCCATATGAGACGAGGAATTCTTGGGGGATGATTTAATTTACTTCTAGATACAAAGATGGCTCAAAAAGCGAAGAAAAAAAAGGTTGGTGGCAACGTGTACTCCAACGGACTATATAAGTTAGTTTCATTCCGGTCTCTCAAGCCAATGTAGCGTGTTGTAAACGAAAATGGCGATGGGAGCGGAAGGGGTACAGATACATCACGAAACCTGCAAAAGTCCATGAATTCGACTGAAATGATACTTTTATTTACTTATGTAATACCACATTGGCTCAGCAAGTATTAAAATCGCTTAGTTGTAACTCATGCTGCATTACATTGCTTCATTGAAAGTTGTTTATGGTTTAGTTAGCCAGGTATCTTTAAATGTTTTATCAGAATGGAAACAGACTAGTATATGAGTAAGTCAGTTATGTTTTCCTCTTACAGCAGCCTAAACCAAATCTAGTAAAAGGATTGAGACTTTCAAAAGAACTTTTAACGACTCGGAGTGCAAACTGTAGAGAGCTTGACAGAAATCGGTCAAAAATATTGGTTGAGATCCAAGTTCGCTTTAAATATATTGGGTGGTATAGGGCTGCCAACTACAATTTTATTATGAAAATTGAATTAAACCACGCAAAATATTGAAAAAAAATTGAGATCCAAGTTCGTTTTAAATAATTATATTGGGTGGTACAGGGCTGCCAACTACAATTTTATTATGAAAATTGAATTAAACCACGCAAAATATTGAAAAAAATTAAAATAAATATTCTAAAGGTTTCAAGCGAAAATCTAAAAACGCCACTTTTTTGCAATTTTTTTTTAAATAAAGCTTTTTAAATCTCAGGAAGATATTTTGACAAAAAATTTGAAATAAGTCAGCTATATCGTTTTGAAAATATTCAAAAAATTCAAATTTTTTTTTAATTTATAAAAATTTAAAAAATTTAAATTTTTTAAATGTTGATGCGCAATCTATCTAAAACAACTTAGAACTTCTAAAATACAAAATTTCGTCAACATCGTATATGCCATTAACGAGAAAGTCGGTTTTGAAAAAAAACCGTACTATGGGAGGTACCGTTTTTAGACTTTTTCCAAAATTTTTTCTTACATCACAAGAAAGACAACCTAAAATTAATCCTTCACACAAAATTTTATGGAAATCATTGGAGCCGTTTTCGAGAAAAATAAGTACATATTATCATATCGGTTGTATGGCAGGTCATTTCAAGACCTAGAGACCCAATTCCAAAAACCCCTCTGTAGGCTGCCCTATAGACCTTAAGTGCACATTTTGAAGAAAATCGGTAGTTGGGGCTGAAAGAAAAAAGTAGTTGAGGCTGTAGATCCACATACTGACAGACGGACATACAGACAGACAGACAGACAGCCAGACAGACCCACTTTTTTCATATTCTCTATCATCGTAATGTCATGTTTAATTGTTATCTCAAATTTTTTTTCTGCACGATTGCAAAACTTGCCTTATTGTACCTATAATCGCAAGTATAAAGGAAATCGACACAAGATGTGAAGTTCATACTTGTTTGATAGAGAGGGATGACACCTTTAGTTATAAGATGGGGATGAAAAATTATAGGTACAATTTTTCATCTGCAGCCATAAATCTATTCGTTTCTCTTTCTAACTTTTGTGCTTTATAATCTTCATCCGTCCCGCCTTACTTTTCTGCACTTCTGTAGTAGCAGATGTATGTAATTCCAGCATTACTTTGCACTGCTGATGGAACAAATCTTTTCTCAAATATGTTTACCTGATTATTGAAATCAAGCTAGAGAAAGTTTTGTAAAAAAAAAAGAATAATTGAAATTCACTACAGTTAGAGTGAAAAGCGATTACCCTATCTTCCCTGTACTGACAATCTTTTCTGAACAAAGTATAAATTGTTGTTCAGTTTTCTTAGTAAATTGTTTTCAAATAAAATTCTTTCGCATCTAAAGTGAATAAGTCGTTCGTAGTTTTTGAACATAAGTTCTCATCAGTAACCTTCATCAGAGGCCGAGATACATCACAAGTTATTTTACAATATATTACAATTCACCTTATGGAGCAATCTAATTCCATAATTTACTGAGCGGAATTTCATTAGACCGATATTGTGTTATGAAGCGAATTCTAAAAAAAACAATGGCACACTCATTCGATCACTGATAACGTGATTCGGGTCCAGTATTTGGTGTGGAAACGAAATCTGGCGTACCAAAATGCTCGTGGTGACGTAAATAAAATCTTGATTCAATATCAGCTTCGAGTGGTAGTGGTAGAGGAACTGCAGGTTGAATTTAAAACAAGGCGCCCTTTTCATAAGTAGCTATACATTTTATAATTCTTATGAATGAAACTTATCGAGTAATTAAAAATCATAAAGGTAAACAGCTGAGCCTATGCTCCATCTCCTCCGTCGATTCTCATCCCCCTCGCAGGCTAAAGAGAGAAAATGGGTTCTCCTCATCAAAACACTGCGACATTGACCTTATGCTTTGGACATGCAAACGCTTTAAATTATAACCAGACACAAAATAAATACACCGGCAAGAAGTGAAAAATATACATATGCATGCAATGTGCTAGATGTTACCCCTTTCCCATGTTCTATGTTTAACATCATGTGAAAGCTTTACTCTTCGAGTCTCAAATTATATTGAAATTCAAATTACTAGTGCATTGATAAATTAATTAATAACAAATAGAAAAACAATAATAAAATAAGCACCTTCCTTTACACCCTCACTGGCACATATAACCGCCCTTAAATTATTATTATTTTTTTTTTATTCAACCAAAGACACACGTTGATGTCGGTGTCGTTGTCGGTGTCGTGGTCGTGGTCGTGGCGATGCAATACGCGCAAAGTCGGAAAAGGTCAGGGCAGGTCAAACGTTCAGGGCGTCGTCCCCAGGACCATGAACAACGTAGCTATAACAGACTAGTGGATGGATCGATAAAATCGTCTCGACGTTTCTCAAAACGCAAAAAGGATACACACAAAAGATACCCGGGGAGAGGAAGTGATTATATGGGAGAAAGAGAGTAATAGGCAAATGCAAAACCGGAGAGTGGCAAACTCCAGTCCAAACCTGCCGCAGCTTTTTTCACATTATGTAGGGGTTTATAAACTCCAGACGCCAACGAACGAAATATTTACGTTTTTCACTATATATACGTCAGTGTTGAGTACATTCACACCACACGTAAGTGTATCAGCCAGCCAAATTCAGAATTTATGCTTTTTCTCAAAAGTAAAATAAAACTAAACGTATTTGAGCTCGAGCATTGAAAATAACAGTTTGTGGTTGAAAGTTCTGTACCATTACAATGTTTTATTATACCCTTTCCCAAATGTTTACTCGAGGAATGTCCTTGCGTTTCCCTTCTATATTCACTGTTGGTATTATAAAAAAAAAAATCGATAACGAGTCTGGCTGCCGTCTGAATTTTATCCTCTTCCATGTAAAAGGATTGGGTTGGGAAACCCCCGAAAATTAATGTTAGCCTGAGTGCAACACCCTAACCTATGCCAATAATGCGCAACTTCAGTCTAACGATGTTATGCGCAACACAGAGATACACATAGGGAAACAAACAATACACAAAGCTTGTTTGAAAACAAAAAGTTGTCTGAAAAGTTCAATTTGAAGTCTTGTCCTAGCGTTGTCGTTTTTTTTTTTATTTTTATTTTTTTATTCGCGTCGATTCTTTTACTTTTTTTTATTATTTAACTTGATAATGATAAAACAATTTGTTTAGTTATTTTAATTTGCAATAATAAATTTGTCTGTTCCAATAACAGGTTACCTTTTGACAAGGGTGGAAGGAAAAATTGGATCCCCAGAGAAGCCACTATCTGATCTCGGTTTGATTTCTTACCGGTCGTACTGGAAAGATGTGCTGTTGGATTATCTTTGTAATCGAACGGGAACAACACTGAGTATTAAGGAGGTTTCGCAGGTAATTTTAAATTTTATGTTCAATTTCGTTTGTTTTAAGACTGGCTTTGGAAAAAAATTTGAGTAAAACTGAATTTTAGTCAAATTAAGGCTGACCAGACAGCAAGCAAGCCCTTCGTCCTACAATCTTTTGTCAGTTAACTTTTTGAAAAAATGAGCTGGATGTTCTTTCTTAAAGTCTTTCCCAATTTCTCATATTTTTTTGTGTAACAAAACAACAATAAATAGTTTATTTTCTATCTAATGAACACGAATAAAAGGTGAACTTGTACAGTCGTATTTACAAAATTTGCTTAGAACCTCCTTAGACAACAACTGTCCAGCTAGACGGTGTCGAAAGAGTTGGACAAGCCTTAGTCCATTTCGTATTTATAAATGCATTCCAACAGTTGCCTAAATAACCCCTCAAACTGTCAACTTTGAACTAAAAACCATTGTTTGTGTTTTGATATACGAGTACAACAACTAAAAGGCTCTGAAAGAGTGTGGCGTAGAACTTGAACTAGACCAAAAAACAACTGATTTCACTTTGTGTTACAGCTTTTCCAAGGCACATGAAATGATGAAATTTGAGCAATTTATAAATGAAATTGTTGAAAGTAGTATTTTTGCACCTCAAACAACTTTATTTTTTTGATCTTAACAATAACAAAGTCTTATAACATGTTCAACAAAATTGTTTTTTGCTGTATCAAATGTCACTTTAGCCACAGTTTAGACAACCAATTTCGGTGTCAAAAGTTAGATATTCCTTACACAGCGATGAAAGTGTTTATAAATACGCGATAAGCGAAGGTGTAGGAAGTGAAATCTACTCAGAAAAACTGAATCTCAGTCTTTTCTTCCGCTTACCCGATTAAGGAAGTGCTGTCTTGGCTCAAAGAAAACGTCATATGCTCCACGGATATTCGAATCTTCTTTTTCTTTTCTCTACAAAATCTTTATCTTTAGCTCTACAAAATCCATCACGGTCCAAAACTGTGCCCGCCCTACTTCATACGAAGAAAACTAATCTCGGTGAATTCTACTTCGGCGATACTAGCGACTTAGCTTACATAGACCCTTAAAGTCTTTCAAAATACATTAAAAGTTCCGCGGGGTTCGACTAGCAGGTGATTAACCGGCTAGTCCCGAGGTGACAGATTGATGGGTGATCAACTCGTTATTCTCACATCGGGTGTTCTGGGATTAGTAGGTGATTAACTTTCTGATCTCTGTGGTATCTCTGTGGTATCACAATGGACCCTTGTGGTCTAAGTGTGTCAGGTAATGCATGTAACGTACATAATCATTAGCTGACAGCCACTTCCACCTAACCATGATGGCTAACCTATAACTTTTGCACCTCTGAAAAGTAACAAATTGAGGCTCTCATAAACATCGGATAGGCACGCATAAATAGCCCTAAAGCAAACGAGACGATAAAACAAAAGATACACCACCAGCTACACAAGCCTCAGCGGTTAGCATACATATAAACATAACTTTGAAATTACGTTACTTGCTGTAAATACATCTCAGATCATTGGAGACTTGATCCAGGGAACTACAAAAGAAATCGCCAGATCAAACTTTCGCGCATACATCAAGCGCATTTCTCATACTTTGGGAAGACAGCGTTCTAACTATTAATTTGTTCGAGACATGAATAAATGGAAACATAAATAAAAATTTATGAAAAATAAAACTACAAAGAGAATATTTCCTCTTCTCCAAAGATAATAAAATTGTTCGTGTTAAAAATATATCTCGAATGTCTACTAGCCACTTAACATTTGTTTTTCATGTCTTTTGCGTAGATGCAAATGTTGGAGGTTTAAACTCTTTGAAACAGTAAAAGAGAAACAAAACGTCAGTCTCTTTTTTTTATAAAATTAAGCTTAAAAGTAAAACAATTTTCATGAATTCCAGTCTTGTAACTAATTCTAATATTTTTGTTAAAAGACAGATTTTGTAACTACTATGGAGCACTCAGCATTCTGACCTAAAAACTGGTTTATTTTACTCATCAAATAAAATGTGTAAAATCAAAATATATGTTTGAAATGTTCATACTATTTTATTTAATATTTTAGTAACTTCTGGGTGAAGTTCTATGGCTGTCTATTGAATTTATCAAAGCAGACTCACTCTGTATTTAAAGCTCAAATATAAAATAAAAAATGTCCGGGATTTTCGCACAGACAACGATATTGGGTGATATGCATAAAACGGCAGTATTTACTGAAAGTAAATGCTAAGAGTATGTACTTTTATTTTAAGTAAAAGGTTGATTTTACAGTATTTACTTCATTTCGTATGCATAAAAAAAAGTTCCTACTTAAGGCATATACTTTCAGTATTTACTAAATTCATCCAAGTAATTACTAGAATTCATCTAAAATTGATAGTAAATACTTTTATTTTCTTGTTTCCTTCATAATTCTTTTGAATGAAATTGTTGTTTTGGTAGCTTTACCGCTACCGCTATGACTATTGAAATCAACTGTTTATTTTATTCTTGTTTTGTTTACATCTGTGTCTGGTCTCTGGTATTTTGTAAGTCGCAAATTGAAAGTCAACTTATTAGTCATGACTAGCACAGGCTTTTCAATTAGCCAAATGCACTTAGCTTTTGTTCGCATTTTGAAAAAACATAGAGTTTTTCGTCTCAAAACGATATAACTGTTTAAAATTAGCCCCAAAATCCGACCTTCGATCTTTATATACTTTATTAGAATTAATACGCACAAATGCTGCCATTTTAGTAAATATTATTAGCTGCAACAAAATTTAATTATAAACAACACTCTGATTTATTCGAAATTTGACGCAACACTGATATTTTTTCGCTTCCCACCTACCTAATATATGGTTTGAATCAAAAAAGTATGTACTATGAAATTTCCAACTTGCTATTTAGCAAACTTAAAAAAACCAAGTATTTGCTACAGAAAAATAGTACCTACTAGTTCTTATGCATACGGATTGAAGTATGTACTAAAAAAGTTCATCCAAAAAAGTAAAAACTATTCTCGAAAGCAAATACTTAATTTTCAGCATTTGCCGCATTTTTATGCATACCAAAAATAGTATATACTTAGAAATTCTCAAGTAAAAGCATTTACTATGTTTTATGCATACCACCCATTGTCGCAGCGTAAGCTTTAGTTAAAGCAAATTTTGTTTTTATTGCTTGGTAAATATTTGTACTCAACACTAGTTCATATACAATAAATTTTTTCTTAGGTATTATTTTTTTAAGTGCAAATCGATGAAATCGTACTTTTTATCTACGCCCCAAAGTCTAGCATTTTTTGTAATCAAATTCCTTGACTGTATTTGTATCTTTTTTAAGTGTTTTTTGAAAGCTTTCAACAATATTATTTTTAAAGCTTTGATCGTGTGTCACCATATCACGATCACGACAGCGATAACCGATAAAAGAGTTCTTTCGAAATCAAGATGAATATGTTTCGCAAACAGAAACTTTCATGAGAATGATACTGATACCCAGAGAAATGTTTTTTTTTATATTTCTTTTTGTACTCAGAATTCCTTATCAGCAACAAAATGTGAAATAACGTATTTAAGCGATATCAAAATGATGCGTATTCTGTAAAAAAAAATTTCTGGGGGAAGTTTTCTCATGTGTGTAAAGGCGTTGCGTCTATTAAAAAATGTACTGTGGCGTATGAGTACTTTTTCTGCCAAAAAAAAAAGGTAGAGTGGATTTTCACCAACATGTTCGCTTCCAAATTGATCTTCAAACATTCCATTTTTTTACAAATTGAAGTACAAGACAAGAAAAAATAGTTCCGGAATTGTTAAGCGACCTTTTAATTTGTTTAATTTAAGGTTATTGACCTTGAGCCTGAGAGAAAAGTTAACTTGAACAAGTATACATAAATCAATTTAATCAAGCACTTTTCTGGCGTTACGACTGGAAAAGTGCTTGGAGCAAGGTCGGCAAAAATTGTTTTTAACAAGGAACTTCCATCAATTGTTCGATTGGACTGGACTGATGGATGGACTGCTCTTGTAAGAACTTGCCTTCCAAATTTCAACACCGGTATTTTTGAAACGGTTTCTGCAAGAGTTTTTCTTGAAGTTACTTCCCTTAATGTGCTAAAGTATTCACTCATAACGCTCAGATAGACGCATGAGTTAGGCTTTAATCTTGATCATATCTAGAGTTGTTACACTAATATATTTATTTCAAAACAGTTTTCGCCTGCTGTTTATGCGGTAACTTAACACTAATCAATTTTTTTTAGGAAATGGCCATTTATTCTTACGATATTGTTAGTACCTTGCAAGCACTTGGAATGATGAAGTATTGGAAAGGAAAACATATAGTATTGAAAAAACAGGTAAATCAAAAAGTAATTAGCTAGTTCCTTTAACTGTATTTACTTATTTTTAGGATGTTTTGGATGAATTCGAAGAGCGATTGAGACGCAGAGGGAACTTTCCAAAAATAGACGACAATTGCTTAAGATGGAGCCCCTTTGTTCCTCCGCAGTCGAATAGTTCACCATAATATTTTTAATGATACTTCTGAATTTAGTGTAAATGTTTGTTTTTTTTTTTAATAAACAAAAATGTTCTTTTTTACAAAAGTTGCAGGTTAAAATTTATAACAAGTTTCCGTTATTGACGAAAACTTGTCTGTAATGTAAGAGTAAGTATTTATTACTATTAAGTGCTTTGTTCAGATAAGAAAAGTGAATAGAATCTGACGGATTGACTGTAATGAACAATAGATCAGTTTCCCGAGTCAGAAAAAGTTAGATAAGCAGAAACAGATAACTTCTTCGTCGAAATATTTTTTTGTTACATTACTTACTATACTCATCACAACTTCGCTAACTATATGTAGAGACTAGATACATGCATGCACGAAAAATACGTTGGGTGCTACGTTTGGTCCATATGGTGAATAGATAAGCATGACTGGTAAGACTGTAAGTGGGGACAAAAAAAAATTAAATCTTCCCAGCCTGTGTACACAAATGAAGAAAACCTTACACAACTTTAAATGAGTGGTTTTCTAAACAGAAGCGAATTGTTCGAAAGCAGGTCTATCCAGACTACTTCCATTGAAGTTGGTAAGAGGTAATGACAACATTTTTCTGTTTCCTCAAAGCGTCATTTATTTTTTAGTAAAAGTTTGTAGAACAATGAATGACTCATAAATCAATTGATTTCGTCAAGTCACTACATACTACAGTATGACGTATGACAAACATGCCTGGTCATAAATAAAGTTACATGAAAGATTTAATTTTTCCCATTCATTGTAAATGAATCATAGTTGTTTTGATTTTTTTATGAGTAAATCATTAGAATTGATTGACACGTTTGATAGATAATTCATGTTAGTCCTTAAAACAGAATAATCATATCCAACACACATTACCATACCTTTTCTGCTATAAAAATCTACTAATTGTCAAATTGGCTTTGAATAGTTTTTTAGTCACTGCTAAGCCTAAGCCTGCCATTGCAAAAGTTTAACTCCATCGAACTAAATAAATACATATACAAAAAAGGGTGGTGCAACGGAACGAGGAGCCCCGGGTCCAAGCGAATTTCTCACAACCATGTCTTGTGAGGGAATGAAATGGACCTACAATTTTCTGTCGAATTTAAACGTCTAATCGAGAGAGCGCTTTTCACTGCAATTAATTTACTACCGGTACCAGTGGAAAAACATTTTTGCCTCTGTTGGGATTCGAACCACGAACCTCTGGGTTAACAGGCAGATATGCTAACCATCACGCCATGGGTACCACAATTCCATCAAACATGCCTCCTACAAAAATTCAATGTGATTTGATATTTTATTTTGTGCAATAGAGATAGATACCCAATTTGAATAGTTGGATTAAATAAATGTTTCTATATTCGTTTTTATAGAAAAAGAACAGGCGTAATAAAAGCAATTTGAAAAGGAAGAAACATAAGAAAAAGAAAAGAAAGACTTTTGCAAAAATTCGCAATCACAAAAATAGATCTATATAATTATGTAGGTACATACTTATGTGAACATAATAAAATTTTGAAAATAACACACCCGCAGATGATTCCTTATAAAATCGTCAAAATCAAACATCATACAAAAACCGATCAAATAAGCCATAACGGATGTGCGAAAGAATAAAAATGTTTAATGTATCTATGTAGGTACTACTTGAGCTCCATTTAATAACGAATTACATCAAAGTAATAATAATTAATTTGTGGTAAACCTTGCCAATTAGAACCGCTCACAATTGAAGAAAAGACTCTGTCTGAACTCATTTTACTGCATCAGACTGTGAAAATCGCGTGCCAAGAGGGAATGCGCCACAAATTGATTCGGACAACGGCGACGTGCAACGAAAAATGCAACCTTAAAAGCATCATTAATCATTTACAATTAAAGCAGAAGAATACTTTCTTGTCTTTATATTGCCTGGTACTATGAGTGCTGCTTCCGTATCAAAGAAATTGTATGCAATGGGTAGATAATCGCAAACGTTGACGTTAGGGAAATTTCTTTTCTTCGTTTTTCAACGAACATTTTTACTTTTAAAAAACTACCTTGCTGTTTTTTTTTAAGTGAGTAAGAAATTTTTTAAATCCAGCCTCTTAAATGTTTGATCGATTCCTGAACACGATTGGCAGCTAATTTGCTAGAAATAGGCTCCCTGTCAATCCGCTTAGAACTAAGAATGTTCTCCTTACAGAGACTTACATTATGGGATGTAATATCAATACCATCTTTTTTTTTTATAAAAAAGAAGCGGTCATGGTATGATGAATGGAGGGGAGCTACAAGTTGTTTACCGATTCCGAACGGCTAAGTGAGAAAGCACTTTTCATGGCAGTATAATCACAAAAAGTGGATGTTTCTGGGCCTTCTAGGCTATAAGCTACCTTGTGAAGAATAGCAGGATGGGATAGAGTATTTATGCCTGCAGCCGTGCTCAAGGCTCCATTTAAGTCATCCAGTAATGTAAGGCTTTTCTAAACGTGGTTTTTGAACTAAATTAAATTTCCGAAGCAGCTTCTGTTGGCTTTTACGAAGATGTGAGAATAAAAAAAATAGAAGGATGTGGTTATCTCATAGTAAAGTGGACCTGTCTTTGGCCAGTTATAGTATTTAAAAAGTCCTTTCTACTTTTTGTACGTTTTTCTCCTTAGTAATAATACTCGAGGTGTTTGTAATTGAATTTCAGCTTTAATTCACGATCAAATTTAGTTCGTTCACTTACTGGCGCTTTTCAAGGCAGCTGGAAACCAGTTGGAAAGGAGCATACACCAGTTGATCTGCATGATTTGGTCGGAAGAAAACATGCGCGATGAATGGTACCTCAGTCTCGATCCTAAAAAAGGGAGACCCTGACAATTATAGAGGGATAAGCCTCCTTAACGTCACTTTATAAGATCTTTTCTGCTGTAATATGTGAACGTCTGAAACCCCGCGACAGCACATTGATAAGGACCTATCAATGTGGTTTTAGACCAGAGAACTCCACAATAAATCAAATTTTCACTTTACGGCAGATCATGGAAAAAAACCGAGAATGTAATGTCGATATACACCATCTTTTTATCGATTTCAAAACCGCGTATGACAGTATTTACAGAGACGAGCTGTACAGAGCCATGTCTAGTTTCGCAGGATGACTTTGGAGAATTCACGCTGCTCCCTCAAGGTCGGTAGAGAACTCTCCGAGACCTTTGGTGTCAAAAAAGGCTTTAGGCAAGGCGAGAAAAAGTAAAGCGATTTCTTTAACATCATACTTGAAAAGATTGTACAAAACTCAAACTCAAACAATCTTTCAAAAGTTTGTACAATTACTCGCTTACGCAGACGATATTGACATGATGGGAAGAAGGAAGAGTGATGTCATTGGTGCTTTTGCGAGTATTGAAACAGAAGCGCCTAAAATGGGTTTGATGGCTAATGAGGGTAAAACGAAGTGTATGCTGTCATCAAACAGGGACACAGAACATTGACGAATTGTACAAAACGTCACAATAGACAGACATAATTCGATGTAGTACAGGACTTCGTCTACCTAGGATCCGCTATGGCTATACACACAAGAAACAACATCAGTCTGGATATGAGATCAAACGGAGATTAACTCTTGCCAACCGTTGCTTCTTGGGTTAAGAAGGCAATTGAGAAACAAACCCCTTTCCAGAAAAACCAAGGTAACCCTGTATAAGACCTTGATCATGCCAGGCCTGCTTTACGGCGCGGAAGCATGAACCTTATCGACGAGCTGTATGAGCTGTAACGCGACATGGGCATAGCCAGAAGAGTACGCATCACGAGGCTCGACGGGTTTTCGAAAGTACATTGCAGGGAAATCGTCAGAAATCGAAGTCGTTATAGAAGGTTGTTGGTTGAGGCCTCCCCGAACTGTAATTCCCACCTAAGTAAGTAAATATTTATCTTTTTCTCCACTTAAGATAATTGTACCAAGGTATGATGATGTTAGCTCGTACTGCAAGACGGGGAATTCACGTTTGAAGTTTATATCCTTCATAAACTCCTTCCAATCCAACCCAAACCTACCTTCTTTGGTTTGCCTTTTTGTCTGAATCTGTCTCTTGTTACTTTTGGTGTGATGTCTGGTTTGTCTCGTTTATTTTAGTCTCAAACTTTTCGGATTTCGGATATTATTACCTTTTTACTATTTCTGAACTATAGCTATAGCTACCTACTAACTTCTGCTAAAAAATTTTTACATTTCATCCATCTTCGATTTTTTTGATTAATTTGAGTTTACTTTTTTGTAACTCTCATCGGTTCTCGGTTCTATTCTTCGGTTTCAGCTTTTGTCTACCCAGGGTTTCTTTTCCCAAATTTAAAGGAGTCTAACTCTTCCCTAAACGAATTTTTCTATTCACTTGCCATTCCTACTACACCAACCGTCATAAAAAACGATGACTCTTGAACAGTGGATAGGTATACGAACCTGAACACAGATTCTATGCGTAATGTCTCCGACTGAATGTTTATGCCTACCTCAAATGCTTACGTTAGCACCATAATTGCGAAGACTGAGGTGCAAGTAGGTACCCATCACACAGCGCAGCGTGAATCACTTTGTGGTTAGGTATGCAGAAGGAAAAAAAAGAAAAAAAAACGTCGGTCCTTCTCAAAAATAAATGAACCCGAAAACAAAGGAAGTTAGTATGAATCATAACATCGTTTGATGTCTTCTTTGTAACTTCAAGAAACTTGAAAGAACTCGTGGTATTGACCCCTTTTGTGTACCTACCCGTCGCCGTGTTGGTTGCATTGAACTATCCAATCACTAAAATAGGTAGTTACTTCGTATTACAACAAAACTAGGTAGGTATAAGCTCCTGCCTCTCCTAATCCGTTTGATTTACAAGAAGTCTATTATTATTATTTGATCTCTAGCAAGGTGAATGCCACCGCCCCACCTATTTCACTCCAATAATGCAGCACTTGGCCCAGGTCCATTTCTTCTTTAACAATAGCGATCCAATCCACCCCTCCATCAGATAGGGGGTATGGAAACGAATTTTATGTATTGGTAGGTTTTGCCGTCTGTCAAGTGAAAACGTCTGCCTAAAAAAAACTCAATCCCATTGCACATTTTGAGAAGAAACATCTCTCTTTTGTCTCATCACCGTCATCTTTATTCAAACATACGGTGGCGGCTTCGTTTTGCACACATCCAGTCAGATCCACATTCATCTATCTATCCATCTAACCACCATCCGTTTATCCTCCGCAAAGTTAGACGACGACAGCAGCCGCATTCATACCTAAGCTACTACACACGTGCACACATTCAAATAAACGCATATAGATGCAGCATCTTCTTCATATTTTTTTTGCTTCTTTCTGTTTTTGTATGTATGTATGTATGTATGTAGAAGGTTACAACATGACGATGATGATGATGAGACATCGGGAAGCAGGGAAACGTGAAGATTAAAAAAAAGCTTGCCATCCTGGTTTGAGTTGTATGCAATTTGCGTCTCTGGTGAAGGTTGTCTGGCTGCCTCAAAAAAAAAAAAAAAAACACGACAGCAACAACAACAGAACCATGTAAAAGGTACATAAGGCCCACATCGCAGCAGCAGTACTCGCGCGAAATTCGGCAGGAGAATGAACACATAAACCATCTCTAGACTGATGATGTTTACCATCGATGGATGTGATGTGAGTTCATATACAGAAGCAGAACATGCAATATACCAACTAACACAGCCTTCTGCTCTCCCTTCCAAGTTCTAATTCGACGTGTAAAGTTTTGGCAAACCGACGAAACAGAAACAGAAACAGAAACAGAAGCACACATCCACTAAACACTAACAGAACCGAAAGCAAGCAAAAATGACTAAGAGGTTTTATTCGGATATCGTAAGCGACGAGGTCTTCAAGTAGCGCTCCGTCGATTCTTAACTCCATTCGCAATCGGATTTTGAAAGCGTGTGTTCTTTTCGTGCGCCACCATGGCAATTTCAATTTCAATTTCTATCTACAACTACCCCTTGTGGTTTTGCAACAAAAGTGAATATAATTTCAATAATCATCATCGGGACGGTACCTACTTAACAGCTGAAAAAATTCGGGTTTTTTTTTTTAAAGAATGTAACCACCATCCACCAGTTACCTACCAGTACAAGAAAAATAGTTTTAAAGCTTTGAGTGGAGTCGAGAGTTGACATGATGGGTCAACTCGCCACTGCTGATTGCCGGCTCATTATTATTTTGTTTGTATCCTCACATACACAAACACACACAGCCCATGTACATCCATACAACAGAATTTGTTGCGGGGAACGAGGAGCGGGCAACGCGGTTCTTCGAATACGTTATCCCAAAGTTTTGCGCATACTATGCTATGTACTCAACTCGAGGCTCTGCAAACGGAGACCGGTCTCTCGTCTTCTTGCCATTGCCTCTAGCCTCTACCAGCGTTGCCGCAGTAAAATTTTTCAAGGTGCCATTTTCGGTAACCAAAGGTGCCAACTGGGTGCCAACAGCTCTTCAAAGGTAGATAGATATTTAAAAAAACAAAAAACAAATACTTTCCCATTAAGTATCATTACGATTATTTGGGCTTGAATTAGTACACACACACACACGATATGTATGTTTCACTTCTTGAAAAAAAAATCCCTTTCAGTCTTTTTCGAATGACTTTATTAAGTTTTCCTCATTAAAATGTACCAAGCTCTTAAGGTGCCAAAATGAGAGCTAAAGGTGCCAAGGTGCCAATCGAGACTGAAGGGTGCCAAAATGGCACAATTGTGCCACTTCGGCAACGCTGGCCTCTACCACCTCTGCACAGAGAACGGCTATTATAGCTGACTGGCTAGGGCTGATGTTCGTTTTGGGAAAGTTCCCATCGTTTCGGCCAACAAAGACAGTAGTGATCAGCGAACCAAACCAACAACTGGGTTGGTTAGAATCAGCAATCAGGAGATAGAATCGAACGAATATTTCGTATTTATTTTCCATTTTTCAATCCAAAATAAATATTTTTGTGTATTGTTGCCGTGGTCATAATCGCTCGCTGTTCACGTCGCCGGTGGTGGTGTTTGGTGCTTGCTTTAACTGTCGTCATCTTGGTAGACGTGTACGTTCCAACTCTCACCCATTCAATACCAACCAGCCACCGTAGTCGCCTGTATGCCTGCTGCCTGCGCATGTATGTACAGGCAGTAGTACATATATCATTGCTTTTACTTTATGTCGCCGACAGAGCTTTTCATGCACACACAAAAGAAAGACACTCGAAGTGAACTCCTTAACGGTGTGCATACTCATTTGAACGGCGACAGCCGGTCGGATTGGTTTGGATAGAACTTTTGTGCTGTATTGCTACTGCTGCTCCCTAGTGTGTTTGACTTGTATCTTAATTAATAATTCATATTATAACTTTACTTAAAATACAAAAAAAAAAAGATTTTAAAATCATTTCTGAGACGCGCAGTTAAAATAATTTAAATTCAAAAAGTGAAGGACACTCGTGCGTATGTGTGACATGTGAAAACTGATAAATACTTGAGAAGTATTATAGCAAAAAAGAAAACTTTTTTTTGATAAAAAAATGAACTCATTGTGGTTGAAAATTTATTTTTAGCTGTTTTATATTTATCCATTTATATTATTTTTTTTATTCGTACATATATATGACGTAAATGTTGAGGTATGTGAAAGTTATTTCCGGTACAGATTGAGCTTCGTCGCAGCACGGGTGGAGTTGGGATATTTTTTATATTCGAAATTCGAGAGATAAGCTATCAAAACATTTGCGGTGTTTGTTTCCAGATGATTCCTTGAGGTCATAACAAATAGCCCCAAATTTAATTCAAGATTGTGTGTAATTTTTTTTCCCCCAAAAAGGTAAAAGTATATTATGAAGAGCAGACATTGACAAACTTGTACCTACAGCTGTTTTGTAAATGAACTCAGTGTGGAGATGGGTGATGAAAAGAAGAAGTAGACGACCCCGATCACATGAAATAAAAGATTGAGTAAAAAAAAAAACCATTATGTAGCACCATACGGTGATTTGCAGCTTTTTCTGTGAGCTTTTTAGGCAAAAATTGCAAAAATACAACATGCCATGCTTCGTGGCCAATGCGCTCCTCCTGCACATTGAAAGCCGGTACGGTAAGTCGTCCATTTATCGTCGTGTGCTCTGTGCTCACGGCTCAATGCTCATCCATTGCAAATTAATTGCCCACTCGCTTAGTCTGGGTAATAATTGAATTACCAGACCATATCGTATTTAATTCATTTTTCGTCACGAAGCCGTTCTAAGCTTCTTGTACATTGTAAAGCAAGGAAAAAGTCTTTTTTCTTCTTTATATATTATATCTCTCACACTTACACCAGTGTATCTGCGGCTGTGTGTGCATGGTGTGGATCTGCCCCACCCAAAGGTATTTTCGCGAAAATTATTCATTTGTCATTGTTCATTTGCTGCTACAAACACCATTTTAGAACCCTGGGCTGGAGTGGAGGCGACGACCCGCCGGCCGGCGGCTGTCAGTTGTTTTCAGTGTCGTTGCCGTCGGTTCGTTATTCAAAAAGCTTATCAGCACAGCTTTTGTGCATGAGTAATTAGCAAGTTGTGCCTTGTGTGGTGTGTCAATGTAGTTGGGCACGTGTTTTATAAATGTATTTTATGGCGATCGCGATTTTTTGGTTTATGTGTGCGACTCAGCGATCATCTTGTGTCTTTCTTTCTTTCTTTCATTCCACTGCTGACGGCCCCACTTGGCAACAACGTGGTGTTGTGCACGACAACGACAACCAACGACGACGGTTTCGGAATTCTCTTTTCCATCCTCTATACGTTCGTTTTCTTCAAAAATGAAAAAAAAAAGAACTCGATGTTTGCTCATCCAATCTTGAAGCATTGAAGCAAAATTAGACATGTGTGGACCTGAAAAGTTCTACTTATGACTTTTTTCTTGGGCGATAACTTGAAATTTTTTTTCTTCATCATGATCACATAGCCATCATCAGCTGACACAACGAGATGCCTACATGCGAAAGTAAACAGTGCGGTTTTCCTCTGCTCGATGGGTTTCTATTTAAAGAAGTCGTTGGCTTTGTAGTATGTACGTGTGTTGTGCTGGTGCGAATTCCCAGGTCATCTCTACTCTCTCAATAATCTAATGTGTCGTGTCCTGTACATTTTAGGTACCACTTTTTATCTGCAACAGGTTTTCTTTTGCATTCTTATATGTACCTCATTTTGATAGACGGACGGTGGATTGTTCGCGAAAGGAAATTGACGACGAAAAATCTCTTGAAATGACATCATCAGCGATAATTTATGACAAATGCTACAGCAATTCGCTGATTCTGAAGAATTGTAATAAACGCCTGGATGATAAGTAAGTGTTTGTGTTATCTTGTGATGGTGCGGGATCTGGTTATGTGTGCAAAGTCTACGCATTTAATATTCGATTGTCCCCACACCCGCTTTTCGGCTCATGCTTCGTTTTGTTACCACTCTTGGTTGTTTTATCCCAAATCGGACGCACTCGAGAGTGGCACCATATGCACATATACGGTCATGCGAGAAGTATTGCTGCGAGTTCGGTATACGTGTGGGTACAAAGTCGATATTACGAACGACAACTAGTTTTTGGCTCTTTTTTTGCATTTTCATTTTTTTCTATTAATTTTTTCTTTTTTATAATATCCAACACTACAAAAAATGTTTTGCGTGTGTAATGCAACAAATACGACTTTAACTTTTTTTTTGTCGAAAAAGCTCTTAAAATGGTAGTTGAGTTGGTGGTGTAATTTGTAGTAGTGTGAAGTTGTGGAGATCGTTCACCTTAAATATTCATGCAGAGCTACCACAAGGTCGTTTCCTTTTTCACGAACAAGAAACGCAGAAGGCAGAACTAGTATTGTCTTTTCTCTTTTGTATTCGTCGTCGTCATCGTGGTGGTCTGGTTTTTATTTAATCCTGTTTTTTTTTTATTTCTTTAACAATAATAATTTTTCTTTTATTTTCAGGATGCGGCAAAATATTTAAAATATCCTAATACTTTGCGCGCTAATCAGAGACCGGGGCTGAGATACCATTTAATAATTAAAAAACAGTCAGGTACCTGAAGTAGCGCGCGGAGTGCTAGATTAAAATCATCTTTAGAAATAAAAAAAAAAGATAGAAAGAAAACAGCCTAAATATGTTTCCTCAATCCCAGAGACGTTCCTTTTCCTTAGTTAAAACTATCCCATGTCTATTGTACTTCATCAGGTGCTCTGGTGAATACGAAACCCGGCACATGTTGAAGTACATTCAATATGCGGATTATTTTCTACGAATATTTTTTTTTATTTCTTTTTTTTTTCTTATCATTGTGTTGTACTTATATATAGCCTACCTATTTATGTACCTACTTATTTAAATCGGTTTTATATTTATTAGAATAAAATATTGTTTTGTTTTTTTTTTTTATGAATAACGAAAACAGAAATGTTTAATTTGTTTGGATTCTTTTCTTTAATTGTTTACTTTTCATACAGTCAAATAAATCATTACTTTAATGTTGTTAAGTCATATGACACTAATTAGTTTTAATTTTTAATTTTGTGTTTTTTTAAAGCTTATATCATAGGTACCTACTAAAAATTAACATAAAATGATCGTATAAATTCTTTTAACAAATATTAAATGGAATCAGCATTTTTATATGCTTTTGCTGCTGACGTAATTAGTTTCAGTTGCTTCGTCGTCCCACCCAATTGAATTAAAAAAAAAAGCTATGATTTTTACTGATCAAACCTTTTCAATCAGACAATCGGTGTACTATTTCAGTTTTGAAAACTTACAAAAAATTGAACAAATCTGAAAACCCAAACAAAGCACTGAATTCAGCTCTGTGAAACTTATGCATTTGGTAAGTAAGGAATTTATTCTTTGTTTGCGTTTTTAAATGTTGAGTAAAAACAACTGATTTAAAAAAAAGTGCACTACTTCATATTGACAAATTTTTCTTCTTTTTCAGATTTGTATAGCTTCTTGATTCATTTTATTCCTGGCCTTTACAATGCTGGAATAAAAAAGTTGTTGAAAGACACTTTCGCATTGCTTAGTTTGACTTTATATTTTTAAATCAAAAAATTGGACAAAAACCGTACAGGCTATTGTCGGGTCTGAAGTTCCAGAATATTTCGATCCAGACTTTAGTTTCACTTCAGTTTCCAAACGATTTTGTTTTGTTGTAATGGAACCACCTTAAAGTGAAATTAATCCGCTGCCACTATCTCCTTTCGGGATAATCGGCCCTATCGAAGTAGCCGTCGGAGCGGAATTCACTCCGAATTCCTACGATTCGGAGATATTTTGCTTCGTTGTAGTTCTCCGATCGGCCGATCCGACGACCTCTGATAAGTTTTTGCTGCGGAAACTTTTGAATTTGGGAATGCAATGCGTTGCCGCATTTGTGAAAAAATTCTTAGGATGACAACTACTTCGAAGCAAAATTGAATCTCTGAAAAAAGATGCGTTGCGGAGAAAACTCCGCTCCGGCTGTTACCTTGATAGGGCAGAATGTGTAAAAATTAAAATGGATTCATTGGTTGTCGTATTAGGTTCATAAAATATTCTCAAGTTGTTTAGTTCAGTTAACATACCTATTTGAAAATTTTGCTGCTTAATTACAAATTGGTTTTGAAAACACTGCTTCTTCTATTTATTGACAACATGAAGAACACCATCCACAGCAAAATTTACGAAACATAGAATAATGCTCTTTAATAAGAAGAGTTGGAGTCACAGCTTTAATTTTAGAGATTTGGTTAATAAAAACAGGGGCCGAATTACCACACACACGTGATCGAGTAATATCTAACTCAATTATTTGTTTTTGGCAATACTTCTCACGTTATCGAGCACTTAAGTACCACAATTTGAAATTCTTTCATCAGTATTCTAACGAATTGAAGTAGATAAATGAACAGCAGCTTGATATTGTGTAATATAGAACGAGTTTTGAAAGAAAAATAGTACTCTCACTCGATCACTGATGAGGTAACTCGATGCCAGGTGTAAGCGAGGGACATTGAAACTAACGAATTCCAAAAAGGATTGGAATGGGAATTCCTGGGACACCTCTTTGCAACACAGGAGTGTAGTGTAGGTAGTGTTATTGTATGGTCTTGAGTAAGAAAATCTCAGACCACTAGTATGATGTATGGATTATTTGTAAAGATATTTTATTGTTGAAATGCTAAAATAAAAATTTACAAATTACAATTCTTTGCTTTTATTTTATATTCCACTGAGTCAAATTCATGATTTTACAGATTGATTTCTACAAAAAGAAAGAAGATCTTTTACACAAGAGACGGCACGCCACACATTATCGAGGTAACCGTCGGAGCGGAATTCTATCCGATTTCCTGATTCGGAGGCATTATGCTTCGTGGTAGTTCTCCGATCGGCCGACCCGACGTCATCCGATACCTTTTTGTTGCTGAAAGTTTTAGTTTTGGGAATGCAATGCGTTGCCGTATTTGTGAAAAATTTCTTTTTTTTGAATCTCCGAAAAAGGATGCGTTGCGGAGAACACTCCGCTCCGACGGTAACCTCGATAGGACCGGTTAAAAGTATTATTTATTTGACACTAGGTACATGGTCCGTAACAACAACAACAACAACAAAAATCAGGGCCATCCTCTAAATTGGCTCCAAATAATAAACATCATTATTATATAAACAAAAACGGAAACCGAAGTCCGATTGGATTAAAGTTAGTGTGTTCTTGTTTCCGGAGGGGTTCAATTTAGCATCATAAAAATCCCATAGGAAATAAAAGCAAACTTGCTGACGCTTTATGAGGCAAATGCAGCTCATCTCACAGGCGGATCACTAAATAAGGAGTTTGATCGTCTCAAGATCTTAATACTCGTGGCACCGTTAAGGTTTCACTAATTTATTTCAAAAACTAATGAGACACCCAAAATTCAACAAAGATATCGCCTCTGAGTGAGACACTTATGGCTCATAAAATATTTGAAATAAATAAGAGAGCTAGCGCATTTCTCACAACCATTCCTTGTGGTGGGAATGGAGGGGACCCACAATTTTCTGCCGGTTCCGAACGGCTAATCGAGAAAACGCTTTTCATGGCAATGAATTTATGAACGGAGGACTTGCCAATTCCTCGCGAAAGGCGATACCCTTTTAAAAACATTTTGCCTGTGTTGGGATTCGAACCATGAACCTCTCTGGGTTAACAGCAGACATGCTAACCATCACACCACCGTCCTTGAGGAAAATATTCCGTTTCATTTGACAAATACATGTTATTAGTCCTTCTTGAGTGTATTCTTACTTCGAACACTTCTCACAACCATGAGAAGCATTCTTTTTTTATTTGATAGTGAAAATGCCTAGTTAAACAACCCTAAGTCAGATATTCTATATGTACGTTCCGTTCCCATATGAGTATTGATAAAAATGTAGGTACAACTTGATGTTCTTTCTTCATTGGAAGTCTTTTTAAAAGGAATTCCTAACCCCTCCCAAAATAGTTTTCAATTAAAAAAAAAACTATCTATAGGCACATACGAGCTTGGCAAAGTTTTTAGTTTTAATTTCTTTTTGAATATTCACGGAGTTACTTATTATTTCAATCCAAAAACAATTGTGAGTATGTACCTACCTACACAGGTGTTTACATTTTAGCAGAAATAAGAGCTAGTCACCCGAACAAGCCCATCTCCAATATTTACATGATTCACGTCAATCAGTTCATGGTATTCGCTGAGAAGATAGATAGTTCACATTTCAAACTACATAAACTACAATCATCCACCAATTTTGTTTCAGAATTCCTAGTGTTTTTGAAAGAGTTCCTTTCATTGAGCAAACATTTACGATGGGCTTGAGAAAAAAGGAAGCAAGCTAAGCAACTTACACATTTTGACAAAGTTCTTTCATAGGCCGCAGCGAGAGTCCAACGAACTTATGTAAAAACGAACCTATTTGGAAAAGTAGTATGTATTTTATCTACTTGAAGCAAAGTTTCTGTCCCTCGGAAGGTTCTTCTAACAAAACGTAACTTTTCTAAGAAAGAGGAAAGAAGTGAGTAAGGATAGCACCTACCTATCCTTGTGCGGAATGACAACTTGGTAAAGTGCGACTGTGCAAGAAATCGACAATTATGAATGAAAAGTACAATTTCAACTTAACCAACCAAAGGACTAAACTACGAACTTAAATGTAGGGAAAACTGAGTATAGGAGGCACCTGCTTATGCTTTCTATTTATTCAGATGGATTGTACGTTGTACCTACTGTTGTTTGAACTACAACGTTTTAGATGATAGAAAACCGCCACAGCTTTATCTACATACATTCAATTCTATATACATATATATATATACATATATTCATAGCTGAAAAAGGATAAATAAAAGCTACTTTGTGGTATTTTTTGGTCAAAACATAGTTATATAAGCAGAAGGACGATTTGTTGGCATTTAAATACATTCAAAATTATGTGCAATGAAAAAATAAAACTCAGTAAAGAAAATTACAAGTTCAAACAAGTTGTTCTTATATACCTACTGACTCCGAAGCAATTCAATTTTCAATTTTTCTGCTAAAGGAGCCCCATGCTGATTGTATTCAAATTCAAATAGTGTATAAAAGACATACCAAATTCGTTTCTGCTGATGAAAACCTTAAATTGATAACTTTTCACTATAAATATTTCACTTTTTACACCACAAAACACAAAATTTTACACCACCATTGAAAATATTTTAAATCTGTTTCCGTTATCTGAGCTGTTCAGGCTACTAGTAAATTAAAGCTCATAGTTCTGTTTCATTGAAGTAAGAAATGATACTCGTTGAACAATGCAGATATTCAAATAAATTGGACTTTGGATGGTTTGAATATACTACTTTTTAAAAGCGAAATAAGAAAATCGGTTTCACTACCTTTCATAGAATCAAAAACAACAACAAATAAAATAAATGCTCTATCAAAATTGATATTGATAAGAGTTTTTCAACTGCTGGCAAATGCTTAAAAATTATCTCATTTTTGTTTTCTGTTTCATAATACAACGGAAACTGCAAATTTTTTCCTTTCGGTATAAATTATGAAGTACCATTTCAAAGCAAATGCAATTTCGATCATTTCAATCAGTTTCAAAAGAAGATTGTTTGCGGATGTCAAACTTGAGTGTTTTTTGAGCCCTGGGGTTGATCTGGGTTTGCCCTCAACTCGCCCCAACAAAAACCTAGGGACGGTTAAATGGCGTGTATTTTGATTCAAATGACAGGGATATCTGGTGATTTTGTGGCTAAGCGTTTTTCTATTGCTGTTAAACTCAGGTTTTTTTGACAACTCTTAGCGAAAACCTGGGTCAACTCTGGGTAAAGTTTAACGAATGAACCTATTGTGTACAGCCAATTAGAAAGTATTCATTAAAGTATGTAGTACATACACTACATATATACTTTCTACTTTGTCCTACCAGAGAAAACGTTAACAATTAAAATACCGAACTTCTCGTGGTACTCTACCAAACACTGTTTATTTTCTGTGGACAGAAATCGTGCACAGCCAAAACAAATACAAAAACTGTCAAACAGACGTTTTTCCAAGTGTTGCGTTGCTGCGAATTGTTTGTTCAAGGCGTTTCTTTACTTTTAAGACAATTACGCTCTTTAATAGATTTTCTGAAAGAATTTTACAACCACTCCTTAAAAAAAAAATTTCTGTGCACAAAAAGTAAAGAAACAGACTTATTCAATCTGTTGTCGAAAATCAGAAATATGAACGAACACAACCCAAAGACTGCCAACCTCTGGGTGCCAAAAAAAGAAATTTACCAACCATCCCTGTGTGCAGTTAGCTTACTGCGATATTTATGTGCACTTAGGCTATTGACATAAGGAGTTGTTGTTTTCCCATGAGCGATGTTTTACTGAAGTGTACATAAGTGCACATAGAATTTCGATAAAACGCGCCTTGCGATATTTATGTGCACTTAGGCTATTGACATAAGGAGTTGTTGTTTTCCCATGAGCGATGTTTTACTGAAGTGTACATAAGTGCACATAGAATTTCGATAAAACGCGCCTATTGACATAAGGAGTTGTTGTTTTCTCATGAGCGATGTTTTACTGAAGTGTACATAAGTGCACATAGAATTTCGATAAAACGCGCCTACTGTTTATTTTAAGAACTTTCCCCGTACCCAACAATTGCTTTCAATCCAACAGTTCTAGCTTTCGATTTTCTATGTTTTGACGTTTGAGAAAGCTTTGTGCACACACTTATCAAAAGCTCAATGAACTGTCACAAATCGCAAAAACAAATGAAGTTTTTTCTGAATTGTCACCACCGTATGACCTATCAAAGTATTTCTAAGGTCGGTTGCGAAAATTTTGATCGCGGGTTCCCACTAAATCAATCGGCGTTAAAAAATTAATCCTTCTTAACTTCGTTGTATATTTTGTATAATAATCAAATAGTTTCGTTTTTGTCAACCGCACGTTAATCACGAAAAAGTTATTCGAAAATGCTACGAACCATTGCCATTCGCAACGAATCGATTCTACGGGGATCTCTGTCCAAGGCAGTTAGAACCAGAGTAGCCCTACGCCTCTTAAGCACCCAGGCCACAAGAAAACAACAAATTTTTAGGTAAATAATCTGAAGTTCTCATATAATCAGACTTGGTGTGTGAGAATTGAGTTTTTATTTGGTTTTTTGCCATTGATATAAGGTAAGGTTAGAATAATTGTTGTGTAATCTAGTTAGAAGAGCATTTGCCAAAGCTACTACAAACGTCAGATGCATTAATGAATTGAATGCCAATTCCATGCTCGCGAAGGCGGGCATGAGCGTGATAGGCGCTTTTAGTGTCATGCGATTTCTTATCAACAAATTGAAAGTTGACCTCCTTGGTTTCGGCGATTGATTAAGATCGAATTTGTTTATGCCGATCAAGCGGTATGGTACTTGTGTACATACTCGAGCTCTGCTTATGAGGATGTGGGAACTAAGATGACACGTCTGTGTAGTACATACCAATATGTTTTGTGTTATGACGTAACAATTGAATAAAAGAAGGAAATACAAATCATTCTAAAAGTTGCAGTTATCTGTACTAATCGAATAAGTAAACATTTTGTAATAGCTCAAAAACACCTGGTATTTAGAAGTACAGTGAAAGTTTCTGATGTGACGTGAAGTTCACGTGAAAAATTTATCAAAAAAATTAACTGATTGCTGATTTTCGTGTAGTAAATCTATAGACGCTGACGTACCTATAATTTGATTAGTTTGTTTCTTATCAAAAACAAGCTGTCAAGTCAAGTGCCTAGAGCTAAACGATTTTAACCGGCGGAAACATATTTCGCGTAAGGAGATACAGTTCTTCTCAAATTTCGGAAGTATAGGTACTACAACACGCCATAATCAGCTTCATTTTTTAATAAAGTACGTTGTTGAATTTCTTTGTATTACGAAACAAGAACAAATAGGCATTTTTTATATTGAATTTTCGGAAATTACTTGAGATACTTAATGCTTGACGCCAAATCTATTTAGCCACGCAATGGTTGGTTTAGAGTACGAGTACGTAAATCAAGCGTCCTCTGTTAGGGTGAAAGAAGTAAATTAAATTGTTGGTAAGCAGAAGACAATTTAACATACTCTTGTAAGTGGTGAAAATCCCAAAGAGCAAAGAGGAGTGGTGTTTTAAACATTAAATCGATTACATGATCTGGTCGCTTTCGGAGTCTATAAATACAAAAGTTCCCTTTACTGTAATCCAATGGAAATTAATTTTTATTCTCATTCATGTAAAGGTTATCAGACTACGAACTCAAAAAACCTAAACAGACGTCACTATGGAGTACGAATTTTGTGCGCGCCTACAGCGACCTGCCCTCTCACATCAAAGTAGCCTTGCCCGCTCTTTCGCCTACGATGGAACAAGGTACCATTGTTAGTTGGGAGAAAAAAGAAGGTGACAAATTGAATGAAGGTAAATGATTGTGATTTTCAAAAATCAGTCAAGCAAGTCTATTTTAATGTTTTTTTTTTTTTGAATTAAGGTGACCTGTTGGCGGAAATCGAAACTGACAAAGCCACAATGGGTTTTGAAACACCCGAAGAAGGTTACTTGGCTAAAATTGTTATTCCGGCTGGTGCCAAGGATGTCAACATAGGCAAACTGGTGTGCATTATTGTTGAAAACGAAGAGGACGTTGCTGCCTTCAAAGACTTCAAAGATGACGGATCGTCTGCAGCGGCACCTAAGAAAGCAGCTGAAGCCCCAGCACCAGCAGCCGCTCCAGTAGTTGTTGCAGCACCACCAGCAGCTGCTGCTCCAGCACCAATGACCGCCGCAGAACAAAGTGGTAAGCGTGTTTATGCCAGTCCGATGGCCAAGAACTTAGCTGAGAAACAGAGGCTAAGACTGGAAGGTATGGAGTGATTAATGTTTTGAGTTTTGCTAACAATGTGAATGACATTTGCCGTGTTTGTTTAATACTTGCGTGTAGGAAAGGGTAGTGGAATATTTGGGTCTATAACATCCGCCGATCTTGCAGGCATGAGCGCAGCAGGCGCTCCAGCAGGAGCGGGAGCAGCAGCTCCATCTGGACCTGGCGCTTACATTGATATCCCAGTGTCAAACATTCGAGGAGTAATTGCGAAGCGATTGAAGGAATCCAAACAACAGATTCCGCATTACTATCTCACTGCCGAATGCAATGTGGACAAGGTGAGGAGGTTTCAGAATAATAAAATACGATCTTTATATGATTATTTTTTGTTTAGCTTTTGAAGTTCCGTGAGAAGGTTAACAAGAAGTTAGCTAAGGACAATGTTAAGGTTTCCGTCAATGATTTTATCATCAAGGCAACTGCCATAGCTTGCCGAAAGGTTCCAGAAGCTAACTCTTACTGGATGGAGACCGTCATTAGACAGTGAGTTTGAAAAAGAATCATTTTGGGCAGGCTTATAATCATGTATTTTGTTTTTGTCTTTTTGAGGTTCGATAATGTTGATGTGTCTGTAGCTGTATCAACAGAACGTGGTCTAATCACTCCAATCGTATTCAGTGCTGATAGAAAGGGTGTTGTTGACATTTCCAGAGATATCAAGGCTCTAGCTGCCAAGGCACGTGATAACAAATTGCAGCCCCATGAATTCCAAGGAGGCACTGTCAGCGTTTCCAACTTGGGAATGTTTGGTAAAAATTTTCTAGCAATCAGCAAACAATTTGGTTTTTTATTCTATACTTTTTTTCAGGTGTAAATAACTTCTGTGCGGTCATCAATCCACCACAGTCATGCATCCTGGCTGTAGGAACTACAACAAAGAAGTTGATTGTGGATCCTAATGAGCTTAAGGGGTAAGGGTTGTTGAAGCTAATTAGTTACCCCGAATTAATTTTTATTTTATGTTTTTTCCAGATTCAGAGAAATCAACGTGCTTACAGTAACACTCAGCGCGGACCACAGGACCGTCGATGGAGCCGTCGGTGCCAAATGGCTTCAACACTTCCGTGAGTTCGTTGAGGACCCAGCATCAATGATATTGTAAATTTACGAACATGAAAGATTTCCCAAAAAAGGGAAAATTAACCAACAAGTTGTTAAGTTATTCTATTGATTAGAGTCTATAAATCTCCCATTATTTGGCGAACACAGGCGAATTTGATTAAACATTAGTACATATTTTGTTTTCTTTAAAACTTCACTCAGTTGTTTAGTTGCATTTTTTCTTCAATAAACCGCTGGGGAGATTACAAAACAAAACATAAAAATAGAAATATTTTCATTAGAGTAATTTACATAAGCGTCCCGCAAAACAGAAATTATTGTAACGGAGTTAATAAATACATATTTATTACGAAAACAACAGTAAATGGGTATTTTTGTATTTGATAATTAGAAGGTTTTACTTCCGAAGTCGAATAAACCCTTTTGTTACTAGTAAAGTTATTATGGATCGGCTTTACCTTATCATAGTTGTCGCAAAGAACATTCCACTTTCGTAGTTTGTAGCTGGGAAGACGAGTAGCAAAAAGAAAGTCATTTATAAATTACGTTTTCTCGCCAATCAAAATATGAACATGTTGACAGCTTGAAATGCGGTTGATTATTGAACCAAAGTTTGAAAGATATCTTTATTCACAGATCGAGGATAGTATCCATGCCTAACCTTCACACTCAAGTGTTAGTTGGGTTTTAGCTAAGGCTATATTTCCTTACTTGCATATATTCTTGTGTTCTTTATTTTAAAGTTGAAGTTCGCTCAACAAGCCAGCGAGTGCAGAGGGAGTCGTTCACCACTGCTGACCGCCAGTAATATCCAATGGAGATTGATGTTTTCGAGCTTTATAGTTTTCAAGTGGACAGCTCTTCACCAATTTGTATTTGTGAATTTTCACAAATTTGTTAACTTTCACTCTCCAGATATTCAGTCTTAAGAACCAAACACAGGTGTTTCGACTTTGATTTTGTATGTGGAATAGCTGGTGGCAATACGAATGATTTTTCGCCTTTAAGGTGGTGAATGCAGATGTCCTTCTTATGTTTTGCTTTCCATAGCAAAAATTATGTCTGTCTTAAATAGCTGTTAACAGAAGTTGCATTACACTTAGTTAGCGATTTTGCGGTTTGAAAACAAACTTTCGTGCGGAATTATTTCAAATGTCTTCACATTACATTTTTGGTCACAATTTTATTATTTTACAACTTCACTAAACTATAATCGTGCACTGGTTTGATTAAAACAAACCTTTACTTATCTACTTTTGAGACTCTCCTTGAAAACTTTGAAAATAGTCGCGGTTTTTGGTACCTATTTTTTTAAACATTTTTTTGAATGCATTTCTTTCAGACTAGCTAGCAGGCTTTTGTTAACACCAACTTTACCAGACACAAGTTTGAAAACCACAAACTTACACCAAGCCGATTGCTATAATAATTTATAACACAGACTAAAAACTAACAGAACAACATGGATCTTACCTTTTCTTAAATAATATAAATTTTAAACGCATCAAAGCCACATTATTTATTATTTGAAAGAAAGGTCACCACATAGCAGGTCCCAGTTCTGACCATTCACGTACATAATCTTCGTGTATTTCGGTAGCTTCATACCATTCGGCTCCGCCATAATCGATTTTCGGCAAATAACCTCCATAGTTAGATGGTAAAGTATTTGGATCCAAGAATTTGTGCAAGGAAGTCATATCATTTCCGTGGAAGTTGATCTAAAAACAAAACACAGTGTAAAAACAGATTAATTAAGGAAAACGAAAAACACAAACCCGTTTGCTGAGTTTCTCTTGAATAAATGGCTTTGATAACGACCAAACCATTTTGAAGATAAAAGGTTGTTTAACAACATGAACCTCCTTCAAGCGTAATGGGAAGGCATCTTGAATGAAACTCAACAGCCGCTTCAAGAAGTTAGGTGTGAGTGATTTTATCTGTTTCATTCCCAATCCCTCGAAGTCCATAATACAAACTACACCTCGAATTTGTGATTCTGGCTCAAGTTGAGCTACTAGCTGGGCAATGTATAGTAATTGAAAATTTTCATCAGAAGAAACAAATGCAGGATCCCAACCAGCTCCACTTTGAATGACCATAACCCGCCGTCCTAACTGATCGCAGTTTTTTAACACGTTGATGATATTTGAGTGAATGAATTTGTCTTTGAGTAGATCGAATGAAAGGCCGTTGACGAGACGAGCATATTCCTTTCGAAAAGATGCAACGCTCTTCATCTAAAAAGAAAAAAATTTAACTGCTTTGTGGAAATACATGAACAAGAACATATACAAAATGTGTGTCTATTAATAGTTTTTCGTTTACATGACCTGCAACCTGAAGCTTGAAATGCAAAAGAATTTACTAGACAAGATTGATAACATACAGAAACTTTATGGAAGATGATTTTGTTTTTCTCCTATCAATACTTTAATCAATAATGCATTGAATATTTTTTAGGAGTACTCAAAATCCTCCACCCACCCTTCATAGATCTAAACTAGTGCAAGGAAACCAACTGCCGTTTGAAACATGTTTTGAAATTTTGTTTATTTCAATTAAAACTCTAGGCGTGCTTTACTGACCTTTTTGAGTGCACTCTGCGGATAAAAGTGGCATACTCTTAAGAAGATCAATAAAAAGTCATCATCGTCCTTAAAGTGAATATCCGGGCTTGCATGGAGTAGTCTCCGAAGCTCCACAATGGCGCCTTCTCTTATTTCCGGAGTTTCACGCAGTTCAGTTTTGGCTAGTTCCAAAGTGGATGCACTTACGTATCCCACACGTATATTGAATGCTTCTGAACTGTTCTGGTTCTCCATCTCAATGTCGTAAAATTAATAAAGGTAGCTTTTTAGAGAACACTCAAACTTCTGTTTGATTGAAGTGATTCTAAGTTTATCTTATCACAAAATGATTATAGTCAAACAAATCGCTATTCGATTAAGTTCGCGTGCTTAAAAGTATAAGAATAAGTATTGTGAGCTTGAGCTTGAATAAGTATTTGTTATTTTTTGCACCGAGAAACTTTTGCACGAACAAAAATTTTCAGAAACGACTTTTCGCAAAACAAAAATCCTACCGACTGAATGATTATTTATTTGCAATAAAACTATTGCTGGCGATCTTGAACCTTAAAAATGATTAGTTTTATTATACTTAAGATTATTTATACGTGTTGTAGGAGCTTTAAGTGTTCAATTTAGAAAAAGAAAATGAAATTAATCTGGGCGTTTAAGGTTTCTCCGGAAGTTTTGTTTTGTAGTTTTTTTTTGTGTATGATAATAGAGCCCCAGATAAGAAGAAAATTTTGCATGATTGCTGTTGCATATTTTATAACGACCAACGAATGTCGCCTTAAGTTTAATGATGCTAAAATTAGAGAAAGTTCTGTGTTTAGCTTGATGAAAAGTGCTTTACTCTTTATAGGTATGCAATGATCGCACTCAATATTCAATTTTGAGATTGCATTTTAGTAGACAATGAAGTCATAAAGATAAATTTATAGGTTGTTTTGGTAAACTTTTTTCTTATACAACGTTTTTTAAACTGAAAATGTATTTTCATGAACTTCAAAGTTTTTTGTAATTTGACAAAATCAGGATTTTATTCTTTTCAAGATTAAGGTACATTTTCCAGAAATATACCAGTCATGATCCCCAGGTATGATGATGACGATTCGACCAAACGGAAATGTTGTGCCTTATTCAAGCCACCGCGACGGTCTCAGAAGGTTTATCTGTTCGTTTCTGGGCAAACGAATCTGTATCTGTATTCGTCTACTACGTCAGAGGCAAACTTTACTTCACTGTACTTAAAGCAGCGTAGTGCCTGAACGATTTTAGAATGAGCCCATAAAACCTTCCATTCAAGGCATACCACTCTTACTCAAACTGTCAGCTTGCAATAGAAAAAAGGGACAGTCGATTGGAAAAGGCACTGGCAATCTCTTGCGAGTCGTGAACAATATATCCTAATTCGTACCTTGGCTACAACAAGGTAGTGGTCCGAGTCAAAGTTGGCCTTCGGAAAGTTCGGACATCTATCACACTCAAAGAGTATCTTACGTCGATCGCAACATGGTCAATTGGTTGAAGGTTGATTGATCTGGGGATCGCCTTGTACCTTTATGAATTTTGAGATGCGGGAAGTGTGTGTACTACTTACAATAAGATTTAGCCCCGCAGCGAGATCGATAAGCCTTAGTCCGTTTTCGGAGGTTTTGTCATGAAGGCTATGCTTAACGGTTGTATTTTCAAAGATGTCCTCCTTCCCTAGTCTTGCGTTAAAATCGCCAAGAACGATTTTTACGTAGTGCCTAGGGCGCTGCTCATATGTTTCTTCGAGGAGCTCGTAAAACAATCTTTGGAATTGATTGGAAGTATTCGTTATTTCAGTGAACAGTTTTCTGAGGTAATTTGAGATTATCATGAAATAAATGAAAGATTAGTAAATTTGAATTCTTAATCTTTCATTTATTAGATAAAAACACGTGGAAAATCTTAAATATAAAACTCAGTAATTATCATATGAAACTTAAAATGAAGGTTTACCCGTCAAGAACTTATTCCCATTCATACTACTAATTTTAAATGTAAATTAATTTAAACAAGTACTAAAAGAAGATCACCGAATATTCTCGGTTGAATGCCGTTGTCCTTCAGCATGCATTCTTTTTTTTTGTACAAAAAATACACTTTATGTTATGTCTCCTCCAAAAAATGCTTTCACATACAACCCTTGATGAAAACAAACGACTATATTCAACAGAGTTAACAAAATGGTTTATTTAGTTTATATTCTAACAACAAAGTAAAAATATCATAAATTGTATTAATGCTAAAGTATTTTGTATGTCAACGCTTACATATATGTATTGTATAAAGGTATAATAAATTGATCTTGTCAGGCAGTCATGATTAGAAACACATTCAGCTATACATTTATTCGTGATTCTGTTAATTTACTTTTTTGCTATAAAGGAATCAAATTCAATAACCTACTTCAAGTTGGTTTTGGCATAACTTCAAGGCTACGTTAAAAATAATTTTACTTTAAAGTCGGCCTTTGTTTCGAGTGACAGATGCTTACTCAAATTTAAATAAGAAATCACCACTGAGCTGGTCCCATGTCAGACCATTCACGAATAAAGTCTTGGTGCTTCTCAACCGCTGGGAACCATTCCTTGCCACCGTAATCGATCTTTGGTAGCTTTCCGCCATAGTTTTCTGGGAGAATTTCTGGAGCTAGGAACTTCTGTAGAGATTTCATGTCACTGCCATGGAAGTGCATCTACAAACAAAATCGTTTCTTTAATACTTGAACATCAAATTAAATTAAAATTATAAATCTAACTTACCCTCTTGTTGAGCTTCTCGCGGACAAAAGGCTTGAACAATGCCCACACCATCTTAAAGATAAATGGCTGCTTCACAAAGTGCACTTCTTTCATACGGAGTGGCATAGCATCTTGAATGAATGTGAGCAAACGTTTGGAGAAGCTTGGAGTCAGTGATTTGATTTGCTTCATTGATAAGCCATCAAAATCCATTATACAAACTACACCACGGATTTGGGCCTCAGGCTCAAGTTGAGCCGCGAAATGAATAGCATACAGCATTTGGAACATCTCATCTGAAGAAATATAACTTGGATCCCAAATGCCACCACAATTGACGATCATAACACGTCGGCCAAGTTGGTCACAGTTTTTAAAAACATTTACAACGTTGCCTTGGATAAATTTGTCTTTTAGTGTCTCTACAAATAGATTATGCACAACAGCTGCGTTTTCCTTTCGAAAGCTGGCTACAGTTTTCATCTGGAAGCAAAAATAAGAAACATTTTTGTTTTACTATGTGGACGAAAGATTTGAGACAAATTTAAAGTCAGTCTGTTTCTTTGTACCTCTTAACTCTTTCTAAATCCACTCTTAATGCACCCCGAACTAACAGAAATATTTCGACTTCGACTTGAGTCTGTAAGTCCCTATTAAGTAATTGTTTTCGAAAATGAGGGTAAAATTTTTGTGGAAGGTAATCTACAGTTTCTAAACCACAATTAGGGAATAAAGGGATGTAGGGTATAGCTCACTCACTGGTTGAAATTTGGCAAATGACAATGCTGTAGCTCTTCGCTTGTAACATGGCACCATTAAATTTCTAGCTTCTAGTTCAATGAGACAAAATCTTAAAAATAAATTGAAGAATATGCAGCCAAGTATTTCGATTCATACTTGTTTTAGCAAAAATTTTATTTCATTTTGATGTCCTCCAAGTTTCTCATTAGTAAAGAAGGATTGTCTTACCTCTGACAATGCCTGTGCAATTCCCTCCACAAAAGCGTACAAGAAATAGAGGAACAAAATAAGTAAATCTCTAGCCATAAAAGGACTCGACCTTTTACCAAAACCTTACCGAGGACGAAAAAACTGACTAAATATGGGACTAAGTTTTTGAACCTGCTACATTCTTATTTTGGTTTTATTTTAGTTCAATTTTAAATTTTGCTCCACGAGTTTCACTTTCACCCTATTTCAATCACCTTTCGTGTGATGAATAACTACATATCGATCAGAAAAAGTGGGAGCTTATCTTTCAACATTGCTTAGAGAAAGCGTTTGTGGTGCCCGTGTGGTGATGGTTAGCATTTCTGCCTTTTACGTTGGAGTTCGAAGTTTGAATCCTAGAAACGTCCAACTATTTTTCTACGAGAATCGTTTTTCGTGACTAACTGGCAAGTAATGCCATGAAAATCGCTTTCATTCAGCGGTTTGAAGTCGGTAAAAACTATTGGGTTCCCTCCTTTTCTCGCCTATAGCTATATGTTTGAATGAAATGCGCTAAGCGAGAACTGTTGCACCCACTATGTAATTATTTTTTAGGGCAAACCTTTGTCTATGACTAATTAAAGGCAAATCAATCATTTAATGATATGTTATAAAAAAAGTCTTCTGAATTCCTCAGTTGAGTAAAAGCCTTCCAGCCCTTGTTTTGAAATGAAACATTTTCAATACTTAATTCATGGGAGAGAAATAACACTAAGACAGGTGCACGCATTTTCTTTCTCCGAGAAGGCAAAAACCTGATTACAAATCGAAGTACCTAACAATTCAATGACTTCTAAGTTCTAAACAAAAGCTCGATGAGAAATGAGATAGGAAGGTAATCAAATCACAAATGCCAATTAATAAGTATGTGGCCAACAAATCTATTTATTGAGTTTCTATGAGCAAACACTTTGGTGTTATCAAACATTCCGTTGGACTTAACAGCGGCCAAAGATCAAAATTATATTGCGATTGCGGAATTGATTGCACTGCTAAGCCACATACTCACCGTTAAAATTTATCAACCAAAACAAAATTCAATATTACTCCATTGTAAACTACTCAGATAAGTGTTCCCTCGATCACCACCCCTTACAAGGCTAAGGATTACAAAAATAAAAACTCACCTTCTCAAGGGCACTTTGTGGGTAAAAGTGACAGGCTCTGAGGAAGATCACCAAAAATTCATCATCATCTCTGAATTTAATATCGGCGCAAGCATGCAACAATTCTCTCAGTTCTTTGATAGCAGCTTCTCTAACCTCAGTTGTTTCGCGAAGTTCATTTTTGGCAACTTCCCAAGTCTCGGGAGCTACATACCCAATACGGATATTGAAAGCTGGATCACTATTCTCCATTCTGAAAGAAAGACACAGTTTGATTTTAAACCATTCAACACTTTTGGCTTTAGCCCAACTGATCCCTTGATCAGTGCGGCCTCAAGCTATAGCAATTTTATTAAATCACAAAACATCAAGGTACATATGTGCGATATGTGTGTTTGTTTGTTTTGTTACGTTTTTGAGTTGCACTTACGTTTTGTCTTTGTGTTACTTGGACTATTGAAATTAATTAAAATTTTTTTTTGAAAAATTTCAAGTCAACACTTTCGCCGCTAGGTGGTTGTACTATACGACTTCTAGGTATTCAACACGACTTTTCACAGAGGAGCTCTCGTACCGACTGCGGAATAACCGATTATAAACTGGAGTGATTATAAACTTCGGTGACGACAAAATTTGTATTATTGCTAGCTACTCTTTTCAGTTATCGTATCGGTCGTAAATGTATTTGAATTGTGGTGAAACACATTGAAAAATGTAGATATTTAAACTGTGTTCAATGTTTACGCTTGCAGTTACATTATTTTTATGTTTGAACTTTTTCAGTTCTAAGATTGGTGCTATCTCTGGGATTGGATGTTGCACACACATACTTGTGTATGGGTTATCTTAGAAGTGGAAAATGACCAGTGGGCCTTTGACAATGCATATTGGAGCTGGAACCATACGATGTTGTCAATGTTTATCGGGAAAGAAATTTAAAAGCGAATCAAGTTTTTTTCTTTATAAAGAGTTTACAAGAATCTCACAATTAAATAAAAAGTTGTTTTTAGTTTTAATTGGCAGTTGTTTAAATGGACTTTCATTGTTTTGCGTACTAAAAACTAGTAGTTGATTATTGTATAGTCACATGCCTTGGCGTGTGTCGTAACGTAGAACTCTTCAATGTCACGCAGATTATTAAAGCTGAAAATTAGGAAGTTATAGAATTTTACACAAATAAACAAACAAAATGACGTTCAGGGTCACAACAAGCTCGGATAGAGATCCTGGCGTATTTTTCTCTACCACAAAAGGAGAAATGGAGATAGTTGCAATATTTTTAAATTTGTCATTTTTCTGACTGAGCTAGAGTAACCGGATGATATTAGAATGCGTCTAAAACGCTAGACTTACCTTTTGCTTAGCAACTTCGAGAAAAGAAGGAAAGAGTACTGAATTTTCAAAAAGAAAAAGAAACGGCATGAGAAGCAATCGTTTGAGGAAACTGAGAGATGCCATGATAAAAATGAGGTTTGAAAGTTATACAGCTATGGTGGTAAGCCTCGAACTCTAGCCTGTTAAGAGGACAGCGGGGAGAAATAGTGATATAATCGTAGTCGAAGCTGAGAATCTGGGGAGATGAGTTCTGAAGATTGCGGCGATGATGACACAAATGTCACTGTCACGAAGAATGCCCTATTCAATTTGGACAATGATCATTTCGAATGCCCTTTTCGACCTAAAAGACGGTAAAAATAAAAATAAATATGGTGGCGCAACAGAGCGAGGAGCCCCAGAGTCTAGCGCATTTCTCACAACCATGCCTTGTGAGGGAATGGAGGGGACCTACAATTTTCTGCCGGTTCCGAACGGCAAAACATTTTTGCCTCTGTTGGGATTCGAATCATGAACCACACCTAAAAGAAGTATAGTATAGTATAGTATAGTATAGGCTTAAATATAAACAAACTGCAGGTGCAAATGGTCTTGACGCTGAGCTTTTCAAGTCAGCTATGGTGATCAGTTGGAAAGAATCATGCACCAGCTGATCTACATGATATGGTCGGAAGAAAGCATACCCAATGAATGGAACCTCACATTCGTATGTCTGATACTGAAAATCGGAGACCCTCAATTGCTCTTGTCAATTGCGCCAATTATAGAGGAATAAAGCCTCCTTAACGTCGGATATATGTAAGATTTCATCTGCTGGAATATGTAAACATCTGAAAGTCCACGACGACAATCTGACGTGTCCTTATCAATGCCATTTTAGACCAGAAAAGTCCACACTTGACCAAACCAGCCACAGATAAGAGGCGATTGGTACAGAGCCTTGTCTATAATTTTGGCATGCGATGTCATATTTGCTTTTGCGAGCGTTGAAGCAGAAGCGGTAAAAATAGATTTCATGGAAAAAGGTCAAAACGAAGCATATGCTAATATCTAACAGGGTCAGAAAACATTGATGAATTGGCCAAAAAGTCACAATACACAGACATACCATCTATTAAATACAGGAATTCCTTTTCTTGGGATCCGCTATTATCGCGGAAAATAACTTCAGTGCAGTTATCAAACGAAGAATTACTCTTGTCAATCACTGGTTCTTTGGGTTAACAAGGCAATTGAGAAAGCAAGGCAGTCGTCGCTATATACAGCTCGGAAGAACCTTATCTAAATCGAATAAGGAAACCGGTTGGTCAGAAAGATATACTCTTAGCGTGATTTTGCCAGACCATTTTACGTAAACTATATCATTGCAGAAAACTTCTCTTTTTTTGTGTTGCAGTCGATCGAACTAAGTACGGTGGTTTTGTAATTACACTTATAATCTCAAGGGCGGAGTCTATAGGTATGTTTTTTTTCTCAAGCCTATACGGCTTGGAAAAATTCACGTGCTAAATACAACAAAAATTTAGCTATCTGGGCTTCCCTTAGCCTCATAATTTATTCGGTCTTATTTCCTTAGCCCGATAACAAAAAATGTGCTACCAAACTATTTTTTGGAAATGTTATCGAAAATGGCAAAAGCTGTCGTTGGGTGTGTTCGGTGTAGCTACAAACTAGTACAAATGCTAACAATTATTAACAAATTCATGTTACCTGACAAAATTTTAGTTAACAAAAATGTGCAATTTGTGAACACACCGAACACACCCAATGTACCAAATGACATTTCTCATTTCTTATTTCTCAATTTATTGTGTGCTTTTTCAATTTCTGCCCTCAACATGAGGGAACCACAAAATTTATTGGATTCCTTGAAAAAATAAAATACAATGACGCAGTCGAAAGTATTCATCTGGAACTGTTGCGGCAACGTGTCTCAGAGAAGCTAGAACAAGAAAATATACCACCAAACTAAACAACAAACGACGAGAGTCTAGAAACCTGAAAAATAAGGACCCACCATCAAATCAGTGCTAAAGTTTTTTTGAAATTGTTAAGGACAGACAACACATCAAGAACTCTTTGGAAAACATGGATGGTATTGAAATTGTCCTCAATGGACATGAGCACTATCGGCTAAGCGTCAAAAATAATGGCAGTAAATTGCAATAAATGCAGCTACTAGCAAATAGCAATGGTGAATCTAAAGAATGTACTACTAATTACGAGGCTGTTTGTGAAACAAGTGAGTTTTCCATAATTATGTATACATGTGATTGTTTAAAACTTAAATTGTTGTATATTTCAGATATTTCCACCCAACAACTGCAACAACCCCAACAACAACAGCAGCAACAGCCTTAACAAGGTTCACAAATGAACCCAGTGGCTGCAATGACCCAACAACAGATGCAGCAACAATAATTAAAAAATGCAACAACAGCAACAGCACTTTCAAGTACAGCAACAACATTTGAAAATTAAATTTGGCACAGAGATAGTCGACCCTTGGGCAAGCGCTAAGGAACGTGAAGATGTTGTGATTGCAGACATTGTACGTTGACTTCTCAAAAGTGGAACAAGAACAAAACATCTGATAATGTCCAGAACAACTCGGAGAACTTTAAAACTTCAATAAATGTAAACTACATAGGTACTTCATTGAAGAAGAAACAAAAAAACAAGAAAAACATTCGTATTTGAAATTTTTTTTAATAAATGAACAGAAGAAGTTGAATCTAGAGTTTTATTTATTTACCGAAGATAAATATGATTCACCACTATTTCTTGAACCGGAACCACTAGCAAGCAGGCTTATTACACTGTGCATGTGTGCATATCTCTGTTAGAGCTGGGATTTGGAGTTTCCACCAATATCTGAAACAAACATCTTTAGCAAAGTTTAAATTATAATTTGAACTTAACTTTTTGAATTTTTTGAAGAGCAAGTTTCTCAATTTCTTGAAATATGACTGATTTTAATTTTTAATTTATTTATTTTGAAGCTGCCTGTCAGAACCCATATGCCAAAAACATAGTGCTGCCAAATTGCTGAATCGTGTTTTTTTTCTCTATTTCATCAAGCCTTTATAGGCTTGAGAAAAAAAACACCCCTTATATGAAACTGGGAGGATAAAGGAAAACTACATGCCCGGTCGATATTCGAATCTACGCACCCGGCCCATTGAACTAACACTCTACTACTGCACGCTGCATCAAAGCCTACAAAAATATAAACATATACTATTCACTCTCAAACTCCATCTGTTCAACTGAGAAGTGTAGTTCCACAATCAAATGTCTTTTTTTTATATTGAAAGTTTGATTTACTGCACGTACAGCGGATCGCGCAGGGTTCATTTTATTAATAGTGTATAAAATAATTATTCTTATCCTTATCGGCTTCTGAACAAATACACATACCCGATCAGCGAACTGAATGACAGATCATTGGAAACAGTCACCAAGAGCGCTTGGCTGTTGATCAAAATTGAAAATTGATAAAACTAATGCTTATGCTTTGCTGTTGTTGTTGGAACATCACAAGTAATCGTATATTAAAACGATATATGACATTGATTGGTCACAGTGGACAAAGTCTAAGCTTATCTTTTATACAAAACAAAAAACATTCTAGATAATCGATCGATACAAGCTTTTTTTTTGGTAATAAACATTGTTAATCGGCTTATACAAACTTTTCTTCGCTTATCCAAGGCAAAAAGTTGAGTAAATACTAAATTAGATTTTAATCGTGTAGAAATTGTTTCTCATTATTAGTTTACACTTCTTTATTTACATTTTATATTGGAAGTGATTTAAAATCGACAAATAAATCAAATGAACAAAAATACCTATGTATGCGTTTACCTAGTCCAGTTGAAAGTAAAAGTTTCCAAGTCGTTCATTTTAACAATGCCGCTGATTGTAGAACAAAGGTCGTGTTGTAGACCCTATACGATTGTAACTCCGATCAAAGTTCAAGACATCACACTCTGTTGGTGAATCAGAATTTCACATGAGCAGCTATAGATACGAAACCTGAGTATATTTAACGTGTCCAAGACAAAAGACAAGTGTTATTGACGTGGAGACATGCACTTTGTGGTATCAGCTGTTGTTGTTTATTATTTACACTTCATGGGTAGGGTAAAATTGTAGGGAAATCGTTTGTTTATTGGAGCTGGTTTGAATGTATATGTGAATGTTTTTAAAGCATACCTCTCTGTGATACATAAAACATGAAGTAAAGTTGAAATATTTTGATATTCGCCTAGAAGTGTGCTTTAATCTTAGATGGCATTTTAGATGGATCTTTCGAAACGATCATTTGAAGAAATATTTAAAGTGTTTTAATTGTTGCTGCAATGCAAGTTTTGTTATTATTTCCTATGGGAAAGTATGTAGCTTTACTACAGCAAAAATTTGTTTAAAAAATCCGAGGATGCGTCAAAAAACTTAATTTCCTGAAAATAAAGTACGACAGGCTCAGCTGGTACCGTGACGTTCAAAGACTATGGTCGGAAGACAACATGCCCGGTGAATGGGACCTCAGTATAGTATGCCCAATCTTAAAAAAGGGAAGCCCTCACAATTGCGACAATTATAGAAGAATAAGCCTCCTTAACGTCGCTTATAAAATCTTGTGATATGTGAACGTTTCAAACCCCACGTCAACAACTTGATTGGTCCTTATCAATGTGGTTTTAGACCAGAAAAGTCCACAATAGACCAAATATTCACTTTACTTTTATTTAATATCGATATACACCATCTTTTTATCGATTTCAAGGCCGCGTATGACTATTTACAGAGACGAGCTGTACAGAGTCATGTCTAGTTTCGGAATCCCTGCTAAACTCGTACGACTATGCAGGATAACTTTGAAGAATTCACGCTGCTCCGTCAAGGTCGGTAAAGAACTCACCGATACCTTTGATGTTGAAAAGGCTTTAGGCAAGGCGACAAACTGTCGTGCGATTTCTTTAACATCATACTTTATACAAAGCCAAAACGTCAACACCAGATTAACAATCTTTCAAAAGTCAGTACATTGTACAATTACTTGCTTACCCAGGCGATATTGACGTAATGGGAAGAAGGAAGCGTGATGCCATAGGTGCTTTTGCGAGAATTGGAACAGAAGCGGCAAAAATGGGTTTGACGGTTAATTAGGGTAAAACGAAGTATATGAAGTCATCAAAGAAGGAAACCGAACAGCGACGAATTGGACAAAACGTCACAATTGACAGACATAGCTTCAAGGTAGTACAGGACTTCGTCTACCTAGGATCCACAATAGACACGAAAAACAAAATCTATGGATTTTGAATAACTCTTGCCAACCGTTGCTTCTTTGGGTTAAGAAGGCAATTGAGAAACAAAACCCTCTTTAGAAAAACCCTTTATAAGATATTGATCATCACAGTCCTGCTTTACAGCGCGGAAGCATGGACTTTATGCTTTATCGAAAGCGGATGAGGAGACCCTTGGTCGTTTCGAAAGAAAAATTTTCCGAATGATCTTTGCTCCCGTATGCGAAGACAATGTGTGGGGAAGAAGATACAACAACGAACTGTATGAGCTGTACTGCGACATGGGCATAACCAGAAGATTTCACATCACGAGGCAACGATGGTTGAGCCATGTAGAGTGGATGGACGCAAACGCTCCGGATCGACGGATTTTCGAAAGCATGATGAAGGAAAATCGTGGAAGGTTAAGACCTCGTCTTAGGTGGCGCAATCAAGTGGAGAAGACCTGACCTCAACCGACTTAGAGTGAAAAGCTGGAGAGAGCTCGCCCGAAATCGAAGTCGTTATAGAAGGATGTTGGGTGAGGTCCAGGTCCACCCCGAACTGTAATCCCTACTTACATAAGTAAGTAAGTAATTGACACAACTGACTGAATGTTTCTGTCAGTTTTTAATTAAGTTTTTTAGCCAGAATCATACTAGCACTTACAAATTCTTTTAGTACTGATTGAAAACCTTCTGTATCGTGTACATGGTTTGCTGACCTGTGCTTGAGAAATTTGACAGATTTTGACACATTGACAAAAAAAATAGCACATTGATTTTTTTGGCAAACTGCCAAAATGTACTAGCAGAAAGAAGTCTAACTAAGGGTAAATTTTGTGCCAATATTATTCATAATCCTGTCAATATATTGTCAGAAAATTATGGCAAGCACGCATGTCTAAGCCTGGGACTAGCCCACATTTTCTGAGATCAACCCGATCACGCTGTAACTCACAATGACACCCTTTGCATAAAAGAGCGGAAAAAAGACCCGAACTTTAAATCTTTTTCCGAGAAAAAAACAACACTGGCCTAATTTTTTCATTTGACAGAGTCTTCGCGGAGTATACGCTGAAGTATTTCGTTGCATCTTACGCAAGTCACAATCAATTGATAAAGCTTTAAGCATCACCAATATTACCGACCATTTACATCGACCTTTGACGTACTCGATCGATTAACAGTGCCGTAAAATGAAGAAGAAACGTATTCAAAAAAGTTCAATCAGCAGCAAAAATTAAGTGACCGGTTATAAGCTTCAGTCAGCCACTTCATTCATTTCAAAAACCGTATAAGTAGGTATGCTAATTAATTGACGGTTTTTTTTTATTTACCCACACATACTGCCGTAAACGTATTCTCTGTTTGAATATGAAAGCATATTGTGTACTTTGTAAATAATAAATTAGAGGCGAAATAAACCTTTCGTTTTGAGATAAGCTGAACAATGAGTGGTTTTTTGAGAATAAGTGTGCTTAATTCGTAATATCAGCTATGTTGCTACTGTGTTGAAAATACTATTGACATTCTTGGCATAACTTTTTTCTAACATAAAACAAACTGAACAACTTACTCACCCATAACTACACAATTATTATATGATTATACAGCTGATTGCACCTATTTTCGGCATACAGTAATATTTGAACAAAAGGTTGGAACATTGATTTGAACGTCATTTTAAGGCACAGCCTTATCAATTCATGTTATCTAGGGATAAGATATTCCATTTGTTATAAATTTTAAATTTGAAACTAAGCGTTGATAGCAGAGCGATAAGAATGCCTTCGGAATCTTTGCATAATAACAAACATATTTTGTACATATTGTACCTACTCGAATAGCCATAAATAAGGTTTCCAACTTTATTGAGCGATTCGATCTGTGTTATAATTTTCTAACAATGCACATTGACCCATTTTTATTGTTCAAACGATCATTGTCGTTCAAAGTATTTTGTAATTGTTCAAGGAGGAAACTCAATATTTTCATATGAAATGTTTTTCATTTAAGACTTGAGATTAGAGTGTAGATTGAAATCAGATCTACAATCGTAACGGGTTGCTAAACTTAGCCTTAAATTTTTAAATTAGTCTGCTGTTAGACAATGACTTGAAATCATATTTCTTTGCTGTTTAAATTTTTTGAGCCCCCATTAAAGTCTTGCCGTTCTCTTTTAGTGTTGAACTTTGCATTTTTCTGATATCATGTCCCAGAGACACCTTCAGCAAGAGTGGAAGTTATGTCGAGTTGTACCACGAAGAGATTCGACATACGACATTTTGACAGAGTAAAAATTATTTTTATTACGTGACTTGAATTTGATTAAAAGTAAACCAACAGTTTTTGGAGACACCTGAAATCCAACTTTTGCATTTACTATTCTAACTAACCATTTATGAAATCGCATTTATCTCGTAAATGCTAAGACATAAAATATTGATAACTTTAATCCTGAACGGAATTTTTAGCACACAGTTGCAAAATGAGGACCTTTGACAATTTATTTGTAGATGTGGCCTATTCAATTTTTTTAAGCCTAGTACTTTTATTGGTTAGGATTTGAATACAGTGTTTTGTCATCATTGTTACCAATTGGAATGACGAAAACAATAAAAAGAGATTAACAGCATACAGAAATATCAAGATTTTGGATATTTTGGAAAAATAACTGCATAATTAATTTGCGAATGTGAAAACAAAACGAAGGGAATGCAACAGGAAAAAGTTAAAGAAAAACGAGCGAATTAATCATGAGCGCACTTAAATATAATGCTTCTGTCAATAAAACGAAAGTGGAAACGAACGAAAACAATAATCGTATTATTAGGTAATTAGGTGATTAGGTCTGTTTTAGTGACCAAATTCAAGCTGCAAAATGTCGACGTTTTTCATACCTGAATAGGAAGACAAAAATGTAGATTTGGTTGACTTACTCTTAGTTTGGCTTGAGTGCAACTGCTTTTTTCTCCTTCAATTGATCAATTTAAGTTCGTTCTTCTTTGCAACTCTTCTACATTTTCTTCGAGAATTTTTGAGTTGCACTATCAATTCAGTATGTATCTAAATACGAGATTTTTCACTCCCGAATTTCTTGACAAATTTTCCAAAGGCTTTACTTATCTTCTCCATTCAGACTGTACAATATTTCTCCACTAAAACTGATCGATGGTTCGGCAAATATTATGCACATTTTTTGACAGCACTCAATTCACACGAGTGTATTTTAATTGACTTGAATATTCCTGGTAATAGAATATATTAAATGTAGACACTTTCACATAAGTAATAGTTTATAGTTCCCTCAGTTCTTGTTTTAAGTTTCCTGTGATGTATTTTTTTCATAATTCGATATAACGAAAATAATTGAAGGTTCTGTTGTTTATTTATATGTAAATTGCCTACTTAATAGCTCTTTCGGGTCATGTGAATATTTTGCAACAATCATTCGAATCTCTCCCCATTATAATAAGATGACGTGTAAATAAAAATTTAAGGGCACATACAAATAAGAAATAACTTTTTTTTTATGCTGTGATTTGTAAGTGACGGTAAATAACAATTCAGTTTAAGATTTTGTTCTGTTTTGTTATCCAAATTTTGTAAAAAAAAAAATTATATTTGAAGTGAAGGCGGTTAGGAACTTTGATTGGATGGGTCAAAATGACATGGAGGATCAAGAGATCCAGTGACCTCACAACTTCAAAAATTGGCGTTTCGCTCAGGTTTTCAACTCCAAAATAAAAACAATAACAAATTCTTTGGCAAAAAACAATAAAAGAAGGAGTGAATATATGTGTCGTGGTGCCCTTAATGGTTATGTATGTCTGCCTGTTGCATGGGAGTTCGAGGTTCGAATCCCACTTAATTTAATTGTTTCTTCACGAGTATCAACTTTCGCGAGGAACTGGTAGTCTGATAGTTAATTCGATACCTTGCTTGCTTTCTCACTTACCCGTTCGGAATCAGAAACAACTTGCAGGCCCCCTCTTGCCCCCTACATACATACATACGTAGGTATGGTTGCGAGAAGTGTGCTGCAACAATATTTATTTTCTCTCTTTCAAATTTTCAATGAAAAAGGAGGCATTCTTTTTTATGGGAAGTATGGCGATCCATCCTTTGTAAATGTTTCATTTTAAAAGTTAAACCGCTCACGCTACAAATACCGCATCGTTTTATTTTATACTCAGAAGCGACAGACCAAATCACTAATCGATTTCAACAGTAAATCCGATGTGGAATTCTGTTGCATTTTGAAACCATTGATTTTTTTCTCTGTCAACTGGGGTTATCCGTGGCGTGATAGCAAGTCTGCCTGTTAACCCAGAGGTTCGTGGTTCGAATCCCAACAGAAGCAAAAATATTTTTTACGGGTATCGCTTTTCACGAGTAATTGGCAAGTCCTCCGTTAGTAAATTCATTACAATGAAAAGTGCTTTCTCGATTAGCCGTTCGCAACCGGCAGAAACTTCTAGGCCCCCTCCATTCCTTCACAAGGCATGGTTGCCAACCTATTTTATTTATTGAACTGTTTGCAAAATTTTAGGAGAAAATAATAAAGGTCACTATCCGTACGTTGTTATATTCATGTCGTTCGTTGTCAGGCAAATTAATAGAGAAAACGATCGAATTTAGAAGTGATCCCCAGTCTTGAGAAAACTCGGTCTCTTCCTTTCTGAAATTGCTGAGCAAAGAACATTTGAATTATATTATCTCTGTCAACTAAGATTTGCAAAATACGTTAGTAAAAACAATGAAGTTCTAGAATTGTCTCAAAGGGTAGAAGAAATTGAGGTAAATTAAGATATACAAAGGCATTCTTTGTAACAAATAAATAAATAGGGTGGTACAACTGAGCGAAGAGCCCCGGGGCCTAGCGCATTTCTCACAAACATGCCGAGTGAGGAAATGGAGGAGACCTGCAATTAGCTGCCGATTCCGAAGAACTAATCGAGAAAGCGCTTTTCATGGCATTGAATTTACTATGCGGAGGACTTTCCAATTCCTCGTGAGCGGCAATTCCCGTGGAAAAATTTTTTTTCCTCTGTTGGGATAAAAATATTGAAGCTACCTTACGCACTTTTAGTACTCCGAACTTACTGTGCAAAATATTCGAACAGATTTGCACCACTCGTAGTCATTGGTCGAATTCTACTCTACTCGAACTACCTTACGGCACCTTCAACCTGTTTCCAATAAAGATACCTTGGTCAAAAATTACAGGGTCTCAGAACAGCATTTTAAGTATGATTTTCTACAGGAAAAAGAAAACATTATTTCTTATAAGAGAAAGAAAATCAGAGAAAGCCTTTGACTCAAAGCTGAGAAAGAACTTCTCTATTTTTACTAAACACAACGACTTATAACCTGGGCTAAAGTGAACCAAAACACAAAAATGCAGCATTTCCAACAATCAATTACAAAATGCCTTCAGCCAAAAGTCACTAGTTTGATAAAATCTAAAACCGATGGTCTTTTTTTCCAAAGTAGGCAAACAGCGTCATTCTGTTGATAGGTTTTGAATAAAGTAGGAACTTTTCAAGCTTACATAAATCTAGCCTCTTTATTTCCATTCATTTTACAACAAATTCTTCCTTTCAAAACCAGAACAACTTAAATAGAACCTGTATTTACCCAAAACCAAACGACAAAAAATAACTCGATTTCAAGCCACGCCAAATTTGACCATAATAAAGAATTTCAGCTGAGCTACCACTTTTTTTTCTCTGTTGGTCACTGAGTAGTGAACTTGGTAATAAAAATTCGTCGCTTGCTTATTGAACTTGCTTACTAAGCCCCGTCTTAAAAGCTTCCAATTTAAACATGCACTTAAAGCCTGAATCAGCAATGCCCAGTGTCGAAAAGCTTTCAATTACAGTTTGCACATAGACGACATATTTCCATATTCCAGCTGCAGAATTATAGAAATCAAGCCTCTTAGCAAAACCAATACTCAGTTAGTAGAGTGCTCTTTTAGCGAACAGTCGCTATCTAGCCGGTCTTGAGTGTGATAACTCTTATTCGTGGATACATTTCTTTCATTTTCATTGTTCATTGTTTACTAGTGACTTTCGTATATCTTTTTTTTTTTTTGTACTTTTGCAATTGAAGCGAGTGCGATCCGAGCCTATAGTAAGTAAGTAAACAAAAGTTGCGCCATACTGTTGTAAGTGTGCTGAGCCAGTCCCCCAGCAACTACATACCACTTGTGCGTGTGTGAACGGAGTTATTGCATTAGCTACATGCGCTTTGTCATATCGAAGATGCTACCACCAGTTGGAGTTAATTTAAACCTAATTATTTTTTTCTTTTTTCTTAGTTTTCGTTAGAAACTAATTTTATTTCGTGAGAAGAGTGTCCGTGGGTTAGTTTTGTATTTGGGTTGTGAACGTTAGGAAGGTATACATACAAAAACTCTAAATTCAAGGTTAGCTTACCTTTAAAAGACTGAAAGAAGTCTCCGCGTAGATACGAATATAATGATGAATATTAAGATTAACCACACTAAACAGTGTTCATTAATTCTAGAAAGCCGCTTGATAGCTTAGTTGTGGTCAAACGAAGAATTCATTGACCATTCGAACCATAAATTGTGTATGAACCTTGAAAACAAACATACGTGGATTGAATCAGTATGCTTAAAATATAATGCAGGTCATTGACAACAAAATTTATTCCCTCAAGGCAAATGATGGAAGCAAAACAAAACAAATAATAAATTGTTTCATTGTTATATTGTCATATTCCTTCTCTAAATTTGGGGTCGTTTTGTCATAAAAATTACCGCTGGCTTCTGATCTTTAGTCATTTACAAAGATGTCATCCTGTGAAAAAGCCAATGACAGTACGAGATGTTAAAAACACCAGCGTTTCAATGTCAGAATGTCAAAAACAACAATAATCATATCATATCTATCAAATGTCAGATGTGTAAAAAGCTAATGTTCTACAGCAATTACAATTAGATAAACCCGTTTGAGAGTTAAACTTAAGGTTACTACCATGCAATGCTAACACGCAAGCTCACAAATTAGTAAAACTTATCCGTCTTTTCCAACTTCACATGGAGCATTTGTTTCTTGTTTACCTTTAAAAAATGTGTGTATAGAAGCACTTCAAATTCATAAGACCCTCTCTTTAGCTATTTAACGGCTTTTGTAATATTAGCATAAAATTAGCTCCAGCTGTACTTTAAGTGCGGCATGGAAGTTACAAAATGCAGTCTACAAAAAGCATTACACTCTTTTCATCGGCCTCATCTATACAAAATCTTAAAAGCCTGTTTTGATACAAAAAAAAGTTAACCAAAGTAGTGACAGTTTGCCAAAGCATATTACACATGAATTGAATGGTAAGTTCTGTCGACCTTCAACTATAAGTGGTTTTATTCGAAAGCTGATACGTCTTGTGTCTTGTTCGATGTCTATGCTTCTTGATGTTGCTTTGCTGTGAAGTAACTGCTGGTGAATTCTTAAATATTTCCGAATAACTACTAGGTCACAAGTTAGAATAATTAAACCGCACAAATTTTTCCATCTGAGTTGTGAGATTGAAAGGCGTTATTAGAATTTAATAAAAAAAAAACAGACAATAAACCCTTCAGCGACTGAAGCTTTCAAATTACATTTCGAGATCACTCAAACAAATCAACCGATTGATTGTTGCCCATGTTAAGTGTCCATTTTATCTACTTAAATAGAATTAAAAGCACGCATCTCATTCCTTGGAAGTGTTCTTTGAAACGATCGGCTACCGTATAACCAGAAACATGGTAGTGCGCCACCGGCAGTGTAGTTGTGCAATGATCTATTGCCATTTGCATTTCTTCACTTCACCTGAGATGAATGTGCATTGTACAATTTGCATGTTTGTTAACACCTGCTCCATCTGAAGTTGCAAATACAATCAATTATTGCAATTTGATTGCTGCACTATTATTGCTGCTATTTCTTTTTTTTTAGCTTTTGAAACAGAGCTGTCACAGAAATTATATTTTTTGCCAAATCATCTTCTTTAAAGGAAGTTCCAGTCTTGATTTTTAAATATTTTTTTTTTGTTCAAAACTTGATTTGGACGGCCGTGACTTTGCTCGATTATGCTTTGGAGCTTGTTTTTCTTTTTATTGTTGAGTTGCTTTTTTGGGTACACATACGGGTGCGATACAATAAAAAGATATCGATGCTGACTCAAGGTGAACTGAATCAGTTTATTGGAAGTTTGACCTGCGAATGGTAATTAAAACTTTTTGTTTATGGCGCACGATATGTAGGTACACATCCATTAACTACCGGAAGTTTTGGCCGTGTAAGCGAAAAGGGTATTAAATATGACGAATTTTGGTATACTGTGATAATCATGTTTGCAAGTTTGTCAAGAAGGTATATGCTGTTATAGGTTTATTCAGTTTGGCTGATGAAGACCTTTTTAAATTGTTTAACTACTATTCAGTTAATTACGCACTTTACCCTATCCTTGTCTGTTTTTGTTATAGTTTAATAAAAAACACTTCGGCTTTTACGGTGACGAACATAGTGATGATAATCAAGTTGTTTGGTTCGTCATCCATAATAATATTTCCTCGAGCAGAACGATTTACTGATGGGTATTCAGTTGATAAATCATTGTTTCGTGTAATAGCTAGGTACAGCTGATTTGTTGAATTTTTCGTTTGTTTGCGACGTTGAGGAGCTCATTGATGATGGGCAAGTAGGGGTTTTTGAATAATAGGTGTTTTGATAAGTTCTTTACAGTTTGAGATCACTTGATCTTCGATGCATCTTCTACAATTTTCAGAGCTTAAATAACCGCTAAAATATTTTTTTAAGTAAAGTGGTACCCGTAGCGTGATAGTTAGCATAAATAAAATAATAAAATAAATAGGGTGGCGCAACAGAGCGAGGAGCCCCTTTGCAGCGCATTTCTCACAACCATCCCTTGTGAGGGAATGGAGGGGACCTACAATTTTCTGCCGGTTCCGAACGGCTAATCGAGAAAGCGCTTTTCATGCCAATGAATACTAACGGAGGACTTGCCAATTCCTCGCGAAAGGCGATACCAGTAGAAAAAACATTTTTGCCTCTGGTGGGATTCTACCTTGTGGAAGCCTTGAAGTACAACTAATTAATAGTCCTTGAAAGTTCACTGCCGATTGACATTGAGATCTATTGGTAAGATATGAGAAAATCCTGTTTAATACATTTGGATGAAAACCAAAGTTTTTAAGTTTTCTTATAAGAATTTCGTGGTCAACTGAATCAAACACTTTGCTAAAATTAGTGTGCACCACACCAACTTGACATTTATTCTTGAACGCATTACACATCTTGAAAAACAGCCAGCTTTGTGACATTAGAACCATAAACGAAGCCCTTCTGAGATTCAGATAAGCCTTCTTTCATCAAAACTCTTTCTTATTCTTCACTAAGCTGTCGAGCAGTTTTGGAACGGGTGGCCAATTCATCTATAATTTTCGACATCGTTTTTTGAACCCGACTCAAAAATAAGAACCAGAAATAATTCTTTTCAATGGAGTAAGAACGAACCATCATAAAATAAATAAATAAATAGGGTGGCGCAACAGAGCGAAGAGCTCCAGGGCCTAGCGCATTTCTCACAACCATCCTTTGTGAGGGAATGGAGGGGACCTACAATTTTCTGCCAGTTCCGAACGGCTAATTGAGAAAGCGCTTTTCATGGCAATGAATTTACTAACGAAGGACTTGCCAATTCCTCGCGAAAGGCGATACCCGTGGAAAAACATTTTTGCCTCTGCTGGGATTCGAACCTCGAACCTCTGGGTTAGCAGGTGGACATGCTATCCATCACACCACGGGTACCACAGTTAGTTAGCATGTCTGCTGTTAACCCAGAGGTTCGTGGTTCGAATTCTAACTGAGGCAAAGAAAATTTTCCACGGGCATCGCCTTTCGCGAGGAATTGGCAAGTCATCCGTTCGTAAATTCATTACCATGAAAAGCGCTTTCTCGATTAGCCGTTTGGAACCGGCAGAAAATTGTTAGTCCCCTCCATTTCGTCACAAGGCATTGGTGGTGAGAAATGCGCTAGGCCCTGGAGCTCCTCGCTTTGTTGCGCCATCCTATTTATTTATTTTTTAGCAGAGATCCCTTCGAGATCACGATGCTGGTAATATTAAAAAAGAAGAAGTTTTTGTGGCGGATAAAAGGAGTAAGCAGCTCTGTTGACCCTATTTTGGTGTTACAGAGGATCTAACTTATGCTCCTACAAACGAACCATTGCTGGGAGGTTCCAATAAAGCGGGAGATAAGCAGAGTTTCCATAAAAGTAAGATATCATTAGAATCATAAGGGATATGAACCCGAATGCATCATAATTAAGTTCTTGAGTTAAAATTTAGAGATTAGGGATCGTTTCTTTCTCTTGTTTTTTCATAAACAGAAGTCATTTAAGGCAATTTCAAACCCTGTGGCATGTCTGCTATATCAGGAGAGTATGCAGCAATGATACCTATCGTGACACCGATGTGCTTTCTACTGACATAGATGAAACCATTTGCCCCCAGTTTTTGAAGTTGGTCTCACAATAACACAAAAAAACTGTTTTCGGAAAACAGAGGACGAATTTCCATGATAAGCATAATTTAAACTTTAACCAATCATAACACTGTGTCTCTATTTGCTCTAAGGTTATATCAGAACGGAGGAATTTGACAGATAGAAGGAAGCAGTACATCAGCCATTTTTTTTTGCTGTGGGCTTTTAAAATTAAACTTTTTAACGATTTAACAACAAAATGTTAAAAAAACACATGCAGATGACAGTTCACTCTGCTTTAATAGCGGCAATAGATGATATGCGATAAAAGAATGCTATCTATCGTAGGCTATGAAAATGAAGCTGCTTTAATGGTTTCCACTACGATATTCAGAGCCTGATGTACAGGCCCTTTACACGATCATTTCAGTTTCAGTTTCAGTTGAGCTATGAGTTAAGCTTTTAATAAACTGATGTCCTTAGCGTAGACTAAAACTGAAAACTGATGAATTTCCCATGAGTTGTCAGTTCAGTTATTAGTTAAACTGATTTTCGGCAGCTCACAAGTAAAATGGAAGCTCAACTGAACACTGATCTCTAAATATAATAACACTTTTAGACGGTTAGTTCTCAGTTCAGTTAAAAAAAGTCTGTGTAAATAAACGTCAGTTCGATGTTCAGTTGAGTTTTTATTTTATTTGCGAAAAATTAAAATCAGAAAGAAAACTAAAAACTGAACTGAAAACTTATGGGAATCCCATCAGTCTCAGTTTCAGTTAAGTTCAAGTTAAACGCTTCAGTTTTTGGCACTGAAAGCTTAACTGAAACCTCAACTGAAACTGAAATGATCCTCTGAAAGGGCCTTAATAACTGCAATCGATCTGAAGTATGTTGAGACCAGGCGTAGGATTTCAAACAGCAAAAATTGTTGTCAGCTGAAACTGAATTCTTGAACATTGAAAACATATTTACAGATTGGCATTGCAGAGTCTAGACTACGTTTTATCTAAGAAAACTTAAACTAAATTCATGTAGTGAGTGACGGAAATTGTCTGACCTATTTACGAAATGAGCTAAAGTATTTGTGTTGGTTATCTCTAAAAAAAAAACTGCAGAACAACTAGCTACGTTTTTTAACAAGATCACAAGCCTATCAATGGAATGAGACGGTTTGAAAGAAGTAAAATAATTTCTTGCAAAGTCAGATTACAGCAAACATAAAATATTTATCTCAATTTGTATGCAAAAATTGTTCGGATATGAATGATGTAGACAAATATATGCAAAGTACATACGTGTGCATAATAAGTTTGAGTCATGCTTTAGTGAAGTATGTCGGATAAAAAATATTATTGTCAGTTTTTGCTCTCAGTTTTACCCTTCAGTGTATAAATTACTATGAAATACATACTATTTCCGTTACCAATAATTATTTCAATAAAAATATTTGTTTCAGATAAATCAAAACAAACCAAATCATGAGCCCTCCAGGAGCAACGATTTTGAAGTTTGATGACAATAAGTTACCCTACATTGATTTGGGTACTGTGGTCATTCGTCTGGAAAAGGAAGACCCACCAGAATGGGCATTAGAAAAGGCACGTACCGAGCTCCGTGAGACCCCAGAAGTGGCAGAGAAAGCAATTAAAGACTTACGTCAGTTAATTGAACGTAAGTAAAACAATCTATTTATAAGTACATGTTATAAGGTATATGCCAAGTAACTCATCCATAACAATGTGTATACAATTGACATAATCTTATAGTTCTAAGCACGTCCGATTGGAAACGATTCTTATTTAATGCCCTACGAGCATTGAATTGATTTTGCATCACAAACCTGAATACATAGAAGATGTGACAACAAATACAAACAGGTTCTTGGGTGTGATTATGCAGAAGTTAGTTACACAACTTAATGTGTTAAAGAACGTTAAAAGTTTCCCCTTGGTAATAAAGTTGTTTTCAATAAACAAGTGTGACGAGGCTTATGTAGGTAGGTTTGACTCCAATTTCAATTAAATGGCTTATCGATGGAAAAATACGCGTGTAATCGAAACCAAGTTTAAAACATTTAAGCAACGCAATGAACTATGACTCTTTAATTTGATTAGCGTCTTAGGAAGTTCAAATACCATAAAAGTTGCAAAAATTGTTTTCACGGAAAGAGAAATAATTGTTGGTAATTAAGGTATCATTTACTATTCTTTTAAAGACAAAAACTTTTGTTAAAAAATAAAAAATTGAGCTCTCATTGTCGCGTTACATATATCTACGTATTACGTATACATTTATTTATAATAGCTGATTATTTTCTATAGCAATATCTACTCGTAAAAAGTAGAACCTCTAGGAGATGTTAATTCTTTGAATATTCATATCGATACCAAGATTACCAATCAGTGCTTAAATGTATGTGCTAACGTTAACGTAATTGACGTTAAAGGCATTACAAGTTTATACATGTTAGGAAATTGGTTCAATTAAATGAATCTACTCTTTCCTCTTCCTAATCACTCTTTGTAATTATTTAACTGTAATATTTAACATTGAAATTTGGCATTGATAGTAATTCGTTTGGGTTAGAGTTTGCTTATTCTTTTTATTTATTCTTTGTGCTGGATACTATAGCAGTAGCAGTAGCTACTGAGTTCATTGGTTTCACTTGACTAAGAGATAAGGACTTGTATCTTTCAGCCTAGTTCATGTAAAAAAATGTCCCTTTTAGACGGTCAGTTCTCAGCTCAGTTCTCAGCTCAGTTTTAAGTTCAGTGAGTAAATAGACGACAGTTCGATTTATAGTTAAGGTTTTTTTTATTTGAGAAAAATCAAAATCAGAAAGAAAACTGAGAACTGAACAGAAAACTGATGGGAATTTCATCAGATTTCATAGTTCAGTTTTCAGTTCATTTTTAAGCGTTTAGACATAAGTTAAACTAATACCAAAACTGAAAATGAAATGATCGTCTAAAACGGCCTTGGGCCTCTAATTTCGTCATGAGAGAACTGTTTTCAGTTATTTCCATATTAACGCTTATCCCTTTTATATCATTTCAAGAAACTGAATTTCTGCACTTGCCATTGGATGATGAATACATGAAAATGTTCTTAAGGCCAACCAAATACTATCCAGAAAGTGCTCTGAAAAGACTAACCAACTTCTATCACATGAAACTTAAATATGGCGAAGTTTGTGACAACATTCTACCATCCACAATAAGAAACGTCTTTGAAGAAGGTATACTCAGTCTCCTGCCCAACAGGGATCAACATGGCAGAAGAATACTTGTCATCGATGCTGGAAGTAAGTCGAATAAAATAAAAAATGTCAAAGTGAAATCGCTATAACTTCTTTCTACAGAAAAATGGAAGCCTTCTAAGGTGCCATTAGGTGACATGTTCAAAGGAATTCAACTGGCAGTTGTTGGGTCAATGGCGGAACCAAAGTCTCAAATTTGTGGTGCTGTCGTTATCATCGATATGGAAGGACTTCCGGTTAGCCATGTGATGCAATTCACACCCTCATTCGCCATCATGCTACTCGACTATGTACAAGACTGCATTTGCATGAGACTTAAAGCTGTACACATTGTTAACAACTCTTATATTTTCAACATGCTTTTTGCTATCTTTAAGCCCTTCATCAGAGAGAAGCTTCGTAAGAGGGTATGTAGAGCAGCAAAATGCTTCACACATAATACATATTCATAAATTTACTTTTAGATCTTCTTCCATGGAAAAGATTGGAAATCGTTAGCAACTCACATCGACAGAGAATTGTTGCCAGCGAAATACGGGGGCACCACTACGTGGGACATTCCTCCTGGTAATCTTTTGGCTGATTTCTTCGAGTGCTACAGAAAGGATTTCGAAAGTAAGACCTGCCGTCAGTGGCACAACGCATTAAACTCTAATATTTACAATATTTTTATATTCTAGTGGCTAATACATATGGATTTACTGAAGGCTATAAGATGAAGAAGTAAGCTATAGTGACGACACAATTAGGAAGCGTCAAAATCTTGCCGCGACACCTCCTTATGTTAGTATTTTCCCATTTTTTGTGATACTATAAGTAAACGTTGACATTCAAGGATGTTAAAAGATGTTGAAAAAAGAATTTTTGTGTACAGTATAACATTACTACATACATACATAAATGTTAAGTCTGGTTAAGAGTGTATATTTTTTTATCTTTCTTCAATCGATGACAAAGAAGTCTTTTGTTTTATGTTTATATGTTGTTAAATTTGTTATAGCTTAGTTAATATCAATCAAAAAAATTATTATTTATAAAAAGTAATAAGAATATTGAATATATAAGTTTGGGATGATAAATTTTTTGCCTATTCTCATTAAAGCTTTCAAAATGCTTAAATCAGGGACCAAATGCAAATCGATATGTTGAAAAAAGAAGCTCCATTTCCAGTAATGTCCAATCACTTCGCGGGGAATTGAAAAGTTTACGGAAAGTATAACACCTACTTAATGCCATAAAAAGTGCTTTCGTAGTTGAAGGCCATATACTGAGCGCCAAAATTATAACAAAATTGAAAGCTGGGCTGCTGAGCGATGTCGTTTGGTTCTCAATTTTGTTGCTGTCAAGCATAACGTGGATGCAACTATATTTAAGCAGTAGAAAGTGGACTCGTAGGATAGGAATAGTTGGAAAAAATTCACTGGTCAGCCTATAACGAACTGTTTATTATAAATTTTATCAGTTTTTATAAATTAGGCAGCAACAAAAATTTAATTAAAAATTAAATTTAACTGCGCAACAACTAATGAGCTACTCACTGTCACTCGCAAAGTAATACAAATTCAAATTATTTGGATCTCTTGCCAACTTTCTTCAAGAGGCTTATGTCAAATACTTGCAACTTTCTTCGCGGATTTATGCAGACAAGATTGGCTACTAACCTTCTTTTATTTTACCATAAATGCTCTAATGCACTTGAAAAGGGGTATGAACTAGACTGCATTTACACTGACTTCTGTAAGAACTTCGACCAACTTTCTCATATATTATATTATAGGTAAATAAGCTAAAAGCATTTGGATTTTTACCAAAGTTTTTTTGTTTGGAAAAGTTCCTACTTAAAAAAATATGACTTATCAAGTCAAATTTCGTAACGTCTCGTCTTGTCAAATTCTATCAATTTCTTGTGTGCCACAACGAAGTCACAATGGTCCTTTGCTTTTCATTATTGCAATAATTGACGTATACAACGACGTTTTAGTTTTTGCTGACGACATGAAGATTTTTAAATCTATTGAAAATGGTTTAAAAATGAAGTCAAAAAATTTAATTTTGACAGCAGCGTTCTATTACCGCCAATGCAAATCTCAGATCTCAGTCATTGTTTTATGAACATGATGATAACCAAGAGCCAAAAGTGGAGGGGCTATGCAAACTAGTTTTCCATTCAATATTCGCAAAGTGAACCCTGTGAAACATAATAATTGCTTTTGAAGGAATTTTAAGAAGTGAACGCCATAAGGACAAGTTCCGGTTCATTTTTAAAACCGAATTTAAAGAATATGCACAACATGTGAAACGAAAAAAGTATGAAGAGTTTATTACAGAATCAAAGCAGACAAAACTACATGTGTATACATATTCATATACTCCCCATCAGATATATTAGGTACTCATGCAATTTTATGGAAACATAACAAAAACGCATTTAAGCCTAAGTGTAAAAAAAACTGACTCTGGATTCCGTGTCTTTTGAAAAGTTACCAAAATTTGTAAGACCACAATAAAATACCTTCCGCCAACCGCTGAAATCGAAATTACATGAAACGAACGAAATTAGACTATTGATCGGTAGCCGTCTAAAGCGTTACGGAATCTGCGCTCTGTAGTGTGCATGCTACTTCCATTTCTCAGCTCTTGTTGGAACAAACCTAACAAGAGTTCGAATGGGCAGATTCCTTCCCTAAATAAATAAACAAATATGGTGGCGCAACAGAGCGGGGAGCCCCAGGGCCTAGCGCATTTCTCACAACCATGCCTTGTGAGGGAATGCAGGGGACCTACAACTTTCTGCAGGTTCCGAACTTCCGCTTTTTCCGCTTTTCATGGCAATGATTTTACTAACGGAGGACTTGCCAATTCCTCGTGAAAGACGATGCCCGTGGAAAAACATTTTTGCCTCTGTTTTGATTTCAACCCCAAACCTCTGGGTTAACATGTGGACATGCTTACCATCACGCCACGGGTACCACCTACCCTGTATCTCGTATAATAACTGTCAATTGATATAAGTCTTCTTTATAAGGTCGTCTGGCCCTGTAGAGTACCTACATTTTTCATTAGATTATAACAAAAAAGAAGACTTTTAAGTACGTACTGCAATAGTTATCAAGCCACTCAAAATGTTTTATTTAAATTTTTGAAAGCAAAAAGTAAAATTCAGATACTTCTTAAAACTTTGATATTTTTCTTACACATAATGCCACTTGTTCTCCACGTATGCGTAACAAAATCGAACAATGGCTCTAACAATAAGTTGCTTAGCTTAAGTTTTTCACAACTGATGTAGCTTTCAATTTTCAAAAAAAATTCATTCCAGATAGGCAGTCACCTACCAAACCTCACGGCAGATACCTCTTATATCTCGTTTGAATCCGAATGGACACTTTGGATCTTCTGGACTTATATTATTCGTAGGTTTAAAAGTTTTGATTCCAAATAGATCCTCCAGATTTTCTTCGGATTCACGAGTCCTCAATAATCTTTCTTTAATAGCCTTCAGAGAAACTATCTACATATACAACAACATTAAAAAATATAATTTAAATATGTATTGATGAACGAGAAATGTTGTACCATACCTCGTGCCTTGCCCATGATTTCCCAAGTGGTCCGGAACTTAAATAGTATCCACAAGAACTCCCTACCAGAAAAGTAAAAATAAAAAAAATGCAGACCCACGCTTGTGCCTTCATAGTTGTTAATGTTATTAACAAACTGAAGAACAAGCCATTGCACCCGATACTTATATCTGAAATATTGTGCCGATAAACTAAACAAAACCACCCTCAAGCCTCAAAGCCAAGATAAGGAAACATATTTCTGTGCAACTTCCAAGAAGTAAAGAAAGCGAGTCATGTATGTTGTCAATAGAAGCGAGGAGTTCCCTCCGCTTTAACTCTTACGTCAAACTATTCATTCAAATGTAGGCACTTATTGATCTTAATGACTAATTTAAAAATCAACAAGGGTCATTCGCATTTTACAACAGAATCTTCCTTTTCAAATCTGAGTCATTAAGTGAGTAATAAATAAATTTAACTATTGTATATTGTACTAGATTTTCAAAATAAAAAAACCACTAGGGGGCATATGAATGGTTCAAACATTTGCTAGGTATATTTCTTGCAGTTTGAAGTATTGTAGCTTGTTCGTATGCCATTCGGAATAGCCCCTGAACAAATACTCTGTGAATAAATATTTCAAAATTAGAATATTAGATGAACCGAAACCATTCAACCATCCAAGCAGGTAAACAAATACTTCTATCACGTATTACGGAAAATATTTCTTCCTTGAAGACGAACACGGCCTTGCATATTAAATTGACACTTCTTTTGCTTAATCACAAACACAAACATATTATCTATGAGTCCGTAACCGATATGAGACGCCTCGGATCTTCGCTATGGCCACAACACAAAGGGCCAAGAAACACATTCTAACAATTTGTCTTATAATTCTCGGAGCAATGTACGTGCCTAACGCTTGTACATATTAAATAGGTAGCAACAGGCAAGGTAAGCCCATCGGGTTCAAAATTTGTATTTGATATTTGCAATGTTGCCACAAGTCCGGCTTTAGAATAGGGATACAAAAATCCGCCGTAAATGTTTTTATAAAAATGTATTGGAATATATTTACATGAAAGATCGTTATACCTGTTGATATTGCATATGGCTTGATTTCTTGTAATATTACTGGTGATATATGATTAAGTTTTTTTTTACTGTAAGAGTCTTTAACATTGATTATCCGGTGGTCTCCAACGACTAAGAACAACAAAGTGGAAGGCTCTTTGTGTAGAATTAAATGTTTTATTCAAAGGGCTTCCATTGAAATTGAATTTTCTTGACGATAATAGCCGCGTTTTATTATTGATCTGATCCGGATCGGATCATGGGTTTATTAGCGTTACAACAACAAAGCGAAATCCTGCTTTTTATTTGGATCTATTTTTGTGATCTAAAAATTAGTTCTTCTATTTCACACAAGAGGAGACTTTCCATTGAAACGTTGGTATCATTTCCAATATTTCCAATAACAACAGTATTGCCACATGAACATTTTTATCTGTGTGAAATGAAATATATTTTAGATAGATACCGAGAAACTTCACATTTATTCATTTTTGTATAATACATGACATAATGAAAAAGTTTTACAAAACAAAACATATATTCGTGAAATTAATAAGAATTAGTGCAAAAAAATATATATTTGACAAAGTGGATGAATATCATTTTGCCCTAAAAAAAAGAACAAAAAATTAACCATTGAAAAAAAAGTTCGTAGGGCAACTCTGCAACTCTTTTGAAATGTCAGTTGAGAGAGCGAGTCTCTCACAGCTTCCAACTGGAAATATGATGATCTAAAGCTGTTTTATTATCAAGATCTGATCCGGATTGGATCATTGTGATAATAAAACGCGGCTAATATCAATATATTAGTCCTTGTTCACACGGGTCTGCTACAATTTTTTTAAGAGATTTTAAATACACTATCGCTTCAAAATAATTCACGCATGCATAAACATATTCGAAATTACAAAATAGTATTAAACCAATCGGCACTAGGATCTGTGAGTCTATAAGATACTCAATGTTGGGCGCCATTTTTGCAACTGAATTTCCCAAAACATCTTTCAATATATTTACTTATATCGAAGATATATTAAGCATGTCAATAAGATTCTGGTAACTTCTCTTTTTGAAAGCTGTTTAAAAAAGTGTTTGTTTTCTCTTGCCTTATCTGAGGCCTTTTCTTTGAATTAGTTGTAAGTAAATTAAATTTTAAAAACTGTCTCTTGTAAAACACTTTTTGTGTGTCAACATGTGTACCAAGGAATTTTTTCTCAAGGTATGTAACTTAAAAACAACAATAAAAGAAAAAAAAACGAAGACTTCAAGATCACTTATATGCCTTTCACTCAACTAGCCTAAAAAAGTAAAGAAAGAAAAAAAGACACTAATGTAATAACTGATATCTTATTGTGTATCATTCTGGAGAAAAGGGGAAGCATCTTCACAAAAAAATCAATAACTAAGGTCGATTTACTGAAGGATATTGTTCGAAATCTACCTGCAGTCCTATTGCAGACAGTTCGTTCAACACTTAAGGCGTAGAAAATATCTGACATTATAAAGAAAAATATAAAGAGACAAAAAAGTAGATAAAACCAGAAAGGACGATATCGCAGGTACAGTTCTATTGATTTACAAGTGATACGTACTTACATCCTGATTGTGTGTAAGTATTCCCTTTCTTTGAGAATGGGTTTCCAAGGAATTTCCACTCTTTCAAACACACATTCAGATATTGACCACTTGAACAAAACCTCAGGGTTCCTTAAAAAAAAAATGGACCGGATCGCTTGATGTCCTTTAGTTATTTGGAAGAAAAACAGAACAATGCACACAGAATACAGGAACACTTACACAAACAAAAAAAAAAAAGGAAAAGAAAAAAAAAAGAGGCGGGAAGCAATGGTCTCAGAAAGGATTTTAGGATGTACCGCCAATGCCAAACAAAAGCCATATATGAGTATTGCAAATACGTTAGCAGTGCATGACACCTTTTATAAAGGCACAAGACTTTATCAATGGCCAGGGCTTACTTCATTACCTTCATAAACTAGGGAATTGTTAAAGTGCATATCTAATAATCTTTTAACAATTCTACGAGGCGTTGATTGTGCGGGAATATTGGATTAACATCTATTTCTCTACACTGTTGACAGATAAAACCCTCTGAAAATGGTTTTTGCTATCAAATACTTTCAAATGAAATTTGTGAAAAAATCCTTGATTTTAATTGTTGTCATATTTTAAAAAATTGTCTTTGTTCTGTTCCCGCACGCTGGCTCACTTTTAAAAGCATTTTGAATAGAAAAAAAGATAAAAAATTGTTTATAGCTTGCATGGCTGTCTCATAAACTGACCTATTTTTGGGAGAAATCACGGGTCTTTCGTTTGGATTCCCACATAGGTCTTATGTCCTAAGGTTGGAGGTTGTCGATATAAAATTTTAAATTAAAACCGACATTTAACTTTATGCTTTTGAATAAATGGAAATTTTTAAATTCTTTTTAAAAGAGTATCATTTTCATTTTTCAACGACATGCTACAGAAATTATTCAATGTTTAAAGGGTGTTTTTTTAGATGTGTGGTTTTAAATCTGGCAATATTTTTTTTCGGAGTTGGTCTTATTGACAGCTTTCACTATTGTATATAGAAACTATAGAAGGATTATATAGACTTTTGGGCCGGTGGCGTTTCTATTTTCTCCGGTCCAACTTAGCAGTCTCCCTTCCAAGCTATTGGTTCTACCATCGTGTGCTTAAAAGCGATTGCTGCGCCACCGATGTTTACCGGTCCATAAGATTGTTAAAAGTCGACATAATCCTGCAATAACTTCTTTATTATATGATTTGAATTTAGTTAGGCGGTACCTATGGAAAAAAATTTTTGCCTCTTTTGGGATTCGAACCATGAACCTCTGGGTTTAACGGCAGACGCATGCTAACCATCACGCCACGGGTACCACCGATCGCCGACTTGGAAAAGAGTATTCGGCAAGTTTTTGCTGACATACAGCCCCAAATACTACAAAGTGGTCGAAAATTGGACTTCTCGGCTGGAATTTATTTCAACCAGTCACTGCGGCCACTTGCTCTCATTGAGCTTTTCGGAAGCAGCAACAGTTTTGCATATCGGCAAGAGGCATCTGTAATTTAGTGTTGGTAGACGGTATAATGAATAAGGAATACTATTTAAAGATTCTGAGAGAACATTTAAGACAATGTGCAAAGAGAATGCGTATTTCAAGGAGTTTTACATTTTACCAAGACAACGACCCAGAGCAAAAAGCGCATTTTGGCAGAGAATGGCTACTCTGTAACTGTTCTAAGATTATATCCAAACACCTCAACATTCCACAATATCCAGGCCTGAACATAAACGAGAATTTGTGGGATGAATTGCATAGTCGAGTTCGTTAAAACTCCAATAAGTGCACTGAAGACACGGCTTACGGCTACAAGAAAAATGGAATACACCCAACAAATTATAAAAAAAATATCCCCCAGCGACTGAACGGAGTTTTATCCCATAGAGGGTATCCCACAAAATATTGAATGAAATGTTAAATCAGATTAAACAAAAAATTATGAACAAAAAGACGAATATTAATGAAGCATTTTTCTTAAAGTTGTTCTATTTTTTAATTTTTTGTTTTTTTATATTTTTATTTGACTCAAAAAATATTTTTTTGTTGAGTCTATGAAATAGCAACGATTTTAAAGAAAAAAAACCGTTAACGTTTTTTAAATTTAAAAGTGGAAAGTAGACCATTTTTGTAGAAAAAAAAAACAAAAATTAGTGGCACTCATTGCATGTACTAACTTGCACATCAAACATGAGTCAAAGATAAATTTAATGTTTACGTTCTTTTATAATCATTAAAAGTTTCAAATAAAAGATGGTTAACAGAAGTGCATAAAATGATTTCAACTTTTGATAGGCTGTATTTGGATCAACGACGACATAGTTAATAAGTTTTATTGAAAGATTTTTAATATTCTTTTTATCTACCTTACTATAAAAGTAGGTGAATGATCAATCTATGAAATTCTTTCAATCAAATTCTTAAGCAAAAACCAACAATAGAAAAAAATTTTAAGAATGATATTTTCATTTCAAACCCAAGACTCTGCTCTGGCTAATTTTTACTCAGGCAAACCAAAATACAAACAATAAAATTAAAGGAACCCCCTCCTAAAAACGTATTAACGGCCAGCGTTGAAGCTGATTTATGTGTGAACTATGGTTAGCATAAAAATACATGATTCATGTGACAGATTGACAATAAACCCACCAACAACTTGTAATGCAACAATATTCCGGTATCTATACCACTAACACTATACAAGCTGAAGCACAATAATTCATCCGCCACATGATTCGGCAACAGTTACGACTGCGTTAAGACTTTCATAACACAATCATGCAGATTAAATGTGACACCTGAAACCACGATACGATACCATGGAAGCCACCCAAATATCTGTATTCCTACATACGAGGTATAGGTACTCAAAAATTGGGTCCAATCTAAAAGAGTATAAGGGCACAAGGCGTTAGGATGTACATGCATTTGCACATTCGCTTTCGGATTTCCTTATGACATGATTGCAGACAGGACAGGTCCTGTCCCCCAGTTTGTGGTTTGATCAACCTGCACTCTCTTCGCACTAGAGCGAAGGTTAAAAATTTCATCAACTTGATTATTTCACGACGATAGCATTGCGAAAACGGCTTTAACAATGACGGCTGAACACTTGTTCCCTGTATATGTCTGCCTGCTTACAAAGATGCAGCGACTGTTATAACGCTTGATTGATCACTTCAAACAAGATCAATTACACTTTTAGGGTGTCTACACTTTCGAACAGGCTTCTCTTTTTTTTGTTTTACTTTTTCCTTCAGCGCACAATAATATGCGACCCTTGGTCATCGATCGGGAACTCCAACGAAAGGGGGACCAGATTGATTCCATCATTGTCCTTTTGGCAACACAGGTCTTTGACTCGATCGACAACAAAGCAACTGGCTGGTTGGCGGGGCTAGGTGACATCCGATAACCTTACACCATGTGAAAGTTTTTGAACTTAACCCTTGCGGAGGTTCCCTATGCTCGCAATAACTTTTTTTTTTCTTGCTCCCTGTCCCTCTGCACAGATTTATTGGCAGCGCGAAAATATTCTCAGGCACTGATCGCTATGGGAGTCTGGTATGACAGGACAGGCAGGTTCTGAAACCGTTGCTATTAAAACTCGAATTGACATTCTTGCGCCATAATGGCTTCACTTGAATTTATGTATGACATATCCGCTTATCATAATTCGGTTCTCGAGCGAAGCTCCGAAAAGTTTCTGGAGCAGAATACCAAACACGATTGAAGCACACCAATTTATGGTAATTACCGCTCCCGCCGCCGCCGCCCGGACTTGGTCATTTAAGTCGCATTCAACAGCCGTGTTGATTGCTATTCAATCGTTTGTCTTTTTGTTTCCTTAAGACATGGTTCTTGACTGGGCTACGTGTGGGTGTGCTGGCCATAAATAAAATGCCGTCAATTCCGAGAACAGTAGCGCTTGTGCTTGGTATCTGTCCACTTATCGGGAGGAATGTTCGCTAAATTGAATTATCAACAATGATTGGCCCAAAGGCATCATTTTGGCTGCGTACGGGTGTGAGCCTCACAGCCAACATATCCAAAAAAAATCATTTGTTTTCTCGCATAAAGTGGAATGGATTTGTGATAACAATTCTAAACAGGAAATAACGCGTTCTGAATACCAAATATGGTCATAATATTCAAAGATCGCCACAAAATCAGTTGTTGAAATTCCGCACTTGACAGTATTTAAAAAAGCTCTGTTCCTCTGTTTGTTTGTTTTGTGTTTTTTTATTTTCGATTCGGATTTTATTTTTCACTCGCATTATTAAACAACTTAAGTCGTTCCTCTTAAGTGGTGTATTAAAATTATTTTACTGTCCCAAAAGGTGACTTTTTGAACAGCCAAACTCCATGCATATATACGAGTTTAATGGGTTTGTAAAAAAAGCCACATCAAAATTTTGATCACGATTTTTGTAGTAATAAGTTTTATTGTTGGAATTTTGTTGAAAAAGTTTTCTTGCAGAGTCGAATGCCCTATTGTGCATAGAGCACCATTCATATTTAATTGGAATATGTATTGATGGTGAGGACATCGATCTTAATGCATCGAATCTTCTGATCGTAATTTTGTTCTGTGTAACTGAAAGATTGAATATAAACCCAGTCGGTGGCAAATTTTTCAGTAACTGAATGACGTACTTATAAAATCTTAAAAGCTTCGGAAATGGGGTGTGTCACACAACCGCTTGAAACTTTAGGACTTAAATTTCTAAATGATGAAGATAATCAACAAAAAAAGGGAGAAGATAATTTTGAAATAGTGCACAGTAAATCCGAGGTGGCCTCTACAATATGATAACAAGCTTTTAATTTTTTTAACCTATATAAGCTGAAAGACTTGTGTGCCGGTGCCGTAATCGTTAGCATGTCGAGGTTTAAACACTAGGTGGTTGTTCGAGGTATTGATACCGTAGACTTCAAATTGTTTTTCCATGGGGTATTGCCTATCGCTAGGAATTGGCAAGTTTCCCTAGAGTAATTACCCCGTCATGAAAAGCGCTCTCTCACTCAACCGATCGGAGTTGGCCAAAACTTGTAGGTCCCCTATAATTCTCACAAAGAATGGTTCAGATAAATGTCTTAGACCCCGGGGCTACTTCAGCTCTGTTTTACCACACTATTTTTAATTATGATTATGAAAAATAAAAAACCGTTTATTTAAAAAACTGGTCGAACGATTTTAATGAGATTTTCAGCTTTTATAAGCAAATGCAAAAAATGGTCGTTATTGGATTTTCGCTAATACCTTTGGGATATTTAATTTAATTTTTTTTTCAATATTTTATTTTATTGATTCAATTTTTATAATTAATACGTAGTTGGCAACTCTGTACCACTAATTAAAATATGAAGAGCTAATACCAAAACCTTGTATTCAGCCTTAAGATTTCGACATCGTATTTAGCACACAATCGCAAGTTCGTGCGACCCAGTCGTGCCCATTTTTTTTTTTTTTTTTCTAGAAATTCACATGTTTGGTATGGCAAAAAAAGAATATTCTTTTTGCAAATTCAAATTGAAATAAAACACATGAAAATAAGTTTCCAATACCATGGTGATTTTAATTTAAAAAAATAGTACTATACCATTATTGCTCAAAAACTATTTGGGGCATAAAACCTGGGGGCGTATGTTGGCATTTGGCAATAACAGCTTAGAATCTTCGTTTTGAAGTCAGTCTACTCATTGCGAAATGATAAAACGTACTGACCACAAAGAAACAGTATTGCCAATTTGAAAACCAAACCTCTAAAAAAACATACATATTTGAAAAATGTATGAAGTAATAAGTAATTCGGTACGTTGCCATAGTTCGGAGGCAGCTAAATTATACAGAAAACAAAACAAAATTCAAACGATTTGTTAATAAGCATCTCTTGGGAAGTTTACTTGTTGAAATCTTAAAAATAAAACGAAATAGCAAATCCTTTATTGACTTCGCTTTATTTTATGATCAGTTAAATGTAAAACTTATTCAACACGATCAATAATAAATTCAGACAAAATATTTAACTAACCAAAACTCACCAGTAATACAGTGTAATAGTGAAGAGATAAAGAGATAGTTGATATGAGGCTAATCCAACTCTCTTTCGACGATTTTTTAAGGTAGTAGTTCAGTGTGATGGATGGGTTAAGAAAATCGATTTTTTTTCTTTTACTTTTTCGGAAGAACTACATTCTGAAAATATGCCTTTAAATTTTCAGATCGAAATTTAGAATATTTCTAAAGTTATTTAGCAAAACAAGAGAGCATGAAAGTGTGTTGACAATGCACGGATTTTAAGGGCGGAGAAAACTGCATAAGTCAACTGTAAAGAGGCTAGAACCTTACGCTGGGCTCTGCTACTACAAATAACGATTTTGAGGAAGCAAAAGGATTGCTCTATGCACCGGGCATAGTTGATTAAGTAATAAAAGTATTATTTGTTGTCAACACTTTAAACGCGTTTTTCTCGAAACCATGTTTTTGAAATATTGGGAAAGCACTGACTCAAAACTGTTCAACAGATTTGGATAAATATTTAACCAGTTATTCTACATATACACAGCTAAATATCTAACCTTTAAAATATTTTAGTTTTATATAATAAATACATTTTTTTAAACATTTTATCAACGGAAAAAGTTACATTTTGAAAACATTTTTTTTAAATATGTATATTGTTGGTTCATTCACTAGAATAAGGTCTACCCAATAGTAATCTCTTTGATTTTCTTATATCAGATGACTACGGAAGGCCGTGTGTTTCCCCGAAACAGCTCACTCTTCTTTAGAGCACTCCACTTTGACATAACGAATTGTTAATAAATTAATGTAGAATTAAGTAAAAAAATTGTATAATTTAAAGTACTAAAATAAACATGTAAAAGTTAAAGATGGCATATTATTTTCTTGTTAAGAAAAGGTCACGAAAAAACGTCGAAATTTCGGCCATCACACTAGACTACTACCTTAAAATGTTGCAGGCACTCCCTTTTTTAATAAATTTCTAGCTGATGGTTCGTGGTACCCGTGGCGTAATGGTTAGCATGTCCACCTGCTAACCTAGAGGTTCGAGGTTCGAATCCCAGCAGAGGCAAAAATGTTTTTCCACGGGTATCGCCTTTCGCGAGGAATTGGCAAGTCCTTCGTTAGTAAATTCATTGCCATGAAAAGCGCTTTCTCAATTAGCCGTTCGGAACTGGCAGAAAATTGTAGGTCCCCTCCATTCCCTCACAAGGGATGGTTGTGAGAAATGCGCTAGGCCCTGGAGCTCTTCGCTCTGTTGCGCCACCCTATTTATTTATTTATTTTATGATGGTTCGTTCTTACTCCATTGAAAAGAATTATTTCTGGTTCTTATTTTTGAGTCGGGTTCAAAAAACGATGTCGAAAATTATAGATGAATTGGCCACCCGTTCCAAAACTGCTCGACAGCTTAGTGAAGAATAAGAAAGAGTTTTGATGAAAGAAGGCTTATCTGAATCTCAGAAGGGCTTCGTTTATGGTTCTAATGTCACAAAGCTGGCTGTTTTTCAAGATGTGTAATGCGTTCAAGAATAAATGTCAAGTTGGTGTGGTGCACACTAATTTTAGCAAAGTGTTTGATTCAGTTGACCACGAAATTCTTATAAGAAAACTTAAAAACTTTGGTTTTCATCCAAATGTATTAAACAGGATTTTCTCATATCTTACCAATAGATCTCATTGTCAATCGGCAGTGAACTTTCAAGGACTATTAATTAGTTGTACTTCAAGGCTTCCACAAGGTAGTCATTTGGGTCCACTGCTATTTATCATTGAATGACATTGTTAACGTTACAGAAAATTGTTGCTATTTGCTCTAATGCTGATGAACTCAAAAAGTTTTTGAAAATCGAGTGCTTTGACGATTGCAACAAAATCCAATCAGATTTAAATCGGGTCTCTCGCTGGTGTCTAAAATAATTCAAATCTCAATATTAGAAAGCGTAATGCTATATCCTTCAGCAGAACTTCTTGAATGTATTTTAATTTCCCTATATCAAATAAATTCTGCTGAACTATCTAATGTAAATGAAGTGAAGGATCTTGGTATCTCCTTTGTTTCTACTTTCTCTACAAAGATTCATGTTGCAAAAGCTAATTCAATGGTAGGATTCATTAAAAGAAATAAATACTAAAGATTTCACTGACCCACATGTCCTATTAACATTGTACTGCTCGCTGAGTCGCTGGTAGGATCAATTTCTGACTATGCTATGATGTTATTTGGAATCCTTGTTATAATGCCCAATCTCATAAAATTGAGTGAATTCAAAAACGATTTACGAAATTGGTTTTTTATAAAATGGGCTGGAATTTTGCTCCTATAACTATAAATCAAGATGCCTAATATGAGATCTTAGATCCATGCAATTACGCAGATAAAAACGTGATATAATGTTTGTGTAATCATATAAAAAGCCCTTTTTGCTTTCTTAAGACAAGATCAAGAAATTTCCTTTTTTAACAACCCCATAGAACAAATTATGGAAAAAATTAACATCTTTCAACAGAAATTTCCTCATTCAACAAATGATGCAATGATATTGACTTCTAAATCGTTATATATTTAAAAACATATTCTTTTATATTTATGTATTTTAAACATTACTTAATTTTAATATTTATAATTGTTATCATAATAAATCAAATAAATAAACTTTCGAACAAACGGAAACGTTTAACGTAAAGATATGAAACCGAAATAGTTGAAATTCGTACTCAAAAACAACTGCTCAATTTACACAACTCAGACCTTTCTGTTGATTTTCTTAACGCATAAAAGTATGGAAAGGCCAATAAAACTTATAACTACTTTGCTTGCTTCACTTTGGTCTAGTTACAACAAATACCAAAATTAAATCCTTTCAATAATTTATTAAAACAAAAACTAATTGCCCTATAGTTTGAAGGGGACTTCGCTCTACACGTTCAGTCATAAAGTTTATCATTATAAGTCAATGTGTGTACTTTTTTTTTATCTGTCTAGTAAATAAGCTACTTCAATTATATATTATGAATCTTTTTCTTTCAAATAAGTTCCCAGAGATTTATTTCAATAGGGAACCAACTCACTGACCATAGTCATCAGTCGTTCATCAATTCCGCGGTTGAGAAACCTAACCTGTGAATATCCAAATACCTTGACATTAGAGGAGCGACTGTCTCCGAAACCGAATAGAGTGTTTGGGAGCGGCAAAGTCTCGTTTCACCTGAGCTGACAGAGTTACTTAAACGCAGTAATTTTCCCTACAGACGTCGTCATCTTCTCCACGCAGCACTGATCAGGAAAAGGAAGTATGTGAAGCGGAGCATGATGCGTTTCCTCTGATGTGATGGGGTCTTGGCCGGCAAAGAAGTGATTTTGTTCCACATTTAGTCAATCTTATGTGATGACGACGACAACGACAAAGACGAAGACGACACGGCCAGAGCTAACAACCTGAACGACATAAGTCTCCGATTTGAAAGCAGCAAGCAATTAGGTGGGACAACTGTATTGTGTGACTTCCGAAGAATCAGGGCAACTTGAGTCGAGAATGGTTACATCCTAAATGCGAGTGCGCGATTTGTTAGCGTTTATTTTCTTACAGCTTTTTGGTGATAGCGAAATCTTGTCACGTCTCTTGGTTTACTAGCGTTTATATAATCAACAAAGCAAAGTCACACATGCGCCGGTAAAATCCTGGATGCATTTCTTGTTCCCAGTTGCCAGTTGCCACTGCCAGGCCAGTTTTCTTTTGGTCATTGTCTTCTTGAGTCGCACTCAGAGTCAGAGAGTCAGAAGTTTTGTTCTTAAGCCAGTCTTGGCCATATCTCTGTATGCAGTTCACGAGTGCAAGACAGTTCTGCGGCACGTGAAGGAACGTTAATTCAGTCATTCGTAATGCGTGTGTACGAAGCTACAAGCCATACACTGGTAGTCGTCCGCATTCGAGTTACCAATAATGATGATGATGATCAGCGCTGCGGTGATCAGTGTCATTGCACTCCTTTGTGGGTCTCCTCGGTTGTTGTTGTTTGTTGTTCAAGAAGCCTAAAGAAGTGGCGATAGATGGTCATGGTGGAGGTGGAGGTGGAGGCTTCAATTCTGGAAATAATTTGATGTTTTGCTTGGGATGCCCCTTGCGTCTAATGGTCGTACGTGTAAGGCTAACGCGAAGGCAATAGATTGGTGGTGGTGCCGCGCCGCGCCGGTGTAATCACGTGGAGTGAGTGCCTCATGTTTGTTCGACCAACCGACCAATGCGGAATGCGGATGAGTCCATCAAAATTACCATTTTGTATGCAACTGCAACTGTTTGAGGGATTGTTTTATGGGTGGAGTACTCAAGTGTGTACGCTTCTTTCATATGATCCCGGATCTCCGGCGGACCTCGACTGGAATTCACTTGGGACAAACAGAAAGGGATATAAGTTGAACAAGTGGGTTGAGTCACATTCGTTTAGTGATCTTATTGCTTCACACATGAGCTCATCGATGATCAAAAATCAAACTATTTTCCCACGAATAGTTTTAATCGCAATGGGTATGGATAAAAACATTTAATTAGATGGCATGCCATTGATGTGGTTGGTACCAGAGCTTGTACAGTTTTGGTTATTCTAGCCAAGTTGTTTAATTCACTACTATAATCATGAGAGCATGGACACTAACTTCAAATGAAAATTGACTTTGCAGTCCTTTTGGTTACACATTAAACTCAAAATAAGGCACATGCAATTTCATTTTTCGAGTGGATGAATTGAGTCTAGATATTCAAATGGTTCGTGAAGATTAAACAAAAAAACCTACATAGGTACATATACAAATTAGTAAAAGAGTGTTTTTAAGAGGCTGACATTACAGAGTTGGCAGTACTGTTTTATGTTTGAAAGCCGGTTTGACAACCACACGTTGCTTTGTAGCTTGTTTGTTAGACTTACACCAGGTCTGTGAGTTATTGGGGGAATACGACTTAAATTGAAGAGTAAATTCATCTTCAACAACCCGGCGGCACTTTTCTGTCCACAGCATTTCTAAGCAGTGTCATTGGACATCATACGTCTATTTATATACACAGTTTCAACTGACGATAATAATTCAATGCCCTCGTGACAGAATTCCAATCTTGTAAAATCTCTGGTTTTCTTGTACCCGATCGGTGCATGAATTCAGGACACTTTAAAAGGAAGTACCTCTCTTTTCCATTGTAGCTTCCAGAGTTTTTTTTCCACTATGTAAGGAAAAGGAAGCAGTGCGACCTCATAGCCTACCTACCACACTAGTTTCCGCTCATCCGCTCATACGCTTCCGCAAAGCCAGCACATATCCCGGCGCACATAAATGTATGCACCGCACAAGGACAAGCAATCCTTCGCTCCGGAATAACTATACGCCACCACCCAACCCACAACAACGTCTGATAATCACGATTCTTCCTCTATCCTTTTTTATAAATTCTACAATCGAGACTCAAGACGGAGTAAGTGCAAAGAAAGTTGAACATTTCAAAATGTGTTGCAAACGAGTCCTTTTTGCAATCAAGAACCACTTAGTGGGGTTAAACTATACGAGTATAATACTTCAGCAATGCCTTCGATTGAAAGAAAGCGAGTCGTCCTTGGGTAAGCATCGAAGAGTGCCATTATAGCTTAAGCGTGCGATGGCATCACTTCTTTGCCAAAACCTACATCAGCACATTACTCTTTCTCTAGCACTGTGGTGCAAAATGTCCTTCCGTAATAACCTACAGCACAGCGCCCCCTATACCTCGTCTCCGATTTAGATTCACAAACCGGTAAGACTGCTGGAGGGTTGCCGTTGCCGTACATTTCCTTATGCAAAAACCATAACGAGATACATACTTCGTTGTCGTTGTCTGTGTACAAGGGAAACGGGAAATGGGAAATGGTAGAAAGAGATTGGGTGGGCAAACTCTCAGCTGTGCTATGGTTTTTTAGCATTGACAGTGGGTGGCAGTGGCGATATGCCGGGATATCACATACAGGAAGTTGGGGATGGCATCGTATTTTATTTCCTGAAAATGTCCTCGAAATATGAACATTTTATCCCGGAAGCAGGAAGATGAACATTTTCAAGGAAGAGAAATTTCAAAAGCCTTCAGAAGATGATTTGTAGACATTTTCATTTTGAACTTTGTTGTTGTTGTTGGTTATGCCACGACTAGGGCGACGACGACGACAACTACAACGACGACGATATGGTAGATGGACCAACTGTGGAATAATGAGGAAGTCACAAGGATGATGATTCTGCATTTAGAAAACTTGTGTGTTTGTGTGTATATGAGTGTGTGTCCCTTGTGTTGTATATCACAAAAGCAAAATGTGGGTAAGAATGAAGACACTGAAGCTCACTACTTGTAACCACAATACAATCTGAAACGAGGGAGATGAGTTTAATATCCTAAGCTTGAAACTATTCAGCTTCCGTCCGGATGCGACTTGGTAATGAAATGTTGCTTCCTCTTGTTAATAGAGTCTGATATGAGAGAACAGAGTCATATGGGGTCGGGAAATGATATAGAACTTTATGATTCGGCACTGGAGATGTGATTTTGAGAATTTTTGCAAAGGAAGTACTATTCAAAATGAGAACGATATCATTGGGTGGATATCAATCAATCGTCGGAAGATATTACTTCATGGTGCTATAGACTTTCAAAATAAGAATGGATTGTGTTGAAATACGAATATACAAAGAGATGGTAGTCAGTCTCAAAACGAAAACCTTTTAAAGGATAGTACATCATTTTAATCACTTGTAATATCATTTAGATGAAAGCCGATGAATGAACTGAGCCGATGGATGAGAGAATTGATTTCAATAAATGCTTCGGTAATTTGCAGGCACGAAACTATAACCATTGTTGTTATTTATCAAAAGTTACTTGCCTGAACGTTACACGCCATGAACCATGAATTTCACATAAAAACTGCTTACTTTTAAAAAGTAAACCACAAACAGTAAAGATAAAAAAACTTATCAAGTTACCCCTACCATCGGTAAGGAATTAATACAAAAAATCAAATTCACGACCAAAACAAGAACAATTCTGTTATTTTTTTAACTAAACTGCCTTCTGTTGGTCATTATGAGGTTGGCCAAGTATTCAATTCAATCCAAATATTTTTGAATACATATTTTGTATTTATATTTGTATTTGTATTTTATTGAATTCATAACAGAAGTATATTAAAACATTATGTTTTTTTTTGCTATACTTTGTACATTGTTGGTTATATTGGATTTATATGAAAATACAATTTATTAAAAGAGAAAGAAAAAATTAATATTTTAAGTTATAACAGTAGTTATTACATGGAAAATTTAATTATAATTTAATAAATTTTAGTTGTGTTTTTTTATCGAAATAGAGGAAGAAGCGGTTTGGTGCAAAATTAATGTCATATAAAAACTATTTTCTTATAAAAAGTAAAACACAAACAGCAAAGATTAAAAAAATATCAAGTTTCCCCTACCATCGGTAAGGAATTAATACAAGAAATCGTATTAACGACAAAAATAAGAACCATTCTGTTTCTTTTTTAAATGAACTGCCTTCTGTGTTGGTCATTATGACGTTGGCCCACCATATCTTGTACAAAGCAAATAATTTCATAACTCATCATCAAAGTTCTCCGAATTTATATTAAAATTACCAAGCCATTAAAACTCAATGCATTAATGGTGCTTTATGTGAAAAATCAATATACTATATAACTAGTGTTTAATATCTGCCTCATGCAAGCGACATGTGCCTGTAGTGTTTACCCAATCATCTTCTGTTTCGTCATCTAGTTTGCACCATAAAAATAAGTCCGGCGGCGCTATCTCATCCATGCGTCCTTGCAAAACCTAAATTAATTCAATTGGACTTGGTTCACAAAGTATGCCACTTGCAATTTATTTCATAAATTACATTTTCATAAAACAACTTACTCACAATCACACACATCACATGCACTTGTTCTTTCGATGTTCGCCTTTTCAAACACGTTATACCCATCACGGAACCGCTTTTAATGGCATAGGGGGAAATAAATACCACCCTCTCAAATCTTATGACATTATATTTTTAGGTTGGCCAAAGTGCACCCTTGTGGCCTTGAGTCGTTTGTTTCATTAATGAGAAGATTCCCGTCGTCGAACATCAATAACCGAATAAATAGAAAACGAAAAAAAAAGACTTTTTCAAGGCGGGTTTTAGAACATCCTGCATCCCATTTTCTGCATATGTCACTCGATTAGAATTTCGATTGTAGCATCTGTGTAAATACGGAACTCGGAAGTGAATAGGATTATGTATACAAGGTGGTTGTAAGTGTGACACGAGAGTAGGGTGTTCTATCAAATTCATGACAAAGAGGTTTACCGTTGTTAAGGGATGTTGGCGTCAGAGAATTTATGTTTGCAAGGGGGTGGTTGTACTTGCAATGGTAATGGGTTGATGCGAAGAAATTGGCTTTTTTCTGTTCTTTTTTTTTGTGATAACTGCACTCTTACTGCAAAAAGGTATACAAATAAATTGTTTTAATATATTTTATTACATTATTTGCAAATGGTATGTGCTTCCAGTAAAGTCAACGTTTTCCTCCTTTTAACGGTGCAAAATCAATTACGCTTTTATTGCTAAAATTTCAATAACAAAACTGGCCATTTTCTATGATCTCGGCCGTTGAGAAGGTGGGACGAAATTTTGACAGAGATAACTTCTGGTGCTAGTAGTTTCATGGACTAGTATATGCACTTAATGGGGTAAGATGAGTTGTTATCAGCATGAGAGTGTTCATTTCACGTTTGCTCAAACTTCTATAATTTTAAGCAACAAGGTTGTATACGGTACAGAAGTATTGAATTCTTCCAACATCCGATTACAAATAATTGTAGGGACTTCAGTTTTTGACATCGGTCGAGACGAACTAAACTCCTAGTTAAAGAAACTGAACTTTTGAAAAAGCTAAGAACTACAAATAAATTGAACATTCCAAATCGCTATCTGGGAAATATACTTGCGGTACACCCAACAACAAGGAATTGAACATTCGGTTTTCAACAAACGCAATGTTTCCAGACAACAAAGAGCACTCACCGCTGATGATATGTCAAGGCAGATGCATCACACCACAAGAAAAAAGATCAACTTAACAGATTTTTTTAAAATTAGTCTTTTTTTCTTGTTGTGAAAATCTTTTCGCCAGCTCAAATTCCCGCCACAAGACTTCGCTCAATACTCAAATCAACGGGCAAAAAAATATATCCGCAGGAGATCAGATAATCGCAGGTGTTCCCCGATGAATGGTTTTAAATATCAAACAAATTACGCAAGTAGATCATCATACACTGTCCTTTAGAATGCCAACCAAAAACCCAAAGAGGACAAGCACGTTGTTTAGTAAACAAAAAAAATAAAAAAAAATAAAAAAATCTACATAATCCGAATTCCAGAGCCCGCATAACTGGCTGGCAATACCTTCTTGAGTTTGATAAAATAAGACCACAGGAATAAGAACAAAACAAAAAATGAAACCAACCTTTTCAATGACAAAAGGGACTGCGCATCCAGTTCGTTTTGAGACAAGATAATAAGTAGATTCCAATAGGGTCCTTAATGGATCCGCTAAGGATGGTGCTTTCAATTTTACTTATATTTTTTTTTTTCATTAAATGGAACGGAAAAGAAAAATGAATTTTGTCAGAGATTTCTGATGATTATCCTAGAGGCAGGAGGGCGGGCAGGTACTTTGTATAAATATGTAATTTGAGAAATGTTTTTTCTTCGAGGGGAATCGACGACGACCGACGTCTTTCGGAGACATTCGTAATTATAAATTCTCAGAATTATTATAAAATAAAGTCAGAAAAGAAAAATTTTAATTACGATTAGTAGAATAATAAATAACATTTTATACTTTTCCTTGTTTCCCGTTTTTTCTTGGTGTCTAAGTTCTTCGTTGCATCTAAGACAAAAATTAATGTTCCGGTGGGCTACCAATCCGTGAGTTTTGTTCTGGTTTAAGATATGCGTCATTTTTTTTTAGTTATGTACATAAATATGTAAAAAAAAAATCCTCATAAAGGATTCTATTTGATATTTCTTTAGGCACAATAACAAAAGGCATTCATTTTTTTTTAATTTTAAGTAGATTTTCCTAATTGCAGTGACTTTTGGAAAGTTTAAGGAGAATTATTCCGAAAACAATTAGTCTGGTTTCAAAGACGAAATTGAACACTTAATCGGTGATTAATCACACTAAGAAACAACGAAAAATTTGTTGAACCTTAACCAAGGCTTTCGTAACAAATCCATTAGTTTTCACTTCCAAACAGAAACTAAAAAATTTTATTTTCCACAGGTATCGAGTTTGCGCCTTTTGGAATTGGCTAGTCCTCTGATAGAAAATCCACTGCCATAAAAAGCGGTATTTTCATTAGTCGTTCGGAATCGGTGGAAAATCGTAGGTCCCCTCCATTCCCTTACAAGGCCGTACTCTGTTGCGCCACGTTCTTGGTTTATTTTATTTATGATTTTCACTTTAGGAAAAATATGTGCCAATTGATATTTACCTGAGCAAAGACCTAGGGCCTATAACACAAAGTTACAAGTCATCAAGTTACTGTTGCCGCTCAGACAGACGGCACTCGGCCATGTCTTTATTATGTATGTAAAAAAAATCATTTTTAAAATTTAATTTATAAAATAAAAAAAAATAAAAAGTTACAAGTCAAGAGCCACTTGTTGGACTATGTCCATAGAAGAAGAGCAGGCTTGTATCTTTGTGTTATAGAAATTTTTCACACTTGTCATAATTCACTAGTATTATGTACAAGTACTTTGTTACCAGGGGTCTATAACATAAGGCTTCAAGCTTACAAGTCAAAAGCCACTTGTAAGATTATGTCTATCACACTTGAGAAGAGCAAGCAAACTTGTAGCTTTGTGTTACAGACATTTTCTTACACTTTTCATAATTCACTTGCATTACAAGTACTTATAGTTTTGTATTACAGGATCAAGAGCCCCAGTGCTACTTAAGGGCGAGTCATGAGTAAACCGATGGATCAAAAACAAGATTTTTTACCTTCAGAGCGAGTTGAAGTTTCTCAATAAATAGTTTGTGGCGAGCCCGGGCAACTTCATTGAGAACGAGAGCCGAAATTAAACTAATTTGGCTTTCCAGGGAGTATGCGAAGTGAGTCGCCTTTCATTGAAAATCGATTCGGTGTGTGATTTGGAACAATAAACAAGCCGGTTAATCTGAAATTATTTCTCAAAACAGTCAAAAATTATGGCAAAATTCAATTCAATTCAATTCAATTCAATTCAATTTTTTCAACATCAAACATGTACTGAGAATAACTATTATTTAAAGACGGACCTTAAAGGTGTTAAAAAAAACTTTAAGAGTAAAATACATAATGTTAAATCTGAGGACCGAGATATGTGTTGTCTAGGGGCCTCTAATTACACATCCGTTTTCATAAAGAAGCCTAGACTACTGAAGAACGGCAATGCCTATATTAGACAACCCTGCAATCAGAACACCAAATGTTTAAGTCAAAGATAACTCTCCACAACTTTTGACCTTGATAGTTATTTCATAATTTAGTTACATGTATGTCTACTAAGAAGTTCGGAGGCTCATTTCCTCCAATCCAACTTCCCGATACGGATTATTAGCAAATTGGTTTATATTTATCAAAAGTTTCATGCGACATACATACATCAGCAATCAGCTCATCAGTGAATTGAAATCCAGTTTAAATTTATAAATTTACACCAAGTTCAGTTCAACCCAAAGCTGAATTCATTGTGAATACATCGCAATTATTACATGACAAACTTAAACAAGTTTGGTCGGAAAATAAGGCAGAATAATTGAACGACCAATTCTTCAATTAATTACCAAACGCCTTCATTGTGAATCATAACAAAACTACGTAACAAAACAGCCATATTCCTCGACATCTTTCATGCCATATCGTCAGGTCGGGGAAAGGCTATTTCCCTCTTCCTCATTAAAAACAAAAACCAAAAAAAGAAAAATAAAACACCCAAAGCTTGCTTGTGTGGTGGTGCACCTTAAGCGTATTTAACTGATTCCGATTCGGAAAGCATTTCCAATAATTGGCAGCCGCCGCAGCACTGATAGGTGCATCGTGATTTATTTTATTACGTCAAAAAAAAAACCACCGCATGCGAGAAACTGGAAACACCGCGAACGTTATGTCATCTGCAAATAGCAAAGAAACGCAACAAATATGGAACGAAATTGGTTCAATCGCTGTAGCTGTAGCCAACTGCAAAAGCCAGACGAAAGAGCAACCCTGCGCTGCTGGTGCAGGGCAGACAGCTAGGTAGAGCACTAGGCTAGCATGTCAACAAAACAACTACATACCACAAACAGGCGACGAAGACGAAGAAGACGGCGACAACAACGCCAAAGACCAAACAGGTCTGTGATGCAGTCTCAGATCCACACAAATAGTCACAAGTCACTTGTAAGTATAGTTTGTTGTTGGTGGCGGAGTCGGAGTCTTCGAGCATTGCTATGGACTGGACCATATGCCCCACAAAAGTGGAGCTGTTCGCAGCAATAATGTGTAATGAATGGTGGGTTTCGGTATTCGGTGCTTCTACCGGTTCGAATCAAACAAAACTTTCACCTTTCACGTAATCGTTCCGTGTATTGCAGCAATCACAGCGCGATTGCGAATGCACTCGGTTGGCTTGGTGCAGCGTAAACCTTATAGTGAAACAGCAGCTTACCTTCGCTCTGCCAGGCAGCAACAGCAGCAGCACCAAGCAGTAAGACGCGACGCGACGACACAGCACTGATTAGACATTAGACCTGAGTGAAGAGGCAAAGAAGGCGATTTCTGTCGAAGAGTGTGTCGTATCTTTAACTGACTTATCTGTCGCTACATCATAGCATAAAGTCTAGCGGTCTAGCGTGGAATCATGTCAAGACAACTTGCCGCTTCCAACACAATTAAGCGGTTACATGTTTCATGGACATTTGCATTTAGAAGGTATTGGCATTTTATAATCTAATCTGTTAGGTGATGTTTGCTGGGAATTGGTTGATGTCGTTAGAGAGGGCGTAGGCGTGCAGGTGCTAATAGGTCTTTTGAGTAAAAAATTTCTACAGGAAATGCCAATTAGGTTTGTTTAAACAGGTTCCTATTGTTATAGGTACCTATCGCTACCTATAGATATTAAATTGGAAATCACTGCACCAAAGATCAAATGAGAACAAGGCAACTTAGATATACAAAATACAATTATACGAAAGTAGAATGAATTTCCCACCTACATATACGAGTACATAATAATTTACAATAATTTTACTCATTGACTTCAAAACTCAAAGGTACTAGATAAAAAGACGTCTCGGGGAAAAAATGTGTTTCGGGTTTTTATAAAAATGGAGTTAATTGTTCTTTATGCTTTAAATTAAGAGGAAGGCAACAGTAATTTTCAGACTTTCTCACTTTGCAAGTCTTATTTAAAACTTCTTGTTTGATAATTTCAATATTTGTTTTTCTTGAGAACCACAAAATTTTTTTTTTTCAAAATATCTTACTTACTTTGCTACGTCCTACCTATACTTCATTCATTGAAGATTGAACGTTATGATAAGGTTTCCTAGATAATAAAAGCATATTCGTTGATTGTATAGGTTCGTTCGTTGAAGCTCTGTGTAGTGTTTTTGAGCCCTGGACTTGACCTGGGTTTGTCCTCAACTCGCCCTAGGTTTTTGCTAAGGCAAGTTGAGGGCTGTCAAATAGCATGTATTTTTAGTCAAATGACAGGATTGTATGGTGATTTTGTGGATTAGTGGTTTTTGAGGATTGGAAAACCCAGGTTTTTTTGACAACTCATAGGGTTGTCAAGGAAACCTGCATCAACCCTGGGTAAAGTTCAACGAACGAACCTTGTGTATTTTTCTTTACCGCGTTTTAAATATATGAAACGATAGTTTACAAGCTGTTGTTCGAGGGAACGTTGAAAAATCCCGAACTTCAATAATACGAGCTTTCGTATTTTCTTCAATATCTGTTCATTTTTCGGTACTTTTTAGTAGACATCTTTTGTTTATACTAAAGGTATGTATTTTTGTATTTTAATTTATTTATCTCTGAATATGTCTTGATACATCAAGATTCAATCTTTTTGTTGCATCTAAACTAAATTCCAAGCAACTAGAGGGTGTTTTTTTTAATTACTTTTTTCGGAGTTGGTCTTTTTGACAGCTGTTACTTGCTCACTAAAATTTTGCATACAAATTTTTAAAAAATTTTATCAAGAAACCGCTAGGAATATATGTACAGGGAAAACTGGGCATGACTGGGTCGCATACGAACTAGCGATTGTGTGCTAAGTATGATATCAAAATCTTAAGGCTGAGTACCAGCGTTGAAACCTTGCTCCACTTTTGAAGGAAAATAAAATCAAATCCGACGCTCCGATTTCTTTAAGATTTACTCTACTTTTTCCACATAGAAAATTTTGGATACCTAAATTCCAGACAATTGTGAATTGGATTGTATGGAACTGAAATTATAAACAAGAAAATTAAAAAAGCAATAGAGGCCGAAAAAAGAATTTTCGAAATAAAATTTTGCAGAATACCACGTGAAGCTGTATTTTTTGGGATAAGTAGATACTTCTCTTACCCAAGCCACATTAAAAGTAAAATCATTTTATTGCTAACTAAATTCGTTTAAACACACAAAATATGCATCAAAATCGCATACCCTCTTGATAATTTTCATGGAAAGTCTGCTGGTTAAAATTAAATGTTTGATATCAAAAAAAGTATCAAATATCCGTAAGTTTATAACAATAGCTTACACCTACTTTTGAAAAACCGAAAAGAACATAAAATCCCACTTAAAATCGAAGAACATAAAAAATATTTCTCAGAAAAAAAAAAAAAAATTTGCGTTGCATAACACCTCCCAACTCAAACTCACACTCATAATAGAACAGCTAGTAACCCAATTCCATGTGCATTTCATTTCCAGTCATGCATGTTCCTCTGCATCCCACTGTGAAGGTGATCGTTTCCTTATTCAATAACTTAAAACATCGTATAAACGAGCAGGGAAATCTGTTTTCAATAGAGACAGGCAAAACACTAAAATAACATTTCCACACATATTTTCAAATCCATAACATCTAACATATTAGAAAAACAATATACGAAAGACGCGAATACCAAAACCAAAAAAAAAAGAAAAAAAACTTGACATGGGGCTATTTTTAAGATCTGCAGGTGCCATAGACTAGAGTGCTCCAAACCTATTCGACAGACCAGAGACCACGGAGAAAAATAAAATAGTTTATACCTACTTAGTGTTTACACGCGTTTGTTTCATTAATCGCTTGCAGCACACCGTTGCCGTCGCGCCCCCACACTGTGGTGTTTTTTGAAAACTACACACTATAGAAGATGAAGGAAGAAGCTCTTACTTCTGGTGGAAGTTGGCCTAGCATGTCTGGATCTGAATCTGAATCCGAATCCGAATCTCTGGACCGATGACGGCGACGAGTCTTTCTATTTCTGGAGCTACTCGCTAATGGCACTTAAATGTGTGCTGAGCGCTTGAACTCAACCTTTTGTGCGCACTCACCTATTATGTTAGAAAATTAATTTCAATAATAATTGCTCGCTGTGGGAGGCGCGCAAATTCCTAGATACTTTATCTAATTATTGTTTTCTTGCCATTGGATTTGTATTTGGATTTGGATTTGTAAAAATTTGTAGATTTGCGTTCGATATAAACAGGAAGCCTTGGTAGAAGTGTGTTTTCAAAATGAAAGATTCGTGTTATTTGTTTATTTTCGGAAGGCACTCACGCTTGGCGGGAGATTATTTTTATTTGAAAGAGTGTGTGGAACTTTCAAATCTGGACTTTTTTATTTATGTTAAAAAAATCTTTCCAGCAACGCCAACAGCAACGGATCGATTTCTTATTTTTATTTTTAAGATTCAAGTCATTTGAGGTAATTATTATACCCGCTTTATCTTTACCTTCTAGTCAATGTTCACTTGAGCTTAAATCTTCTTCGGCTAAGTACGTGGTAAATTAATATCTTCAATTAAAATCACATAAATTACCAATAGACGTGCCGTCTTGGATATCAAAACCAAAAGATGCTTCTGCACCCACCTGGCACTCGTAAAATCTTCCACTATATCGAGCTATTCGGTTGAGGGCATGGAGCTATTTCCTGCCTGAGATTTCGCTGGTAATTAATTAGTTTTCCGTTGATTTGATGTCATCCGGGCATGTGATTCCGCTGTCCGATGTATAAATCACATTCGAGCATCAAAGTGCGAGCAGCACCTTACGCTAATGTCTCAAGGGATTAGTGATATGTTGAAATTCATATAGCCAAGCCAGATTTATCAGCAGTTTCTGGATAATTAAGTGTGCAACGGTGATAGGGGTTTCTATTTCTGTATTCCCATCGTGTATGGAGTGTGAGTTTCTGGTTTAAATATAAATATATGTATCTTCTTCTCTTCAACCTGTAATTTACTGGCAAACTGATTGATTTCCTCAACCACTAGACTCGAGACCCTTGTCCAGTTTAAATTCCACTTTAAATGACCGTAGGTTAACAGTCGTGGTGTGGTGTGTAGACAAAGAGACTGAGAAGAAGGTGGGTCGTTGAACAGATAGATCTGGAATAGGAAAATAGAAAATTATATGTTTCATGATTTCGTTCTCGATTGAACTTGGATTCCTGGAACGAACCAAAAAAGATGTGTACCACACTGTTTCGTGCATGCCTGGGTGCATCAATTTCTCCGGAATCTCAAAATGACGTTACGTAGCCCAATATAATTGCATCAAAAAAAGAACAAAACGAAAACAATGCCTCGTGTCTTTTGAGAATGGTTATAAATTAATTAAGGTCATAGTTTCGATGTGGAATTTGAAAGTATGTACATTGTACATATATCAGACAAAAAAGGGGCTTTGGGAATATTGAAGAAAAGTGTTGATCCACAAAGAATACTGAGTTTTTTGCATGGCATAGCATCAGGTAACAATTGTTATGTCTGATTTGGTATATTTCCGTCCTTATGTCCCTCTTAATTGGAACTGTCGCCAGCGATGTGTGTGGAAATCAATCAAAAGACATCTTATTTTTTAAAAACTGAATACTGATAACTGAAGCACTAAGATGGACGTTCTTTTTTTTGGAAGAATCAATATTCACAACTGGCTAAAGACTTGCATTGCATTTGAGTTTTTTTTTATAGTTTCTTTTGAGTTTCTTTCGAGTTACTTTCGAGTAACTCCGCTAGTAGAGGTCTTACAGTTGCTTACAAATGGATAGAACCTTATGTTGCATTTGAGTTTTTCTATAGTTTCTTTTGAGTTTCTTTCGAGTAACTCCGCTAGTAGAGAGCTTACAGTTGTTTAAAGAGTCATTTGAAATTTCATAATGCTTATAAAATTGTTGAATTTTTTGATCTGAGAAACAAATATATAAACTATCCCCACTAGAGGCTTGGCTGTAGGCAAACCAACAACATACATGTGTAACTCATTTATCTCGTTTGAAAAGGGTTATTGCGAAATATTAGTTCTTTATTGTTACGATCCATAATTCTTCCCTCGACACACCTCCCACCGTGATTGTTTTTTCACACCCAGTGGGAAAAGACGGCGTCAAATCCAAAAAAAGTAGAAATAGTAGTTCCCACAACACTTTGATTAGGGGTGAGATTCTCAATAAGTTAATAAAAACACACACACACACACACCAAGGAAACACAATCCAATCAATAACAAAAAAAAAACAAGTGCAACAATGAAAACAGGAAAATGACGCAAAAGTTATTGCATTGTGTATGACCTCTCTCACTCCGTCATTTTCATTAATCGCTTTGGTAGGTATGGGGTAGGGACATATACAAAACTATAACCGAAGGAGGATACAAAAATTTGAAAACAGATCCTCATATCCTAGTCACCTGCGTATTGTTAAGAACGAGATCCTTTTTTGTGTGTGTGTATTGTGGAAGTCTGTTAAATACCCCAAATGTAGGTTATCCGTAGTTGAGAGAGTGGTTCTGGTGCGTAAACCGTGGGAAAACATCTTCCGAGCGCGATGTCAGGAATGCAGCATTGAATTTATTTCCATTTGGATTTTCTTCTCTTGTGTTGATTAGGGATAATGGTTCTACCGTCCTAGGGGCCTTTCCAACTGTCATTTCCCTTTGTTTTGTGCATGAAAAAAAAATCAAATGAAAAAAAACTAAAACACACTTGCATCGACTTCGAGGAAGGTTTCGGATTTCATAAGATGCGCACCGTTAGTAGTCTAAATAAATCTTTTAATGGATTTTTCTTGCGTAGGAGATCAGCAATACGGTGGAAAATATATCGTTTCCTCGTCCTGTAGGTACTCATAATTTCCTAATGGAACGTTATGTAGATTTTACTTAAAAAAAAACTAAAAAACAAATTTTCAAGTACATATACACTTGTGTCTGATAGTTGAAGAGACGTTTGGTATACCTTAGTCACTCACATGATCATTTTGTGCAGTTGAGATTTGTGTCGTTAAGGGATAATAAATCATGAGATACAAATTTCAGATAAATAAAAAAAATTAAGACTTGAAAAACAAATTTGTTGTTGTTTTGAGAAAGGGAAGTCAGATCTTCGATATCTCTCAATAATAGGTACCTACTCCAATTTTGAAAAAAAAACACAAATTCGAATACAATTTGAAGCAAAATGCTCGATCAAGCTAAGCTTACCCTACGTACAAGTCATCAAGATCATCACCTAACAATTTTTTTTATCAACTGTTTTCTTATGCAGTTTTACTTACAAGAGCGCAAATCTATAGTCAGCGAGGTTTTAGGAGAAAGTGCCAGTTCTAGCTAACATACGTTGGACTTTAAAATGGCGTCATTAAATACAAGCGATTTATAAACACCTCACTAACTTTAAAAAGAACTTGGTTAACATAAATGTTGTTTAAACAGTGCCAAAATTCACTCTTCCAGTGTGATAGATGTCCGAACTTTCCGAGGGGCCAACTTTGACTCGGAATACTACCTTGTTGTAGCCAAGGTACGAATGAGGATATCTTGCTCACGACTTAAACGAACTAACACTGTGAAGCGATATGACGTCGAAAAGCTACAATCGCAAAAGATTGCCAATGCCTTTTCCAGTCGAGTGTCTCTTCAATTAGCCTTGAAACCTATGCCACCAGCATTAAGCATTGAAGACCAGTGGCAGCAATGCCAAGAAAATCTCAGAACCGCTGCCTCTGAGGTTCTGGGTTTCACTCGGCCCCCGAAACGAAACCCATGGTTCGATGAAGAATGCAGGCAGGCAAATGCAGCCAAAAAAAAAAAGCACGAAAAATACTGATGCGAAAACAAACGAGGGCTGCACTTACGATCAGTATAACGAGATTTACAAGAGAAAAGAAGAGACGAACTCTCAAAAAGAAAAAGAAGCAGCATGAGAAGCGCTCATTTGAGGAAATTGAGAGGTGCCATGACAGGAACGAGATTCGGAAGTTTCAACCAAAAGGTAAAAAGATCTTGCCAAGGTGACAAAGCCCGAACTCAAGCCTGTAAAGACCAGCAGGGAAACATAGCAATAGAGACGCAGTCGCTACTGAAGATCTTGAAAAATCACTTCTATAAACTGCTTTACGGCGAAGAAGACACAAATTCCGCTGTCAGGCAGATTGCCCCATTCCAGCTTGGACGATGATCAAGAATCTCTTCCCTCGACCTAAAACAATTTAGGCTTGCCATATGCAAACTTAAATCAAATAAGACTGCAGGTGCAGATCAGTTGGAAAGGAACATGCACCAGCTGATCTGCATGATATGTTCGGAAGAAAGCATGTCCGATGAATGGAACCTCAGTATCGTATGCCCGATCCTAAAGAAGGGAGACCCTCACAATTGTGCCAATTATAGAGGGATAAGACTTCTTAATGTCGCTTATAAGATCTTGTCTGGTGTAATATGTGAGCGTCTGAAACCCCACGTCAACAACTTGATAGGTCCTTATCAATGTGGTTTTAGACCAGAGAAATACACAATAGACCAAATTTTCACATTACGGCAGATCTTGGAAAAAATCCGAGGATATAATATCGATATACACATACGGCATCCCTGCAAAACTCTTACGAATATGCAGGATGACTTTGGAGAATTCACGCTGCTCCGTCAAGGTCAGAAATGAAATTACCGAGACCTTTGATGTCGAAAAGGCTTTAGGCAAAGCGACAAACTGTCAGGCAAATTTTTTACATCATGCTTAAAAAGATTGTATAAGACTCAAACGTCAACACCAGAGGAACAATCTTTCAAAAGTCTGTTCAGTTACTCGCCTACGCAGACGATATTGACGAAATGGGAAGAAAAAAGCGTGATGTCATAGCTGCTCTTGCGAGCATTGAAACAGAAGCAGCAAAAATGGGTTTAATGGTTAATGAGAGTAAAACGAAGCATATGTTGTCATCAAACAAGGACACCGAACATCGGCGAATTGGACAAAACGTCACAAAAGACAGACATAACTTCGAGGTAGTACAGGACTTCGTCTATCTAGGATCCGCTACAGACACGGAAAACAACATCAGTGTGGAGATCAAACGGAGAATAACCCTTGCCAACCGTTGCTTCTTTGGATTCAGAAAGCAATTGAGAAACAAAACCAAGGTAACCCTTTATAAGACCTTAATCACGCCAGTACTATACTTTACGGCGCGGAAGCGTAGTCTTTATCGAAAGCGGATGAGGAAACCATTGGTCGTTTCAAAAGAAAAATTCTCCGAATGATCTTTGGCCCCGTATGCGAAAACAATGTGTGGAGAAGAAGACGAGCTGTATTAGCTGTACCGCGACATGGGCATAACACGCATCGCGAGACTACGATGGACCATGTAGAGCGGATGGACCCAAACACTCCGGCTCGACGAATTTTCGAAAGCACATTGCAGGAAAATCGTGGAAGCGGAAGACCACCTCTTAGGTGGTGAAATCAAGTGGAAGAAGACCTCAACCGACTTAGAGTGCAAACTGGAGAAGTTCGCCCGAAATCAAAATTGTTGGTGTAAGATATTGAGGCTCAGGTTTACTCCAAACTGCCCACCTAAGTAAGTAAGTAAGTAAGTAACTGAAATGCTTAGAACAACCTAATTCACAATTTTTTTTGTGCGGTTAACTTTGGTTTCGATTGGAGTTTTTCTTTAGAAATTTGAAACAGCAGTTCATTTGGTAATAAGTAATTCTACATGATTTCCAAGTGCAAGCATATCACCCCCAAAAAATGCTTTCACAATTCCTGTCAAGGAGGACTTGCCCTCAAAAGGCATAGAGTTGATTTGAATAAGAGGAGTGAAAACAGTCTGCTCAACCACCTAGGCATACTACATCGGAAATACTCACTTTTTTTTTCCTCTATGACATTAGGCGTGTTTTTTTCACAAGACTGTTATATACATAACATCATTTTACATGCAAAGCAAAAACAACATCCCCGACAACCAATGTTATGGATAAAAGGATGGTTAAGATTTGGTCGGGGATAGATTTTTGACGTTTAGTCGAGTATCGAATGAGTTTTTCGACTTTTCATTTTTTAATGTTGGTGCGTCTAGAGACTTTCATGTATCTCGAACAAAAGCAAAATGGGTGGCAAAGGGTCTGTTCACAAATGTGTAACTGAATAAAATCATATGCCCACTCTTACACTCCGCAATTTAGTTGCAGACAATTTTTGATTTTTAGAATTTCATTGATTTCAAGAGTTAGATTTGTAAATGTATATTAAGATACATAAAACAACGTAATAGCAATTAAAAATGGTCTGTTTAGTGACTGAAAGCACTTTTTGCATATATCTTTTCACATTTTTGTGTGAATGTTAACATTTTTTTCAAAGCTAATTGTTAAGTATGCCATAAAAATGGTTGTACTTTCTTATTATTAATAGTTTAATTCGTTTGAAACAAGTAACAAAATATTTTTTCCAACTCACATCTAAATCACAATCTCATATAAACTCAACCCCAGCATGTAAACAGAGTCAACAGAAATTCTTTGTTACCTTTGTGAACGGACCTATTTTTGACGTTTCTAAACTAACAAAAAACAGACAAAAAAAATTGTTTACCTGCATTAATTTCACTACGGAACATTTTTATTTTCCACTCTATACAATTGCTTTAGGTTTTTAACAAACAGTTTTTGCGTTTTTGTGCGAATTTGGCAAAAAAAAATCATTTGTTGCCTTTTATTGGTTTGACAACTGATCGAGAGCACCAACCCACAAATAAAAAAAGACGAAGCGTTTTTTTTGGATATCATGTTATGTACATAACATCCTTGTGAAAAAAACACGCCTATTGTTACGCTTGACATACGAACAAGGAAAGGTCTTTAAAACAAAGCGTATGTACCTATTCTGAGATTTTTTTTAATATTCCTAATGTGTTCACCTCATTGAGCACATATCTACATGTAGCTTCATTCTTTGTCCTTGCATGTGTTGAATTTGAATCACAAGAATGCTCCATTCAGATTGCAAAGGGAAATTTTTCACGTCACACAATGCCTGTAGTACAGCCTTTCACGGTATAAATTCCATAATGCTGCACTCTGACCTTTTGAAAAGCTCGAATCATTTCTCAGTATCACAGTACCCGTTACTGCCCACCATCCTTTCTATACACACATAGTCAAAAGAAACAGAATCAATTAAGAAGAAACGTACATTGTCTGAATTAATTAATTGTTGTGCTTCCGACGCCATCAGCATTAAGAAAACTTATAATTTTTATTTCGAATCTTATGCATTGTCAAAGGCGCAACAGTGGTTACGATCTACATCACCCTATACAGAAGCAACAATATAGATTTACCGCATAAACAGATTACCATCTGAGAACATTTTGTTCCACTTCTAACAATTTGAGTAGCGACACTACGAGCCTACGACAAACAATGAGGAAATCACCCGGTTTAGGTGATGTGGACAAGACCAGTAGATATATGAGAATATCGTCGACTACGGCGCGGCGCGGCGACGGGTGGCGGACAAACGGGCAATAAACAACGAAAGCACAACGCCTTCATTTTATCTGCGGGTTATTAGCGTGCGCCGGCACCAGCCAGCAGTGTGTCAGCCATTCGGTGCATAAATGTCTTCGCGCCAATCAAAGGGGTGTAGTCTTCTCCAAGCCTTAATAAATTGCCTTATCAAATGTGGAAAATGTTTACCATGTATACTACATCAGGCAGCAATTAAGACGAATTTAACTCTTGATTGTTGTCAATTGATCGAAATGTTGGTCGAGCAATTGATATTCCGAGATCGAAAAATCACAAGAAAATCTCAACTCCATCGTAATTTGATTAGACAGAGAGGCAAGCTAAATTACAAATCAATATTCTTTCGATTATTATATTGCCTTTAATTAAGGACTTCCGATCTCTGAGAAATGTGTCCGTTTGTAAACGCTGCCGGCATGTATCGACAATTGAAGCTAATTTAGCATCAATTTATGGACCCATGTGCACATACCGATGTCTGATGTCTGGCTGTGGGCTGAGGATGATGATTTTGATTTTGGCAGTTTCAACTAACACACCATTCGTATTCGCAATCAGCGAAACAAAATCGCGATCTATTTTGGGAAGCATTAGGTACCAGCGGAAGAATCTAACTCTATGTCGATGTACAGAAAAAAGAGGAACCACAACAACGTCTGGACGTGTTAAATATAGTATGACGAACGATGATTGTCCCAGGAAGAGAAAAGTAAGATTCTAGCCAGCCAGCCAGCCAAAGCGACTCGGAATGCAAATTCATCTTAATAATCTCCAAATCTTTTTCTATGTACGATGCCCAACTACAGTACAGACTAAGTGTCTGCTGTTTGAACTGCGCGCTGTCGATGCATATACCCGAAGCAAATAGCTCATCGCGATCAGACGTCTATGGCGGTGGCTGTGGCAAGTTTTGGCATGTGAAAGGATGCCAATCCTCCATACACACCTTGCACCCGGAATATTTCCATTTCATAAACATACACAACCCCACTCTGATGAGGCCTTCTGCTATCCAATCCCTTTGGATAGATCGGTGCATCTAATGGACGCGACGCCGCCGCAGCCGACCGACGTAAGGAATTAAATGTGGCTATATAGACAAGACATGGCAGCATATGGCTTCCGCCATAGGCGGACTGTGTGACAAATAAAAAGCTCATAGACTTCATGGAGTTTAAATTTGTTATGCGTTTCTGACAGCTTCAATTAATGTTACATCAACAATATATATGACAAAATGTTACAAGGAAGTCGCATTGCAAATTTTTGTCTCGTCACTCAAGGAGGAGGGGGTAATTTTTGTGCACTTTCGATTTGCTACACGATCTTTAATTGATCCAATATAAATCGTAGCTAATTAACATCCATTGAGGTATTTTTGTTGAGGCTTGATATTATTATTCAAATAAATGACTTTAGATCAATTGTATATGTGGGAATGTATTCAAAATTTTGTTTGCAGAAACTAAAAGCCGCTTTAATAAATTAGAAGCAGTTGGCCCAGGGTGTTTTATGAGGAAAGGAAGTGATTTGTAATCCTAAGAAATGAACATGAAATTTGTTTTTGACAGAGGAAGACTAGAAGGGGAATTGCTTTCGTTATATGTTTTCCTTTTCATAATTTTGATCAAATAAAAAGGCAAACATTCGAAAAGGAATTCATTTGTCACTAACAAGTTTTTTTTCTCAATCAATTGTTTTTCCAGATGCATCGCCTTTAGCTAGGAATAAGGAAGTCTTCGGAAAACTCTTGAATTACACTCCAATGAGAAGAGTTTTCTCACTAAAAAGTGAGGAATCAACATATTGTAGGTCCCTTTCATTCCTCACAAGTTATGATTGAGGGAAATGCGCTCTACCCAGGCCCTCATCTTTGATCGGACTGCATTCGATACTCGGAAGGGACATAAAAAGCTAAATTCAAATTCTACTCTTATCTTCAGCTGGATGTTGTAAAGGGTGTTTTTTATTAGATGTATAGAACTTCGAATTGAAATAAAACACAAGAAAAGTGTTTTAAAGTCCATCAATTTGGCTTTATTGGAAGGATAATTTTGTGCCATGTTGAAATAAGATTTCGGGCATGTGGCCGCCGCAGCTGGCTCGAATAAAGCCAAATCTTGATTTCCAATTTTCAACCACTTTTTCGAGCATTTGAGGCCGTATGTCGGCACTAACGCCACGAATGTTGGCTTCCAAGACCCCTAACGTTTCTGGTTTGTTGACGTAGACGAGCGACTTGACATATCCCCAAAGAAAATAGTCCAATGGTGTCAAATCACATGATCTTGGTGGCCAATTGACAGGTCCATTCCGCGAAATTATGTGCTCATCGAATGTTTTCTTCAATAAATCGAGTGTAACGTGCGCTGTGTGGCATGTAGCGCCATCTTGTTGGAACCACATCTCATCCATATTCGTACCGTAAAATAATACCGGTCTCCATTGACGGTAACTGGCTCGCTAGCATCATTTCGGAAGAAGTATGGTCCAATGACGCCACCAGCCCATAGAGCACACCAAAAAGTCAGTTTTTGTGAATGTAATGGCGTCTCGAGGTACTCATGTGGATTCTCTTCACTCCAAATGCGGTTATTTAGCTAGTTGACGTAGACATTCAACCAAAAATGAGCCTCATCACTGAAGAAAATTTTGCGATGAAAATCAGCATCGAGATCAATATCATTTTCGGCCCATACACCAAAATCACGACATATTGCATAGTCTCGCGGCTTGTATTCTTGCAAAAGCTGGATCTTGTAAGGCCGTAAGCCAAGATCTTTGTGCAGTCTTACATAAAGTTGATGGACAAAGTTCCAATTGCTGTGCAATCAATTCATTCGGATCCCCTTCAACACTTTGCTCTACAGCGGCAATTGTTTCTTCAGTGCGCAACTTTTCGACGCCTCTGCGGATGCGTATTATCACATAAAGTAAACGTAGTGCGAAAACGATCCATGGTTAACCGAATTAATGCTCTGATAAAAAATTATGCCGACCATAAAATGGACGGAGCTTGCGTTAAACTTCGTGAACTGAACCATTATTTTCGAAATAAAGCGTTGTTCTTCTGTCAACCTGTTCATGATGAAATGGCAAATCAAACCGAACATAATTGACACTAGAGTTGGCCGATTTGACAACAAGATGTCAATTTTAACACTATTTGAAAAACCAATTTAAAAAAAAAACACCCTACAAACGTTTTAAAACCACGGGAAAATATTCTTTTGGAACCACAATAAATCCTTTCTTTTTCCCTTCTTCTCGTTCAAATCTCTTCAAATCAAGCTGTTAAATTTTTTGTACATATAAACTACATTTATCTTTATGATCATTTCATAAGAAACGTAAGTTAAAGTTGTATATGTACATCAGTGTGACTAATCTGTTAGATACGCTCAATTTACTAACAAGAACTTACTCTAAGTTTCAGTCGTTCTAAGTAAGTCTTTTAAATTCATTTCCATTGAAAATCTTGTGCAACAAATGCATATCGCCCTCTCCCTATCCCCTTATCAATCAAAATAAATTTTATAAACTCTTCCGACAAGTAAAGTCTTTAGGATTCAGGTTCACAAATTCTAAAGAACACCACGTCTACGAATTTTAAATTTCCACAAAACAGAGAAAAAGAAACCAAGAAATTTTTTCCAACTTGTGCGAGATATACAATCGGTCTTTACACTCCATACTTGTAGAGACATAAAATCTTTGTAATAAATTATAACCTCTTCGATACGGAAGAGTTTCCAGAGTAATTGTTGGTGGCTTGCCAATAACGACACATTATGTGCAGTGCACAGTGCACCCATGAGCTAGCTGCACGTCTCTGTGCCATACTATTGCAGTAATTGTAAAATCTATTTGGACGGCAATAGCTTTGTTTTGAGAAGGGACTTTTAAATCCCTTCCTGATGGCATAGCCTACACCAAATTCACAAATTTCACTCATCCAAAATATAAGTTTGTATCTACAGCAGATGCAAGCGAAAGCGAAACCATCTTTATAACGGAATTTGTAGTTTGCCATTTTTCCATTTGGTGAGGACTTCTAAAAATACCAGAAAAACATCTCGCGTGCATTTGTTTCAATGGTTTTTTTCTTTTTTAACAATTTGTTTCTTTATTTGTTTGAATAATTTTTTGGAGTACCAAAGTGATGAGAACAACACATTCTTTGAGCTTAAAGCATTTTGAGTACATGATGATAGGTGAACACTATTGATGAATATGGTATTTTAGAGACATTCAAATATTTTACATGATTCGAAATTCACGTGTTAACACCTACATGAATATGCTTTTATAATCGATTCGGGAATAAGACTTCTTAAATCAGTAAGAAGCCTTTTCCATACCTATCAGCTGTTATGTTGCATTCCAGCAAAATATTTAGTTGAAGAAAAAAAAGAGAACAAATAATTTTCACCACTGTGCAATTTTCATCCATATCAGAGGGTTTGTACTAGGGCGTATTGATGCTTTCATTTTGGTATTCGTACTTCGAAATCGATGCAAAGGAACCTGTCATAGGGGTAATCTTCTGTTTTTCCACAAGCCGTTGCATTATATTAATTCAACTTAATGTTAATGTTTGACAACATATTTTGCTTTTGTAATCTTATGACTAGAGGTTGAAATCACAGATAAAAACTGTCGTTTTTGACAACGAACTATTACTTGTTCTATGTAAGGTGATTGTCGTTTGACCATCTTAAATTGAAATGAACATATTACGGTCTTTAAATCATATGAAAATTTTTCAAATGCATCTTGTCTATCTCTGCCTTATATACATGTAAAGTAAAAGATGTAAGGGACCAACCATTTTCTGTCGAATACGAACAGCTAATCGAGAAAGAGCTTTTCATGGCAATGAATTTACTATCAGAGGACTTGTCAATTCCTCGCGGAAAGCCATATCTACCAGTGGAAAAACATTTTTGCCTCTTTTGGAATTCGAACCATGAACCTCTGTACTAACAGCAGACACGCCAAGGGTACAACAAACAGCATTACGTGAAGCAAAAGTAATGATGTTGACTGTTGACCATCCTCAAACGTGGTCCCGTGGTTAGAAAACAAAAAAACCAACCTAGATTTGAGAATGTGGAATATGTACTTATAAAATAATCAAATAAGGTGGCATAAAAAAAGCTCGGGGAGCCTCGGCGTCTAACGCATTTCATATTGGTTTTGCTCCAAAAAGAGGTCGCTCAAACTATTAGTGCATGTGCAATACAATTTGACTATTTTTAGTGTTTGAACCCCATGTGGTTGTACAAACAAAGTAGAATTCAATGCTTCAAAAACTCAAAGCTGTCACTTGTCGTTAAAGCTTCACATTCCCCCATTATCTATATGAATGGTATCTGCATTAACGAAGCCGAAAAACTGGTATGTGTGTTAAAGATGATCTTCGTTGGAATGACCACATATTTGAAGTGTTTAGGTTTATTAAGACGATGCAGGAAGTTTTCTTCAACCCTTTTGATCTGGCTACTATTTATAAAGCTTACATTCGCCCAAAACTAGAGTATAGTTCTCATATCATATCAAGTCAGGTGCTCCTCAAACATCTAGGCGCCTTCTTTTAGGGTAAAAAACAGAGTTTAAAAACTAATAGGTGATAGATCAATTGAACAAGACGATATATTCTCTTGAACATCGTCCAAACGTTATCTGTCTTACTCTCTTTATCGCTTTTTTCCACAAACAGTGCTTCAGTGAAATAGCCAGTTGCATTCCTCTCCTGAAACAATTTAGCAGCAAAACATGCTCATCAGCAGGAATGCGCATCAGTTTTATCTTGAGCCCAACTTCGGACATATTCCACATTCCCAGAATGTGGAATGCTCTATCTGACTTTTCCCTTACATTACGATTCACAAAAATTTAAGAGTGTCGGTTTTTCCCTTTAAATAATCTCCTATTTTTATAAATGTTCGCACTGTGTTTTAAAACATTATAAGGGTAATGATAACCCCTTGATGTGCGCGTTAATCATAAAAATAAAAAAAAAACAACGAGCTGTATGAGCTGACATGTGACTAGCTAAAAGAGTACGAAAACAAATCGCGGAAGGGCAGATCTTGTCTCAAGTGAAAGAAACCTCAACCTACTTAGGCCAAACTGGAGCGAGCTCGCCGAAAAACGAAGTCCCTATCGAAGGATATTGGTAGGTTGAAACCAACCAGGTTCACCCTGAATTGTAATGCCAACCTAAGTAACTAACAAAGTTACCCCATCAAACAAACGCTTATTCAAACTTCCAGGCTGAAATGTTAGAAGAACCAATTTGTACGATAAAAAAGTTAGAGGTATAAAAAAGAGCTCATGTAGAATTTAAAGAACTTAATATTTTCTACAATTACTTTTTCCTACAACGCTACAATCGTCCAAGTGTTGAAAATATTAGTTTAAGTTGAATTCGAGAGAGAGATCGGAACTATTCCGAGATTGTATGGCCTTACATTTTAATTTTTGTAAATTCAAAAAAAAAATCGTATCTAATTAGTCAGAGTCCGAGCATGTGCAATAAAAGATCACAAACCATCATCAATTCGGTGATGAAACTAACCAATTTTTCTCATTCTATTGGATACAAAACTGTTGCAAGATGAAAGGAAGTAATTTTTAAATCAAAAATAGCACTGTTGTAATAAAGGCTAATCTTTAATTTTACACAAGTGATAACAATACGGGCCATCGATTAAAAACATCCATCGCGTATAAAAAAACTCACCGAATGTAGGTGACGCTATATCAAGGAAACAAGTTCGTTGTTTTGCTGTCTGATCACTGACCATTCGTTTTGTTGTGTTGTTTTGTGTTGTGATAGAATGTATGATAAAAGTGGCATGATACCGGATCTGAAGATTCCCACAACCACTGGTACCGCATGATGGTACATTTTAGCCGAATACGGTCAGACGAGTGCAGAATTATATCAAATGCAAGGTAGGTACCTACTTGTTGTTTCCATAAGGATATGTAAGTGGCTAAGTAAGTGTTGATTGCGACGCGATAGACATGATTGTTAAGTCCAACTTTAACATCCGCCTCTGTGACACACAGACTATACGACTTTACGTACACGTACGTTTGTTTTTCAGATGAAGAACCGTAAAACAACTTTTTTTTATCGCTTCATACGCATGCCTTTAGTAGTTTGAATTGAGAAGAATTGTAGTTAAGAGCCTTAGTTTGTGGGGCATACTTATCGCATTGGTTACGTTTTGTTTCCCGTGGAACCGAATCTAGGTGAGTGCGGTAAAACGATTAACGACGCGACGCAACGCTTGATATTTTCTTATAAATTGCAGGCCATTCCGGATGTGTGACAAATGTGCGTTGCAGAAACTTGTTGATTGTTTTTTAGTTCGATTGAGATAACGGATGTTAAACTGAGAAATCTCATCAACGACAATAGAGCTGTTTATATTTGATTCTTCAATGATTTTCGCATAGAGCAAGAGAATAGTGATAATCTGTTTACAGCAAGAGGGTGTTGAGTGAGTGAGCAAGGACCCAAACCATTTATTCTGAATTTTTTTTACCAAAAATCCCAGCTCTTTATATCTGGAAACTTGGGAGAATACAGGGTGTCCCTGCAACAGCTATCACATAGCGATGTTGGTCAATGTATACAAAAAATATTAACGGCATCGACTACTTTTAAACTTGCTGTTATGTAACAAAGTAAAATTTGTGCTAAAAACGTCAGCCAGTACACATAAAAGCCAAAGAAGTATCTCCTAAAGCTACAAGTTGACAAAAAAGACTTTGGTAGTTACCTACTGTTGCCTGAGTAACCTTTTTGGAGAAGGTAATATTTCAAATTCATGATCTAATTTTCAGATTTCTATAAAAGATTCCAGTTTCAGCAAAGAATCTTTTTAACATACCCAGCACATATGTGCTTCCAACGCCCTTTTTGTCACCATTATTCTGTGTACTTGTATGTCATCGACGAATACTTCTGTGACGATTACTCTCGATTAAGCGAAACAAAAAACCGTGGTCAGAGTTCAAATACCGTCAATTGAGCCAATCAAGATGGAATCAACAGAAATGTTTCTTGATGTGTGCTCCCCTTTATTCTACTTCAGCGCTCGTCGTCGTCGTCGTCGTCGTGGTCGTCGCATACATTCGGCGACATGAATCCATGTCGATCCGGCTCGTCGCACACGACAGAATTTTATCACAACACAACATCTTGGGTACATCATGTGTATGTAAATAAATTGGCGAGTACCCCCAAAGCCTGCTCCGCCCCAATGAGTAGGGTGGCAGTTCCACCATTTGGAACTGTGACTTTGGATCAAGAAGCAATTGCTCCTAAAGATTTCAATTGTGGTGTGCCAACGGGCACGACACAAGTGCTCGCTATACTCCTCAAATTCCAAATTATCATATTAGATACAACATACCAATGGAGAAGACTATACTGGGTTAGATGTGACTACTTATACATATACCGAGACCGACTACTACTGCCATTTAGAGAAGCTGCATCATATATGTGTGAGCTGCTTAGAATTGACATGACGGGCAGTAACGAGCGACGACGACAACCACAACGACGCACGGTGGCGGCGCGGCGTTGGCTGACAAAACGGAAATAGCCAAGAGAAATGTCTTCAAGAAAATTACGTCCATTGTGCGATGAATTTAAGTGATTCTGATTGATATATTCAGAACAGTCGCTTATTGTTATGAGGAAGGAAGAGATTTTCGAAATGAATTTACCACAATCAGACCTAGTGTCGTGTTGATTCAATCATCCCCCGGCCCCCACCCACTGCTTAAGCTCATGCTACAAACAAAGACGGACATGACAACCTGTTGAGTGCACAATGCACATGCTCAAGTACAATTCATACTCCTATACATTTACATATACGTATGCTGTAATATGGAGTTACTTTTAAAAGCTTAGCACGCTATTAGTTTCCGAGTACCTACTTTCCTTCCTTACTGTCGCTGCTTGGTGCGGTTAGCCGTTAACCAATTTTTCCCACATCGGATGACGGACGGGAGAATGGGGGTCAGTAATGCCGCTGCCACTGCCGCCAAGTGGAAGTTTTATGTGGCTTTTCCTCATTGGATTTACGGCTTCATCTAGTGCATGCCGTTTTGCAAGTTGCAACACATATTCATACATATCTTAACGCGCCGGGGACACCCATGTATCGATCAGATTTTTTATTTCTCGATTTTCTGTTTCTCCCAGTTTATCATAAGTCACTTACGGCACACATTACACTTTGACTGGAAGAGCTAAGAGTGCAACTGGGGTCTGGTGGCGGCGCAAATGAGATTCGCATCTTTTACAGCTGCCGTGAGCGCAAATCTCATGCAGCAGTTTGTTGGCGCTAGGCGCATTCACAGTCGGCTCAGGGATAATCACTTACTGTGGTTATGTGTGCCTCTAGGTTTTATTGAATCAAAATAGCAGTTCTCAACAATTGGCAGTACAGTTAGATAATTTAAGTCCATTCAATCTCGGACTTTCTGTATGTAACGGAGATGAGCTTATACGTGCTTCCATTTAGGATCAGTATTTAATGCCATCGCTACGCAGCGTAACATTAAAATCATAGATGCGCTCTTGATACAAAATGGGGAGAAGATGTTCTTCAAAATGATGAATACAAAGAATTGTTGCGTTTACCACCAGTAAATTTCATAATAAAGAAAACCTTTTGGTCTCGTTTAACTTTGCAAAGGTGACCTATATCTTTGAATAACTGTCTGACATAAGATAAACATTATGTGCGTATATGTATGTACGTATGTATTTTTATTTTATTTATTTTTATTTAAAGTTAAACACCTCGTCCTTTTATGTCGTGCTTATAAACAATATGCTGGTGGTCATATCAAAATTACTAACGATCTACCAACAGTTCCCATGAATTAACTTGGCTTAAGACATGAATTTATTGTCCAGCGAAGGTGATAGTGAGTCGTTGACGATCAAAATCATGCTGAAGATTTTTTCAATTTCAAATTGATTCATATAAATCAGCGAAGAAATCATAAGCAACTGCCAGCTCTTACATAAGACCGCATACAAAAATAAGAATAATTCCTTCGATCCCAACTGCAAAGGACAATGGGACGTAGTGTCTTCCTCATTTCCCATCTATCCATTCATTTCAAAGACAACTTATGTGGTTTACTCAAATGAAGAATAATTGCGGAATCATGTTCTATTCGTGCAATCATATCTTGCATGCACCAAAGTAAAATTGAGAACCGAGTACATTTTCTAATTAATTTTTTAATTCAAATCAGTTGAACCTGGACCTTTGACAGTTTTGCATGGGAGTTCAGAAGCTTCGATCATTGCTAGATTCGGTTTCCTAGATACCATTAACTAGCCTTTCATCATTTGATGCGATGCTACATTACTGCACATTTCACCCGTTGACCCCAAAGTTTTTTCTCTCTTGGGTATAATGCTTTCTTGGTTCATAGTCATTCGCATTCAATGAATTCACAATCAGATAGGAACACAAGAACCATGGTTGGTTTATTGATGGAAAGAATTCATAAGGAACAAATGATAAAGTAGTCTGTTACAGGCTGAAAAAAAAACACTTAACGCATATGGCGAAATAAATTTGGGTAGTTTTGTTTTGCATTGCGGAAGGGGATGAGAAAGAAACCCGATGTTGGGTTGGTGCTTAAAAAAAATTCATAAACGTATATAAAAGTATTTATTTTTCACCCTCAAACTTACACTTCGTTTTATAATAAAAAAGCGTAATTTGTCACACAGTCTAAAATTTTAAACCTCCGCAGAGCTGCGCTAAATGATAGGAAAAGTTAGATCTACCCCATTTTCGAATGAATATTACATGTATGACATATACATTTATGGTATGGCATTATCGCATATAAAATGGGAGGTAGACTCCTGTCGCTGATCGGGTTTTGGTTTTTCTATGTTGGTATACATGATTTTCATGAAACTCAAGTGGAACATTGGCAGACCTATTTATAAGTCTTGTGAATAAGTGTCTCAATACCAAATGAGAGGCCAATTGGAACCAGTTCTATTCATTTGCTTACAATCGATCTTTCGTATCATGAGGTACCATAATTTTTGCTACGACTAGACTGTTAGCAGCAGCTCTATAGAAGAGTATGGGACAACATGAAGGTCGTCAAGTCTGGAGGATTCATCAGCAGGAGTTTTGCTGAACCTCTCAGTATCGACCAGACAACGCGTTATGCCACGTAATTGGATATTAATCGGCGAAGGAAAGATTTGAATATGTTACCTTGCAATCTAAAAATTTATCTTGAGTTTGGCTTTCCCTAAAGCAAGATCGTTTAAATCAAAACAAATCCAAAAACTTCAAAGGAATGCAAAGATTGCCAAAAGACACAACTGCCATCTTATTGATTTCAATTAAGTGACGATTGCGCATAATTTAAAGCTGAAACCTCAAATTAAATGGAGGGAAGTTACCTTCCACCAAGGTGAATAAAGTACAGAACACCAAGGCACATCAACTATTCTTTGCTGACGATGTAGCCATCACAAGTGAGGATCCTACATTCCTGCAAGAAGCACTTGCAATGTAGGTAAAGGTAAAGTTTTAGAAGGTAGTGTGCACTGCAATAGTCCAAAAAAGACTGAGACTTGTGTCGCCCATTTCCTGATTCAGACACGCCTATTCCAGACACTTATTTGAATAAAAATATATTTCCCAAGTGTGAAAAGTTTAAACATATAAAATCAATGATCAATTGTGAAGCAAATTGTGTGGACGACAATCATCGATTAAGCTTAAAGCGGGCGAGAAAACTCCGAAGACTCTACAACTTAAGTATTTTATTATATTAGGTTCGTTCGCTGAACTTTCCCCAGGGTTGACCCAGGTTTTCTTGACAAGACAATGAGTTGTCAAAAAACTTGGGCTTTCCAGTCCTCAAAAAACGCTAAGCCAAAAATCAAAACACATCCTGTCATTAAAAAAGAAAAATACATGCCATTTGTCAGCCCTCAACTCGCCACAGCAAAAACCTAGTGCGAGTTGAGGCAAAGCCTAGGTCAACCATAGGGCTCAAGAAACACTAAGTTTGACATTCAGTGCGACTCTGAGTTTCTCAAAAAACGCTTTCTGGCGACCCCAGGGTTTCAACGAACAAACCTATTATTTCATAAAAGATTGCATTATCATAAGACTCTCTCTGTCAAAACCGGGCTAGAATTACAAAATGAAAAGATTGCAATTTGCCTTACAAATTTAAAAAAAAAAATATTTTTGGTTCTTATCCACACCTTGCTATGCTGATAATGTTATGTCGTTCATTGCTCCATAATACCATGAGCATGAAGGAGGAGGAGGCGATCGAATAGGCCTAGAAACGAAAGATTTAAAGTCATTTCTTGTCAAATGGGGTCCATTCTTCAAAGAATTCACTTGTAAGCAGCCACTTGAGCAACCGAAAAACTCTCAAAATACAATTCCAGCAATCAGAATGAAGAAGTCTTAATATTGAAAGATCGGCCTACAAAAGGGGATGAGTTCGTGAAAACAATTTTAAGGCTCATAAATTACATAGTAAAGATTTTGATGGAAAATTCAATTTAAAATACATAGAACAAAATGCAAAAACAAGAAACTCACCATGAAAACATGCTCCATATTTATTGGAAAACGAAATTACGAATTGAAACACTCGCGAGGGACAAAAAAAACATCACAACTTTTTAATGCACATAGGTATACAAAACACAATTTAGATGAAAACATTATTTGTGCTATGCAAATTGAATAACAAAAAATAAACCAAGCACTAATCATTCACTAATCATATTAGTTCAATAAGATGAAAGACAACTAAATATACCTACTTTATCACAAATCACTCAGAAACTTAAATCACGCACTTGTTGAGCAATAAACAATAACATTGATTTTCTACTTTTATAATAAACCAATTAAAAAACTTGCTTTGGCAATGCCCAATAACAAAAGAAAAATACTACGATTGCGATCACACAATTCACATATCGATTTTTAACAAGAAATGTCTTGCAGGCAGCTAATTTTTGTTTCATTTGTTCACTTTCACATTCTCATTGAGTTATTATTGACAAATCTATTTCCCAAAACTGAAATCTATTATTTTATTTTAGTTGAAACAATTAAATTTCAGACAAACGTCAAGAGCTTGCCTGCACTTCTCACTGTCCATTGCTGTTTGAGCAAATGGGGGAATGTGCGGGTTGCAGTAAACAGCTGTCTCTCTCTAACATTCAAGGTGGATTAAATAAGTAGCAAAAGAACAGCGGAAACATTTGAATTTGAATAGTTTCGTTAAGATTTCAAACTATTGCTTTGCATACTCGTACATTCGTTTCTGAGTTTGCAAATTGACCTCCAGTATTGTAAGAATGTTGTGTTGAATGTTTAAAATTACACTCCTAGCCATTCAGGAGCCATGGATCTGAAAAAGCTGTCTGCGTGGATAATGGTACGCTTTTGTCTTTCAAACGGAGACGTACACTATCCAAATTGCTATACGAAGAATGGCTAGATGGTGAGAAGATTTTTCTTCTGCAGCGACAGCCAAGCTGGCTGTCTCAACCATCTAACTACTAATCCGGAAATGAAAGACCTCTATGAATGCGGTCGGAGGACTAAATTCTTTGAATTCTTTCGGTTCCAGGGATCGTCGATGAGCAAGGCAAGGATCTCAGACAGCTTTCTCATGACCTAAGCGATTGGTCTGCCGGGGTCCTCAGTAAGGGCTTCAATCAACGATTGGATCTCTCAAGGGGACAACCGTATCTGAATGCAAATAGACTATGCATATGCTCCACAACGTTAATAAGAAAACTGCAACATTTTTCCCATCCCGTATCGCTGTAGAAAGGTTGGTAGCGTTTCAACGGTGCACTTCTTTATTGACAAACATTTAATAATGTTAGGCTTAAGTAGTAATACCACACTTTGTGAATCCTATGGAGAATATTAAGAGACCCCGGAGCACTATCTGTGTAAATATGATGCATTTTCTCGAATCAAGTTAAAGACACTCGGCGCAGACATGGTGAGAACTGGTAACCTATGCTTATGCTCGTTATCATGGGAGCGTTTTCTGGCTTTTCTCCGAACATCTGGAAAGCTATAACAAATGAAGGTATAGTACAATGGACCGGCTAAAGATAGTATTTTAGAAACCTCCGACAAAAATAGAGTGTTTGTAGGAAAGAATCGATCGGTATCTACATATAACAGGATTCCGGTAAACCGAATCCTTTACCAAAAAAGATTTTTGTTTCGGGCATAAAAAATACCAATATCACTCGGAGGACAGAAGACTTGCCAAATCCTCGCGAAAAGCGTCATCCCTTGGAAAAGAAATTGGTTTTTTCTAAGATTATGACCTCTAATAATGCCCACTTAGCAGACAAGTTCAGCATTTCCCATTGCTTAATTTACAATGCATGAAAAAAGGACGCTCTACCTCTAAGGCTGGTGATATGATCATGGCCTACTAATCAGGAGATACGTTTTAATCTTTATAAACGAATACTGATGAATCTGAAAAATCTAGGTACATCTTATTGGTGATCTCTACAGGACTCTTCAAAGAAAAATTCAAAAATTTTTAAAGTTATTTTGTGTAAATGCATATACACTTGAGCTATTGGCCTCTTTAACTTGTTCAACCAGTCAATCAATACAAACAGCTAAAACATATCATGTTATTGTAAACGATAGCACCAAGCTGCTTTTGGTAGGTTAGGTATACTATGACACAAATATTTATCGAAGGTCCGCATTTTACATAGCCAAACAAATATGTGTTCCAAGTTCTGGGATCTCTTGTAAACAAGATATACCTATCTACATACCTACGATGCTACTTGTCTTGAAGAAAACCCACATCTCACATCTCGTCCATGTCATATCAGTTGATCAAAAAAAACAAAAACATTGTTCACCCGCAAGGAGACTGTCAATTTGAACCATATGTGCGATTTAACCAAAGGGATAGCCGGAAATGCTCTATCCCCAAAAAGGGAAACCTATCCAGTGAGCCTCGAAAACGGTCGGGTTAAGTAAACAAAGTGGTCTTCGAGGTATCTTCTTTTTTTCATTATTTCGGTTTTAATTATAAACAAACGGCAAATTATCTTTGACGAAACAAATGCTCAGAAACAATATTGTGTACACAATTTTTCCGAACTCTAAATTTAGCCACATGTAGGATTGCCATAAGAACATTCACCACCAATACTACTTCTACTAGGCCTACTACAACTACTACGGATGGAACAACTCTTTGGAGGAGCACAAACGGCTGCCATCATGGTCGTCATCGTGTGTCGTTGCAACAAGTGCAATTTGACTGTACCAAGGATATGCGATATGTTTTCTATTTCTATCGAGTGATTCGTTCCATGTGGTAACTATTTGGATGGCATAATTGCCATCGCACTCTCGTGTAAAAACGAAACGATTTTCATATTCATGACTCTATTCTTGGAATTGTGCCGCCTCGCCACGCCACCGACCGCTCGCCCGTTGTATAATTACTAAACAAAAGACGCACATTTAGGTAGAGTTCAATCGGTAAACATTAGCGCATCAGGGAATGTGTCCAAAAGAACACGGCCCATGCCGGGAGACGAAACGAACACAACAAACCTCTTGGCCTGTTAAAACCAAAGTTATGTTAATTGATGCTTAAACCAATATCGGACAATGATCGTTCGTGTTGACAGTTTTTTGACATTCGAATGCGATCGTCATCGTCCTTCACGTCTCGATTCTTGAATATTTAGATGCCAGAAGCGCGCGAGCTTCAAATATTTTGTAAAAGAAAGACATGGATGCCCTAATAGAAAAAAAATCACTTGACTTCTCTTCCGAAGTGTTAAAGACAGATGATCTAAGTTCTCGTATATAGCGGACACGAAGATGCGAGAGTGTTTTTCTTTTTCTTTTTTTCTTTTTTTTTATAGTGGTTCTTTGTGTGCTCAATAATAACCCACCTATCCATCGAATCGGGCATTATTTCTAGGAACTAACCTATAGAATAGACAAACAGAACAAAAGATAGCCGTCGCGCATGCGTATGTTCTTCAAACAGTTTAAAAGAAGCACAAGCATTCCGGCAAAGAGAATTCTATACAGATTTGGTGCGTCCCTATTTGAAGAAGTTGAGAAAAAAGCGTTAAATGGAAATAAATCAAGTCAAAGAAAGATACCGGTTTTATTCTTTCTTTTCTCATTTTGGGTTTTATAAATCTAAGAGGAGCATGGAAAATGATACTTAGCAGAAACCTAATGAGTATTACATGTTCCCAATTGACTTCTGCTAAGAAACCAAAAGGGCACTCGGATTTAATTGCTGGGCGATAATTCAGGGTTTATGTGTGGAATGTTTGCGTACGGTGCGGTGCGTTGCGCGGCCTTAAAGTGCTCATTTTAAATTCAATGTGTTTGTACCTGTCGACTGTGGTGGGGTACACTCAAACGGAAGATTTTTTTCTGATACCTACCACGAACAGATCCTCAAACACACGATTATATTGCTTCCCAAAAGTGTCTCATGAGTACTTACTGTGTTGGCCAATGTTACCGTGTTTTTTTTGGCACCACCATCCGTAGCCAAGTTAAATTTAACTTGTGTAAAGAGATGCAGGAATCGGTCTGCGGATAAACGTAGATTTAACGACTCATACGAATGTAGCTCGATCGTATCCTGAAAAGGGTGCGTTTCACTGTTCTGGGAGAACCATACTGCTTTCCATCAGAAAGAAATGAATCTGGTCTATTGAGCAATTTTTTTGAGAGGGAGTGTTTTTGATTCGATTAAGAGTTTTGAATTTCTGACATTGCAGTTTTTATTCGTGTCCATTTTATGCATCGAAAACAAATTAAATTACTCAAATCAAGTAAAATAGCCAGTTGTTTTCGTCCACTGAAACAATTTGGCCTCAACACCCGCCTCGCCAGGAATGCGCATCATTTTTATCTTGACCCCAACTTCGGACGTACAGTCGAGTATAGAGATTCATATTTTAGTCGCACCACCCGAATGTGGAATGCTTTGCCAGACTCTGTCTTTCCCCTGCATTACGATTCACAAAAATTCAAAAGCAAAGTGCATCGGTGTCTCCTATTACATCCTCTCCTATTTTCCTGAATGCTCGCACTATGTTTAAAAACATTTTAAGGGTATTCAAGATCCCTTTATGTTGGCGTTAATTATAAAAAAAATATGTATACACTGAAGAAAAAAAAAGCAAGACATTAAACCATTCTGCTATTCGAAGTTTTGTATTTTTCAATTTATTCTGATTTCATGTATAGCATTGTATATATAAACGAATGTATAGTACTTTTGTTTTATGTCTTCAAAATTTACCTTTCCGATCGCAGCACACCAAAAAGAATAAGAAAAATTCAAAGTCTTGCACAGCAAATGTTTTAGTGTTTTTTTTAACCTGTGTCACGCCTAAAAAATTTTAAATAGAAATTCGCTCATTTTAAAATCTACCTTCCATTTTCCACCGTTTACCGCCAAGGCGATAGTTACAGAACAGGGGCACTGGATAGGGACACAGTGCCCCTGTTTTGTATAGGCGATAGTTACAGAACAGGGGCACTGGCATTTGTTTCTTTTAGAATTGAACAGCGAACAAAGAATATCAAGTAAACATTGCCACTTAAGTAGTTAAGAGCTCATTTTCAGCGTAGCTGTTGTAGGTATTTGTATCATTTTTACGATTTTGGTAATCTTTTTATGAAGCTTAAAGATTGATTCATATTTCACTCTAAGATCGCAAGTGAAAACAGTCGATTTATTTGGTGTTACATGAATATGAAATGTATACTTACATACAAAACAAGTAAAGAAAATATTATCAATTCACATTAATAATTGGAACGGAATAGTAAGCACGAGTTCCCTTAGCTTGCCTTGATTTGATAGTGAATTTCTATTGAATATGTTTGAATAGTCTTCTGCTGTTTATTCGCATATAGCATCCCTTTTCTGTTTTCTGAACATTTCAAGTGACAACATATGCCTAGTGCGTACACTGTATAGACACATAATATGAGATATATGTTCCTCTAATATGATTTTTTTTTTCTATTTATAAAAAACCTCCTTCTTCGATTGGATTCGATAAAATTTTGCCAATTTGAAAATCCAAGCTACCAAGCAACATTATGTACCTACATAGAGGTAGAACCATAGTAATTATCTTCCTACCAGCTAATCAAATTGTCGATTATTTATAACAAAATCTTTCAATTCGTTGGCTATTTTTAGCGCCATCATTATTGATGATCGGTCCAATTGAATGCGGAATATGCTCTGCGAGCTGGGAGCTGTGCGACTGCATGCACCTTGATGACTTCTTGCACAAATCTCAGTGCGATTCTTTAGGTACAGCTATGGGGCAGGGAAATAAAAATTCATACAGTTCATTTTCGCCGCACTGACTCTCTCACTTCCCAACATATAATGAGTATGAGTACCTGGTCGCGAGTTTGGAAGAGTGTTGCATTTACCTTACTGCACTCAAATGCGGAAATGTAGCGATAGCGTGGCCGACGTCGTCGTCGAAGTCGTTGGTTACGTGAACTCCTGTAGTATACTTTTTTTTTAAACAAAAATTTCCAGTCGTAACAAAACAGTGCTGTGCATGGCACACAAAATGCAAAAGAAGGAAGGCAACTGTGCTAGTCGTCACATAAGACCTCTGCGGGTACACTTCGAATCCAAGACAATCTGCATATCCAGTGAATATCTATATCTGTGAATATCTGTATAGGTGAGATGTATGGTGCCCTTAAGAATAATGACAAGGAGCCATTGATTTGGGAACGCACCCGCGAAATTTTGGAAATTTATTTTTTCATTATTTTGGTTAAATTTACGTGCGAGAGGAGGCTGACTGGCTGCGGCTGGCAAGCGCACTCCAAGCGTACTTTGCACCAGAAGTTCCATTTTTATATTTCTTATTGTTGAATTTAGTGCGCGAACCGCAAGGACCGGGGAGTGTTCACGTTAATAAATTGCGCACCGCGATAATGGTATCTAGAGGTACATACATAATGGGGCACATCTCATCTACCTGTCTGGACCGGCAGCTGAGTTGATGCTTTGTTATATAAATGTAGGATTCTTTTCAAAGAAATGCCCCCACTTGAATTAGAAGAAAATAAAAATTTAAGGTTAGTATTGGTATATGGTATGTGTTTCAAGTCTACTTTGCATATAATCCTTTGCTTTATTTAGGGATGAAAATGGATACTTGAAAGATCATTCAATATCCCTACATTATGTAGTCGCACTTTGAAGTCTCGGTAAGAACGTGAGTTTGCTCCCACCTTAATTGAGTGAGTTGGACTTATGTGGTCGCTTGTAGAAATTATAGGTAACTATACCTAAAATAAAAATTGCTTCAATTTTGCCAAAACTTATAGGTATTGCAAACAGTATTCAAAAGTTTCAAAGTAATCAAATTATTGTGTCTCCCTTGACTCATATTCAACCTCCAGCTTTCAATTCGCTCTTCGATCCGCACGCTTTTAAAGTTCTTCCTAGGTCTTTAATGATCTAAAAATTTGTAACTCATCTAAATAAGAGATTATTAGCAAAGTGGCAACAGTGAACCAATGTTAACATTCGACCAAATTACCAGGAGAACAAATACAAATGGCAATGCCATATCCATATTCGCGCACCCACACATTCATCCACACTCTGCTATTCTATTCCTCTCCTCATATCCTATCCTTCCTTGTTCACCTTATTCCTCTTCTCTCAAAATCGTATTCGTATTCGTAATGTTATGCGATTGCGATATTCATATTTTCCTTTTGGTTGGAAGCGGCATTCTTTTGCTCTCCTACAAATGCTTAACGAACGTTGCCATTCAAACATAATTAAAGGTATGTGGGCTAACTGTATCTTCGTAAAATCGGCCATAAGTGCATCCGCAATACAATTTGGCATTTCACAAAGAAACAAATAAGAACTGAAACTACCTGTCGGCTGTTCCTATAGACTCCAAAATTGACAACAATATTTTCGATCAAAATTGTTAACACAACTGTATAACTTTGGTCTGAACCGAACATAGTTGGTTAGTTGGATGATTTTGTAGTTGCAGCCGCAAAAAATTTAATGGTCGATTTTATTTTTAGATATAGATATATGAGAGTGCCCATACTGACGTTTGAATTACAGTACACGTTATCGAGTAATACGTGACGGAATCGGGGGACTTTGGCATTACAATTCGGCTCCTCGAGCAATTTAATTCTTTAATTTAATACTCTCCCATCAAAACTGAGCTGAATTTCATTAGAAAGATGGGTAACCGATCGATATTTTGTAATAAAGCGCGAATTTTAAAACAACAATGTCACTCACTCACTCATTTGCCTTGTGATTGCTATGCCTCTAGTGGAGCGTCATATGTCTTAAGATAAATTTTCCTCTTAGAAAGATTGAGCTCAAAAATCTATTCGGGCATCAGCAAGAAGAACCACCTGTGTAAGTTAAAATCAAAAAGAAAAACATTTCTTTTTATATTTATCGATGATTTCTTAGAATAAATTTTTTTTAAGGGTATCTTTTGAACTGTATACCTACCACTACAAATGACTTGAAACTTGCAATATTTTATTTAGTTCATCCTCCTATTTTACAGCAAGTGTTTAGCATTATAAGGGATATTATGTTCATCTGGCAATGATGTAGTCTCTCAGTTTTCTACTTCATATTTCTCAATTCTCATCTATCTCCCTTTTCCTATGGCACTTCATCTATACAAAACACAACACCCATACACTATCATTTCTCAGCAAAACAGATGGTTTACCGCTATAGTATTAGTGAATACTCTCTGAAGTATTGAAGTGTTGGTTTTTGCGGAATTTCTTTTCCCCATCCCCATAATATATTGCCGCTCTCTTCTTACATTCTTCTCAGTCGTTTTCGTTGGCGGTGCGGCAGGTTCCGTTTGTTGTGTTTCCAATTTTTATTACCAGTCGATGCTTCGCCGTCGATGACGTCGGTTCATTTTGTTGATGGCAGTGTCGAGTTCTAATTGGAATACTTTTATTAATTTATCATCATAAATAATACAATTTCTTGTTTATTGAATGCGGATCTTGGACTATCAGTAGTTAAAAAAAAAAAATACTTTCATCCGAAAGCAATAAAAAAAAACAAAACAAATTATATAAATACTCATTAACAGTGTTTCTTGTGATAAATCGTGAAGTGTGTTGTTTTTTTTACACAAAAAAAGAGCAAAAATACAAAAATATATCAAAGAATTTATAAAAAAAATAAGAAAATAACGAATCATCGTCATTGCCCCATTAGTGTTGAATTGAGAAACATAATTTTGTGGTGAATATTTATGCCTTCGTAGTGATTTACGTTTCGGCAACATTGTTTACACAAATCAAGAAGACCAATTAAAATATAAAGACTGTTGTTTTTGAACGAAATATAAGTCTAAGGACTCAAACCGTGTGAATTTAATTTGTTCGAATTGGATAAGTGATATGCTTTTCTTGGATTACCAGTTGAGTTAGTGGAACCATGGAGTACAGCCAGAAAGCGTTTTAGTTTGAATCACAACGCAGAATAGGTACCATATACCTACCTACCTAATACAACGGAAAACAGGTAAGATTTCAAATTTCGTCTTGGGTGTGATAAATATGATTCATTTGCATGACACAATAGATGAAATATTTATAAATGCTTCACAGCTAGTCGGTTTGGTACAATAAAAAGCAAAAAGTCAACTCGGGTTGAACGGCCCTACCCGGACTTCCTTGACGTTTGTCTGGCTTGTTCGTTGTACCTACAACATACCTTTGGCCAAATGGTCTCATCATCTTAAATCGACGCGCATAATTTAAAAACGAAGTCGATCTGTGATCATATAAACCTGTTCATGTAACAGCTTTGGGCGTTTAGATTAGCATTTCACTAATCATCAACGCAAACTTTGCATATTCCTTTTGGTTTTGGGGTATCCCACCAAGATGCGGCTTGCGACGGCGACGTTGTTGTTTGGTACATAAAGTAGCCCAAGTTCCGCATACGAAACGTTACCGTATCCGCATGTGACAAAACGCGTACTTTCACACATACTGCTGACGCTCGTGGCTGGTCTGTCGCTTCGCTGTTTCATACCGAGTACAGGTAGGTAGGTGAGGTGCCCATACTCACCGCACAAGGTCACACGAAAATTCGCGGAAGGAAAAACAATGCATGCACGTCTGTCGTCTATTCTTATTGTAAAGTTCGCCTGCGACGTAGGTAGGTAGGGTTGGATTGGATTCTATAAATTCATAGCAAAGATGTGCTTTCTCGCAGCATTCTCGTTTCGCTCCCCCGCATTAAGGGGGACTTAACCGCTTGTTTCAGCACTGATTCGTCTTCCAACGCGCGCCCATTAAAATGTAAAATAAAAAATAAAAGATCGCAAAATAAATTAAATTCACTTCCGCATTGCTCCACAAACACACAAACACATTTGCAGTTCGAACGAAGCAAGCAGCAGTCGAAGCAAGTAAAAATGGCAACCGAAGAAAATCAAAAGGAAAACAAGCAAAAATAAACGCTCCACGTTTTTTTTTTTTTTTTTGCAGTTTACTCACAATCAGAGTCAGAGTCAGAAACAAAAGTCTTCTTCTTTCATTTCATATAGCGAGCGTGTCTTGTCTAAGTTGTCTGTCGTGCTCTCAGTACTTCACCAGAACGGCTACATTTACACCACAATTACTTTGTCATCGCGTGGCGAATATCCAAGCGGTTGTAGTTGGCGTGTTTATGGCGTTGTAACGGCCACGCTGGATGATGCGATTCAGCATCATCTCTCCCTCACGCCTCACGCCTTACCATGTAACCCATTACAATTGGTTTCTTAGAAATTTACAAATGCACTAAGTAGGTACTCCTCGTATACACGGAGTAGGTATGATGATTAGGTTGCTGTTCCTGTTTGCTACTTCCTACCATCTGTGACAGTTTGTCCTTTGATTTCATAAAATTTCCTTCCATTCAACGTTCTACCCTTGCTTTCAGTTTCCAGGAAAATTTACGAGAAATCCCCCAAGGAGTTCGAGTGTCTGTGAAAACAGCGAGGACGACCCTCTTCTGAAACTCAATAGTTCAACGGAAGGATGTTTCATGGTTGCCACGTAAGATTTTTGCTCAGAGAGTAAATTTTTTGATTGTCTCTTTGGCGAAAAAAGAGTTGAAGAAATAAATGGGGTGGTGTAACAAGTCTGGGGGAATTTTGGGCGTAACACATTTCAGCGAACTACAATTTTATGCCCCTTTCTGGCGGTTAAGTGAAAAGCTCTTTTCATGGTGATATAATTAATCACTAATTCCTCCTGAAATGGTTTGCCCATTTATAAACAATTTTGTCTTTCAGGGATTCGTACCTCGAACTCGCACATAACAGGCAGACATGCTAACCATTACCTAACGGAAACTTCTAAGATGAGTTGAATCAAGCTAAATTTACAACGCACCGAAAACACATTTTTTTGGATTGAACCATAATCGTCTGAAAAGTTACGGAATCTGGGTCTTGGTCTTATTTTTTAGAATTTTTGTTTTTCGACTCCCGAAAAACGCTCAACTGCTTGAAAATAAAACTATATGGCTTTTGGCAGCCCAGTCATACCTGAACTGGTCTCAGCAAAATTCTAGTGCTACTTTAGGGTGAGCCGAGTGGCTAGTAACCCAGGTTAAAGATTCATGGTGAGTCGATGTTTTTAAAAATATGCTTTGGGCAAGCCCGAACATTCTCAAAATAAATAAATAGGGTGGTGCAACAGAGCGGGGAGCTCCGAAGCCTAGCTCATTTCTCATAACCATTCCTTTCAGAGGGAATGGTGGGGACCTACAATTTTCTTCCGATTCCGAACGGCAGGAGTCCTTGCCAAATACTCGCGAAAGGCGATACACGTGTTTTGTTTTCTGTTGGGTTTCGAACCACAATCCTCCCGCGTAATGGGCAGACATGCTAATCATTACGTGACGGGCACCGCATACTTTTGACTACAATTTTTACTAGTTAACTAAAAAAGTTGCCGAGTTAATGTTTTTAAAAATACGCTTTGGGTAACCCCAGGGTAAACCAAGGACTTCATCAGTCTTTAAAGGGTTTAAAGGGTAAAAAGAGAGGCTTTACAACCAATTACTAAAGCTATAACATTTATCAATAAAAGTCTGATATAGATAAGTGTAAACTAAGTTTATTTAGTCTACTAAAGATAAGTTTATTTGGAAAAGTTATTCTCCACTACAATTTTTCTTACAAGGAAAAAACTATTTTTGCCAGAAAAACGTTAAAGAAGATTTACAATTTACCGGTCGATGTAAAGTTTTTAAGTCCTTACTTCTCCAAGCCATTTTTTTACGTCAAAATCGTAGTTGAAGGTTTTTTAAATGAATTAAATTTTTAATATATTGCGATTCGTACAAGTGAAATAAAATCTCCTTCTCATCGGTTGCGATAGGGGGATAGATAAATATTTATAAAATAATGTTTACTTATTGTTTTATTAAATTGTCTGTTAAAGAATTCTTAATATAAATATGATTTTTGTCGTCTTAAAGTAATGAGCTGCTTATAAAGACTTTCTTTATAAAACAAAACTTATTTTATTTGGCAACCGTTATAGATATAGTGAGCATATTGTGTAGCGTTTTTTTTTTAAACTTCACGCCAACCGCCCGCCCAGATTATTTGCAAATTTAGGAAAAGGGGAAATGTGGGTAAAAATGTTAAACCGACGAGGAAGAAAATTGAGACCAACAAGAAAGAAGCAAAAAGACAAGCAAATCGTCGTTTCTTTTGTGGTTTACTGTGCAACTCACATAACTGGTATACAAATAACGATAGCGGCGACCGACCGACACCGAATCTCAGCCTCAGCTCAGAGCGCAAAGCAGTAAGTGGTGCTGCTATAAACAAGTTACGTAGCCTCACTACACTTCTACATGCCTTTGCTTTCGTCTTCGTCGTCGTGGTCCGTCGTTGCTTCTCACCATTGGAAGTGGCGGCGCGGCGTGGGCATCAAAAAAGTGAATTAGTGGTGCACGTCGCTGTTGCTGTTGCTGTAGCTGCTTCTGCATCGTTTTCCCCCCAAACTACACACATCTAACCTGTTGTTGGGAGGGATTTGGTTACGTTTCGAAATAGGAAGTTGCCAGACACTGAGCGCATAAAGTCGGTTGCTAGTTTGTTACCTAACAACCGACTTCGTTGTCGTCGTAATCTTCCCTTCCCGCGTTTTTGTTTTCTTTTTTTTTATTGTTACTCTGTGTGTGCTTGCTTATTTTGTGTAGCATATGCGCTCTTAGCACATTCCCGCGATTAAGATAGTTAAAAACGAGGAAGTGGTAAAGAAATGCGATAGGGGCACGCCATTTCAATTCTTTCTTTTACCTGAGATTGAATAGAGGAAGGAAGGTGTCAAAGGTAACGATTGTCATCGAATTATATGCAGATTCTTGCTTTTCCACAGGTGGCAGCCAAACTAAAGCACCTTCATCTTTAACTACATATAATCTTTGATAACTGTGACATTTCTGCAGGTGTGTTGTTTAGTTTGTAAGGACTCAAGTGCGTACTTGAATTTTTGAAGCACTGTTACCCATTGAAGCAATAAAATATTCTCATTGTTATCCAAGTGTGTTAAGTTATTGTTTTCTTTTAAAGGGAATAAATTATTTACGACCAGGATATGGCAGAGTAACGCTACCTGTGCTGTGCTCTGGACCCCTTACAGTGCATCGGAATTCATTTCCTTAAGTATCTCTTGGTCTTCAAAAGAAACTGAATCTAATTTCTACCTACCTACTTCTAAAACAAAATCTTTCATTATCAAATATAAAAATCATTCTGAGTTCTGAGATGCTCTGAGCTGAGTGTCTTTCTCTTTAGGACCTCCCAAGGCGGTCGTCACAATGATTCTATTTTTCTTCTTCGACAAGATCCTTTTTGTTTTGCCGAGTACCTTCTATACAAGTGTTGTATCTTGTGATCGGTTCCTAATTTTCTTTTCTCTTTTCAAAAACGTAACGTAATTTGTTTCCACATATAGGTATGTGTATGCAATGCATCAATGTTTTCCCTTGCCTTCAGTTGTTCTTTTAAATAGAAAATGCATTTAAAATCTAAGTCATTGGCTACCTATTCTGTGATGACCCTTGCTGTACAAATCTCAAAGAAAAGATCCTATTTCAATCAATGAAATCAATACAAATACTTGAGTTTCTGAGGACCATTGTATGAGGTTTTGGTGTGGTTTTATCTGTGCGATTTTAGTACATTTCCAGGAAGGTTTTAGTTTTTAGAAAAAAAATTTAAAAAAAGAAAGGCAGGGATAAGAACCATTTGTATTTCTAATTTGATATTCGATAAACAAAAAAGGAGCTGAGCTTTGGTGGTATTCTAAACAAGTTCTAAAAACTTACTTTAATTTCTTATCGGTTGATCAAAATGGAGTTCCATACAAAGCTAACATAGTAAAACACAATTTAAAAAGCCATCTTCATTGTGTTTACCAATAAAGACTTTGCCAAATACAAGGTTTGTTTTGAAAATGCAATAAAATAAATTAAAAAAATAAAATTGAATTTTTTAAATGTATGATTATTATGGTTTTGTTAGTTAGAGTTTAAACGATCGGAACTTCAGCCATTCCCAGCTTTTTGAATCCTGCTAAACTTAGATAGTTCATTTTTAAAACTGAAAGCAGAGAACTATTGCGTTCTGGGCATAAGCTCTAAAAATAAATCCTCTTTCCTTCTCTGTGCCTTAGAGACGGCTTTTGAGCGAACCAACAACTGATCGTGAAACTAGTTTTTTTTCCTTCTTATTAATTCTGTTTCATTGCGATCAGTTCGTTCGTAAAGAACTCAGCAATCTGTAAAGGGGAACTCCTTAATTTGAGCAGTTTTGGGTCACATTTCTCAGCTTTTGAGATACTAATGTGAGATAAATCTTCAATACAATGGTCACTGATTTGTTTAGATGTTGATTACCGGCGGCATAAGATTCAGGGATAGTCGGAGGGACATTCGATTCGAAACTGACTATATCTTGTGCATGTAGCTTTTCGCATTCATATCGCAGTTGAGGAGGGCCAGTCTAATTCGTGCTTTGTGGTGCTAGTCAATCCACTTTTTGGTTGAAAATTGACTCTGAGGTTGTACTAAACATTCCGAGCACATTTGCTGATATGTCTATGTCACCGTAGAGCTTTTCTGAATCGTAGTTAATTTTTTGCCTGTCCTTTCCTTGCAGTCGAGGTACCTGTGGTGTAAAGGCAAGCATGTCAGACTTGGGAGGTCGTCGGACCTTCGCAATGAATTGGCTATCTGAGATTCTCTTCGTTCTTCATGAGATATAGATTCAGAGAAATGCACTATTGGCTCTGTTCCACTCGTTTGTACGCCAAAGTATTCCTTCATGGTCCGCATTGTTAACGTTTAGTAAAACATCTCATATCAGTGAATATGATAATCTAATAACGTAAACCCCCCGGAAGCAAATTGCCATCAAGCAAACAAAACCAAATCTTTTGTCAACAAGTTTCAAGTCTCTTACTCCTTTGCCCGACCGAAGTCGTACTTCGTTCGATCTTTAAAATGATTGATACCCACGCACCAGAATGTTACGCAATTGTATTTTGTATTGAATGCCATCTTATCGAATACAAAATTTCAAAATCAACAAAAAATTTTTTATGAATAATAAAGCTTACAACCGCAAACCACTGCAAACAATCTCAACAAAATCTATGTATGTTTGAGCTTGTGTGGATTGGTTCAATTTTTGATACCTACATGATCACAATTTACAACTCATCAACGGTTTTCCAGTTTATAAAGAACAACCCTTACTAAGTATTGATAAAAAATGCAGACATCATTCCAGAGGTCGAAAATGTCACAAACGTTTCATTCGTGATTGGAAATCTGCATTCGCTATTTGATAAAACAATCAAACTCATAGATAAAGAAAAGAAGAAATCATAAATTAGAAAAGATTAAAGTTCATAAAGTACGAGTAGGTATTAGTGTCGTACAAGGCCTCGATTTTCCCTTACGGAACTTCCTTCATTTTATCATTTCAAATTGATTTTTATTTCCAAATTTGTTGTTTTAATTTAATTTTGATAATTTTTATATGTACATATGTATGTAGGTACATACAATGTACTTAATACTTATGTATTTGCCCATGTGTGTACAAATGTAGCTTTATTCTTCAAGAAGGTGCTATAGTATCAAGCTGATAAAAACGGAACGCTGATTTGATCAGTAACAGTATATACCTACCTAATTGAAATACCAATAATCACACACGTTTTATCTAGTGTATACTTGTAGTTATTATTATTTGCAAATAATAATCAGCCTTTGCGTCACTTCCGTAATTAGATACAATTGTACAACGTGTGTAGGTATGTGGGTACATAGCGCTGGTGGGACCATAAATTGATCGAATTGATTTACGATAGAGTCTCGGCTTTTATTATCATGTTTACTGTATTTGTCAAGAGCTGCACGACTACTCTATTCTCGTCGGCAATGTGATGAGTCTTTCTCCTTCCTACGGACAGGTATTTCAAGCTTCACTTGGGTAAACCCATTTTATTCTATTTTCTTCTTAACCATAAAGTGGAAGAAAAAAAACTGAGACTGCTTGAAATTCTTCTGAAACACGAATTGGATAGGTAGGTAGCGGTAGGTACACTAACTAGACGTGTACTCAAACAACACACACTTGAGGAGAAGAGGTGTTGCTGCTGCATCATCCATTCCTGTTCAATATGCATTACAAAGATGCGATAAAGATCAATGAAAGGTAATATCACCTTTTCCGGTTAATATGTTGGGTAAAAGTATACACCTATAAAGGAACGGCTCTCACACTTATGTGTGACCAAACACCAAGCAAACCCACCGATCTTTCTACCTGTCCTAAATATGATTGAAAAAAAAAATAAGAAAAAAATAATAATACAGAACATCAAGAGGGGTGCATTTGCTTTTAGGTGCATTCCCCTACGTGACTTGAATTTTCTTTTTTTTTTAAATCATTTCACTGCAGGGAGGAATTTTCTTTGGAAGCGATGATTATCCAGTGATTATCGATAAAAAAAAATTCTTCAATTTATTTGTTCCCTCTCCGTCTCTGGTGGATTTTAAATGCATGTATGCACGTTTTTTCGTCTTCTCTTGTCACTACGGATTCGGGTAACAACAAGTGGTTCATTGAACCATAGACGATACGTCACTTTACTTGAATGTCAAACGATTGCACTATTTTGTCGATTACACCATCTGATTTCGGGCGAAATTGTAATCGATTTTTAAATGAAGTAAGCAATTTTGTACTTGCTTAGTTATTAATGTCACCGTATACGTCTAGAAGAGGGAGTTTTATTTTGCATTGTGGTGCACTTGGCGCGGTAACATAAAACGAAACATGTCGGAATTTAATACCGACAAGTGAACATAAACTCTTTGAAAAGAGTGTTCCGGCCAAATGCGGGGGTAGGAAGTTTTTTCTGTCAGCGTTGTTTTTGTCATACCTAAAACATAATGAGGTAGGTATACAGCTTTTGTCATTATACTTGGGTTAAACTGGACAAAAGTGCTGCAGTTTTATACTGGGTATGGTTTCTAAAAAGCTGAAACTGGATGAAAGCAGGCCGCATTGAATGTTGAACATTAGAGAATCTATATGAGGCACACAAGTTTATATATGTATAGGTATGTATGTATTCGTCCTCAACTTAATCATACCTATCTGGTCAAGAACTGCAAGAGCTTGGAAAATATATCAATTTTAGTCTCCATTGATCCTCTTGAACCTTACTTAATTTTTGTAACTCAGAGCTTACTGTTTAACTTCTGTTCAAATGACTTTATTCTCAGACCCTCCACTGCTAGAGGCTGTTTCGTTAAACTTTTACAACTGTTGTCCAAAGTTTTCGTAAAAATCCCATGAGTTATTGAAGAAGCCAGAGTCTTGGTTCTCAGCAATCGCCAAATCGCGAAATTGTATTGTGCGTCTGTCTAAATAAATGAAAAATAAATTAGCGGTCTTGAGAGGGCATAGGGGTAAGACGCATTTCACTAAATCATAATTTGTGAAGAATAAAATACAGGGTGGGCCAAAAGGTTATTCACAATTTCAAACGCTTCGTAATAATCAACCAACTGTGTTAGCGCGACGATTCCAACGCCATCTGTTGCATAAAACTATGCCATTTGATGGAAAAATACTCGGTTAGTTAGTATGGCACCGTGGCCGCGGTAGCAATTTTCTTTCGCTGTGGAGTGTTATTTAAAAAACGGGGAGAGTGCAATCGCTACCCAGCGCGCTTTCAAAAACAGTTTAATTTAAAACGTTACGAAAACCCCCCCGAGTCGTCATTCTATCGATAGATGGATGAAAAACTTCCTCGAATCGAGTAATGTCATTAACCGTCCCCGAATTGGCCGTCGGCGTACATCAAGGACGCCCGCCGCAAACAATAAAAACTGTCAACGAAGCGACGCCTTGAGCAAAAGTCCTCGTCGGTCTGTGCGCCGTTATTCTGCCTCCTTGAAAATTCCTCAAACGACGGTAAGGTTTCAACAAGACGGAGACTTCGCATATCATTACTGATGTTTTGACCTTGTTGAGAAAAAAATTCGGTAACCGCTTGATTTCGCGCAATTGTGACTTCGGTTAGCCAGCTCGTAGCCGGGATCTGACGCCGCCGGATTTTTTCCTGTGGGTTTCTTGAAGAGCAGGGTATATGAAGGTAAGCCTCCAGACACCGAAGCATTAAAATTGGCTAACCTAACTGAAATTGCAGCGATTCCGCGGATGATGTTGTAGAGCTCGGTTTCCGCAGCCATGGCGACTACTTACTGGATGATTTATATAAAATTAAAATTAATTAATTTATTTTCATTTTGGTTTCATAATTTTAGCTCTCACCGTTTTTTTTTACGAAGCGTTTGAATTTGTGAATAACCTTTTCACCCATCCTGTACAAAGGTAGCTAGCTACTCATGCCTTAACTCGGCCTAGCAAAAACTTAGATCTACTTAGGATGAGTTCAGGGTGAAAATTCAGAAAAATTCGAGGTTAAAAAAAGAAACGATTTGTTACACAATAGGGCGACTAAACCTCAGAAACTGGTGTCTTCGAAATGGTGCAGACTTTAAACTTAATAGAAAAGAGAGGAGTATCAGATTGTTCACATGAAAAGAATGAATCATGTTAATACGTAGCATTAGGGCTTTGATTTTTGGTGTCAAGAGTAATTCTTGCATTGAGAATTCCATTTTAAATTGCGTATTACTCAAAGAGTACGATAGAGACGGAGAAAGAATACCCTCTCGTTTAAGTACTTTGATATAGTTTTTCTATCCAAATCATCTTTGGTGCACTCTCACGTCTTACAAGCAAATAGTTTCATTACTTGAAAAGAACCATTGGTATTTATTTTGATTCTGCATTGTTGCATCATTTGTTTTTACATATACTTATAATGCAAACAATTCGTTTGCCTTAATACATAAAATAAAAATAAAATTACAAAAACACTCAATCTGTGACATCTGCAGTGCGCGCGTTGGTTGTAGGTACTTCCTTAATACAATGCCGACATTGTAGCCAATTATAGCAACATAAATTGTCCCAAAGAGTGGTAATACGTGCACCGACAACAACAACTACTACCGTGCCACACATAAAAGGAAAACAAGATAATGTATAAACAAATTAGCTTGAGGGCGCGAGCGCTCTCAAAAAATCTCATTAGCGACAACAAAAGATAACTGCATAATCCTTCAAAATGGTATGATGATGATATGATTTCCTGCAAGAAAATAAAATGTCTTACAATTGCCACAGAATTGTTAAATAGAAATTAAAAAAAAAAAAGTACACATCCTTGCTGCGGATTGTTTCCATGAGATAATGAAGAAAAATTATAAAATTGACACGAAGATGACACCTTAGGACGTTGTTCCTCGGTGCTACTCTGAATAGTAAGAACCCAGCTTAATGAAAATGAAACAAATTAGCAAAGACAAAAAACGTACACAGAAAAAAAGAAGGAAAACAAAACGCACACAGAAGAAGAGTTGTATTGCCTGCGGCCACTTCCACTCCTAGTTGACAATTTTTCATAATTGTGATAATGCAGCATCATTGACATGGAAAGTCATTCCTATAAGTCCAACAACTAACACGAAACCAGCCACATCAATAGTGGCATCATATTTTTTTGCTCCTTGAGTATGTGGACAATTGCTGTCTACATCCTTGTGTCAATCTCTCCCATCATTGTGGGAAAATGATCTCTCATGACGTTTGTACTTTACTTTCAAGTACTGGTTGGATCGTGTTTGAAAATGCAAGACTCCAACACTAAGCAACAAAGCTCTTAAGAAGTCGCTTTAGTCGTATTTGCAGTTTAATTGTTTTTTCTTGTCAAGTTTTCCTTATGTTAACATCATCACTCATCCCATCATATGAAGTGTACAAAAGTGCTTTTTATTTGTTTTGATAAGACGCATTTTGTCTTATAATTTCTTAAGTTGATCTTAGGAACATGTCTTGTTCAAAAAAGCCTCAAACTTGATAACTATTTATACAATGGATGGGCGTTGAAAATTCAATAAAATAATCTTCTGAGTTGTAGAGTTAAATGTAATGGGTCGTCTATATTCCATCTTTTGGGCACGCTTTTGTTTTTACGAGTTTCGCCACTATCTTAAAAACAAGAAAAGAAGTCTTATCGTTAATTTTGCTGCCGGCATGGGTTTTGCTATACCTACTTGTCACGAATTCAAGTCTAATTTCGTGGAAGGTTATATCTGATCTTGAAATAGAATTCTGATAATGACTTGCGATTTGCTAAACATAATAATCTTTTGTGATCGCTGGATAAGCTTTTGGAAGAAATATGCGCTTTAGATATTGCTTTAAAAAAGATGATTTTCGTAGTATTTTTTTACGTAAACAAGAAAGTTACTCATATACACACGAACAACACCATGAGGTTTTCAAATTTCAACTCAAATGATAGCAATAAGCTCATTTGAGATTAGCCAATAGAAACCATAATTACATTTTCCACTAGAAAAAACTATAAGTAGTTTCGTTTCAAACGAAGTGGCACGAAAAACTATCTCAAACTTCACAAAAAAGTCGTGTCAAACGAATGAACACGAACTACACCATTATTTTTTTAACCCTCAAATGAGTCGTGTAAGCTCGTGTTGGGTATGTTAAACGAATGAACACGAAACGAGCTTACGTGTTGGGTGCATGTAGATTATAGACGTGTCCATTCTAGATTCATATAGTTCTAACCAAAATGTAACCAAAACCGCATTCGATATCGAAAAATCTATCTTCTTTTACAACATCACAATTACCATGACCTCGAAGGGAAACATCAAACTTATCCGGTTCACATTAGTGATCCGCTTTTCGCGTACGCCGCCGCCGTTAGTAGAAAAATGTTTTCGCAGCAGGATTTTGAATTTGTAATACGGAATTTTATCCAGTTTGGATGCGATGCGGGTAGCCATGCCGAAAACCGAAATTCAAATCTGAACTCAAAATTCACTTCTCACACCGTGGTTTCGAGATTTTGAACCTTCAAAAAGTCTACGTTTGTTTTTGTCGTGCTCAATGCGCTTTGTGCAAATCTGAAACTAGAATAGATATATGACGTTAAAACATTGAGATATTTCCCCTCGAAAGTTTTAAACCACGGTAGTTCCCTCAAAATAGAAGAAAAAGTTACATACCTACTTAGGTTCAAAAACTCCTTCCTTCAGATTTTAAACATTAGCTTCTATACCAAATTTTTTGTGTCTATTTGGAAAGACTCCATCTTAATCTTAATAAATATGACAATTTGTTCATTCTATCCACTTAACGCATTTCTTCTAGTTCCTATCTATGTTTCTTCATAAACATCTAACATTTGTTCTAACTGCCACTGAAATTAAAGGTAATAGGTCTATCGAGCAGAGATACATTTTTATTCTAATATCATTTCATAATAATTCTGAAAGAATGACATGACTGTAAAGCGAAAAATAAAAATAAAAAAACACACCACCACCGATGTTTCTGTTGACGACAACAGCAACAACGTCGACTTCACGGAAGAGATTCACTTCGACATGTTCTTATCCGCTTTTCGTCGCAGTCGCCGCCGTTATCGTCTTCGGTCGGTGTGTTAATATGCGGAAAATGGCTTCGCGACACTCTCGTATGTGAGAGTAGCCTCTCTGCTACTACCTTACCTAGTATCTATGACTCTACGTACGTGTTGTTTTTCAGCAGTAGCTAGTTAAGTGGAACAAAATCACAGAGGCAATGCTTTTTACATGCAGGGTAAACATTTCCACAACACGAACACTTTTCGTCTCACTCGAGCTGTGTACGACTACTATTTGCTCTGCTTTATTGTCGAATGGAATTGTTTATTTCCTATTAAGATAAGAATATCGACGTTATCTCCGTTCGGCGAGGCAGTGTTCTTTAGGAAGAGAAAACTTTCGATATTCTTTCTTTCATGCCACACTACCGCGCGTTAGTTTTCAGTAGTCTCCAGTTTCTAGTCTTTAATTTATTTTATTTCTTTGTAACCGCAAAGTAGGGGCATCACAACAAAATTATAATTAAAGCTGCTGCTTATTACTGTTGCCAACTGATGCAAAATTATGCTCAGAAAAAATTATGGCCGTTCCAAAATGTAGCATTTCCAATGTATACCTATCTTTCAGTGGGTATTAGAAACGAAAGCCAAATAACTGCCAAAATTGTTAAGACTGTCAACCAAAAGCTAATGCAAAATGTTTATAAAGATTTTTCACGCTCTTCAAAAGATAATCGTATTGCTTGAAACAGTTTTTGGAAACAAACACAAGAATTCGTTTAAGAATAGAACTTTAAAATCAAACAAAATAGAGTTAAATTAAAAAACATAAAAAATCCGAAAAACAAATAATGCGCTGGTTGAATTTTAGCCCTGAAAGGTTTTTGAACCTATTGGTTTAACAAAAAATCGCCTGTTTTGTGACGATTTCAATTAGGTATCTAAAAAAATATGCTAATACCTACGTTTCTAGTTTCCTGTTCGACGACCTTTAGTTAGCGAGTTACCAAAAAAGAAAAATGGGAAAAGTATTATGAAAAATCGGGGAGAAAAACTTAAAATATTGACAGCTCTGACTATAACAAGCTCATTTATGCCTGAACGAATCTTTCGATTCCTCCTAATTGTGCATATTCAGATTGATTGATTTAGATTTTGATTCGAAAAGATAGAGATGGAGACTCAAAGCCGTTGGCAATAGTAGCTGTAAGTGCAACAACATGGTATAGAAGGAGTCAAACATTGAGAATGAGGAAGCAAAATGTCTGAACAATAACACATTTCTCTTCGGTTTTCATTTAGTTCTGATTTAATTGAACTTCGATCAAAGTGTAAATAATTACAGCAAATAATGTGTCAACAAATATTATGCCCACTTGATGTAGGTACATAACAATATGTCTGTACAATACACCAGCAGCCTTGCAAAAACACAAGAATCTATAGCCTCCAAGTGCTATCGCTTCCTTAAACACACGGTTCAAGTTATTTATACAAATCGACTTGGCTTCTCAGATAGTAGATAGTTTGTTGTCTGTGCAGTTGTCATAAGATGGCGCTTAGGCTACCGCTACTGGAGAAACCACCACAACAACAAGAACAACAACGAATGACTACAACTGACGACGACGACGACGACCTGAACTATGGGCGGCAGGGCAACACTATAACAGTGGAGACGTAGAACTAGAAATGATTTGAATTAAATGCGGAAACATTGCGATTCTTTCCCGGTATAGATTTGCCATATCATTTAAATGTGAAATCACGCAATCAAGTGGAAATTATTATAATAATTTCTTGCTAAAGGTGGGTTGAGTTAGTATTTATGTAGGATTGTAGTAGGTAAGCAGCAGGGGGGTTTCGGTCTTGTGTTAGAAAACAACACAGCCACAAACATTAAAAAAGCAAAAAAAAAATTTTTAAACGTGACTGCTAGATATGAAATCAATTGACAGGAAATTTATTGTTCCACACACTTGAGCGATTAAGACAATTCAACCGCACGATGAGGAAATACCGACATGTGTTTGTATGGTGATAAATTTCGTTTCCACTTACCTACTTACACATACCTCTATATACTCTCTCAGCTAAGATGGCGATGGGGGTTGAAAGCGTTCTCTAAACAAGCCTCAGAAGTCAGAACAAAACGCTGCGAAGAGAAAAAAAATTAAAATAAAACACAAACGACACGATACAACAAGTTGATTACCTTGATTATCTGTTTACTTCCTACTCGTAAAGCTCTAAAGATTATAATATCCCAGTGTAGACATGTCGTTAAAACGGTGTGTCGTGCGGGGTGGTTTGGTTCTCTGCACAAGCGTTTCTTTCAGAACGTAGAATTTGTTTTTCAAACTAAAGCTACTTTTCTAGATTGATAGGAATTTATGCAAATTAAAAACTACTATTGATAAAAAATGTACAATTCTATATTTATGTGTAAGAACTTTTAGTGTATAAAGAGCCATAAAATATTTCTTGAGTCATCATAAGTTTTATATGAACAAAGTGACGCATTTGGCCTGTGCCAACCACCAAAGAAAACAAAAAAACACACATATTATCGTATATTCTTGGCGACAACTGATTATTTAAAAACATACTTCCGTATTTAACGGGCGAGGAAATGGAGCAGACAGATATTTTTAAAACAATTACCATTTCAATAATTTCTCTGACATAGTACACATTGGCTTGTTGTTGTTGTAGGTATTGCTTTTATTTATTTAATATTTGTTTTTCAATGTAGATCATTTCAGTTAATTTTCAAAAATTGCTAACAATGAGTCTGTATCTCTATTTACGAGTAAGATTAATCATTTCCACTTGTAAGAAGATGTTGGTTAGATGTGGGTACTTCTTACTTGGTTGGTATATCCGCTGATTCATTTGGCGTTCGGTAATTTTTTCAAACTACGTAATAGAAACTTGATTCTTGATTGATTTTATTGGAAAAATAGTAACTTCATGTTAACTTCCTGGTGTTAGTTTTATTACCAGAAGTTGAGTTGAATAATCAAAATCTTAACTGATAAAGGCAAACACTTTAACAATAACACTGATTAAATGCCTCCACTTGAAATTGTGAGTGTTTTAAGTTAAAAATCGCAAAACTGATATAAGAGTAAGAGTAAAAAAGGCTTAATTAAATTAGTTGATATAATATAATAACCTCAAGGTTCAATATATTATTTGGCCTTTCTTGAAGTTTTAGGAGTTTCTACAAAATAGTTTTTTTTTTTTCGGTAAGTCTGGAGAACTGGGGTTGAATTACCGAATCAGTGATCGAGTGAATGAGTACTATTTTTCTTTCGAAATTCGCTCTGTACTACACAACATCAGTCTGCTGTTCATTTATCGACCTCAATTCGTTCAAATACCGATGAAAGAATGTCAAATTGTAGAACGAGAATTAATGTAACGCCAAAAGCACGTATTACTCGATCACGTGCCCGGTAATTCGACCCCTGATATCATCCCGTGGTTTTATGTTTTTCCTTTTTTTGGTTTTGAAACTTAAATTGAACAACAATGTCCTGCTTCAAAAATAAAATAAGAACTAAGAAAAAAGTAGAAACACGAGCGTCAAATGAATTGATGTTTACGAGCGAAGAACAAACTCGTATAACGTTACATTTCTTTACTTTTCTTCCTCTTCACCAAATTTGCGAAGGTTTTTTATTTCTTGTGACATGAAAGTTTTAACTTGAAAAACTAGTCTAGTTTAAAGCTGTACACACGTTACATGATGAAGTTCTTTAATTTTTAATTTAAATAACTTCTTAGGACCTTTTATATTAAAAACAAATATTTTGTTTCCTTATTTAACATATTTTCAACGGTGTTGTCATTCTAAGAGGAAGTATAATTTTTCTCTTAGTCTTGAGTCACTTGGCAGGAATTGCTTTTAATTTTTTCTTTTGTTTTAACAATAAACTTCACTGAATCATTTTACCAAACTCTGTCAGGCTGTTGATAAAAGCTTTTCTCTTTCTTATCAATATTCTGCCGGGAGCAGTAAGGGTTACTAATTTTTGATGATAAACAGTGTACTTCACCAATCGAAAAAAATTTAAAACGAGCAAACCGTTTTCCTTTCTTTCGTATATATTGACACTTTTTTTGAGGGCGTTTTTAAAAAAATGACAACCCTGGTTTTTCGAGAGAGGGTTTTATTTCTCAGCTGCCTTCTTAGCGCAAACTAACAGCGAATGGCAGGAGTAGGTAAGGTTAGGTTATAAGTGGGTGTCAGTAACACGGAGACCGACACACTTATACCGCAGAGGGTCCATTGGGATACAACTGAGACCAGAAGGTTGATCACCCTCTGGTTTCTATTTAAGGGATTAGAGAGTTGAAACACCCTCTTATCGAACCTGGACTAACGAGTTGATCACCAGTTAGTTAAACCATCCAGAGCTTCGTACGAAAAGGGAGAAACTTTTAGGGTCTTTATTAGCTTATTCGTTGGTGTCGACGAAAAAGTAATCACCTACGTGAGCTTTCCGTCTTTTAGCAAGTGCAGGGCATGAGCAAAGGAGGTATTGGATTGTCTCCTCTTCCTCCTCGTCCATGACGACACCAAGTATTTTGTCGTGTCTATCTATTAGGCAGTGTCCTGTAAGGACACCTATAGTGGAACTAATATGGAGATGACTTAGATTCAATAAGCTCTTTGAACGTTTCGAGTTCACACATGGCCAAATTCGTTTAGTCTCATATGACATGTATTACTCTGCGGCCATCTAGTGCTAATGGCAGGAGTAACTAGTTCTCTGTTTTATCTCAAAGCTGATATTGCTTTCCTTCTTAATATTCCGTTTGAAAGTAGATTTCAAAGCGATTCAGAATCAGAATCCGCACATGTGTGGAAAACTTCAGTGTTTTTAATTGAAAATTTCCAAATAAACAGGGGCCAAATTACAGCGCACGTGATCGGCGAGTAATACTTGACTGAATTATATGCTTTAGGCATTACATCTTGGGTTACCGAGTTGTTTAGGACAACAATTTGACGTTCTTTCATCAGTATTTGAGCGAATTGAATTCGATAAATGAACAGCAGGCTTGTGTAATAAAGAGCGAATTTTGAAAGCAAAATAGTACTCACTCACTCGATCACTGATGCGGTAATTCGACCCCAGGTTTGTATCATTTTGAAAAGTTATCAATCTTCCAAAAATATCAAACATTTTTTTACTTGTGAGATAAATCCGATGGACTAATTCATTGACTTTACTATTTTCCAAAAACCTTTCTAAATCATTTTTCATCCTAAAATTTACAAAGTGTTTTTTCATTCTTTCAGGAGAAACTTACTCGTCAAAAGTAAATCACAAACACACACATGACTGGTCTAAGGAAGCTGTCCACGTGAGGTAAGTCAGTCATGTTCTAATGGCCTTCAAAAACAACAAAAGTGTTGAGATATTATTTATTTGTTTTTCAGGAATTAATCTGCAACATTTGTTATAGATATCTTTACTTATATGAATAGTATATATGTACGTTTGTACTTATACAAATAATTGAAAAGATTATTGTTGTTTGATAGTTAAGATTGTTTTATCTTATCAACATTTATATACTTTATCAGTTCTCTAAAGTTTATAACCAAACTCAGGCCAAGCTAATGTGGTGTCGCGTCGCGTGAACTAGGAGTGATGTAGTTGCTCATTAAAAATTTGAGGAAACAAAGCCTATTATAAGAGAGGTTAATAAAAGACACCTTCTTTTAAAAAGAAAAAGTAAGTGTGTATCCATGTAGGTTGTAGGCAATGGTTTCGTATAGAGATAACAATAAAAAAAATAACGCATAAATAAAACACAACACTGTTACTGTTACCTGTTCATTTCGTTTAAATATTTTCTCAAATAGCTTAAGGGCAGGGCTACTAATGGAATCAGATTTCTTGCGGTTGATTTTGGGTTCTATCGTTCGGGTAATGACTTTTTTTTCCACAAAACAAAACTACAAGAAACATAAAAAATCAAAGCTAACGTCCGCCTCGCCCCACAAAAGACCATCTTATACCCTTTTTCAAAAGATCTGGTTGACTGTTGTTCTTGCCAATGATGATGATGATCGTGATCTCTGGCTTACACCAAAGCAACGCATTATAGCCAAGTAGCGACCAACATAAATGCGTAAACGCAAAAGGTTATCGAACGATTAATAACACCTCTTAAGTTTGTCTATTATTTTTCAAATATGTTTCTTTTTTTCAACTTCTTTCCGAATAACGAAAGTTCGATTGAGAATGAGTTACAAAAAAAAAAAAAACAGGTATTCGGACACGGCACCACCTACTTCCAGCATAATTATGCCAGCAACAACAACAACAAATTCAAAATTCTGCGACGAAGAATGAGTGAAAATATCCACGAGAAAAAAAAACAAAGTGAGGGAAAAACCACTCGACAAAAGTGAATAAATTAAGATTCTCGTTTGTTTTTTCATCGATCGTTATATCAACATTCTATACATATACATATGTATATATGTTCTCTTAAGATGATAGAAATTTGGTTTTTGAACTTTTAATAAGATTCTGCAATGGGTGATTTTGGGCAATCTCTTGTAGGTCAATGACTCTTTTCTTGACTCTCTGCGAGATGAGAATATCGAAAGATGGATGATGCCTTCCGTTTACTATCTTGAAATTTCATGCTAGTTTCTAAGTGTTTTTAATGGTTAATGAAGGTACAATGTACACTTAAGTCCTTGCTCATTTTGTTCTTGTCTTTTAAGATTCCTTTGTTTATATACATATTCCTATGGCTGAACGGAAAACAAAAAATCACGTTCGTCGCCCGCAAATATGTGTGATGTCATCATCAGATTTCAAGATATTCAAGTCATATGGCGAGTTTGTTGGAAATTCCAATATCAAATATCCAAGTTTAGCTTGTGTATCTGCTGGTCTGTGAAAGGTCTATAGTGCTTATTATACAGGGTGATTCATCAATAAAATTTTTGAAAATTAAATACACAAAACCGTCGTTTTTGGAATTGCTTGAAAACGAGGCAAAAAAATTTTGTAATTTGTGAAAAATTCGAATTTGAAAGACATCCAAAAGCGTTTTATTCCGTTTTGACACTAATTGCTATCAAAAAAGAAGAAAGTAATCTTCTATGACTTGTTTTTCGCGTTTGGCGGGAATTCAAAGAAGTTTCTTGTTGCGATGCTTCAACGCCTGTAAAAAAAACAAAGAATGGATATGGCCTACGATTTTTTGCCAACGCCGAACGTGTAAAGGCTATGGCCCAATAACAATAAGGAACGTGCGTGACGTCCGTGGCGGCGTTGAGATTAAAACATTTTTAATATCAACGCACTTAACGACTTTGACATTTACTATATTCTTATTTTTGTTTTGTTGATAGACACACATGTTGCTCCAAAAACGTTTTAACCCGACGGATTCATTGGGCCATCCAAAATTATCACGTATGTCAAAGTTGAAGTTGTCAGTTGAACGCATCAAAGTCGAACGCGTGAGTTAGGCCATAGGCTTAAGCGACAAGTTATAGCGATCAGGAAAAGCCCAAAGAAAAGTTGAAACGAAACAAATGAAAGGATTTTTTCCGAACTGGAAAAATATGTCAGTTGTCAGGCTCTCGACTCTTCACAGCCACATACTACATTCTAACTGGTTTTCACTATGCGAAAAAAAATTACTGTGTTTTAGCCTTTCAGTGGAATTCATGGAAAATGGAAGCGAAATAATTGGAACCGGTTTGTTCCTTTTCGGCTGAAATTTCAATTTCAATTAGAACCGGGATACCGCAGCCTCCATTGTTTAGAAACTCGGCGTTTTGACGTGCTAGAAGACTTTTCTGACCATTTCGCCGTGGACTTCTGAAAGTTTTTCAAAATAAATTTTATCGTATTGTGATAGATTGTGAGACATTGTGTGTGAATTGACGTCGACCTCGTTGCGTTTTGAAACAATAAAAAAAACAAATCTATTGAACTTTTAGGCACCCTGCTGCTTTGAAGGGTGATCATGTTGATTCGAGAACTTGGTCAATTTAATCATCATCTTCGTCATTCCCATCATATTTACAAAAAAAGGGAAAAAAATGTTTCTTTTTTTCCACTGACAAGTTGAAGATTCCTCCTAACTCTCCCGCTACGCACCCTCAGTCCCTATAGCAGCATGTGCATTTGGTTTTGTTTCAGTTTTTTTTTTTTTTTTGATCGCATCATCTTTCATTTAAACCTACAGCTCAGATTGGAGTGGTATAAACGGCAGCCACACACTGTCAAAAAAAGGAATAAAACTGGTAAAAGAATCGTTTTTTACACATGTTGTTCTAAAAGATATCCACTGCATGGTTTTTCGTTTTGTGTCTGCATCGTAAATAGCGATACCTATTATTCACTTGGCTGCGAGGCATAGTGTAACACCAGGGAAGAGTGGTGCCGCGCTGAAGAGGAGAAGGTAAACAAACAACAACAATGAAAACAAAAAATGTCGACTTCACTATGGAATTTGGCCATCGTCATCGTAGTCATCTCCTGCTTCAGCAGCGTGCTTCTGCCGCCGTTTAAATGTTGTGTAGTTTCCGCTTAAACTGGTTTCTTTACTCACACACTTCTAAATACAGATGAGCATCAGCACGGCAATGGCGGCGGCGTTGTAAAGTACAGAAATTTAAGCGTATACTGCTTCCTCCTAGATTAAGTTTTGATCCTCCTTCTGATGTGCGATCCATGAAGAAGGAAGAAGTACCTACTCTGAGTATTGTGTATATATATATATAAACATATCTGTATTTGGGTTTATGTATATTGAGAACAACACAAGCTTATGCTGGCTGAGTTGGTTAAGGAACGAATACGAGGTCATTGCAGGCACCAAAGGGGTAGCATACATAACATGATCAAAGAAGGAGGCGATCGGAATCAGCAAAATCATGATTATGATGCTGACGATCGTCATCGTAAGAGCACACAAAGATTCCAGTTGCGCATCCATCGAGTGTTGTTTGTTGGATGATTGTGTATAGCGTGGTGTTGGTGGTGGCTGGAAAACGAGATTTTCGTCTGGGATCCAGGAAGTGAATTTCAAGTTATAGCATCTTAACGGGCTTCGGGGAACGGGACAGTCTGTCGGTGTTATAGGAAGAACAGAGGATGCATCCAGGAACTGTTTGACTGTGTAATTATTTTCGGAGGAACTTTTATACTACTCAACCTGTTGCCTGTGGAGTTGGCACGCTGTTGCCCGGGGAGCGACGATCACCTACTGGTGGTTAAGGCAAGATCGTGAATTAGTGAAAAGTTCAATTCCATCTCATCTTGGCAGTACCTCATGTTAGAGATAATGACACAGCTTCCAAGGAAGCCTTATACGGTATGCGGAAACAAGTTTTAACGACTTTAGCGATAGACTGAAGCCGGCAGCTATATCTGAATTATAGTACCGTAGAATCGTTCATAAAACCTAGGAGATAAGTCTACAGACAAATTTTACATTTTGTGAGCTTATTCTCTGAAAAGCTTTTTTTACACGACACATTACAACCCCGTTCTAAGCTGGAAAGTCTTATGAGGAGGATATCAGAACACCGAATTGGGAAGAAGCGATGACTCATGACGAAATGCAGAAAATAGTGTGAATTTTTGGGAGATGACTCATACTTAAATAGTAAGAGGGCACCTGTATAATACCTAATTATGTTTGGAGAATAACAAATATCAAATACCTACTTTTGGTGGCCCGAACTGAAATAGTCCGCCTCACGATCAGCAACAGAAATACACAACCATATACAAATCATAATATATGTGTATTTCCGAGAGCGTCTGCTGCGATTGTTTTGTCTTGTATAGCTTCTACATGCAAGCTAGCAGTATGCTGATTTCTGATCATCGCTTTTCTTAGAAACAACAAAGTTGTTGGTTGTTCTTCTTTTTCTTCTTTTTATTTCGGCATGACACCGGGAAGTGGTATAGTCGCAGACTTCTAACACAACTGAGCTAGAAGCTCTCGGCGTGGCGTCGGCATAGAGAACAAGGAAACGACGATACTCTCATAGCCAAACAATAACACAACAGTTTATACTGACTGGCCTGATGGCAGTGTCAGTCGGTCGTTGGATTGTTGGGCCAGCGCAGCGTTCGCGCAGACGGAGGCGGACAGAAGCGGGAGTCGTTGGACTTCCGCATCGTCTGTTGTATGTACCTACTCAGTTTGCTGTCAGGCGTTGTTTTTTCTCGTTGTTATCTAAATATAGATTTAGAATTTTTGACGATTTCCGTATTTATCTTTTTTCGTTTTTATCTTTTGTCTAAAAACATACAACAGATACAGAAAAATAACCCAATCAACAATTTTTGGTTAAAAAGCCGCTTAAAAACCTGATTATAACTGGGGTTTAGAAACCTAACAAGTTTGAAATTGGTTCAAAAGACGTCTTAAGGACCTTTCAGGAGCATCTTCATGACCGAAAATGGTCAGTTACTTTGTAACCCCAGTCAAATTGAAGTTAAAAAAAAACCCTGTATTTATGACCCGTTCCAGGTTTTTTTGCTACCAATTTTTTTAAGCTTTTCTAAAACCGTTTGTTGACTGTTTACGCAAACCTATTTTTGATGTTATTTCTCTACCTCTTGCTAACGTTTTTTGAACGTCGTTGAGACGTATTTTAGAGCCGTTCCAGTAAGGTTACATCGCTACTAATTTTTTTAGCTTTTTTATAACCGTTTGTTGACGGCTTACACAAACCTATTTTTGCAGTTATTTCTTTCCCTCTTGCAAACGTTTTTTCAAAACGTCGTTGAGACGTATTTTAGAACCGTTCCAGTAAGGTTATTTCGCTACTAATTTTTTTAGCTTTTTTAGAACCGTTTGTTGACGGTTTACACAAACCTATTTTTGTAGTTATTTCTTTCCCTCTTGCTAACGTTTTTTCGAAACGTCGTTGAGACGTATTTTAGAACCGTTCCAATAAGGTTATTTCGCTACTAATTTTTTTTAGCTTTTTTATTACCGTTTGTTGACGGTTTATGGAGAACTATTTTGTGGGGGTTATTTGTTAACCTTTTGGAAACGTTTCAATACAACGTTTTGTGAACGTTTCAAAAAGTACAATGCCTTGTATATTCAACGCAAAAAAAAGTGTTAATGTTGCCGTTGTGAACAAAATCCTTCGAGTCCTTAAGCTGAAAAAGAAGTCTTTTTTCAAAATTAAACTGATAAGAAATTTCCTTTGGACATTTATTGATAAAATAATTAAATTATAATATCAATAATAATTAATTAATTAAAACAATATACAAAAGTAAACAAATAACAAAATAAAATACTTTTTTTTCAGTGATGTTTTTATGGTGTATGTTCACTGGAATGTGGAAGTTGTGGTAGTTGTTCTTTCCCTGAAAATAAAATAAACAAAAGAAAAAAAGAATAACCATTAGAAATTTATGAACATTTTAAGATGTATTAATTTTTACTTACATGCATATTCTGAGTCCGAAGCGTGCGCCTTTAAAAAGGCGGTTTAGTTATGGAGCGGTTTAATTAGGTTGTTGTACTTGTTGCACTTTCATCCCTGAAAATAAAATTTAAAAAAGGAATAAGATTTACTATAAAGAATTAAGTTGCAGAAGAATCACCGTCAATTATGGTGGACATCATCAGATTGAAATCGTCTATAGGGTCCGGTAAATCAATTATTTTCTCGCTTTCATTTTCATCGGCTGACAAAATCTCAGCCACCTTTTCTTTTTGAATGGCTTCTTCCCAGGTTTCTGAAAAATATTTAAAATAAGACGTTAAGGTAAGTATCATTAAACATTAGGTATTATTTGATTTGAAAGTTATCTAAATAGAAGGAAATATTTACCAATATCATCGAAAATCAGTCTGCATTCGAGTTTCGACCAATCTGTTGACGCTGGTATGCAATTCTTGCGCCCGTTTAAACAGTCTTTCTTCGTTTTCGGCCAAAACAACTCGGAACCAACAACCCAGTTTTGATACTAAGGAATTTGAGATTTTTGCAATGTTTAACGAAGAAAGCTTTGTTTTAAGGGATCTATTCTTGATCCATAAAAGTAATAATTTCTTCATTATTCCTAAGCACACCAAATGCATGGATTTCGGAATTAAATATGTAATGTAAAAAAAAAAACAAACAAACAAACAAAGAATATTTACCGATAAAAAGACCAGGAAAATGTAAGAAAAAATAAATGAAGGACGAAATCAACGGAATATTGTTTCACGCAATTCTGAAAAAGTTTAAAACTGACAATTTACGTTTTCGTTTTCATAAATTTGTTGACTTTAAAGGCACGAACAATAAGCAGACACACTTTACAAAATACGCTATGTATGTATGTATTTTAACCGTAAAAAAAAGTTATTTCACAACTAGTATGCCGTTCTCATTAACGCAGTCCTTTTTTGTTTTGTTTTTATAATTTTTGTGAACACATAATGCAATATGTACATAGTTAGAATCAATTCAAACAATATTTTTCGAACCAACTCTAACAGCACATTACGATAATATTTTCTAGCTATGTACATACAAAACAAAACAAATTTCACTAGCCCGAATTGAATTAAACGATCACAATTGCATGCAATATAAACTTACCTTAAATTTCACTTAAGATTCTTTCACTTAGATTCACAAGCAAACTTTTATTTTTAATTTTTAAAACTTATAAATTTTTTTTTCTTTGCTGTGAGCAACTTTGCTAGGTATGTTCTTTCCACTTTGATACACAAGACTACAATGAGAATATTTAACCGGCGGTGGTTGCAACATAACTTTTTTCTATCCAATTTGTAACCAAGGTTTTAAGAAGTAATATTAGAACTGGTTTTATTTTTACTTCATAATTGCAAATCGGGTTACTTGATGGCTAAAAAATAACCATTTTTAAATGCAGGTTCCATAGACGATTTTGGGTAACCAATTTCTAACTCGTGCTCTTAAGAAACCTCAAAATTACGATTGAATTTTACCAGGAACTAACTCAAGTCAAATAAAGGTTTGGGTTAAACCCAATATTTGACCGTGGTTACGACATAACTTTTCTCTATCCAATTTGTAACCAATGCTTTAGTAAGTTATATTAGAACCGGTTTTATTTTTACTTCATATTTGCAAATCGGGTTACTTGATGGCTAAAAAATAACCATTTTTAAATGCAGGTTCCATAGACGATTTTGGGTAACCAATTTCTAACTCGTGCTCTTAAGAAACCTCAAAATTACGATTGAATTTTACCAGGAACTAACTCAAGTCAAATAAAGGTTTGGGTTAAACCCAATATTTGACCGTGGTTACGACATAACTTTTCTCTATCCAATTTGTAACCAATGCTTTAGTAAGTTATATTAGAACCGGTTTTATTTTTACTTCATATTTGCAAATCGGGTTACTTGATGGCTAAAAAATAACCATTTTTAAATGCAGGTTCCATAGACGACTTTGGGTAACCAATTTCTAACTCGTGCTCTTAAGAAACCTCAAAATAACGATTGAATTTTACCAGGAACTAACTCAAGTCAAATAAAGGTTTGGGTTAACCCAATATTTGACCGTGGTTACGACATAACTTTTCTCTATCCAATTTGTAACCAAGGTTTTAAGAAGTAATATTAGAACTGGTTTTATTTTTACTTCATAATTGCAAATCGGGTTACTTGATGGCTAAAAAAGAACCATTTTTAAATGCAGGTTCCGTAGACGATTTTGGGTAACCAAATTCTAACTCGTGCTCTTAAGAAACCTCAAAATAACGATTGAATTTTACCAGGAACTCACTCATGTCAAATATAGGGTTTGGAAAAAACCCAATATTTGACCGTGGTTGCGACATAACTTTTTGCTAGCCAATTTGTGACCAAGGTTTTAAGAAGTTATATTAAAACTGAAGTTATTCTACAACCAAGGTTACAAATTGTTGATTGGGAATAAAACCATACAACTAGCAACTAGTAGACTAAAACTACTCGTAGTTTTAAACGTAATTCGTCATGTTTACTTTCAAAATTTGATCGTTTCAATTTTCTATATGCGAGAGATTCAGCATACTTAGCTGCAGCTACAGCTACAAGCAGAAAAATCTTAAGTATACAAATGAGAAAAGGAAAGAAAAAGAAAAAACGTTGATGAGTGGAGGAAAGGAGACAAGCAAAGGCAAATGGAAAGAAATAATAAAAAACGAGATGATGACTGCGAAAGAATCTGAATTTCCGCTTAAACTGGATTTGCCGGATACTCTTTGGATTTAAAAAAGAAACAAAAATGTTATTATCTCTGGTGACCGGCATTCCTTAGCTTCGTGACAAGTATGCCAGAGCGGTAGTTAAAGCTGATGTGGAGCTGCGAGCTGGTGCCTATTCCTGCTGCCTGATTCAAGCCATACATGGCTAATTGATCTTGCCAATGTTTTGTGGTAGAGACGTCAGAGGCGTATGTGTTTTTGTGTATAGCGTTTAGACTTGTTTTTGTTTTATTCATCATACAAAATATTGAATTTTAATTAAAACTCTACTGCCGTAGTTTGTTTATCATGAACCTGTATGGAACAGGTACAGAGCCAATTCTGTGGCAGGATTCAAGATTTCCTTACGTCAAAGTTATGTGGTTTTGAAGTTCACTTGAAAAGATGAAGAGTCTATGCATGTAGACATCGAGTCTATGTGTGTGGAAGAACATTTCTTTATATTGCACTTGAGTACAAATTTAATCTTTCGGAAGCAACCGACGCTCATGTGATCCCCATAGTTGTTTTTTTTTTTTTGTTTCGTGTCGTGAAAAATAATGTTTGCTGTCTGCAATTTTATTTGCAAAGATTTAGGAAATTTTGAATTGAACTTTGAACTAAATCCAAAAAGGATGTAAAACAAAGGGCATTACCACATGATTTAACTAAAGTAAATAGATAACATAATATAACATAATAGATAACAAATTAGTAACGATGCATAACAATATTAAGAAAACTACTTTCAAAACGGGCAATACTCTTCCAAAGGTTAATAGATAGGGCCCAACGCAAAAGTCTTGTTGCATTAAAAGAAAATTTTAGTTTTGCTCAATTTTCGCTCCTTTTTCTCAATACAGTGGGAAGGAAGCTCAGCACTCAGCACTGAATAAATAGGAATATTAAGATGAGTCAAATTAACTTGGCATGGCTTGCTGCGCCATTTGTAATGAGTTCTTAAAGACAAATGCCGTTGCAATCAAAAATTAAACACAAATCGAAGAATGGCGCCCAACGTCAAACTCCTCAATGTTATTTCCTTTTCTTTTGTGTGATTCTCTTTCTTATTTAAAATCAATAACAATGTCCTTTTTTCTATTTTCAGATCTCGTTCCTTGTAAAGTTGAAAAAATAAGAAGGCTTTGAAGCCAAACAAAATAATATTTAGAATAAAGTCAATCCAAAATGAAAATGTTACCAGTGCAACTATCGTTAAATCCACCGCTAGGGCTCTGGAGTGATGTTTTGTGGAGGTGTCCCCCAGCCCCACCGAGCCAATTGGCGGAGCTAAAAACCCAGTTACCAGCATCGCTGCCCTCAGATCCTCGACTCTGGGGTAGAGAAGATGTCACAGTGTTTTTGCGATTTTGTGAGCGTGAATTCGATTTGCCGAAAGTGGAACATGAACTCTTTCAAATGAACGGAAAAGCACTTTGCCTTCTGACTAGGGCCGATTTTGGTCATCGATGCCCTGGAGCCGGAGATGTGCTTCACAACGTACTGCAAATGCTTATAATTGAATCGCACATGATGCATTGGCATTTGCCAAATAGTCCAGTTACACCAACCAGCCGTTATCCACTATCGCCACATAGTCATCCACCAACGCCGACATGGCCACCAATTGTACCAACAGAGAGTCCCTTCCACAATGCACACATGCATCACTTTATGCCTCCGAACTCAGTTACTCTGAGTCCACCGCCTTCTGTTGATTCCCAAGCCAGCAGTCCGCCGCAAGGTCAAGAACAAAATGCGTGCAGTAGTAATAGCAGTTCGAACAATAGCAATGTGAACAACAGCAGCGGGTTCATTCAAAATAATGCAACAAGTTCGAGTAGTAATCAGTCTGATTCGGATGAAGAAAGTTTTTCAGAATCAAAAGCGGCTGCTCGGGCAGCAGCCGCAGTTGCTGCAGCTGCAGCAGTTGCACAGTATAACAATAATAGTCCACCACCTACACCTGTACTGAAAGACATGAAACCAAGTCTTACACAACAGATCACAAATAGTTTTGTGAATAACTGGTCACAGCAAAACCAAGCCAATCAGAAAATGCATAGTGGTTCCGGTAGCATCAGCAATGGTGGATCTACTTCTGCGCCAACCACTCCCAGCTATATGCCAGTGAAGAGGGAGTTTTTCCCAGAGAACTCTGAACCAAACACAAGTAAGTTTATTCAAAGTTAATTCTTCGAAATACATACTCATCTTAATTTTGTTTTTCCTTAGATGGTCGTCTTTTGTGGGATTTTCTACAACAGCTATTAAACGACAGAAACCAAAAGTATAGTGATTTAATTGCCTGGAAGTGCAGAGATACTGGAGTTTTTAAAATTGTCGACCCAGCTGGCCTTGCCAAGCTGTGGGGGATACAGAAAAATCATCTATCAATGAATTACGATAAAATGTCAAGAGCACTCCGATATTACTACAGGGTAAACATCCTGCGTAAAGTTCAAGGAGAACGTCATTGCTACCAGTAAGTTCAGGATTTTTTCATATGTATTTTTTTTTTCAGCTAACCAAAATGTTTTCTCTTTAAAGGTTTCTTCGTAACCCAACTGAACTGAAGAACATCAAAAATATTTCACTTCTTCGACAGTCAGTAGCGAATTCATCAAGTACCGGCAATAATAGTACAACTGGCAATGTACCAACAGCCACAACAAATGGCAGTTCAAATTGGTCAATGTCTTCCCAAAACGGCCAATCTGGACAGACACAACACCAGCAGCAACAACAGCAGCAGCAAGTAGTTTCACAACCATCGCAATCCCCTCAAAGACCTTCTTCGCGAAGCAATAATAACCAATTGGGAATACCTGGCTCTCTGCCGTCAGCTTCGGCGATCTCACCTTCCGCAGCGGCTGCTGTAGCAGCTGCCGCAGCAGCCTATGGCCCACCGCCCACATCTCCACTATTTATGCATGCCATCAATGGTGCCTTTCATTACCTAACGTCAAACACACAACAACAACCGCCCAACTCACCTGCACCGCCAACAACGCCCAGCGAAAAGCTCCAATTTAACTCGATAAAGCTAGAGGCTAATAGTCAAGATGGCGATGAAATGAAGCCAACTGATTTGAGCGTATCGGGTTCAGGTCAATCGTCTTCGGAGAAGAGAACGTATTCCCAAGCATCAAGTTCTGATTGTTACCCGTAAGTGTGTTTTTTTTTATTCTTTTATTCTTCTGTAATGAATGTTGTTGTTTTTTTATGTTGACAACTTATTGGTTGTAAGCTTGACCTTAAAGCAATTTCTGGATTGCCTTAATTAAAAATCACACTGTTAGCATTATCTAATTGTTTCTCTTTTCTTTCAGGTTGATCCGTAATGCTGATGGTCTGACAACAATAAAGCTGATTCGTTACAACGAAAACAGTTCGCCCGAATCACCCCACCATATGCAGCAGTGTAACGATTCATCCGAAGATATGCAAACGACAATGCAAATTGAAAACGGCAGCGAAACGAGCAACTACGATGGTAACATGCCAACAGATCTTCGTAAATAAATTGCTGGACAGTATTTTAAAAACAAAAATAGACAATCACAAAATATAAGCATGCGTGGTGTGAAAAGAAACAGAATATTTTTTATTGATAATATTTGCAATCCAGTTTTCTGGACATGAAGTAAAAATCTGTATAAATTATTCACATATATTTTATACACAGTATATTTTATACATATACATACATATATATATACATTATGTCATACATTAAAAGAAAGGTAACAAATTATTTAATTTTATTGAAGTAGCAAGTAAATTATGAAATTAGTTTTAAGGTGATTCTCCAATCAAAAACAATGTAAAATGTGCCAATTTAAATGATAATTCATATTTTTTGTAAAATTATTTCTTTTTAGATAAGATATTAGTTAATTCTAAAGTAAGCAGTAATGATATATATAAGTATCAATGTTAAGTTCTCGCTTGTGTTGAACTTTTATCAAAAAGTATTTAAAGAAACCCTATCCAAGCTTTACTCTTATTACATAGGAAGGAAATGAAATCATAAAAATTTGCATCAAGCACATAAATTAGTAAAAAGAGTCTAATTTTAAAAATCAATGTTTCTTTTTTAAACAAGAATTTGTAAATAATTTTCGTTTTACTTTTGTTTTTTTCTTTTTCCTACGGAATATCGTGCTTCCTTTAATTTTTTCCAGCAAAGTAATTAAAAATTTGTGATCCGGTCATCGGTAAAGTTGTAGAACGATTTTTGATTAGGATCGTTTCATTAATTTTGTTTATTGTTGATTTTTGTTTTACGATTTATGTGATACAGTTTTTTTTAATTTTTGTATTATGTTTATTTCTTTCATTTAATTCAAATTTGAAGTGTACACACTTTCGCAGCTACAGCTAATGTGCAAAGCACATTATAAGCATCCTCTTTCAGTGTGTAGCTTGTATTCAAGAAATACATAATTTTTAACTTTCGAACGCAGAGATTTAAAAGAAAAAAACACAAAAAAACCAATCGGCTTCCATTTTCAGTACACTTTTGTTTTACTAGATAATAATACTTTTTAGTCTGTACAATATTTTATTAATTAATATTAAGAAATAAAATGACTTTATAAAAAAATTAATTAAATTATATCATAGACTATGTTAACATTAAATGAAAATGAATTAATATCAAATACTTATTGTAAGTGGGTCAGATGATTTCCGCAAAACATTGTGGTTATTTGTGTGCCAATTTGTTTGGTGTTCTTGTTCTTTTTGTTTTTCATTAAGAATTAATGAAGTTAAATATTTGTTCTCTTGGTTTAGAGGAAAACAAATGAGTAAATAAAGCTTCCATTGATAAAAATGGAAGATATTCCCCCCCCCCCCCTCTCTTTCTCTCTCTCTCTTTGTCTAAAGAGCTATAAAAGTGTTCAGCTGCACGCAGAAAGCAAAACGTTATTAATTCTTTCTACTTGTACATATTAGGTAATTATAAAAGAAAATAAATAAATAAAAAGTAATTCTATATATATTTACATAAACAATAATTTTTTCTATTTTACATTCTAAAAATTTTTATACAAAATAATATTATTTTGAAAAAAATAAGAAGAAACAAATGATCAATTGAGAAAAATCAATAAAAATGTATTTGTTGATAGAACAATATTTGTTGTTGAAGATTATTTAAAGAAATACAAACTTCCCTTAAAATTTTTAGATAGACAAGTTTGAAATTTAAATCAGCAGAGCTCCACTTTTCTCATGGAAGAATGGTACATATATATGGAATAACAGAGTAGGTAATACAGGCACTACGTTCCTGTGCTGTGGGTTAGATTTGATTTGATTCTCTGTATTGCCTTCTCTGACGAACATCACGCCTAACAAAAAGAAGTTTCAAAGGCCTCTGAAACGAGTTCTCACTTTTTTGTCGAAAATTTCTGAGAACTTTATGGATTCATTTCTTAACTTTTTCAAAACAGATTTTTGTTTGACTTGAATTTTTGATTTAGGTATGTTGTTTGTTTTGCGAAAAGAGACAATCGATTATTAAAATGTACATAACATGTACAGTACATGTAGCAGCAATAAACAATTTTACAATTGATTGATTGAAAAAAATGCAGACACCGAGAAAGTAAACTGTAAATATATGTTTTTTCCGAAAAGTTGTTCTTACGGAAAGATTCTTCCTCCATCAAATAGACATGGAGCCCTGCGAAATGTTTAACGCGTAAGAGACGACTAGTGCTCAATTTTAACAAGTCGGTGGTATATTTATTGAAATGGGTAAGCTGTTTGAACATAAAAAAAAAATTACATACACATTCTTTTCTCATAGAGTTTTAATTTTTTAAGTCAAATTGTTTCTGTTTTGTGTGTAATACTCAAGACTTTTTCCTCACGCATTGCATTCCCAAAACTAAAACTTTCCGCAGTCGGATCGGCTGATCGCAAAATGTCTCCGAATCGTAAGAAATCGGAGAGCATTCTGCTCCGACGGTTACCTCGATAGGGCCAAATAATTTGGGTATTGTGGCTGTCCGATAAAGTTCAAGAACAGGCTGGCTTACTACATCCGGAAAAAAACGTGTCTTTCGTACCCCGTACGCTCCTGAAACACACTCAAATAACGGTATACATGGCTACAATTGGTTTCCATTTTTCTACTTTGGTGACAAAAAATATTTACTGGGGCAATGAATGAAACTATCTAAATATAACCTCCACTGTGACAAGTCCAATCGAAAAAATTCAGTTTTTTAAATTAACTTCAAAAGAACTGACAGTAAAAAGCCGGTGTAGGGAGTTTTGATATGACTAAACTTCTGCACTCTCTGTCTCTTAACCTAAAATCAATTTTTATCCACTGCGTTACATATTTTGTGCCTGTTCAAATTTCCTACACACAAAATTATTTCTGAGAAATCAGGAAGATACATATATTTGGTAAAAGCTACAATGGAAGACTGGATGAATATAACACCAAGCCCACTAGGTAAGCAGATTCCAACGAGTTCACAAAAAAGATTCTTAGTTTTTTACAACAAAATATTTGTTTCCAATTATAATCATTTCTAAAGACTTTTCAGTACTTGTCTAAAAGCTATCTCCTTATTAAAAGGTACGCATATTTTATTTTGATAAATTTGAACTCAAATTATATGAGAGAATTTTAAAAACAACATCCAATGTTTGAGTATGCAAAAAGTTTGAGCTTTATTGCAGTTTAAATAAAACATAAACATAAATATAAATAATATGATAACGTCTCTATTTTTTTTATAAACATAATAGCAGTTGAGTTATGGCATTTTTGAGGATCTTATGTACAATCAAAATTTATATAAAAAAAATTGGAAAGAATTTTCTAGACAAATAAAGTCTTTTTTAAAAATAACCATAGACATTGCGATTAAGTCGTTTTATTGCAAGCCATCTTTTTTTTAGAAACGTCGTTTTTCCCACATGTTTCACACAAATCTTCATTTCTTAGATATAAAATATTTTAAAACTAAGTTACAAATGAGAGGTCAGTGTTTTCAATTTCCGCATTTACAAAAACTTCTTCAGTCTTAAAAAGATGATCAATCTTGCTTGCCATTTTGTCGAGAAACAGCAAATCATCTTTACTCTCTTTTTGGTACTCTATCTTGAGAAGAACACCAGTTTTAACATTATCTTCAAACTTCTCGGACTGTTTTAACTATAAGCAAAACAAATAATTTAGTGACTAATTAAATTTTAAAACAAAAAAAACAATTAGTACTCACAGATATATTTTTTGACACATTCGGATCAACTGCGACCGGAGCAGGAGCTGGCTGTGGAGTGGGTAGAGTTTGAGGATCAGTTCTTGACCAATGTGCAGAAGCTTTACGTTCATGTGTTCTATTGTGTCGCCGCAAGTCGCCAGACACGCGAAACTTTTTCCCACAAGTTTCACATGTGTACGGTTTTTCACCTTTAAAAATAAACAAATTTTAAGATTTTGAAAAAAATTCTATTCTATGCTATCGATTTTTTAATGTACCGTACCTGTGTGAATTTTGCGGTGGTTTTGCAAATACGAACTCGCCCTAAACGCCTTGGGACAGAACTCGCATTTGTAGTTCCTTTCACTGGTGTGAATCCGCCGATGTATAACAAGAGAGTATTTACGTGAAAACGATTTGCCGCAAAACTCACACTGAAAGTTTTTTTCATCCGAATGGATAGACATGATGTGATATTTCAAGTCACTCCACTGTCGAAATTTACGGTGGCATTGGTCGCATTCATAGGGTTTATCACCTGTGTGTACTCGCAAGTGTGACTTAAGAGCGCTTTGGGCAAAAAAAGACTTTCCACAAACATCGCACTGATGGGGCCGTTCGCCCGTATGCGACAAGTCATGGTATTTTAATGCATTACATGAGTTAAATTCTCGATTACATTTTGTGCATGTATAGCGCCGTTTGTTTATATCTTCAAACTCATCACAACTTTCGTTGTCTTCTGATAATGATTCATTTGAGGTGTTCTTTTTGGTGGTACCTTTGGGACGACCTCTTCTGCTCTTCCCACTTAATCCATCTTCAAATTTAGCATCATTTGACTCTGAACTTTCGGCATCATTCCCATGATTCTCATTAAACTCATTTTCAAAATTATTTGAGTCTATTGCAACTTTCGTTCCTACATTTTCATTGATGGGTATAATTGGCAATTGCTCCACAACACTTCCAAATGCTTCACTGTTGATATTTTCATCTTTAAAAGCTATTCCGTTAAAGGCACCGTTGGCAAACCATGGTTCTTTAGAAACGGAGGTTGGATGCATGTCAAGGTCGTTTGAAGTATCGTCAACCGATACTTTATCCACTACACCACGGATCCCTTCCAGCATGTCTTCGGTGTCACTGAATTCAACTTCTTCGTGAACATTGCACACTTGCGTTGGTTCTTGTGGAGCTTGAACGACGTATTCTATACACTTTTCAATAACATTTGAGTTTAAAATTTTTATATCTGTTCGATCCGGTACGTTTTCGGCAATGCGATTATGTTGCGTTGTTAACCCAACTACGTCACTGAAGTTCTCAAAATTCAATTCCACTTCGTTGAACACCTGATGGTCCGCAACAATATCAGTATGTGGTTGTCGCTTTACATGTTTTTAATTTAAAATAAAGAATTGCACAAATCCATTTCCTACTTACCGATTTTTCAATCGCCGGTGGGTCAACTGTCCCAGTGATGGAAATAGTTTGCATACACTCAGACGTGTCTACGGTTTCTTCTAATGTGCAAGGTTCATAGTGTCCCTTCAAGTGCGCAAAGAATTTTACTTGAGATTCCGAAATAGAGCCACATAGTTCACACTCGAAATGCGATCCGTTTGTGATCTACAGTATTGGTATAGAGTTTATGAAAAATTGCTTTTAAAAAGGATTTAATGGAAAATTTATACTCACCACTAACCGATTAATTCGCGGAGGACTTTCTGGGATATCTTGAAAGATGTTTTCAGCTGCATCCATGTTTTTCAGTTTCTTTGAAATACGCTTTTTATGTGGTAAAATTTTTTTGGTTGTTGTTCCTAGCGGTCCCACAAAGTCGCGTATTTCTTCTAAAGGTTCTCCAAACTTTTCTTTTTTTGACCACCTACTTGGAGTCAATGGTGCAACTGATAGACTTTGAAGTGATGGCACATTCAAATCTGTACCAAGTGCTTCCTGAGTAGGAATACTCTGTTGACTACAAAATATTTTAAAATTTGGCTCATTCAATAGATTTCCATGCATGGCCAGAAACTCGGAGTCCAATAACTCTTTATCGGTTTGGTGAATTAGGTGGTCACTTGCATTATCCTAAATAAAATAAAAATGAAGTACTGTATCATTTCATTCATTTTCATCAACCTACGCTTTTCTTTGTTTACCTGGTTTCTTATGTGACCCTGTCTGTTGACAAACTGAAGAATTGTGTGCAATTGAGCTTCAGAATCGGCAGACATCGGACAATCAGAAGCTGTCTGACCGGACGAATCTTGCTGTTCCATCAAATCAATAATGAAGCTATTTGATATGGTATTGGAAATATATTCAGGACCAAGAAGAGTCTGGTGGAAATTAAAAATAATACATTAGATCCGAATTGATTGGTTAAGTTTTGGTTTTGCTACATGATCAATGAATTCCTGTTCTCTGCTTTGGATACCCATAAACTGAAGGCTGCCACTATCGGAGCATCTCAGAACTCCTTGTGAGTTACTTTTTCGGATTTCCATCTGAAAAATGTAAATATTTCGTTGTTGTTTACACTTTCTAAATTAACTAAAAGAAAATTTTTATTACGTTTTCACAATTGCTTTCGAAATTGTCTAAGATGGTTGGATTAATGTGCTCTTCCATGATGATTAAAACAATATTCCCTGTAGCATATTTAACTCTCAATTACCACAGAACTAATTATTATTAATTTTTTTTAAACAAATGAAAACGCTAACCAAATAAAAATAAACTCAAGAAAGTATTTTGACAGCTGTCAAATGATGACATTTTTCTAAACCTTCAAACTGTACATCAGAATGCAAAAATTTGGTTTTAAGCTATATCCAGAATGGGTTCTAAAGCAAAGTGGTGCGTTTTTGTTTTTGCAATCTCGGGTACATTCATATTTGCAGTTCAATTGCAATTAAAATTTTGAATATCTTTTATAATTTTAACAATTTTTTTTTATCGTGCAAAATTGTGCAAGCTCTTGAGACTGCAGTAGTTTGAGTCAATTACTTCTACTCCTTCAGTGATATAGTTCCGAATTGGACAACATAACAATCAGTAGGAACAATTATGGACGTTGTAGATAATTGGTGTTGGGTAAGTTTAAGAAATTTAGCCATAAATAATAAATAGCATATCTATAATTTCTGAACTCCTTCCACGGATTTATTAAAAGTAAGTTATTCACTGATGTAGAGCAATTCAATAGATATCGAATGAACAATAAGTGCGGTTTTGTCGCATCGCAGCATTGAGATAAAAGTGTAGGTGATACTCAATAGTATTATAGTAATATATTTAACAACTACTCGAACTCGGCAAAAAAAAATAACCATTTCACATGAAAATAAGGTCTGTTTCCTGGCTTTGTGCACAGAAATTCACAATCTGTCATTTTTAAAGTAGTGGGGGTAAAATTCTCTCAGAAACTTTCTGAAAGAGTTTAATTGTCTGAATTGTAAAGAAAGGTCTTGAACAAAACATTCACAGCAATGCTTGAAAAAACGTCTGTTTGAAAGTTGTTGTATTTATTTTGACTGTGCACGATTTCTGTCCACATAAATTTTGGTGACAATAATTTAAAGGGTATGGATATGGAAACTTCATACTCTCTCGTGAGCACTCTCTTCTGTGCACAAGTACGAAAAATTGCTGTACATGAATAGGATTAGATTTATTTTCGTTTAATTGCGATATAATTTTCAGTAAAGAAGCGACCTATTTTTGTTGTAAGGGATTTCGAATACAAATTAGCAGAGATACAAACCATTACTGTGTAACCCTGCAGCTATACGGTCAACATAATGGCAAGCGATCGCCTCACAGCTCACATAGTTACATACATAATATTTCAAATTCCTATCCGTGTTTCGGATGTGACGTAGGCGACTTACAACTGGCTTTCAATCTATTTTTTAAATATTTGATTTCAGAATAGCACAAAAAAAACCTTAGAAGCAATTCTTTTTAGCACTCTGTTTTACTTTTAGAGAAGTTTTTGTTTTCTTTATCCAAATCATTTTCATTTTTTTTTAGGAAGTTTTGAAGATTTCAATTTAATGGCTGCTCAAATTACTTCTCAGCTGGCTTCGAATATTCCATACTTTCAATTTCAAAAAATTTGATAGTGTATGTAAAAAAGTTTGACTGTATTGTGAATGGCTTGCCACATATTAGGTTTTTTCGTTGAAGCCCGTGTGGTACGCCGCATTGCTTCGAAATACCCAACGAAAAATTCTTTTATTTTGGTGGTTTAGTTTTCGTTTTTATATTTTATTTTTAGCATTCTTTGAAAAAAAAAATACTTCAAACTAACACTAAATTGCTGCATTAAAATAAAATGAAATTATAATTTAATACAATCTTCTGCTTTCTTTTGCATTAGAAATATTAGACGACGACATTGTGCCGATTAGTTAAAGTTCGCATTTTTGTTGTTACACCCCACTAACAAAGGTACCAATTTTTATATAAATATTTGTTTTGTTTTTGAAATTCATATTTAAATAGATAGAGCCTTATTTAAAATACATGGAATCTAAGTTTACTAATCCTTGCGTGGCCTGCGCTTTCGAGTACCTTCAGCGGCTGGTGGCGTTGTTCGTTCCTATAAATAGTCAATTAGTGTTCCGTATATAAAAAATCTTAATGTCTTTTATACCTCAGTCTCTTTAGTAGCCTCTTCGTTCTGCTCTTCAGCTACTTCTTCTTCTCTCTCTATAACCATCTCCTCTGATTCCGCTTCACTACTTCCCGCACTATTAGGCGGTGTTGGTTCCGGTGTGTTTTTCACTTCCAAATCAGCCTTCTTTACTTTGGGACTAGTATTTTTCTTGCTATCATCAATATTTTGGTTTTCGCTTGGTACATCATCATCTAAAGTCACTTCATCTGTCTTTTTCTTTTCTGCTGTCGAATCCTTCGTTATAATAAAATACATAGTTTACATTTGAAAATAACATAAATTAAATATAAACAGCCAGAAGCAACTTGTGTTTACCTTTTTTGAGCCACTAATAAGTCGATATAAAGAAAATACTAGCGGTGTTCCGAAGAGCACAATACTTATTTGCCAAAGCCAAGGATTATCATACAAATACTGCATCATTTTGTTTAAAAATGTCTCCTAGAAAAGGTGTGTGACATGGAAATTTAAATTATAATGTACAATTAGCGATTCTACTAAAACAAAAAAAAAAAACTACAAAATAAAATATGGGAAAGCTTCAAAGGGATAAAATATCAGCTGATGTTGTGGTACCTCTTTCACCCGCCTTGAAAGGTAGTACATATAGCAACCGAATGGTAATGCTAGATAACAGAAGTACAATGCCCACCATCCTGGCTTGTAATTCATGCGTTTCAGAATTCGGTGGAACAATGTTTTCTGATTTTTTTGCAACAATTTCGTTAAAATAATTTTGTTTGTCAAGGCCATCTGTGTTTACTTACCGATTCTTTGTCAATGTATTTTCGTTTGATGTCAAAGGTTTTCGAAGCAAAATCATTTGCTACTTCAATGTCATCGGTTATGATTAGGTTATCAAACAAAATTTCACTGGACATGGACCAAAGTTCAATTCCGACAGCTGCCTACAATGAATAAAATCAAAAAAGCCCTCACTATTTTTATAACAAAGTCACTTACAATTGAAGTCATTGCAAATGGGTTGAGATCTTCAAAGAAATCGGGATTTGGAATCTTTCGAGGACTCCACTTGCCCTGGTAGTTTGGATTGTCGATGAGTGGTGCGCGCCATTTTCCCTTGTAATCCTTGTTTTGAACCAGTGGTGCTTTCCACGGTCCACACCCAGCCGCCTTTTCACACACAGGGTTATCCACCAACGGAGCTTCCCATTCTCCATCGATTTCTGTATCCCAGTCTTCGGGTTTAAGAGCATTTGTATCAGGAATCATTTCTGGCTCATCGTCTAACCAACCATCGGGCTTTGCTGCCGATGGATCTGGAATCTGTGGTGGTGCTTCCTCATCCCAGTCGATTGGCTTTTCTGCATCTGGATCAGGTATCTTCACAAATAAAATTTTTATTAAAGGCATAAAACATATCAAATTTTGTTTTAATAATACCTTCTCACGCTCATCCCATCCCTCTGGTTTGTTGTCTGCCGGATCATCGATTTCCCTCGGCGGATTAACGGCTGGTGTGAAGTCGCTCAGCAACGAACCCTCATTGATTACTCTGTGGTCAACGCGTATTTGGAATGTGTTGTCTGGCTTCACAAGTAATTGGTATAAATGCGGGAGCTTGTCTTTAAAGGGCTCTTCCAAACGTTCTCTAAAATAAATAAAAAATGTGTTAACACAAAAAAAAAAAGTGTAATCATCAACAACCAACTGTTCCTATCGGTCAAAAGAGAAACGAACAAAAACTATACGTATTGCTTACTTGGGTTTGCGGCAGTGTTTTTCCTCAATGGAACCATTAATTGGATTTACGTGGCGGAAAATGAAATGCAATTTGATGTCATTTCCACACTTATCTGGTCCGAACATGATAGTGTATGGGGTCTTGTCATTGAACTGGAAAAACAAATTTGTACAGAATTTCTGTTGTGTTTAAAAATTAAGTCGGTTACCTTTTTAAGATCTTCGGTATTCTTTCCAGCTGATAGGAGTTTTATATAAGATCCACCACAGTCTTGACCCTCCTAATTATTTTTTTTTTGTATAATAATTTGCAAGTACTTTTTTTACAAAACTAGGTTTACCTGCATTGTTACTTCATATTGGACAACTAATGGTTTATTTTCAAATTTGAAGGGTTCTCTCAACGGCGATGATATCGCAGCATGCTTGGCTTTAGACTTAAGGACAAGACCAATATCATTTTTCCAAACGATTCGTTGGGGTGATTCGAATTTCCACTGGCCATCATATTTTGCTATTTCTTCAGCTGTGTCATCTTTCTTTGCTTGTGAACGGGTCCAAGATTTTTCCGATTGCGCAGCATCGTCAAAATGGTCTACAAAATAGAACTTACTTGCATCATATTCTGGACTCTCGTAGGTGATTTCTTCTTCTTCTTCGACTGTCTCAACAGTGACGTCATCCTGAAAAAATTTTAATAGTAAAAAGCAACCTTAGTTTTTGGTAATAAATGAAAGAAAATGTGTACACATTAAACTTTGTCAGGTACAGGTGTAGATGTTTACGAACTTTAACAATTTCTTAAGTTCGCAAACATTTATAATTTCAGGTTGTGTCTTATGTGCAAAGCACTTTTTTCTTATTTTAAACGATTTTCGAATATTAAAGCTGCATCTGTAGCACAAATTAACACGTCCAGTCGTGAAACTACCATAAAGCTTCACAATCAAAAATGATAGGTTTTGGTTCTTCTTTTTGGTAACCCGAACCGGAGTTCTCTTGTTTCAGTTATGGAATCGCACCATACATTTTTGCTGGCTAAGTAAGCATAGTTTCAATCAATTAAAATGCTTCTTCATTTCATAAAATAGAACACGTATGAAAATGGGTTTAAAACTACCCAAAATAAAAAAAAAAAGTCTCATGTTAATCAAAGCTTAATTGAGGAGAACAATTACTATAATTTTAATTACTTTTTCGTTTAGTTGTCCGGAACAATTTCGAAGCACTAACCGAAGTGCTTCGTGTTCAATAAGCATTCATTTACAGTTTTTGTTCTCAAAAGAATAGAAAATCGACTACATATTAAACTTTCCTCTACCCAGGTTTTCTTGACAACCTTATGACTGTCGGAAGATCTGATTTTTCGGTTCCCAAAAAAATTTAACCACCAGCCACCTCATATGCCTCTGACACTTGAAGAAAGATAGATACCTACATGTCTTTTATTTTGAAGCATTTTTTTGCTGTTTTGTTTATAGTAGTTCCGCAGAGTTCTATCGAAGCCAAACGAAAATGCTATAAGTACCTATTTACTTATAGGTATTTTCTGCTAATAAACCCTAACAATGACGTGTTTGTTGACATATGCTACAGTTGATTCCCTTAGTCCCTGTCCACACGTGTTATTCCAATAACGTTATATCGGTCGTTTCTGGGCAAAAGGGGTGAGGAAGAAAGAGGCTGGATGCGCAAAACCAAATCAGATTTATCTGCCTAAGCAGTACACTTGGGGTGTCCAGACGGGTTATGCTCATAACGTTATGCTTTTTTCAATACACTTTTCAACACAAAATGGAGAACTTGTGCGAGGAAGTATAACAACGTGTAGACGCCTAGCGTTAACAGCATAACGTTATTGAAATAACCCGTCTGGACAAGCACTTATAGAATATGCCCATTTTTAACCAGTCACTGCGATTGTATCGAACTACCCTTAATGTTGTACTAGAAAAGGCTGATGCAATTTTAATCTATTGTGGAAAAATTATTTTCTGTTTCTAATGTATAACATGGGATAAAATATACCCCAACAATGCCTTTATTTTCATTTAAGAGTTTTCTAGAAAAATTTATTTTTTAACATTAATTGCATCTCGCTGATAGGTATATGTTGGAATACCACGTTTTAGTGTATATATTATCTCTGAGCAATGTTAGTTATAATTTGTATACACCACTGGAGACGTTATCATCTTTATAGCTATAGCTTTGGGATGAGACAAAATTGTCACGATGTAGGTACATAATAAATGAACGATAACGCAATTTTTGTATTTTTTTTTTTTTTCTTATATTGTAAGAGAGAAAACTGTACCAGGTAAAGATAAAGATATATTCGCTTACCTGATTTTCTTCCGAAGAGACTTCAATGTCAATACCATCCTCATCAATGCAACTAGCAAAATTAAGCAACAAAAGAATAGAAATTAATCCTAAATAATTTCGCCTCATCGTGTAAGCCGCACACTATCTGCAATGTGAAATACAAAAAGAAAATTATCAATTAGGAAAATTAAATGGAAAATTAGAGCGAATGGAGTTATACGGAAAAAACACGTACCTCCCTCCCTTTTCGTGACGATTGGCTGATTGAATTTATTAGGGTCGATCACACGGTTTTCTCCCCAATTGATGAAAAACCTACTTTTTCCGACTTCCTGAGAATGCGTCAGTGAACTTATAAGTAAAATTTACTTCTGCATGCCTAAAACAAATAGAGCGTTTTATTAAACCATGCCGAAATTATTATTTTAGGGAGGATAGTTTACTTACTTTGAACAATTGAGTTCTTAATTCAATTTGTGGACACACGACACGAATCAGAAAACTTCATTCATTTGCCGATTTTCTTGATTATTTTACCAATATGTTGGCTATCCTGGTGCGAGGCTCGAAAATTAAACTTAAACTACTTAGTTTGGTAGCACTCCAAACAAATAGCTGCGTTGCATCTGCCGTAAAGATTTTCACGAATCTTGTTTTAATAGATTAGTTTTCAATCATCAGGTGCGCAGATATCGGATTGTTCAAATTTTTGCATGCTAAAAACAACAACAAAATAAGCGAATAGCATTGATAAACATCCCCGCTTATTTCTTAAGCAGATATAAATTGCAAATGCTTCCAATTAATTAATTAAATATTTATCCGTTTGAAAAAAAAAAAAAAAAAAAAAAACATGACCTTTCAAGCACTGTGAAAATAGTTATTGCATTTTAAAAATTAAGATTTTTTACAAGCGTTTTTTTGGGCTTAGCCTATCTCCGCATACAAAAAACTCAGCTTTCAGCGTAAAATTTGTGTTGATCGTTTAAGTTTACCAGTTGATAAAAACGAAATTTTCACTTTTGTATGGGAAGTATTTTACACAGGTGTGGTATGACTAAGCTACGAATTCTATGATCAATTCCGAGTTGATTTTAACTTAATTTAAAACTTTTTTATTTGCAACATGTTTTAAAGCCGATTGCTGAGCTCCAAATTTAACCTGGATTCCGTAACTCTTAATACGATTATCGTACGAGTAAAATCGAAGGATAGCTATTTTGTTATCGTCTTACCGCCGTATTAATAAACGCGGAATAACTGGGAAATACTTATTCCATGGATTAAGTTACCATTATACCATTTTCCATTTAATTAAAGCCACCATTATACCATTTTCCACTTAATCCATGGAATAAGGCTTAGCCCAGCTATTCCGCGTTTATTAATACGGCGGTTATAGTTTTTGGGGACTTTTTAAGGTTAATCATATTTCTTTAAGTACCTATAATTTAGACGATAGTCTTCCTAAAGCCAGACAGCCCTTTTATTTTCCTTTTTGGCACCTCAAAATTTCAATACAAACAAACCTCTTCGAGTATCAAACTATAAAATCTTCACAAACCAAACCACCTGACACCTGAGCCTGAGATGAGCCAGGCCAGACACATCTGTCAAATGTAGTTGTATCGTTTCGTTATCGTCTTCGACAAGACACAACAAATAGCAATCAAGATGTTGTCCGTGGAACTGAATATACTAACGCTTAACGTATGGTTCGTATAATTTTAATTTTTAATTTTAATTGCAATCTTGTTCAAACAAATAAACAACAGGGGGATACCGTACGTGTCAGATGATCGAGAAACTCGAATAAACTCCATCAGCGCTGAGTTGGCAAGTGGCAAATATGATATTGTGTCCCTGCAAGAAGTTTGGTCACAAAATGATTATATCTCAATCAGACAAAACCTGGAAGCTGTGCTACCATTCTCGCATTACTTTTACAGGTATGCTAAATAAATATTTATCTAACCTTTATTGTGAATCGAGCAATTTGTAGTGGGGTAATGGGTGCGGGATTATGTGTTCTTTCCAAATACCCCATAATAGGAGCGCTTTTTCACGCCTGGTCCGTGAATGGTTATTTTCACCGAATACAGCATGCTGATTGGTTTGGTGGAAAGGGTGTTGGTCTTTGCAAGATTCTTGTCAATGGAAACCTCATTCATCTCTATAATGCTCATGTACGATATTATCCGTTGTGTTTAAACACAGTGTAATTAAAAATTCTTTTACGCTTACAGCTTCACGCGGAGTATGATAATGAAAATGATGAATATAAAACACATAGGGTTATTCAGGCCTTTGATACGGCTCAGTTTATTGAAGAAACCCGTGGAGACTCAGTATTACAAATTCTGGCAGGAGATTTGAATACACAACCTCAGGATATCTCATATAAGTGAGTGTCCGCCGTATAATATATATGGTAATGTTAGAATTTCTATATTGATTTTTTTTTTGTAGGGTTTTGCTGTACCCCTCAAAGATGATAGATTCTTGTCAGAAAGAAAACATCGGTACAAATGAATGTCAACAAAATTCTTACACTTCAAAGTTAATGGGAGAGAAAAACCCTAGTGGGATTCGAATTGATCACATTTTTGTAAGAAGTGGGGAATCATACGATGTACACGTTGTAGAACACAGCCTTCCATTCCCACAGCGTATTCCTGGTTTAAAAATTAGTTATTCTGATCACGAAGCTGTATTAGCACAGTTAAAGTTGACTTCTAAACAATGCTCTGGTGAAAAGGTTGATGAAAAAAATTTATACTGTATCAGAGAGTATCCGAAACAGGTATCTGAATTGAAAACTATAGCTGTTCTTCAGGAGTGTGTTCATCTGTGTGAAACTAGTTTGCTCAAGCTTAAAAATGATCGCATTCTGTATTTAAGCATATCAGTATTTGTAACGTTTTTGATCTGCGCGCTTGTGGATTATTCAGTACCCAACGGGTTCAAAACCCTCTATCTTCTGCTCAAATTCATCCTTTTTGGGATTGTTTTATTTGCTTTATTTATGGGCTCTTTGTGGAACTATATGGAAAAGAACGGAATATTGTCGGGGAAAACTTCAATGGAAATAAAACTACGGAGATTAGAAGAGCTAGAGCTTGAATTGAGTTAATATAAGTATTAGTTCAATTATATGTGTGTGTGTTTAAGTAAACAAATTGTCAAGTCTGCGTCTGGTGTGGTGGTTGCAGTGATTGGCTTTTAATTTGAGTTTCAGTTTGTCCTAGGTATATTATCTTAATCCTCATTCTTCAATTCAATTTTTAATACGGACATTAAGAACCCCCGTTAAATTCAAATATCATATGCTTTTTTAAAGCAAAAACTTAAAAACAGCTTTATTGATAACATAGTATGTATTTATATATATTGGAGTTAGTACCCGCTTTAGTCAAGTTAAAACAAAAATTCTAATTTTTACTTCAGGTAACTTCAATCGTTTTGCAACGATATTTTGTACGGGTATCGCTTTTGCAAAGAATTGGCAAGTGCTCTGAGAAAAATTAATTTACTGCCATGAAAAGCAATTTCTCACTTGTCCGTTCGGACTCGACACAAAAATGTAGGTCCTTGAAATGCTTTAGGATCCCCGAGCTTTGTTGCGACACTCTTTTTTCTGATAACTGATACAGCAATATGGATTCAGATATCTGTCTCGTTCAATAAGGTATTCGTATCTCAGATAAGGGTATCTTAGAAAGTGTACTCTTTTATGTTCTTATGCACGCCCAATATAGGTACTGCCTTCGAAACTCATGAATCTACAATTTCATGCAATACGTTGGCCTTTATGATTCAGAATACATACACCAACTAGGTATACTATCTTTGAATAGGTCATTGAACTATCGAATGATGAAATTTTAACCATTTTCTCCTCACCGCATTCAAAATATGTTGCGGTTCGAAACGTTTGATATTGAAGTACGTACTGCGTTTAATAATTCAAACATTTTTTTAAATCCCACTTAAATGATTCGAGAAACAAACATATCATGCATATAAACCAGCGCAAAGAAACTTTGTTTTTTTCATAACAGACGACCGACGATCTTATTCAAAAAGCTATTTTCTGCTCTTAGATATGTACAAGGCGGAAACAATAAAAAAATAAACGTATTGTTTTACTTGGTATATACAATAGCATTTATTTTTCCTAAAAAAAAAGATTCGTATCATTGAACAATGCTAATACAATACACATACAATACATATACATTATAATTTTTTAAGCTAAGTATAAAAAACAAAATCAACTAAGTTCGAAATATATGAATTCTTATGAGTCTTAATAAATAAATGTTATTTCTCTTTAAACATAATTCGTTTCATATTCCTGAAAGAAAAATTCAATTTACTTTTTGTTTGTTTTTTTTTCCGAAAGAAAAGAGGGTACGATTTAACCAGCAGATTACCAAAATACTACTTACAGCCACCTTGAGAGAACAATGAATAATGACAACTATGTGTTTTAAAAAGCAGACAGCGCAGCACGGAAAAAGGAAACTATATGACAACATTTGATTAGTGCGACATGTATTGTATTAGTTACGCAAGATGAAGTGAAGTGATTACACATCATTTATAACTAACGAAACAACGCACTCAATGAACGGAATGCAATACATTGAAACTTGACGACTTTCATCAAATTGGGGAATGATAAAACAACAACCACAATGTACATTTTGGTTAGTCTTTGGTAATACAGTGAAATCTCCCTTTGCGGACACCTCCTTTAGGCGGACACCTCCCTTAGACGGACACATTTTTTTGCACGGAAATTGTTCCATATAAGTTTCATTGTTTTCAGTTTCCTTTAGACGGACACTCCCTTGGACGGACACGGACAGAAATTTCACGTATGAAAGACAAAATACTTTCTCTTAGACGTACACCAGAGCAGGATTGAACATGGCATCACGCTGATAACTTTGGCAGCGTTATTTTTTTTAAGTTGTAGTTTACAGCTAGCATCAAATTCTTTGAAAAATATGTACATGCGGGCCAGGATCTTTTTATATTTTTATTCTCTCATTCTTTCTTTCATGTTGTGGAAGTGATCTTGTTCGGACGTAAAAAAGGGTTTATTTTTGATTTTAGTTTATTAGCGCTCTGGCAGTTTTAAATTCTTTTAATTATTTTTACCTATGTAGATTTTATAGAAACATATTTTCAGGATGCCGCCAAAAAAGAGAACTTTGACCTTAAAAGGGAAAGGTAGACGTATTAAGGTCAAAAATATAAAAAAAAGCATCCCATAAAAAGCAACAGAATTTAAAATAGGAAAAACCCAAGTTACTGATCTACTGAAAAAAAAGAATGAGCTTTTGAGTGAATGGCCTTCAATCTACAATGCAACTCATCTTAAAAGACGAATTATTTCGTCAACATGATAAAATTGTTTTCGACTGGTTCAATGCATCTTGAAAAAGGGTTTCCGATATTCGGGAGTGCAGTTCGACAACAGGCAACAGAAGTTGCAACGTGCTTAGGAATCACAGATTTAAAAGCATTAATTTTAAAAATTTGATGTTTTTGTTTGATTTCCTTTAAACGGACAACTCCCTTAGGCGGACAAAAACTTCTGCACCATGCCTGTCCGCCCAAGGGAGATTTCACTGTATATGTATATATATATATCTATATATGTATGTGTAAGAAGGTGTTAAAAAAAAGAGAGAGCCCACACAATTAAATGTAAAAACAAAGCCAAGATAGATATTACAACAAAATACATTTGCTGAGCAAAACTCAAATCTACAACGAAGATGTCGAAACATACCCTCGTAAAATTTTGAAGATTCAAGCCTTTGGGTTACCCATATTGTACATAATTCGGTCTTTTTCGACCCCTCGCACATCGATGCCGAGCATTTCGTCGGTGGGAGTACTCAGCCAGTCAGAATTATTGCTATCAGATTTTTTAATAGTACCTCCACCGCTGTTAACTATTGACATAGAATCACTCTTTGAGGAGCTGTCATTTCGAGTTGTTGTGTTAGAGTCAGAATTGGAGCCAACGCCGTGCTTGCGCGCTTGCAGGAAATTACCCGATGTGGGTGCCCCATAATGTGGTGAGTATTCTTTTATTTCGTCCCTCTTATGAATATTAATGGCAAAATTCGACGAGTGTTTCGATGAAGATGCTTCGGCAGCGCCAGACGTCGATGGTGCTTGAAGTAGATTATCTGTAGCTCCATACCGGTTTTTTGTTACCATCGGATTACTAAATGATTTTCTGTTACCTGTATCGCTGTCTGTCTTATTCAGTCCAGTTGCCATTAAGTAGTCCGATTCGCTGCTCGAACGGCGTCCACGTGACAAAGGTTGATACGCTGTTCGACCCTGAAACCGACGACTTAATGAGCTACTCACTACGCCAAAATGTTCAGTAACATCCTCTTGCATGTCGGAAATGTCTATCATGGACAAGCAGGCGTTAAACCAATTGGTACCGGGATTATTCCAGTACTGTGGTAAATTTATGTGAAACGGATGATGGGGAAAACTGTAAATGTGAGCAACAGCCGCAATAAACATTTCTATGCAAATTAAAAAGTTCTGAAAAAGAAAGTTATAAGTTTTTGTTAGTTTTTTGAATAATTAAACAAAAAATTACTTGTAGCATTAGTGCCAAATTTTTTGTGTCACCTAGATCAGTTGTGAGACCAATTAATTTTTGAAAAAATCCGTAGTATACAAGCATGTTTAATAAAACACCTTGACTGTTAATAAAAAGCAAACAATTATTAATTTCAATTTTAGCAAATTCTTGTCAATTTCAAGGCTTGCTTACAAGAACGAAAAGAATACAACAGCTTTGATACACAAAAATTTAGGGAGTGGTTTCATTGGCTTCAGATCTTCCTGTAAATTTAATATAGTGAGTTAAAAGTTTTTTCATTATAAACATGCCTACGTACCTTATTTGCTCGGTAGAAAAGAACCAGGCAGTACATAGCCGCAAACTGCGAAATGTTATTTATCAGCACAATGTAAGGAAATGCAACGTTTCCAGCAAAGATTCCTTCCCCATACACTCCACATATCTCGCATACGCTGTAAAAGAAAAAAAAAGAAATTAATCAAACTCTGTGGTATTGATGGACACGTTGCGTCGTTCGGTTCCGAGCAACTTTATTTGAAAGATAACATCAAAATAAAAGATTTTCCGGCATTACTAATGTAGATGACTTTCACCTTCCTCTTGAAATTTTTCTTGACCTAAGCGGTCACATTCATAGTTATAGTAATTCATATGACTGCTCACATATATTTGACTATCGAAAGACAAACTTTCAAATTCTTTCTGATGAACTAAGTAGATCTAATATTAAAAATATTTCAGCTTTCACTAATATTGACCAGTTAGACATTTTTATTCTATCCTTAGCGACTGCATGAACAAAGCTATACCCCTCAACATTTCAAAGAATGTAAGCTCTAATCACCCATGGTACACTAAGTTACTAAAAAAGCTTCGCAACAAAAGAAATAGTGCTTGGCGCAACTCATTATAGCATGATCCGAAAAGTTTCTGGAACTTTGTCAATTGAAAGAAACATTCAGATGGCTACCCAGATAACTTTACATACGGTAATGTCACCTTGACAAAAACATCGGACATTTGCAACGCTTTTGCTCACCATTTTTGTGATTCCTTCTCTGATTCTATTATTAATACAGGGTGTTCCGTAATTCGTGTATTATCCTTTGGGTGTGATTCTTGGTCATATTCTAAGAAAAAAATGGTTCTACAGTAAAGCTCGTTTCTCAACTTTGACATCACTTTTAGACAATTTAAAAAAGGCTAACTTTGGTGTACCCTGACCTGTGCTAAATTTGATATCTCTGTCAATACTGATGATAGAGACCTAATCTTAGACTTAATTTTTTGTAAAAATAATAACCTTTAAGACTGTATTTAAGTTGAGCTTCCATAGGTTTAGGGTAACCAGATTTTCAATAATTGCTGTTTAAATTTTCTTCCCGAAACAAAGTTTTGAATTTGAGGTCATTTTTTTTCAGAGAATGCCTGATATGTATTTTATACAAATACAATTATAACAAGTGCGCTCCTTCATTTTGAATGCATGCCAGAGCCCGTTTTTGGATTTCATTGTGGATGTTTCTCAAACTTTTTTGAAAAAACGTACACATTCTTTGTATGAATACTAGATTTCTCATCAAATATTATGCAAGGTGTTTAGCAATGACTTCGGTGTTTACTTTAGTTCCAATTTAGACTTTACATCTCATATCAACTACATATATTGTTAGTAAAGCAAATTCAATGCTAGGCTTTATTAAAAGATGGGCTAAGGAGTTTACGGACTCAATCTTTCGCTGTATAACTGTCATGTTGGACCCTATCTAGAATATGCTTCTCAAATAATATGGTCTCCTTATTATGCAGTCCATTCGAGGATAGATAGTATGCAGCGAATATTTATTAGATTTGCTCTCAAGGGACTTCCTTGGATTTATCCTTATGACCTTCCATCGTATAAGCGCCGTATTCAACTTTTACTGATTCAACTGCTTTCGCATTGGCGAATAAACAATGATTTAGTTTTTCTTCACCAGCTTATAACAGGACAAATTGATGCTCCTGACTTGCTCTCATGCGTCATGCATAGGTTTTTACTACCAGTGAGGCTCATACCAACTGCGCAACTTGGAGTTACTTTACTGTCCTCATCATAGAACTAATTGTGGCATGAATGAGCCTTTTACTCGTATGATAAAAGTTTTTAGTCTAAACTCAAGTTTAATAGATTTTCACATTAGTAAAACTACGTTAAAGTCCTTGATTCGAGTCAGAGCTCCACTCCCTTGACTATGTTTTTGTTTTTTTGTTTCTTATCTCTTTATAATTGTCATATGTATTTAATAATTAATTTTACGTATGTAGCTATCTAATTTATTTTTGTATATGTATGTTTATCAATAATTTTGTAATATTTTTTAGTTCTGTTGTCTTGAGAGTGTTAAGACTTATTTTTTGTTAACTAACAACTATCACCTCGCTAAATGATGACAGTGACACATATTTCCGAGTACTTAAGGGTGAAAAAACTCTTGAAGAAAAGATACATGGTTTCACAAGCTTAAAATAAGCTGTAGGTAATAGTGCTCTTAATTTCACCCGGGTAGTACCCATTATAACAATTACCCGGGTACCCGGGTACCTGGGTAGCGCGGGTATTACCCAAGTTGACGGGTACCCGGGTAATGCGGGTAGCTCGTCGGGTACCCGGTTACCCGACAGAATAAGCTATACATGACAGTGTTATGTTATGGGTAGCGGAGAGTGAAAATTCTCTAATTCACTTTGAAATATCTATCGGGTATCGACATCAAATGATTTAAATATTAGCAGGTATGAGTTCTTTAAAAACATCAATCTATTAATAAAGGGCGACATGAGCACCGCAGACTCAAATCTTAATTGATATTTTTATTTTTATATTAAGATTCAATTGTTAAATTTTATTTCAGTTTTTCGAGATAATCACAACAACACAACATGCAACTCAAACACTTTAAGCTATTTCACTTTTGCCAATCCTATCATCAGATTCCCTTGTTTTTATGTGTTTTTAATCCTCATCCATATTATTTTTACGCTATAAGCGGGTACCCGGTACTTTGGTACCCGGGTAATACCCGGTTCTTCGGTACCCGGGTAATACCCGATATTGCGGGTACCCGGGTACCCGGGTGGGTACCCGGGTATTAAGAGCTCTAGTAGGTATGTATTCAACAAATCGCAACTAGCTTTTTATATCGGCAAATCGGCTCATCTTGCTCTAATACTTGTACGTCTGACAGAGAGTGAACCTCGCGATAATAATTAAGTTTATACAAATCAAATATCATCTCAATAGAAAGTTAATGAACCAAATACATCTCGATTACTATCGAAGAACAGAAGCAAAATAAAAAAACAAAAATATGTCATCACCCTCTAATCTTGTTAGGTACAAACTTAAAATTAATTTTATTTTTCTTGATAACAGAGCGTCAATTGTTCAAAATTTCGTACATCAAAGTATCAATATACTTACACAGATATAAATGTTGTTATAGGCCTGACTACGGTATATTGCAATATGCCGTGCTTGCAGTTATGTATGAATTCTCTTCCCATTTCCCAAGGTCGCATACAACACAAAGGAAAGAAATGGTTAACTTGTGGTTTATGCTCCATTGTTGCCTCTAAGTCCATTCCCAGATTTAAGTAGTTCAGCAAATAGACCATGAAATTGTATATTACATAGGCTTCGTAACATTCACGTAATGAGTCAACGTAGATCGAGTGCTCGGGAAAAAGTAAACCCAACCACTAAAAAAGGTAAAATTGATTTTTTCCATTAAGAGAAAAGAAATCTAGGTACGTGTAACTTACCGCATTTAACGCATAAATTGGTACCATCCATAGAATTCGAATGATGTGTTTCTGTAAAATTGGTTTCGTGAAATGAATGACATGTTGAATGATGTGCCAAATAGAAATTGGAACAGCGGATAACACAAACAATCCACCAATTAATATCAACTGATCTTTGCGTGAAAACCCATCTTTAACTGAATTGACAATTAGCAACGGGACCACTATTATAGCAAATATCACATATGTTACAATGAGCAACGGACGAATCCAGATTCGCCATTCTTCACAAAAATGACGAAAGTTTAATTTACACATTTTTGCTTTTTGTTATTGTAATTTCGTTTAGAGCATTTCATGCTTCCTTAGCCAAGATATATGCTGGTTGTGGGCGTTTCGGAATCATTGAAAACACTTCAAAAATGATAATAATGAATAGATTGGGTTATTTTGGACAATAATAGAAAATTTAATGCAAAAGTAGAAACTCCTTTCTTTTATTTTTCTGTGTTTACTACGGATGTCAAAAATTATCATAGCTTGACATCAGCAGCTGCTCGAGCCTCGAACAAGCAAATACATTTAGTTATGCAGTACTGCCAGTCCCTCATGTATCATCAATTAACTAATAAATTAATGTTAATTTTATCCTAATTTCCATTCTTAAAACTCTTTGTGCAATTAAGAAAATCACTCTTTTTTTTTAAATAAAATTCGCTTTTTAGTAATGTGTAACATTCTAGCTGACTCCTAGATTACATAAAATAATTCATTTATCATACTTATGTGATAGTAATTTATTATCTATTTTGCTAACTACTATTTACTTTGAGAATTTTACTTACTCAAATGAAAAATAGTAAATTTATAACATAAGACATCCGATTTAAAAACTCGTCAACTAGATGAACGAAAATAGTTCAAACTGTGAACGCGGCCAACGGACTTATGAAATTGTTTATTGGCATCACTTCTTTTTCGACACTCGCTAATGTTGATTCGATTGATGTTTGCAAACGATAAATGCTGTCAAAAAAAAACAATCACGTTCGAGCGATAGTTTTTGGTTATTGAAATAGTAATCGATTATATTGATAAAAGTCCGTTTAGTTTAGATACTTTTTAAGAAAAGTGCATTTTTTAAATCAATAATTTGAATAACGCTCCAAAAATGTCCACTTCCAAAAAGAAATCTAAGCGTGGCGAATTAGATTTCGCTTATAACAAAATTCACATACCTGCAATGAAGAGTGTGTATTGGAAATATTTTGGCTTCCCCGCTGACGAAAACAACGAAATTATCACTAAACAAAAAATCATATGTACTTTATGCAAAAAAATTCTTAAAAACCACTACAACACAACAAATATTCGAGCACACATACAATCAAACCACAAAGTAATATTTTCCCAACTTGTTAGTGCACACGGCATAACAGTTCCACCCAGAAAATCTTTAAACAAAAAACACAAATCGGAAGTATCGATCTGTGAGGATGGTCAAACAGCAGACAGAGTGCGCCGTCGATCAGAAAGACAAGTCAAAATGGATTTAAATGAATCTTTTATTGAAGAGGATTCAATGAGTATGATACCATTAACATACGAAGACACAGAAGACTATGTAGTAAAGCAATTCGATGATACGTCGCATGCTGTTTTTGAGGCGATAGAAAGCCGAACCGTTACACAAATTAATACAAATGCAAAGACAAAAATGCTTCCTCCTTTAAGTATAGCTGTTGACATAAATCCTATTCAAGTTGACTACAACATTGAGGAAGCGCTCAGTAAAATGGTGGTTAAGGATCTATTAAATGTGTCTTCGATATACAATAACGGAATGCAAGGATTTATCACTAGCTTTCTGAGCAACCAGATTCTACCACCACAAAGTAAGGTGTGTATACCACTTTTTAGTACCTATTCAAAATGATGACTGGATTCGTACCTATTCTTTTACATTTGAAAATACATACAAAAATATGAACACACTGTAATATTTTTTTTTTATTTTTAAGATGGAGCTTGCAATTCGAAATCTTCACAGTGCGAAGTTTGAAAAACTAAAAGATCGAATAAAAGTTCACTCGCAAGTGAAGGCATATTCTTTAAGCTTTGATGTATGGACTAATATTGAGAATAAGACGTACGTTTCTATTTTTTATAACAACATATCGGAGGAATTTGAAAACCAATTCTGTGATAATCTTTACGTGACGGTTGAACTAAATACTTACACAGTTCTGGAACCCTTATTCTGTGGATTTAGTTTAAAAAATTGTTCTGCAGCAGTTGTCAATAGTAATCATGAAACTATTGCAACATTTTTGTCACTAAATGGTAAAAAAATATATTTGAAAAGTTCCATACTATGCTTACATCTATGTACCTACATATATATTTTAAATAATCTTTTTTGTTAAAATAGAAATCCCCATTGTGCATTGCTTTTCGTTCCTTGTCAACACATGCTTCTCAGAAATCTTTGAGATTCCGGAAGTAGCATCAATACTGGAAGAAGTTATAGATGTGATGACGCGTTACGCCTCCGAAATAAGTTCTGAGGTAAATAATTACACTCCTCTTCTAATAAAAGACTAAAAAAATTAGTATGTTTATGAACAGGAAATTGAAATACCGACCGTAAGCCCTGAATTTTCTTTAACCAAAGTTCACATGCTAAAGTTTTTTGCGGAAAATGTTTCGTGGCCGGAAGAAATCGAGCTACTTTTAACAAGAGTCAAACAAATCTTAGACATTGTTTCCCCTTTAGAGGCAAGAAAACTTAAATATTTAAAATCCAGTTTACTAAACTCAATATCTTATCGCTTAGATTACCCTAGACACATTAAAGGAAGAGGAAATTCCTCTGAGCAGCTTGTTCCTACCGTTCGCTAATAAAATAATTGAAAAACACTACAGCTTTTCAGGATATGATAGTGACTTAGTACAAGAAATTAAATCTAAAGTAGTAAACAACTTTAAAAAGAGGTGAGCTTTTATCAGACATTATTTAAACGTAAAATTAAAACACAAAATCAGCGTGTGTTCGAATACTTACTTAACAGTATCAGCCGTGCTTGATCCAAGATTTCACAATATCATTGGAATAAAAGATGTGAGTAATTGCTTGAGTATTTTGGAAAAGAAATGCCAACAAATGGGAAAGCAGCGAACCATTCCACAAAAAAGTGAAACGATGAAGAATGATCAACAAAATAATTCACGAAAATCACGTTAGTATTGTTGGCATAATGTAGAGGTGTTTATGCGTTATTTCTCAATTTTATTTTGCAGATTTAAAAATGTTTTTCGACGATTGTGTGGATGACACGCCTACAAAATGTTCCAGCATTGAAAATTTCATTGAAATGGATTTCCGACGTTATCGTGATGAGGCTTTTGCCAGCTTAGAAGAATCACCTATTGTGTGGTGGAATCAGTGGGGAAATACTTTTGGTAGTCTGCGCCACATAGCCGAAGCTTTTTATTGCATTCTGGGTTTTGTAAATATGAGACTTAAGGAACCACTTCAGGAACAAATCAAAAACCATAGAAAGCGTTATATATTGACAGGGAAGTTAATTGACCAAATAACATTTTTAAATAAAAATACTTGAGTGCATCAATGCCATTAAAGGGGGAAGCCTGCTTTAGCGGAATTTTTGGGAAGGAAATAAATATTCGATTGAAACGAAACTTTCAGGTTTTATTGTTATACATATATTCCAACATCTTCTCAAATTTTTTCATTAAATATAGGTAACATTATACCCGGTACAAGCATTTTGCCGAGGCGCGTCGAGCGTGCATGTGTCGTGCGGCCGAAAGATGCAGTTCGCAATTTCCATTCGAAGCAAAAAAAATTTATTTTTAATAGTACCTAGTACTTAGAAGGGAATTACAGTTCGGGGTGAACATAAGCCTCAACCAACATCCTTCTGTAACGACTTCGATTTCGGTCGAGCTCTCTCTAGTTTTGCACTGTAAGTCGGTTAAAGTCTTCATCCACTTGATTGCGCCACCTAAGACGAGGTCTTCCCATTCCGCGATTTCCCTGCAATGTGCTTTTGAAAACCCGTCGAGCCGAAGCGTTTGGGTCCATCCGCTCTATATGGCCCAACCATCGTACAGCTCGTTGTTGCTAGTTAAACTTTAAAAAAGTTATGACTAACCCACTTTTTAAACAACCAAAAACGAAAATTTTTTCCAAAAAAAAATTAATTCTTTTTTAATTTAGAAGAATTGTTTAATTTCCCACTTTACTTTGAATTTTCCGCTCTAAAGCAGGCTTCCTTATATGTGATGTTATTTGTTGGATTGTAGATTTCAAACTGGTTTCTGTCTTTTGCAATAAATTTGGTTGCGTTTCATTCATAGACAAACTAATAGATATAAAAAACCGAAACAACAAAAATATTAAACTTTTAATCCAATTGCAAAAAAATATGCTTTGCTTTGTAAAAAATCTTTTTGTCGCAAACAGCTGATTTCTAATTGACAGACAGCTCTGAAAAGTATAACCCCAGAAAAAACTTGGGGCAATACTGGATGCAACTGGATGTGCACTGGACAAACATCGAGCACCGTCAAAATGCACTGGATCAAAAAAAAAAATTTACACAATAGTGTGTTTTCTTGTCCACATTGAACAAACTTAATAAGTGTGTTCAATTGCAATTTTTCACATCAGCAGCACAGAAGCAGGAAAAACATCAAGCAAGTTAAAACAAGCAAATTTGTCAAAACAACACAAAAAAGATCAGAAAAGAACAGAAAATTTCTCATGAACACCAAAAGCTGATCCTTTTTGCCTGAAATTGTACTACAACAGCTCATTGAACACTCTTAATGTGACGTCAATTTGTCATTCCTAGTTCCCTGCAATGTTGAACTGTCAGAGTGTTATATTTTTGTAACTTTCTATTTCGAACCTGGGACTTGACACTCGTCACTTCGAAATGTCATTTTATATGGGTTTCAAGATTGATAGCCTTTCAAATGAAATTATGAACCTAAGCAATTTTAATCTTTTCAAAAAAAAAGTAGTCCATAACCTAAAAAGCATGAGTATTGAGAATGTCAAATCACTGAAACTATCTATCAATACACAAGATACCTGCTCTGTATTTTTATTTCACATCTAACACATAAATTAGTTTTCTCCATTTGAAAATAAACATGGTTGCATTTTTTTCATAGATATTAATGCGATATCATTGAACAAACCTTATATTTCCATATCTAGACAGACCCAAACTTGTCACAAATTTGTTTTGAGATTTTGACATTTGACGTACTTCTTTTCTGCTTTCTTCTAATTTTTGGCTGCTTGTTTTAAATATCAAAATCAAAACACGCCATAGTAGTAATAATAATTAAAGAAAATTGTTATTTGTTTGTACTTTTGAAATATTATAATGCAATGGAGAACGTTGAGGAAATAACAACTCAACACATAGAGTACACACGTACTGTTGTACCCTCAACAATGCGGAGTCCATACTGGAAATTCTTTGGGTTCCCATCAGACAACTCTAATAACGTTTTAACTAAACAGAAAATAATTTGTACACTGTGTAATGCAGTCATTGCTTACAATAAAAATACCTCAAATCTTCGTACGCATATAGTAGCTCGCCATCCAGAACTCCTTATAGAATTGTACAATGAAAAAAAGAAAAATAGTGAAAGAATGGGCACTAGTCTTCTGCAAGTCAAAAATGAACCTCCAGTCAAGCGTGCGAAAACAGATTTTATAGTTAATGAACCTACGACTATAACCAATGAGCCAGGAACAAGCGAGTTGAAACCATACAACGAGAATATTATTGAAGTGAATGATGTTATTGACCAGGTCGATGACAAAACCACAGACAACAGCGATTATGATGATTTCTCAGGTTCTATTACCCACAACAATGAATACACTTTTGATGAAATCGAAGAAAGCCCATGTAAAGCAACCGTCCCGCCCGATGATGAGTTAAGCATCGAAGATCGTGTCGTGGAGATGCTAATTACAGACCTACATTCACCATCAACAGTTGAAGAAGCAGGGTTTTTACATTTGGCAGAGAGCACTTTTACCAGAACTGGGCTATTACGAAGAAACCAAGTAAGGAGTAACGGGTGTTATTAAATTAGATTTCTCTTTATAATAATATATTTTAATTTCAGATTGAGCAGAAAATTAACACATTTTATAATAAAGGTTTCAATCAAATTCAGGAGCAACTGAAAATGATCAGCAATACTACACCGTACTCACTGAGTATGGAAACATACCACAACATTGAAAACAAAATGATGGTGTGCATACACTTCAATCATTTAGTGCCAGCCGAAGCCCGTTTACAATGCACAGCATACACTACAATAGAAGCAACTTCAAACACTGATTACGATAGTATTTTTAGTGATTTCAATTTGAGAAATTGTTCTGCAGCAATGATTGGAGAAGAAAATGAACTACTTGAGCAATTCTTTTCATCGCATGGTATCAAATACGTATTAAAAAGCTTAATGTGTTATAAAAACTAAAAGTTTTCTCTACAGGTGTTCCTATTACTCCTTGCTTTGAGTCGGTTATTAATAATTGTATGACGTCTATATTCGCCCACCCCGCAGTTAATAGGGCCTACAAGAAGACTTTGGAGTTATTTGAAAAGCACGACTGTGCTTCTATGGTAAGAACATACCAAAATTTCTATTGAGGTTAATCATCTTACAGTAGTATATACAAATTTTGTTTGCTTTCAATCGTCAGTTAATGGAATAGTTCAAAGACTGAAAGTTCTTATAGTAATCTTTATCCAAAATTTGCCTCAGGCTTCATTTTTTGTTTATTTGATTTTATTGTCACATGATTGTCGAAGGAAAACGATTGATGATTGATAATTTTATTTGAATTCGACACACACATTGCCAGGAGAGTTATAAAAATCGAGTCGAAGGCTTCAATGCTTCGTCATCGTGCGAATTCCCGCAAATACGACGTTTTTTCACATAGTAAATATGAAACAGATACGGTTATGCTCTAAAGTAATTTATTATAAAATTAGTTTTGCTGACAGGAAGAAACCCGAAGTTCATCTAAAAGTTTTGATATAATTTCATCGGGGGAGTAATTGCCTCCAAATTCTTTAGTCTTGATTTTGTAGTTCAGCATTATTTTCATCAAAGCTTTCCAAAGCAATCTGGCACATTGGTCGTACCCAAGGTGTTGCAGCAAGTTAACTGCAGTTAAAATAGTTCCGTATGGACAAAGTACTTCGCCGTCGGTAATAGAAAGCTTAGTTTGAAGAGGTTTAAAAATCGCATAGTGATCCCCGATTTCAGTTGCTGAAAAAAGTCCTGCTCCACCACAAATTCCACTAACAATAGATGTTACAAAAGTTCCGTACTTATCGTTTAAGCACAACAAATCAAAGTATTGTGGATTCATGATAAGATTTTTAGTAATTTTGTTTATTTGCATATGTTCGACCTCAATAGAGGGATAACTCTCCTTGTGCACTTGTTGGGCGACCTCTAAATGCAAACCATCTGAGAGTGGCAACTCATCGTTTTTGTGACCGAATGTTATCTTTTTTCGTCCATGTTTTGCAGCGTATTTGAATGCAAATTCGATATATTTGTTGAGAGTTTTTCGGTTGCACACTTTGATTGTTTCAACAACGCCATTTATAGGTCTGTATTCTAATTTTGAAAAGTCTCCTCTATTGTTTTGCATAACTATAGCTATGTCGACGGATGGAAACTTACACGAATAACCTGGGATTGAAAAACAGTTGACGACGCAAGCATACAGGTCCAACTGGGTGTTCAATATCAAACTTTTGTGTTTATTTTGAATCTCATGAGCTGTATCGATATGCAAAGCTGTGCCATTTCGAATGACAGATAGAAGAAATTCGTTGGGCACAACTTGGTTGTTAGTTGATAATTTTTCGATATTAATTGGAGCTTTGACATGCTGGAATATGGAATTTATATACTTCGAACCCTCTTCACCAATTTTTGAGCCAGTCACCAAAGTAACAGTTGTTTCGCCTGCGTATTTCGAAAGGGGAACTTCCGGTACGTCAATGGGTGGAGCATCCTCTTTAAAGAATATGGTTCCATTGGCTGACTGACTAGTAGTTGCAAATTTTCTTAGAACCGCTAGTTCACAAAAAAATTTTAAATTTCTTTTCGTCATTTGTAAGTAATTTTGCTGTAGAAATCAATGAATAATAATTTTTATTTTTAGTTGGAGTCTATTCCCGAGATATATGAGGAAAACTCTTGGTCTAAGTTTAATTTTCTGCAATTTGTACAAGACCACTTGTCAATGGTGGATGAAGAAAACAGCGAGGCGATTGATGTATCGAAGCAGCTTGTGGCATTCCTAACTCCACTAAAGGTGATTTTGCTTCTTACTACATATTCAAATAATTTCATGATTATATATGTATACACAGACAACGCTTGAAACTATAGCCGATGAGCCCTTAGCTTTGTGCTCACTTATGGTACCTTTAAGTAGAAAACTGATCGAAGAATATTTTTCCAATTACTATTGTGAGACTGAAGCGCTTACTAATGTGAAACATATTGTTATTGAGGAATTGTCGCAAAGGTAATTATAAATATAATACATATTATTATATATTAATAACATTAAATATGTTCCCGTTTGCTCTGCACTGGTCTTAGTTAAATTGTTTAAGGTATTCAAAAACTAAATTGATTTGAAGAAAATGTAAATTCTTAAAAGTTTTTAGTAGTTAGTTTTTTTTCTTGCCATAGTTAATTCATTTTTTATATTTTTAGGATTTCAAATAACATGTTTTTATCGGAAGCGTCTTTTCTGGACCCGCGATTTCAAAGTGTTACAGTTGATATGGAAAACCTACAGGAAATAAAGGATTCCATCTTACAGCGATTTGAACATCTTTCGGCGCCTAATGTTGGAGAACAAAAGACTATAAAGTCGGAAATAAATACGACAGCAAGAAAGTCTTGTAAGTATTAAAATGAAATATTCAACTTTTTCCTATGCCTCGAATGGCCCATGTCTATGTATTTTTTAGCTTTAAAACTCTTTTTCAATCGAGGAAACCAACAAGAAACGAAAAATGTACAAAACACCATGAAACGGTCGTTGGAATATGAGTTAATTAAATATACTTCAGAGAATGGAGCTGATTTGGAGCAATGTCCATTAAAATGGTGGGAAGAAAATGAGTTTACGTTGCGTAAGCTTCGGAAGATATCCGATTATTATTTGTGTGTTCCATGTTATGGGACTAATACCTTTAAATATTCACTAAGCGCTCGAGTATCATTTACCAATCGCAGATTCATGCTGCGTAAAAACATAGCCAATCAAATGTTGTTTTTACATTTGAATAAATCCATTCTAGACAGATTAAAAGTTGACGAATGCTTGACGAATTAAAAAAACCAGTCCAAAAATGTTTTTTTTATAGATAGTTCATCAAAATGCAATTTTTTGTTCATATATACATGTAATAGTATATGGTATACATTATTGTAGTTTGATCATGTTCATCTTTTTTGTGACCATTAAAGACTTTATAGCTTGGAATGGATATGAAACTAATCTATTTCAAATTACTGGATGTTTAGCAGTAAGCAATCTGATTTGTATTTGAATAGCTAACGATCAATTTGAAAGTTATTTTAAGTATATGTACCTCTTGCTTGCTTTTTAAATGAGAATATTAAAAGATTTTATTCGCGTAGTAGCAAATAAAAAAAAAATCCACTTGCTCAATGGTGCAAATATACTTTTAATTAATTAATTCACAAATGAATTTTTTCTCATTTCAATCGAATTTGGTATAATTAAAATGCTATGTAGGTGTGCTTGAATATGTGTAGATCTTACCTACGCATTGAGATTCACAAAAGTACATTTTTAGAAGAGCAACAAGTGATCTTGTTGCCCAATGCTCAATGCATCAATTTATCTATTAAAAGTCTTTAAAATATGCTTTTGTGTAGGCCACTCAAGAAGCACTAATACATGTTACTCAAATCAAAATCAAAATTTTCTCCGGAATATTTTGTATGAGCCATTGGTGTTTCACTCACACAAGCACAATCTGACAAAACTGTACAGAAATAATTTAAGGTGGTGTTGGTTTTTATAATAGGTCTGTTCGTTGAACTTTCCCCAGGGTTGACCCAGGTTTTCTTGACAACCCTATGAGTTGTCAAAAAAACATGGGTTTTCCAGTTCTCAAAAAACACTACACCACAAATCACCACACATCCCTGTCATTAAAAAAAAATTACATGCCATATGACAGCCCTCAAATCGCCACAGCAAAAAGCTAGGGCGAGTTTGGGGAAAACCTATGGCTCAAAAAACACTCAATTTGACATTCAGGGCGAATTTAGGTTTCTCAAAAAACGCTTTGTGGCGACCATAGGGCAACCCCAGGGCTTCAACGAACAAACCTAATGAGTGGTTCCCCGAGGCGTATCCGATAAGTTCTTGTACATGCCCATTAGTTAGCTTTTTAGCTGAATGCGTTCATGGTAATCGTAATACTTGGTTCTGAATGTACTCTTTCCAAAATAGGCTTGTTTAAAGTTACAACTGCTTCTATGTTCACTTTAATGACGAAAAGTCACAATTTCACAATCACAACAAAAGTAGCAGTGGCATTATTTGTATTTGCATGTTAAATTATATTCTGTTTAATCAAAGTGGTTAGAGTACAATAAATCATTCAAAATGACATCAAATGATGAAAATAAATCCCAAGAAAAACAATTGGAAAGGCCTACAAGAAGTACTGCAAATAAAGAAATAAGCACGGGTGACGTTTACTTGATACGTCGATCTGATGGAGATGTCCACCCCGCGCAAATAATTCAATCCAGATGCAACGAAAATGATATCACGAACAATGAGTTTTACGTGCACTATGTTGGCTTGAATCGACGTCTTGACGAATGGGTCCGACGCGATCGCATAACGGACGCCACTGAAGCAGAAAAAGGAGAGAACATCAACAAACCGGATACACAAAACAGTGCAAAAACCTTGCAACAACTAAGTAAAGAACAGATTGCATCTCTTGAGAATCCATCAGCAGTAGAAAATAGTGATCGAAAATTAACAAGAAATCAGAAAAGAAGACATGATGAAATCAATCATGTCCAAAAAACCTTCGCCGAGATGGATCCAACAACTGCAGCACTTGAAAAAGAGCACGAAGCTATTACAAAAGTAAAGTACATAGACAAGCTGAGAATTGGAAAATTTGAAATTGACTCCTGGTACTTTAGCCCGTATCCTGACGAATATGGCAAAGTGGGTACCTTGTTTGTTTGCGAGTACTGTCTGAAATATATGAAGCTAGAGAGAACTTATCGCTATCATACAACTGATTGCAGTCAGCGTCAACCACCCGGTAATGAAATCTATCGAAAGGGAACGGTCTCAATTTTTGAAATCGACGGCAAAGATCACAAACTCTATTGCCAAACACTCTGTCTGATGGCAAAGTTGTTTCTGGACCACAAAACTTTGTACTATGATGTTGAACCATTCTACTTCTATGTTTTGTGCGAAATCGATAAGAAAGGTGCACATATAGTAGGATACTTTTCAAAAGAAAAAGAATCTCCAGAGAGTAATAACGTTGCGTGCATTTTAATTTTGCCTCCTTACCAAAGAAAGGGCTATGGAAAGTTATTGATCGCTTTTAGCTACGAACTTTCACGGAGGGAAGGAGTTGTTGGAAGTCCGGAGAAACCTCTGAGTGACTTGGGTCGTCTTAGTTATCGCAGTTTCTGGGCGTATACTCTTTTAGAATTGATGAAGGACAATCGAACAACAACACAAAGCATAAAGGAGCTAAGCGAACTAAGTGGCATCACACAAGACGACATTATTTACACACTGCAGTCAATGAAAATGGTGAAATATTGGAAAGGTCAACATGTCATTTGCGTAACACCGAGAACTGTTATTGAACATCTTCAATTGCCGCAGTTCAAGAAGCCTAAGCTTACCATCGACCCGGCCTATTTGCGTTGGATACCACCAAAGCGTTTTACAACAGCCGGGGCTAAATTTAAGAAAAACTTGTAAATTAGTCGTAAGATTGCCATTTATTATAAATAAATTGACAATAAATGGCCTTGCATGAGCAGTAACATGTAAGCAATGTGGTAAGACAATTCCAAATGTTCGTACTAATTTTCTGGTTTTATAGGTTGTCAAGGAAAAGTGAACTGCAAACAAACAAACATTGGCAAAAAATTTATTTTACATTATTGCTGTTAAGAAGTCAATTAAAACACTCTAAAAACTATGCATCTTGCAACTCTCTCTCAATATCAGTTCCTTCATATTGAGATTGTTTCTTCATGGCGGCTTTCAGCTGCCGGTATTCAAAACTTTTCTTTGACCACTGATATCTGAAATAAAATGATTGATTAAATGGATACAAATAGACAAATGATAAAAAGAAGAAATTATAAACCTGCACGCAAACCAATAACCGAATGTGCCCGCGACAAAAGATCCAAACCCTACATTTGTTGCAAACTGAACCCTGGACGTTCTTAGAAATGTCAAAGCTCCAACAACCATTCCACCCCCAATTCCATACAAGAATGAGCTACGGAAGCAGGGAATTTGGGAGACATCCCGACCGAAGATAAAAAGACTCTGAAGTTAAACAAAAAGAAGAATATATTTTGGCGGTCTTAAAGGTTTGTTTATTTATTATAATTATGTAAGCATCAAAACGCCTTTGTTGATTTCACAATTTTGTATGTGTACATGTGCGTGTTTAAGTAGGTAAGCAAATAATAAGCAGAGTTTTATCAAAAGTCTATCCAATATTGAGGTCAATATTGTACGACATTGAATAGAGAATATATTCTCACAATACAAACAGTTTGATACAAATTAAACACAAAAATATTGTTAACCTTATTGGGCTCTTCGTCAGTCATCGTTTTGCACAAAAAAAAATAAAAAATACAACAACAGCTGGTTTTGACATTTATGTTATGGCTGCGTTCCTTCTCTTCAAATCTTAAGCATTGGCCACGTTCAAAAACCTTTTGGATATGCTATCCCGATACCTTCTAAAACGTTTCAGATATATTTTTCCAGATTGCTGCCCACAACAACTGTAAAAATTCAACTTTTGAAAACAGAAAAACATTCAAGATGTCGTTGCTTAACGATTGGAATCTGTTTCTTTTGAATTCTCAAGTAACTTGGCTTTAAATCTGAAACAAACTGTTACGGGCACCTGCAAGGAAAAGAATTTTTAAAATAAAATAAAAAAAAAAACAAAAATGAAAACGAAATGCTTACCGTACTTGTTTGTCGTATTAGTTAGCAGTTTTCTGTTGTTTTGATGTCGCTTGGTTGTCCACAGATCAATGTTATTTTGGTGTTGTTTCTGTTGTTTTGTTCATAAGTTGCATGTTAGATGAATGTGGTGTTGATGTAGTGAATAGATTGCGGTTGAATGCGTCGAGAGGGACCTTGAAGAATGGAAAAAAGGTTACACGGGTAGTAGCAACCAGTGCCCCTGTTCTGTAACTATCGCCTTGGCGATAAACGGTGGAAAATGGAACGAAATTCTATGAATTTAGTAGGATTTCGTTCCATTTTCCACCGTTTATCGCCTGCTTTTATCGAGGCGATACTTACAGAACAGGGGCACAGGGTTGCTTGCACCTCATTGGACGTCTGTAATTAGCAGGAGCCCAATGAGGAGTACAGCGCTAGAACTGGTTGAAGGCGGTGGGTCTTTTCAACGACTCACCAAGAGTGATTAATTAGAAGATGCGCTTGTAGGGCCCTAACCATCAGGAAAACATAGTTATCTGAAGACACAGGAGTAGCGCTGTCTCGGGTCCTGTGTTAAGTATGGTTTGGGCTGGTGACGATGTGGAAATGGTGATTGGTGCCTGACAGCACATCTGCGTAAGGGGAATCCCACCAACGATGGCCGACGGGGTTCCAGGAGGGGTGGGAAAAGGCCGTACTACATAACAGCGTTGCCTAGAATGAGTTGAGGTGTTTTTCGTGGTGGTTGTTGAATTTTTTGGCACTATATTTGTTTTTTGATAGGAGGTGATACTCTACACGGAGGCAAAACCCCCCATATCCGGCGAGCTAAGCGTGCCAGGCCTCAGATTTGAAGCATTCTTTCCCTTCCCATCCTTTCCTCCTCTCATTTTCATTTCCCTTCCTGAATACCTACCTTCCCGTTTCCTTTGTCTGTTCCTGTTTCCTCACCTTATCCTCATCCTACCTTCCTTTTCCTTTCAATTTTCCATCCTAATCCTAAATCCTCTCCTTTTACCTCTCCATATCGAAACGCACATCAAAATTAAAAAACCAACATGAAAAGAAACAAAAATAAATTTTCTATCAGCTGATCACTTGAATAGAAAGGTATACCGAAAATTCTCGGATACCTTTATATAGCTTTTGGGTTTGTGCCTCTTTTAAATGCTTAACACGTGAACAACAAAAAGCTATCCGGATACGATTATTGAAGGCCCCATTATATATTCTTTATGGTAACACAAGATCTATCGGAGGTATACATGGTAAAAACCATGACCATTCTCTTGCACCGCAATTTCCGTTTGTTTACATTGTTATTTTTGTAAAACGAGAACTATCTGTCATATATTTACGTATACAATTGAAACAGATACCGTTTTGGGTGCAAAACCTATTTTTTTCTAAACTGTATATACCAACGGTTACAAATTCACAGGCGAGTCGGTCGTAACAATTTCGTACTACGAATGTTAAGAAAACATACATAGCTATGCATTAGGTTTTATAATTTTGTTTATTATCATTTATATAGAATCATCTCACTTTACAATTAATATTTAAGTATTTTGTTTTTACTTTTTGAAAGTTTGTGTGCACATTTTATAAATTTTGAAATGAATATTTTCAATTTTTAGTCTTTCTTACAACAATACACTGAACATAGTGTAAAGAAACTCCTACTCCTCCTACGGAGACTTCATCAGTTCTCAGATACTTATATCGTACAATTCTATCATTTAATTTTTCTTCTTCAATATACGATTATATTTAAGTCTGCGTAGACTAATGGTAAAGTTTTAAAAAAAATAACAAATCCAAAAAAAAAAAAATAATAAAATAAAAATATTAAGGGAATACATTGTTCTGCTTTCTTTTCTCCACGCTGGGTTTTGTGAGGCAAACACTGAAAAATGAAAAGTAAGACTGTCAGACTATCGTCGATGCAGTAAATTTGATAGTGTCCTGATTTGCGACTGGAGCTCAGAATCCATTTTCATGGCTTCTTCGTCAAAGTGCATCTTAATGTCGAGCAAATTCGGTAGAATATCTTGGTTTTTAATGTTTAGCATGCTGCTGAAAAAATCCGTCCAGACATGTTTCTTCAGGTAGCGCGGCAACTTTTGCTTGATGTCCCAGGTGTCGAACTTTTTTGTGATTTGCATGTACTCTCCAAATAGCATGACATGCACTGTGCCGGCTACGCAGAAAAGATCAGTTTCATAAGACCAAGGGCGACCTTCTTGCATCTCGATACAAGTGAATCCATCTGTTTGAACAATCTTCCGAAACTGAGTGCGCTCGGGAAAAAGTGTCATATCAATTGCACAACCAAAGTCAATGAGTCGCAGAGATGGGTAATGGAGATCAGTGTTGGGCACACGCATCAACAAAAAATTGTCTGGCTTGATGTCGGCGTGAATTATTTTGCTTTTGTGTAAGCAGTGAATGATGTTCAGTATCTGGCTACTGAAGTGCATTACAAGACTCTCGTGCATAACCTTCTTTGTAGCTTGGCGGATTTTGTTATTTATGTCCAGAAGCGAACCGTATGGTGAGAATTCAGTGGCTATTATGCTGGCATTAGGAGCGATGACTGCAGATGAGATGTTCATCACTCCTGGTAGAACCGTTTCCGTGCGAATTCTTTCCCGCACTTGATGACAAATGTATATTTCCCAGATGTTAGGAGGTTTCTGGTATTTTAATGCAACAACCGAACCACTATTACTATCGGCCGCTTTGTAGACTGAACCATAGGAGCCACGTCCTACTTCTTTTTCAATGCTGAAACGGGTGTCGGCTAGTGTTATCATCTTAGTACCAGCCAATTTTGGCAGGGGCGTGCTCACAACTTTGTAAATATTTTCAATTGTATCGTGGGACGGAAAGTTTAGCTTGGTTAGGAAAGCCTTGCATAGCTCATTGTTAAACGGATCGATAGCTGGCTTAGCTAAATGTGTCTCAATTACGCTGATAGCTTTCTCTAGCCGCTTTTCCTGCAGTTCTTCATCGTTTGCAGAAGCGAAGAAACTATTCTCGGCGTATGTGGAGAAATCGTCTCTTTGTGAGTCTCGAAAGTTAAGCCGACCCACACCCGAACTAACCGAACAATTTGAGTTGTCCAAATAGGTGCTCTCGTTAAAAGAGAAGCTAGCGTTGTCATTAGCGTTATAATGTACCGAATCCCCGTTTTTTTGTCGGATCTTTATTGGAGTTTTATGCTGTTGGGTTGAGGATGAAGTGTTTTCTTTGGCAAATGTCAACAAAAGATTTGCATCATCGTACTGATAATGAGATTGCTGAGGCTGGTAGTCCGATGAATTGCTATCTCCATGGGCAGCCGCAGACAAGTACTTGCCCGATAGGTGTTTGTTGACGCTCTTCAGCTTTTTGGGCTTCTTTACTTTTGGTGTGGATGTTTGCATGTGATAAGGATGAAAGCCGTTTCCTCGGTTATGGCCTTCGTCCTGCGAAGCCGTTTCTACTGCGTAGGTGTTTTCTATTGTGTAGTTATAATTGTTTTGGCCATTGGTGCTACATGTGGAATCCAACGGAGTGGGCTTCTCCTTTTTGAACTTGATTTTAATGGTTTTACTCTTGGTGACGCCGTGTTCCTCGTGTGTGCTGAAACGAATCGTAGAGGCTTCTATTTGATCTTCGATGTCTGGTGAAGCTGCCGGAGCTACACTGGGAGGTGTTTTTGGATTAGCAGTTGACGGCTCCAACTGCAGTTGTGTTTCAGACTGTGCTTTAACCTGTTGGGTTTTCTTCCATTTTTTCGCACGAAGTTCTTCGGGACTGAATTCTACATCTCCGCCTGGGTATATGAGTTCTTTTCGATACTGGCAACGCCTAAAGGGATCTTCTGGCTCCTCCAAAAAGAGAGCTGGCTTCCAAACTTCATAATTGTTGCGGCAATATGTTGCAAACTGCGCTGGAAGCTTCACGTTTCCGAGAGGAATATCAAGTGCTAGCGAACTAATGGAATTCTCTGGTGGATAAGCTGGCGCTGCCAATTGTGATTCATTGTAAATGTAGTTTAAAGAGGAAGATATGGCAGTTGCTGTGGAACTCTGTAATTCAGTATATTGGCAGTTTGTGCTAATAGACCCATGCATTTGAGGTTGAACTGGAGTTTCTAAAGCATGTTGCTGTGGCTGCCTTTGAGGCGGCGGCTGCTGTATAGCACTACAATGTTGAACGTTTGCAGGTTCTGGCTGTTGACTTTCCTCGTGAGGTTGTTTATCTGCCAGTTGTTGAACAGGTAATTGCTGCCGCTGTTCACATATCTGCTGTGTAGTTTGCTGTTTTTTATCTTCGTAAACCATACGCTGAGAAAGCGAGTACAGGAACTTTGTGTGTGCACCTTCTAGTTCGTTGTAAGGTTCAGCTTTTGCTTGAAAACCCAAATTGTATATCGACTCAGCTTCCTTAAATGCATTTGCTGAGTTATAATAGTGCGCCCAACTTGTGTAGAAACATGCACACTGCCGTCCAATGCCTCTCTGATATAAGATCTGATAGAAGTGCAGAGGATTTGGTTGCAGATCAATGTATTTTATCCATAGCTTGACCATGCGAGGATCTTGCTTATAGTACTCATTGTGCTCATACTGTGTGAGACATCGTTCTAAAGTTTCTCTAAATTTGTTCTCCGGATCACCGTGTATATTGCCGTTGTACCAACATATGTAATTGTACCAGTGCTCTAAGGGATCAGGTCCATTGTACATTGCAATAGCATTTTCCCAGGCTTGCTTGTCTTTCAAAAAACTGTGCATTTGTTCGGCTGTAATACTTCGCCGCATATAGGAATTCATCTTCGTTGAAACTGAAATAAAAAAAAACCTAAGTAAGTATTTCGCTATTGTATACAAATTCTCAAGCTTAAAATCACAATGACAGATGAAATGTAGAATTTGGCTAGAGAATTCTCTATGCCATGAGTGCGCTATTCTGAGAAGCGTGATTTTATTACTATTTCATGTACAGTGTTGTTTCGCAAACCATTTAAAGTTTAGATCAGAGGAGAGCTAACCTTTTAAATTCTCGAAGTGGAATTAATTTATTTTCATAAAGCACAATTTGTTGAAGCACAAATAAAAATATACAAACAACCGCAAACCCTACTAAACTTGGAAAATTCGTCCTCATCGACTTGACGTGTGTGAAAATGAAAATGGTGGAAGATTAATAATGAGCAGGGATGTAATCATTTATTTTGAAAAACGTACTAAACTGAATAACAAATTTTCGTGAGTTTTTTACAAAATTGTAAATTTTATTTTAATTTTTTGAGATTGATAAATGTTTATATATTATGTACGTCACAGAGCAAGAACAAGAAAAGATTAAATTCTCTCTTAATTTACATTTCTACTTGTGTAATCACAATATGTATATTTGTATACGCTTGTTGAAATTTTTGGATAATTAAACAACAACAAAATAAGCGGATAACGTGGATAAACATCAACGCTTATTTCTTAAGCGGGTATAAACTGCAAGTGCTCCCAATGTTGGTGTACATGAATTTTCGGAAGTGTCACTATTAACTTTAAACATTCATCCGTTTGACAAAACGCTTATAAAAAAATTACCTTTCAAACACAATAAATAAATAGTTATTGCATTTTAAAAATGCAGAAAAAGAGCAAGGGTAAGATTTTTGACAAACGTTTTTTCGGATTTAGCTTATATCCGCGTGAAAAAAAATGTGTTTACATCATTGTACTCACGTGTATTTATTATTTTGCGGCTACGTTTCTCTAAAGTAACTAGTAGCTTTTTAAAAAAACAACTTCAGTAAATCTACAATCAAATAAAATACCGACATCTTAAATTGTGATGTTGCAGACTACAACGCGTCACTGCTTGTGACTTTTAAGCAGAATCGTGCGGTAGGTCGATATAAATAAACACCTAAAAAGTACCATCACTGTACCGATTACAACGATAATTTTTCTGGCCTCTTAAAAAGAGATGGAGCTATGCACTTTTTATTTGGGTTTCCAGCTGTTAGTTAGAGCAGCTCCAACTAATAAACAAGACAGTTTGATGTTTTTCTTTTGTTTAGCTCGCCAAGTACAAGTAAGAGCGGTACCAAGATATGTTGAGGTATATTTTTTCTATCTTCCCCTGAACCGCGTTCCTAAATGACTTCGATGTTACGCGATGTTGTAGTGTCAAAATCATCGTTGTTGTTGTGTATGTTTGACTTTGTTACAAAATCATGATTGCATTTAGGAACGACTCGATGTTACACTTTGCTGGTCTGTCAAAAATAAGAATAAAATATTTCTTAAAATATAAACCCAGCTAAAGAAAACTCGTTTTTAATGAAGAAAAATGAATTCTGAAATGAAAAAGTTTGAAAATCAATAACTGCTCACAGAATTTTCAAAGATTAATGAAAAAAAAGCCAACACAAATCTGAGCAACAACAATTTTAGAGGGGTTTGACAGATCAACATCACAACTCAAGTCCCAGAGATGAGTTGGAAAAAGTTACGAAACGTAACATTCTGACACTTCAACATTGCATTTAGGAACGACATCGATGTTACATCGCGTAACTTTTTTGCATTTAGGAACGACATAATGTTACCGGATGTTACATCGCGTAACATCCAAGAAAAAAAGAACAGACTACTGACTAAACTGTCACTGGAAACTGGCACCTACCAACTACACGTAAAAGTAAAATCGGTAATGGTAACACAAATTGGGAATTCCGTGAAATGTGTACATAAAAAAGAACAAATATTCAATTATTAGCATATTTTGATTCATGCTATTTGTGTTTACTATCTAATAAATTAAAAAGAAAATTCAATTTCAAGTAATTGTGCGTTGTTTTTCACATTCTTTGCCTACACACATGAAACTCCCTTTTCTATTAATTCTCAATAGACCCAATACATACATATTTACAGTAATTGAAACACACTGCATGTAAGGAACAATCAATTACTTCGTCTGGTGACCCAAAAGTTAGTAAAATGGAAGTTTCATCGGACCCATACGAGCAAAAATTATTCCAAATGTTTACAAGTTGTGACTCAAATGATAGCGGTGCACTAGACGAAAACGCCCTTAGCAAATTATGCGAAATGCTAGAGTTACAGGATCGCGGATCCGTTATTATTAGGAGCCTTATAAAAAATCCAAGGTCACGGGTTTCTTTTGGCGACTTTAAAGAAGCACTGTTGAACTTTCTTGGCACAGAAATCGATGGATCATTGTCACCAGGGGGTAAGTGAATATTATTGGTCTTGACTAATTGAGTGTATTTGCGTATTAAAAGAATTTTCAATCCGATTCTAAGTGTTATGCAGTTTTCACTTGCATAACTTAAAATAAAACCATTTGTTGTTATTTTCAAGTTGTAATTTATTAATGTTCTTTTTATATGTTTGATGCTAGCAGTTCCTCACGATGTGAGTTGTGAAATGGCAAATGGGAAACAAAACATAGGTACCTATAACTATATTGCAAAGTTTTTAACGAATACATTTTAACCCACCCACACCGACATATTAGCATGTCGTTTGTCGTATGTTCAATATTTATGTTCTCAGGTGATTTCGTTCGACATAGCTAGTAATGTTCATATAATTTCTTTATAGGTATTATATTACGATTTTGTTGCTGTTCAAAACCAAAAAGTAGACAGGCTTATCCTTTTCTTTTTATACCTGTAAGGTATGCATTTATCTCAAATTATCAACAACAGTTTAGTTTAATTTGCAAAGAGACCTTCTTATAAAACTAGCGAGGGTAAATATATCACCTTAAACTTTTTGACTACCCTTTAAGGTATTTACTAAGTTAACCTATGAATCACAAAACATTGCATTGTAATAGGTACATTGAAATACTCTATTAAGTAGGCACATGTTACTAACTGAATAACAACGGTATACCATTTTCTTCCATATACAGCTTCAAAATATTAATACTACCTAAATAAATGCTCAAAAGAATAGTAAATAAAATGGTAAAGGTCTACATACATACATTATAGATAAAAAAAATGTTTTAAATGTGTTCAAAAATTTAATTTAGGTAAACATAGACGTCTTTGAAAGTTTTAAGTTTTCAATTTATTATTATTATTATTATTTATTATAATATAAATGAATTTACAATTATAATTTACAATTTTTTTTAACAGCACTAGGCTTTCGGCTGGTACGTGAGGAAAAGTAGACTTTAGTGTTGGTTATAGGTGAGCCCCAAAGGGTATTCCAGCAATTTATGTCACAAGTGAACAGGATCAGAGTTTGGCTGTTATTAAAACTGTTTGCAAGTTCGGAAGACGTAGATGATTGAGAAGGATGTATGAATGTTGAAATAACTGTTATTTTGATGTTCATGTTGATTTCTATTGCAATATGGAGGGATTAGGATTATTCAATAGCAATTGTAGTTCATGACAATTGTTACAATAACCGTTCAAGCTCCATTGTAGGATTTTCAAATAAGTTTTGAATGTGTGAGGGCGCTTATTTCCAGTGCACACTGTGTTGCACTGGTTAAGGCCGTTGTTGGTGTTGTGTTTGTTGGTGAAATGGATATTGCAACCCCGCTGCCCGCTGGAGGGGGCACCCGGAGCATCCGTGTTTTAAATTTAATATTTATGGGTGCCTCATCAAAGGTTTCGATTTGTATGGAAAGAAACACGGATTGTTATATGGAATATATTAACGTCTCCAAATCAATACCATAACATAGTTTTGAAAAATTTCTTTTACCCTTTTAGGTAATTTAGATACTACTTTTAATACTGTTTTCAAAATATTACAAAAGACTTATTTTAGAGCATAATTTGAATAACAAACTTGTTTTTACATAAATTTATGTTAATTTTGTTGGTTTCGACTAGCAGTAACTTCCTATAGAAATTACAATGAAATTTGTTCGTTTTCGTTCGAAAAAAGATCGTTTTTGTAGAATGTTTATTGAGCTTGTGTTATTAAAGTAAGAAAAACTCAAATAAGAAAAAGTGTCCAAATCAGAAAAATGGTATGGATAAAGAGAAAATTGAGAGAAATTAAATCAGTCAGTACTTATGTACAGTTTTTTGCTGGATTTTAGAAACATCAGCTAAGTAGAACTTATATAAAATACAAGAAACTGCAGTCTTTTTGGTACTGAAGTTAAGTCACGAATAAGACTTATTTTTTTAGTCTTTTAACTTGACATAGTACTTTAACTGTAAGTGTATACAGACAGCAGTTAATACTAACTTTTTGACTGTACAGTTAATAAATGAAGTTAATTGACTAAAAGTTAATACTGCAGTACATTTGACTGGCCTTAGTCTTTTTAGTAAGAACAAATTCTTTTGTACTGGTGTAATAAAATCTTTAGTCACCAAGTCTTTTGTAGTCAATTAACTTTTAGTCATTTAACTTTCTTTCAGTATTTAAAATTGTTGTGTTGAAATTGTTGAATTTAAGTTCTGAACACATCTGCAATGATTAGATGGAGTTGAAATCAAAGTACACATTAAAATAAAATTTTTTTCAATATTTGTATTTTTGGATTAAAAAAAAAGTAATTTTCAAGGAATTCAATAAGATTTTGTATCGAATTTGAATGAATGAAGTTTTTTTTAATTATTCTCGTCAAAACACAAAAAAAAATTAGAGTGATACGGAACATTAACTGCAGTCAAAAGACTATAACAAAGTTGAAAGACTAAAAGAAAGTTAAGTGACTAAAAGTACAAAAGAATTCGTTCTCACTAAAAAGATTAACCAGTTAAATGTGCTGCAGTTAATTAACTCTTAGTCAATTAACTGCATTTATTAACTGCACAGTCAAAAAGCTAGTACTAACTGCTGACTTCTTTTTTGCAGTTAAAATACTGGTCACAGTAGATTAACTTCCATTCAAAAGATAAGTTAATTAACTGCAGCTGTACAAGTACTAGTACCAAAATAACGTCTTTACAACTCTGATCATTACAATAATAGGAGTTCTAATTTTAAATTAGTTAAATTTTAAGGAGTGTCGTTGACTTTCTACAAGGAAGACATCTTAATTTTTCGTTAGTTTTATATTCTATCCAAGTTTTTCTTATAAAGGTTTTTCAGAATTTTTATTGTTGGTATTGGTGTCACCTTCTACAGTTCGTAACAATGAAAATATACTGTAAAAGTAAGGAACAAATTTGCATAGAAATAATATTATATATTACATAATCGTTAATTTATAGGCAAATTTGATAAAAGTGAATTTGAGTGGCTATTTTTACTACTATTTGTAAACTAGAATTTCCATATCAGAATTTTTATGTTCAGGCTCCTCCGTGTGTGATGCTCTTGTCATAACTTATTCAATGCTATGAATTGTTTTTATTATTATTATAATCTATTTACATTAAATTAAAACAAGTTTTCTTTATATATATATAAAACTCTCTTCTTTATACAGTCGAACCTGGATAAGCGAGAGTTCAAGGGAGCACAATCTCATTCTCGCTTATAGAGGTTTCTCACTAACCCGAGTTTCTCGCTAATTAAGGTACATGGGTAGCGTTTCTCACTTATAGAGGTACGCAGCAATAACAAGTGACAGCAAGAACGAATGTAGTTAATATGTAATAATGATAAAATTATGTGCATTTTAGTTCCACGAAATAGAATGGGCACAATATTGACGAGAAAACAATACAAAAACAATGGTAGAAAGTTCCACGAAAGTCGACTGTCGCTTAGAGAGGTATAGTTAAGTAGCAGTCTCACTTACGGAGGTCAATTAGGGAAAAACGACTCTCTCTTACAGAGGTTTCTGTTTCTCGCTAATAGAGGTTTTGGGAGCTTAAAATGTCGGGTCCTGGCTATTACTCTCACTTATAGAGTTTTCTCACTTATCCAGTTCTCACTTATCCAGGTTTGACTGTATATATAAAACTCTCGTTATTTTACGAAACGGCTTGACCGATTTCAATGAAATTTTATAAATATAGGTGGCTCTGAGAAGAGGTTTATAATTTTTTTCATCCCAGTATTCCGACGGGAACTGGGAGAGGAAAGGGAACGGGAACTCTAAAAGTTCTTTCGACATTAGGATTTTGTGAAACTAGAAACTTTCCGGCTATCGTCAGGTTAGTCCAGCGGGTGCTCTTCACAATTTTTTAAATAACTTAGATCCGCGCAACACCTGGCGGGTCAGCTAGTGTATATTATATATATATTTAAATTTTTTTATATAATCTATGTTTAGACTTGAAAATTGTGGGCTTTGATTTGTTATTTAAACTTTTATTATTTAATTAATAACAGACACGCTTATACATATTTAACCCTTGTAAAGATTAGATGTAGGAAAAACTTCTCATAAAATATGCTTTTTTTAATTAGATTAGTTTGTATTTGAATGATTTAAAAAGTTTGCGAATTTAAATACACGTCTATATCGGTTTGCGTTCTCTCTCTGCCGTGGTCAAAATTCTGGGTTTCGAAATTCTGCTTTTAAAACGAAAACTCTGCTTTTCAAAGTTCTGGCTATTAAAAAAGAAAAAATTCTGCAGATTTTTTTTATTTCTGGTACTTTGAAGCCAGAATTTTTGACGCTCCTATTTTAATATACAAAAAACAGCTTTTAGGGAATATAACCAAAAATTAACTTACTTCTTCTCACTTGGGTTTAGTTTAATTAATTGTAAAAAAAAATTGTAAAATTAATGCCGGCCTACACGTTGATTTACAAATGCACAACAAGTTATGACAAATAATACTTTCTCATCGACAACCGAGAAAAGAATGAAATAACAAACTAATCCGTATTACTGAAGGCATTGATCACCGTGTAGATTGGCAATCGAACAATCCGTGTGTTAAGAACCATAACTTTTCGTGTTTCCACAGCATCATAACAAAATAATTAAGAACGCTATTATGAGTCATAACAAAACAATGCGAGTATCGATATTAGGAATATAGGTAATTAACTTTATATGTATATGCACGGTTATATAGTTGATTATGAGCCTGATGTTCAACAACAAGATCCTTTATGCAGGTAGCAAGTAGTATGATCTTTAAAGATAAGATTTCTTTTATTATTATTATTTATCGTTCTGTCAGTGTAGTTTGTAGATTCTGTATATAAAAGGCAGTTGCACTCGTTGTGGAATAGTAGTTTAAAGATACAATCCACCAAAGAAATACCAGAAGTGTATAAGTTATTTAACAGTAAATCATAAAAATGGGAACAAAACTTTTTTATAAAAACAACTACGAATCAGCAATTGACGAATTAATAATTCAATTTGGTGAGACTTTTTTTTCCAGAACACTAGTGTACTAAAAAGAAAAAAACTACACATTTAATTACAATTATAATAAACTTTTTTTTTTAGAACGAGCGCTTATATTTAACGAAGAGTCTGTATCTAAACATCCTTCGGATAGTCCCAATGATTCCTCAGACCGTGAAGTCTCCCCGAAATTTGTTGTTGGAGCTAAAAAATATGGCCGGCGTTCTAGGCCGCAGTTTATGGGATCTGATTCTTCACCCTCTGAATCGGATGACCAGGACAAAGAAACAATGGACTCAAGCAACAATGTCGTAAGTTTAATTTGCAATGGCAGTAAATCAAAAAACATTTAAAAAATAAATAATTTTTACATTTTAGGTACAAAGGTCATCATCACAAAGTGACATTCTGTCGTCGCACAGAAGGAAGCCTCTTAGCGGTGGAGCAAAGCTTAAACGCTGTGCCTCACTTCCAGCTCAAAAAAATCAACGTGTGCGAGATGCAATTTTGGAAAAAACCAAAGCAGCTAAAGCGGCCAAGTTGGCTAATAAAATAAATACCAGCAGCGTTGAATCCTTAGGTAATTATTTTCTTTGAGCTAAAATTATTCATTTATTTATTCAGCACGAAAACATTAATCATTCTTCGACACAATGCTTATATCTAATATCAAGAAGTCAAAATTAATAGCCAAGCACTTTACAGAAGAGAAGAGTTTTTAAAAAACACACTTTTCCTGATTTTTTATTTGATAAACTAAATATCATCATCATATTACATTTACAACAAAATAGGACATTTAGATTTCGAAAATCTAACAAACAATATCCTTGACATATGGAAAGAATACGGAAGCGAGATCGGCACATACTATTTAACTTGTGGTCAACTTCAAATTGTGTGCGAGCGTGTCGGACTTGCCAATACGGTCGCTGAAAAAGTTGCTACCGAAGTTTTTGAAAAACTAAACAAAGTTAAAACAGATCCAGTGATTTCTTTTAATGAATTCATAAATCTCATAAGTTGTGGTGGTACTCTTACACCAGAAAAATACTCTAGTTGCGAACTAACATCAACGCTGACATGGCAAATTAATAATTCATTTAAATTTCAATATAAACAACCTTTCGATGCTTCAATGGAAAGTAATTCGATTTTTATTTCACGTGCGGTTAACGACAATAAGCAATTAATTGCAAAAGGTTTGTTTTTTTTTTTAAAGAAATGCTTATTTTTCTTATACAGTTTTTACCTATCAAGTACTTGTTTTTTGTTTTTTTTTTTGTTTTAGTTGGATATTCACCGTTGTATTTGATAATTAAGCTAAACTCGCAAACGCACTTTGTTTTTTGGTAAAAGAGGTATCTCTCAGTAGAGATACCATTTTTGGTGATGGCTTTTTGCATAAATCCTGTAATATTTCATATACACTCTCACACAAGGATGCTAAGTATCTTCTAGAATCTAGATCGTGCTTGTCCTGTTGAAAAATTTTCTGTTCTTACATATATTTCTTGGTCAGTTTAAAGCATTAAGCACCATCGCTTTTATAATGAAAATATGTCACTTTTGTTTTTCGCAATTTTTTTAAAACTAAGAAAAACATAAATTTTAAGTTTCACATCGTAAAGTAACAAAAAATCTTAATCGGAGCTAAAAAGAGTAGTCTAAAAATTGTGTACTTATTTAATTGAGAGCCAAGCAAGAAATATGTAAGTTTGGGAAAACGAACGTTGTTTTTAATGCGAACATGCTTAAATGTTTGATTGTCTTTAAGTAAATGTCACCACTATCCCCTCATTCTTTTAGCAGACTGTCTTATGTTTTGTGTTTAGCTGAGTGTGTAATCAAATTGCGTAAAAATTAAACAAATTTTTAACCTTGAATATAAATTTATAGACATTCCTGCTCAGTTGGAGACAGTCCCGGCACACAGTATAATCGAGATGTGGGAACGAGTCAACATAAGTAGTCCGAAAGGGCTTTTATTAAGCCTTGGATTCGATGAGGATGAAGTTAATGTAATGCAACTATCGAAAGTACTAGAAGAAGAGTTACGTGGTATGTGTGGAGAAGCAGAAACAACTCTTTTGAAAGCCTCATTAGCTCTCCAGACAGCAGAGCTTTCTACGTTGAAGCAAGTGTACGTTCAACTGTGCGAGGAGAATAAAAAAATGCATGCTGACAACAAAGACGCAAACCGAAGAGTTATCATGTTGGCTCAAGAAATAGACGAAAGACATGCCAACCTAGAAGACACAACTAAAAAAGAGGTTAAAAAAACAACATTCATCAAATTGGTTTGATTTTTAATAATTTTTTTTTTACAGATACGGCTATTGGAGCAACGGCACGCAGAGGTAGTGCGTGATTTAACTGCTCGAATGGCAAACGACCGTGAAAATTGGTCAAATTTAACAGCTCGCTTAGAAACGCGAATAAAAACACTTGAACAAGAAGAACTTAAGTTGAAATCAGAAAACGATTTGTTAAAACAAGAAAACAGTGCCTTAGAAAACGACCAAACAGTTCTTCAAAAACAAATAACTGGTCTTCTAGAGACAAACATTCAATTAAATAAAGAAATCGTGGAGTCCGAAGAAAGAAGTCGAAATGATGAGGGTTATAAAAATGAAAAAGACACTGAAGAGATGTTGGAATTGATTGAAAAGATAACAAGTCTGCAGTTGGAGAATGCTAATTTACGTGACAAAAATGACGAACTGGTTTCTGAAGTTGAAGGGTTGAACTTTGAAATAACCCGTGTTAAGGCGAAAAGAGCACAGAAAGCGGTTGTGTCATTAAATGGAGAAGAGGATCCTGAACATGCATCAGCTGCAGTAAAGAGACGTGGTGATTCTCCAAGTAAGACAAGAATAACCGAGGAAAGTCCTCGTTTGGGAAAGTTTCGACGGTGCAATGCTGATACAAATAGTGAGAGTGATACTAGCGGCGACTGGGTAGCATTGAACTCTGAGTTGAATAATCCACTGATTGGTACTTCAACCCCAAGTACATCTTCAGGTTTCTTTCAGGAGAGTTCAATTTCTAATATAGATGCGAAAGACGACGAGATTGTTAGTTTGAAAGCAAAGATTGCGCAATTGGAAGCTGAACTAAAGACATTTACTGACAACACAGCCAATAGTGAACCTGATCAAAGTATTACAAGTATACAAAAAGAAAAGGAGACTTTGGAAGCTCGCTGTAAGGAGCTTGAAGCCAGTCTTGAACAAATGCAAAAAGCCTATGAAGATTGTGAAGACTATTGGCAAGAAAAATTGTCCGAGGAACGTCAACTTTTTGACAAAGAGCGAAAAATATATGAAGATGAGCAAAAAGAAAGTGATGTGAAATTCACAGAATTGGTAGAAAAAGTTCGAGAGTACGAGGAACAATTCAGTAAAGACGGTCGTTTATCGCCGATTGAAGAAAAGGATGTACTCGAACAACAGTATGCTGATTTAGAAGCGGAAGCTGAACTGATACGTGAAAATGCAAGACTGATTTTCGAAGAGAAATCAAAGGAAATTGAATCACTGCAAAGTGAAGTTGAAGATCTCAAAGTGAAACTGGGAGAGAGTGTGGAGATTCTTACTGGCGCAAATGAGATGCAATCTGGAGAGATGTCCGATTTGGAAAGCCCTGCAAGTTCACCGATCAGCTATCTATGGCATCAAAGTACAATTCAATCCCCAATAACACAATACAAAAAGTCCAATGTTCAGAAATCAGCAACGACGCAGAGAGCTAGGTGAGTTAAGTTAGGATTACAGATGTTAAAATAAATATTTTCTTTTTTTCCGATTAAGATAAATAAAACTTTTTATAAATTTTTGAGGTTTCAGTTTCTTAGAAATACAGAAACATGTGGGGAGAAATAAAATATAGATAAATGGATTTTTCCTTTTGCATATACATATGTAATTTTGTAATTAACTTTTTTATTGGCCACTTGGTTTTCAAATTGTTTCATTTTGATGTAATGGTTTGATTCTAGTTTTGAATTCCAATAAAACCTGAATTCTAAATAAGTAAGGTGACGCAGATCTCGTCAAACCCCACAGACTGTCGCATTTCTCTCAAGCATACCTTGTGAGGAATCGAGGGGATAACAAATGTTTGTGATTCGAATCCATAGCTCCCACGTAACATTTTCGGAGTTTAGTAGCCTCACATTTTTTTAGTGCAATTATAGGTTCGTTCTTTGGACTTTACCCAGGGTTGACCAACGTTTTCTTGACAACCCTACGAGTTGTCAAAAAAAACCTGTGTTTTCCAGCCCTCAAAAATGCTAAACAAGAAAATCACCACACATCCCTGTCATTTGAACAAAAATATGCCATTTTTCAGACCTTTGAGGGATAACCCCAAACCCAGGGCAAACATAGGGCTAAAAAAACACTAAATTTGACATTCAGGGCGAATTTAGGTTCATCGAAAAACGCTTTCTGGCAACCCCAGGGGTTCAACGAACAAACCTAATATGTGTTGGGGTAATTTAATGTAGGTTTCGAACTCCAAAGCACTTTTCATATTATAATTAGTCTCGGAGAACTTGCCAGTCAATTGCGAAACGTGATTCCCGTGGGAAAGCAATAATAAGTTGTAACCTAAAGGTTTCTGTTAGACATCCTTCTTAGAATCATAGCAATGTAAAAACAGTTCTTCACTTCTTGTCGCTGCATAATTGACTGGAATATGACTACTTTTTTTATTTTTGTTTTTTACATGTTGCAACAAAGTATCAAATATATTTATTGATAAATAAACTATTTTGTAGGTTGAATAATCTTTCAACATCCGAAACAACAATATTCAGTACCACACAAACGAATTCGATTGTGATAAGTAACGAAGAGATTAAAAACATATCGCCCATACAAAAGCCAAACACGTCAAAAGGCGTGTCTGTTGATAATTCGAAAGATTGTGAAGACTCCTCTTCGTTAGCTTCGAGTAAAAGTTTCGAATCTCAGAGTGTGGCTTCAACGCACAGCATTCAAAAGTCTTCAATAAAAGCTTCAAGCAATTGTTCTAGCCCCAACATCATGAAAGATGAACTCAAACGTTTAAAGTACTTTGAAACTCAGCTTAAAGATCAAATAAAGGATTTAGCTTTGCAACGTGACGGTTTGGTGATGGAACTTCAGCAGTTACAGGAAGCTAAACCTGTATTAGAAAAAGCTTATGCTGTAAGTTTATTATTTATCAGTGCACTTAATGAAATTTAAAAAAATATTGCTTCAACTCATAGCGCGCTGCACATCCATCTCTAATTCAAAGAGTAAACCATCTAGAGCTTAAAAACAGACATTTGCAAAATGTTATAAAACAACAACATCAGTACACAGAATCTTTGATGCAACGTAAGCCATTAGAATAAAAATAATCATTGAATTTAAGTGCACAAACATTTCAGAAACATGGCAGCAGCAGCATGCTGAAATGTCAGACCTTAGAAATCGTTTGGAAACTCAAGGTATGATAATGACTGAACAGACCCAACGGCTGGCAAACGCAGACGTTCTCGTTAAGGATATGTACGTAGAAAATTCACATCTCGCAGCCACTATACAGCGCTTGGAACAACAGATGTGCCGTGTTAATCTCATACACCAGCACCAAGGCTTAAGTGGTTTACCAGGAATGCCTTAATCGAAATATAATACTTAGTTTAACTAATTTCTAATAGCACCAAATAACCATAAAATGATATAATTTCTAGTGCTGGATATACACTCCATCAGGTATAAAATAAATAAATATGGATCAGTCGAACTTGATTATTCTGAAGCAATAATGCTTTTGCATTACAGATAACATTTCCTTAATCTGATGAATACATTGATACGGATATGTATTATTTTACTACTCAATTGTACATTCTTATTATGTATAGCAAATTCTTCTCACAATATGTAAATAAAAACAAAGTGTACGCACTCGTGGTCAGCAAAGCTTTTTTCTTCAAAACACTTAAACCAATTAAAAACTCCTTTGAATAGTCAAAGTTCGACTGTGAATATTTTACTCGATTATAAAATAACTACAATACATAGTTATATAGTATGTAATATTTTTTGAATACAAAAAAGAGGTTTTTATGAAAGTGATAGGCAAGTAAGCAAGTGTGTTTGTGTCAACGAAAGTCCCCTAGAATGTATCAGTTTTGTTCAGAGATTAAACTTACTTCTATTAGATAGTCAATAAAACATGATCATTTGAGAGCATGTACTTTAATATATTTATTATATATCATTCTTTTGTTTTTAATAGAAAATAGACTATTTTAATCATTTTGCAGATTATTTGTTGCACATTTTGGTTTTAATATGAGAAGAAACATTTAAAAATTCAAATTTTATGGACTTATTTTACCTTGCTTGACTTTTTTTTTTAACTATTATTCAGAGATCTCGGTGAGAGAGACAATAGTTTAGTTAGAATTATGTATGACTGTGTAAATCGAAAGTAAGATTATTGATATTTGAAAATTTCATATTAAAACCACACTCGTCAGTTGTTATAAGTAGAAACACATAAAAAAGCATGTTCAAATTCAAAATTTATGGAAGGTAAAAAAAAGTATTACATTTTTAGGTAAAGCACTACAAATAAATTATAATTGTTAAAGATTGCATTTTGCTGTAGCAGTTCAAATACTATCAACGAATCGGTAAAAATATATATATTTTATGCAAAAGAAGAAACTAATTTATACTAAATTAAATACATAATGGTATAACTATTTAGAAAATGTGAGTTTCACTGAATTTTTGGTTTTTTTTACTTGGAACGTAACTAGATTTTTATGAATAAATCGTAGAAATTTTACTTGATATTGATGATGGTAACGAAATCTTCGGTCCTATCAAGGTAACCGTCGGAGCGGAGTTCTCTTCGAAACGCATCCTTTTTCGGAGTGATCCAATTTTGCTTCGAAGTAATTGTCATCGTAAGAAAATTTTCACAAACGACAACGCTTTGCATTCCTAAAACTAAAAACTTTCCGTAGCAAAAACGTTTCGGAGGATGTCAAAAATAAAGCCAACAAAAATACTCAATCGCAAAACATTGCATATAAACGGCAAACGTTGTATTTTGTCAGAGAGAATGTCCGATCGGGCGATCCGAGAACTACCACGAAGCGAAACGTCTCCGAATCGTAGGAAATCGGAAAGCATTCCGCTCCGACGGTTACCTCGATAGGGCCGCTTATTTCCCACCTAGCAACATAACACTGGTCATCGAAAATACACGTTCCAAGCACATCCGGTTGCGATACTTACTAACCTATGGCCGAAGTCCAAGACCAGAAACTATATTCTGAATCAAAAGACCCAGATATTTTTTTCTGTGTTCAGGTATCTCATGTTCCGTTTGAATGTTCAAAGGAAACGATGAAAAAATCTCAAGAGCTTTTGTTAGTTTTACCTTTCAACAAATAAGAAATGATGGTGTAACATTTATTCGATGATCAAATGAAATAAATAACACGATAGCAAAATTAACTTACATGCAAATTTTTGCTATGATATAAAATAAAATTCTTTCAAGTCCCTTTCCAATGATATCTGCAATTTGTTTAAGTTGAGATATATTTCCATTTGATTTCAATGTTGGCATCAGTTTCTCATTTGAAATTGTATTTTATGCCAATATGCTTCTTCATTCTTTTATGTTTAGTGGCTCTTCTTCTTCTTCTGCTACTTTGGTGTACCTCAGATGTATTGTGACTCGAATGTAAAAACTAATGTTTTAGAAATTCATTGACCTAATTTCGTACTCAAAAATGGAGCGAAAAGTCGAGGAATTGGAAGGTCCTCCGTTAGTAAATTCATTGCCATGAAAAGCGCTTTCTCGATAAGCCGTTCGGAACAGGCAGACAATTGTAGGTCGCCTCCATTCCCCCACAAGGCATGGTTGTGAGAAATGCGATAGGCCCTGGGCTTTTCCAACTTTATCTGTTAATCAATTCCCACATAAATCAAAACTATCAATAAATGTAGAGTACTCTTTATAGACAATTTATTCCCAAAAAATCAAATACACATACAAATTAATATTTTATTGCAAAAAATCAGCAACTTCTTCTAGTTCACGTACTCTGGCTTGTTTTTGTGCCCATCTGGTTTCAGCTACTTTGACATTAAGCACCCAACGGTCATGAGCCAAACGAATGCCACATGTAAGATCTTCATTGTTTTGTAAGCTCTTCAAATTATTAGAATAACTGTTATCCGATCGTGGATGACGCTTCTTTGCTGGACAATTCTTGCCACCCTTTGGAAAAGGTGGTTCTTGTAAATACTTTTTAAGACATCCCTGATGAAAAAGATGCCCGCAATAGACGCGCTCGCAGTGCATATCGTTTGTGTCATCAGTAATTATGTCGGTGGAATCTTTTGGAAGTACAGCAAGCTCACAAATGGGACATTTTTCTTCATAAAAGTCCTGTGTTGCATCAATACAAAATTGTAAGGCTTTGTATAAACTAGGAATCGGCTGGAACGGTTGGGCACTTTTGTCCTTCGCCACTTTAAGAGGCGGTTCAACACACTGTCTAGCGATTTCTTTAGACTGTCCATTAAGATATCTTAAAAGAACTGCAGGTAAATTTGTTTTCGGGTCCCTGAGTACAACACATTCCTTTGGATATTCGATGGGTATGTCTGCTTTGACCTTATAGAAGTAATGACCACCTTTGGCCACCAACTGGACACTTGATGTTTTTTGTTTCAATTTTAAACATTCATTGGCATCTTTCCCAAGAGATTTTTTAAGATTTAAGATTTCCTCATAAGCTACGCAAAGTGGGTTTTCTTTCAAATATTGTTCTATAAATTTTAATACATAGATGACCTGTGGTTTTCCAAGTATTTCTTTAGCTTTTTTCTCTGCTATATTTGCCAATGCATCAAGAAACTTTCCCGACAGTGTTCGACTTTTGATTTCAACCAGAATCGGTGAATTTGGATAGTTTTCTGGAAACCGCAGGCACACGCTTAATTGACGACTATTGGTTTGTTTAATATTCACCCGAATAAGCACTGGGGTGCATGTAACTATTTTTGAGTTGTCGACGACATTTTCACACAGTTTTTTCGTTTCTTCAATTTCAAAATCAATTGTGCTCATAATCCTTGAAGGGTTTTCCTCTTAATGAAACCCTTTTTTTAGGTGGTCGATTAAAAATTATTGGCGAAATATACACAAGAAGTGAAAATGAATAAAACTTCAACACGAAACAGATATCAGATACCGAAGTGACAATTGTATGACATTTGCACTCCCAAGTTATTTTTGAAGGAAGGTTCACATTCAGCAACATTGAGGTTTTTTTTTAGTGGGGAAAACCTGGAAGGTGATCACTTTTTGAAAACAAATGGTAATTAAATTTTTCACTAAATCATTTTCTATCAGTCAAAGGTGCTTTACTGCCCGATTCTGTCCAAAATCACTGATGCCTCACAAGTCACAACTTTCCACTTAACACTCAAATTGTGTTATGGCTTTCAGCAGGTCACTTTATTGTTAATTTTAAAATAGCTTGAGATTGCTATTAAGAAAGAAAAGTATTAAACGATGGATCTTTAAAGGTTTCACTTACTTTTCTAATTAAAACAAAAAATCCAACATTTATGTAAGGAAGTCAAAAAAGGAACACTGATTTTCTCGGGAAACAGAGCTATTACTGCAGCATACTTCAAAACTGCCGTAATGCTGATGAAAAAGTTTTGACATATGCAAATGTTCGTATTCCACTTGATTCCTATTGCTCATTTTTTAGAAAATAGAATTCTGGAATCTGCCGAGACTGCCGACCTCGTAGCCACGTTGTTTGGTTTTAAACTCTAATTTAGCGAACAAAAGTGTCAGTAATTCAATAATAACAAAAAAAAAATGGTTTTGGACTTAGACTTATTTCGAAGTGATAAAGGAGGTAATCCTGATAAAATTCGTGAAAACCAAACCAAACGCTTTAAAGATTTGGCTTTGGTTGAGACTGTAATTGCTCAGGATACCGAGTGGAGACAGCGGAGGCACCGTGCAGACAACCTTAACAAAGTTAAAAATGTGTGCAGTAAAGAAATCGGGGAAAAAATGAAGAAAAAAGAACCAGTAGGAGATGATAAAGAAGCAGTTCCAGAAAATGTAAGACAGGATTTGACCGAAATCACTGGAGACATTTTAAAGGCACTTACTGTCAATCAAATCAAGGTAGAAAGTTTTGTTATATATTGGTGGTAAAAAATGAATTTTTAATTTTCTATACCAGAAAGTTCGAGTTCTCATTGATGAAGCTATGATTGAAAATGAAAAGCTTCTTCAAGAGGCTGAAAAAACGAGGAATTCTGCATTGCGAGAGGTGGGCAATCACTTGCATGAAAGTGTACCCGTAAGCAACGATGAAGATGAAAACAAAGTTGAGAGGACATTTGGAGATTGTACTAAACGAGGAAAATACTCTCACGTTGATCTTATTGTTATGATTGATGGCATGAACGCCGAAAAGGGAGCAGTCGTTTCTGGTGGTCGTGGATATTTCCTGACTGGTGCTGCCGTATTCCTTGAACAAGCGTTAATTCAACATGCGCTGCACAGTTTGTACAAAAAAGATTACACTCCTTTATATACACCTTTTTTTATGCGCAAAGAAGTGATGCAAGAGGTTGCACAACTTTCGCAATTCGATGAAGAACTTTACAAGGTCGTTGGAAAGGGAAGTGAAAAAGCAGAAGAGTCTGTTGTTGATGAAAAATATCTAATAGCAACCTCTGAACAACCTATCGCCGCCTACCATCGTGACGAATGGTTGCCAGAGGCCACTCTGCCAATCAAATATGCAGGCATTTCAACTTGTTTCCGACAAGAGGTTGGATCCCATGGGCGTGATACTCGTGGCATTTTCCGTGTTCATCAATTTGAAAAAGTAGAGCAGTTTGTTTTGACTTCACCGCATGACAATAAATCGTGGGAGATGATGGACGAGATGATCGACAACGCTGAACAGTTTTGCCAGTCGTTGGGAATTCCATACCGTATTGTGAACATTGTTTCGGGTGCTCTTAATCACGCAGCTTCAAAGAAGCTTGATTTGGAAGCATGGTTTGGTGGGAGCGGAGCATTCCGTGAGCTTGTTTCTTGCTCAAATTGCTTAGACTACCAAGCCAGACGGTTGCTTGTTCGTTTCGGGCAGACAAAAAAAATGAATGCTGCCGTCGACTATGTGCATATGCTCAACGCTACCATGTGCGCTGCTACTCGTGTCATTTGCGCAATTTTGGAAACGCATCAAACCGAGACAGGCATCAAGGTACCCGAGGTTTTAAAGAAGTTCATGCCGGAGAAATACCAGAATGAGATTCCTTTCGTGAAACCAGCCCCAATTGATATGGAAGCTGCAACAGCAGCTACAAAGAAGGGCAAAAAATCAAAAGAAGCAGCTGCATAGTTCTCAGCAATCATATTAAGCTAAGATAGTCCCGATAGAATCTGCGGGTTTTAAATCGAATTAAGCTTCCTTTTTTATTGCATTTTCCATAGCTTTACACAAAATAAATTATTTAAATGAGCTGACCCGGAACTTGCGTGTGTTTGTGTTAAAAAAAAAAAACTTTTTGCAACAATTTAAATGATTTTCTTCTTATCACTGAACTAACGTCATAAACAGTTTACCATGAGTTTTATTGATTTTGCTAATAATCTTCGATTGCATATCAGTCACTCTTCAGTGACTTCGTTACTTATGGATGGAAATGGAAAGCACCGGGAACGAGGTATGTACCTTTTTGTGAAAAAATAATCACATTGAAATAGGGACAAGAGAGAGAAGGTAGCAGTTAGTAAGATATTTACCCCAATTTTAGACAATTGTAGGTATATAAACTATTTACGCTAAGTACCTTGTTTTAGAGGGGCCGGGTTCCGTAACGTTTTAGACGACTATCGTCTGAATTTAAAGCAATAAGAAAAAGTGTTTAAGACCCTGAAAAATTTGTAAGACGATAGTAAAATAGCTTTGAACCAACCACTGAAAGCATTATTTGAAAATCTACGATAGACGATTGAACGATAATCGTCTGAAAGTGACGGAATGACCCCCAGGCAGATATTTTTTAGGTTCACTGAGCAATTGACTTTTATCAATTTTTAAAAACTGATTTACCAAAGAAAGTTCATATTTTATTTCAACAAATTTTTCTAAAAATGTTTTATTGAAAAATTGAGTAGGAAATAAAGAACCAGATTAAAAAAGGTTCAACAGTGCATGCTTTTCAACATTTAAATAACTTCTCGGTTCGGAGTATAATCAGGAAGTAATTCCCATATTTTCATTCGCCACCTTTGGCGTCGCTCATCAGTTTCTTTCTCCAGTTTGAGTATCTGTGGTAGACGCTGCCAACGATCAACCACTTTCCATTTAAGGTGCCTAAAAATGATAAAAGTTAATCATAGATATAAATTCAAAAAGTAGCAACATTCCATACCATTCATGATGGAGCTCAGCCTGTTTCATCTTCATACTCTCTACCAAGTTCTGTAACTTTGTATAACCACACCACTGTGTGAATACAGTTTGGCTTAGTTTTAATTCATACCAATCAACTGCCACCAAATATTTACTTCTTTCCTCTTTCAAATAGTAAGTCCAAGCTTTGAATGATGTTCGAACTAGTATTTTTGCATGCAATTCATCAGCCATATAGTTTTTTCGCTCAATCGATAAAGTGTAAAAATTTTTCCAAGCGCAAAATGTGTTCTTTTTTAATAGGCGTTTCCTGAACGCATCTGATTTCTTTTGGTTTACTCTTTTTGTATGTAACAAACGTTTGAAAACTTCCATTCCTAACCGACGGAGTAGATATAGTTTACAAAACTGTTGTGCTTTCTTGTTGTTTTCAATTGCCCTTTGATGCTCGCGCTCTTTTAATATTTTGGCCATTTTTTCTTGTCTACGTTTCTCTTTTAAAAGTTCAATACGCATTCGCTTAGCTTCTTCATCTTCTTGGCGCTAGAAAAAAAGGTAAAAACTTTTTTGTGTTTAAGAAATTCAAACTTACTTTGGCTTCTTCAATGGCCATTTTAGCAGCTTCACGTTCGGCTTCCTGATGCAAACGACGCTGTCTAGCTTGCTCGTGTTTAACACTTCTTTCAAGGGCTCTTTCCTGCATGTTAGTCAAGAACTTCGGTTGAAGCAAAGCTCTCCCTTGAAGCCGAGCGAACTCGTCATCTTCTTCATCCCGAAAATTACCCATAATTTGTAAGCATTTTGCCTTGGCTCGTGCCTTTGAATCGCCCGTTCGAAGGGCATTTTTTAATTCTGCCTTTATGTCCTCCCGAGCTTCTTTTGCCTCATCAGATAGTTTATTGAGTTTAAGCTCTGTTATGATTCGTTCCTGGCGTTCCAATTTCAGCTTTTGAAAATCTATAATATCCTGTTGAATTTTTATTCTGGAAATATCATCAAATATAATACTTTTTTACACTTTGAAGCTTTCTATGGACTTACTTTGACTGATACTTTTTGGAAGCGTTGATGGCTAAAATGTTGTTTTTTTCGTTGGAAGTTAGCTTGGATATGCTAAGTTGTGCTTGCACTTTTTTCTTTCGTCGAATATGGTCAAGAAATGTGTTGATTTTATGGATTCTATCGTTTTTACTTGTTAAGTTCTGGCGCTCGATTCTTTGAATAGTTGTATAATGAATCCATCGTAGAAAATAGGTTCTGAGACAAACCGTACTTAAACAAGATCTAGTCTGAAATAGCTGCTGGATTGTAGCATTTCGTTCATTTGAGTCGCTTTCTTCGTGTGCTTCTGATGAGATAGTTGAAGAGACTCCAGTGTTGTTATGTTGATGAGAGTCTTGTTCTGGTAATATTTTAGTAACTATAAAAGGATCAAGTATGTTATTTTGCAATGCAGAACCTTCAATTTTCATAGCCAAATGATCTTCGAGCGAAGCATTTTCCATTTCGATTTCATTAAGTGCTTCCTCAGCTAAATCGGATATAACAGAGTCGATGCCATTACTAGTGTTCGAACAAGTAGATCCTTCTCTCTTAAATTCCAATTCTTCTACCATGTCAACGAATCGAACGCAGCGCATTTCTTTATTTTCCATTTGGTGATCAGGTTTTAGTACTTCCAACTTTTTCCCAATATCCTGTGATTTATCTTTGAAGTTAGAGATAAAGCTGTTAAATTGATTCATTGCATTTAATGGAGTCTGATAAAAATCCTCTATATGGCGTGTGGAATTTTCAAGACTTTTAAGAATGCCGCTATTATTTAGTCTTAAGTTGTCGCTATTGAAAGTCTTGGGTCGAATTTTACATTTTTCCCTATTCTTTTCCAACTGAGTACGAAACTTTGACAGTTCATTAAGTATGTAGCGCTCTTCCACTTCCAGATTATGTATAATGCATTTGTCGATATTTGCTTTATATTTTTTAATTACTGTAGCCGATTTATGCCAATTCTTCTGAAACTTTAATAAGATTTTAAAAATGTTTTTTCAGTCTTTGTATAGGAATGTTTTATAATTCATTACCGTTTCATGTCTTAAATCCATCACTAAATTTGGATCCAAATTTTGTTTATAGTTGTTGTCTCCATTCAAAAGTTTTATGTTTTTTCTTCCAATAAAATCCATTTCTACAAATTTTTTGACCATATCCGTTTTTACATTTAAAGTGTTTGTGTGCTTTTTTCGTATTCGATCCCATCTTGTGTCTTTGTTGAAGCATTTATTGACTGGCTTCACAATTGTCCAAACCATTTTTTCTTAATTTTTTAAACTATTAGTACTTAAACATAAGAATGTGTTTTTTCGTTTTTAAACCATATACATATGTATAATTTATCAAATAAACAAAGAAAAAGGAAAAAGTTTTCATGGCAACGACGCGAAAACACCGGATTCAATTCGGTGACCATGACGAACACGAGTAAATTGTTATCATAATATGATTGAAAGTATCCATAATAAAGAAAATCGATGTACTGAATCGGAACTAACTGGTTGATTTACATATCACGAAAATCAATAGGTAAACAAAAGATTTCAAAAAAGCAGTTACAATTTTCATATTTATTTCTTTAAATTCTCGTTGTATCTTCTTCCACAAACACAAACCATAGAACGTACATATGTAAAAATGTCCTTTCCTACGAGCAGAACGGAGCAAATTGATTGAAATCTTGTATATCTATAAGTTCAGCAAGTAAGAAGAGGTTGGAGTCGGTAGGTCTTTCCAGGTGCTGATCAGATGTATTTTCGTAAGAAAGCGCCTATTTACACCCTATTTATTGCAAGTTTACGTCTGCGAGTCTGCCAGCTAATTTAGAGAGCAATGGATTATGTTGACACGGAGGGGGAGTGTTGTTAGGTGAGATGGATTGTAGATGAGTTTCCACAGAGTTTGCGGTGGTTTTCAGAGAACTCAATTGTTGTCCACAAGAAGTTTGTAGCCTGGTTAGACATTCGAAAGCACTTCATTTCTCAGTTACTTACGTACACAAGAAGTAATCCGAATATCTGGTTTGATCTGGTCCAAATTTATGGTGGAAACTGACTTTGTAGTTATGTTTGTATAATTTTTGATTCCGTACTAACGAATTTAGATAAAAAAAAAAAACAGTTGTGTACGTTAATGACTAATTAATTTTTAATTTCTAGTAGAATGTTTGTCGGTTTTTTTTCTTCTTTTCTTTATATCATATATTTAATTCTAAATAATCATCAGTTCCTACAGGTTACATAATATTAAGATATAAAGCACCTAGCATTGCACTGTTTGTGCTAAAACAGCAACAATTTAATATAATGACAAACTGTACTCCGAAAAAACTAGTAGGTATTTGCTTGCTTGAGTTAAGTAACATTTTTGTGCTTCAATACTTTTAAAATAAACTAAATAAATATCTTTTTTCTAAATACTATTTTGCTATCAAATTGGAAGTGCAAATTGAAGGGAAAGAGAAAGGTTCAATTAGTAAGAGCCGCCAAAGAAAAACACCTTCCAATTATTTGTTAGAGTTCTCCTGTTACCAGTTTGTCCTCGTCTCCATTCAGATAGAGTTATACCTTTCGATATCAAATACATTTGCATAAATAGTGCAATTATTACAAAAAAGTTCATTATGAGAGCGTATAGTGCCATTATAAAGGCGAGACTTGTTCTGCGAAAGAGAGAGAAAAAAAGGAAATGTAAATATGTTAAACTCAAATGTATGTTCATGTGTCGTTTTCCAAAAAGTTTTTTCTCCTCTCCGGGTTTAGAGAATTACTTTTACAAACTCATAGCTGATAGCATTTTAAAACAAAGGAGTAGTTTAATTTGCTTTTCGGAAAATTACCGTCAGGCAAATTGAAACTTTCAAATATCTTTTTTTTTTTTTATAAAAATTGCGGCAGTGTTTTTCTAGTAAAACAACTAGGTACCATATTAAGATTATTTTGATTTAATTTTGACATTTCATTTTGCCAGACGAACGACCAAAATTTAACTTACTCATAGTCATCAAAAACATCGTTGCAATCATCAGGAACTAATACTGGAATTCCGAAAACTTTAAAAACAAGCAAGGGATGACAGACAGCTGTGGTGGCAAGATTAGCTCCAAACAAAAGCGCAGTCATTCCAAACCACAAACCAGAGAAGTAATACAAATGGTTCTTATCGCCAATACAACAATTGAGCCAGTAACTGTGATGATCATGACGTACAACGCATGCCTGGCATATTGTACAATGAAATGTTCGCGGTTGAACATACTTGCGACAAATTTGACAAATATTTGGATGATGGTGGTCGCCCTCATCTGATTCACTATTGTCTATCAAAAGTGATGTTTGTTCCTCGGTTATATCTGGTAGTTCGTCTTCTGAAACAGTGCTTTGGAGAACGTGACTGAGTGAAGCCCGAGTCTTTACCCTGTAGAAGCAAAACATTGTGATTGATGCTAAGAGCACCAAGAAAAAGTTTTCTTCTGGTAGAAGCTCCATCATTGGTACAGTCAATTCGAATAAAATAATTAGATAGACAACCGACCAAAATGTCCACATAAAAAAGAACTTTGTCCGAGGCACAGTACGTCGCAAATAGTAATAGCAATAACCAAGTAATAAGGTCGTTGCGATGCACATGATCAATGCGGCATATGAATTGATTGCAGCAATCCCAATAACCAAAGGTATGACCAGCATTGGCACTATGGCATCCAAGGATATTTGCTTTGCTCCACCTTGCCATGGAATGCGCAAGCGATCTTGAAATGTCAACAACATTGCGTTGCGGTGTTTTGGATCAACTTTCTTGCAGCAAATAAGTCTGGAATGAGAAAATGAATACGTAATTTAATAGAAACATGGCTTTAAAATTGTTTTTAGTAACCTATCGAATACTTGATCAAAATCAGTACAATTACAGCAACATGCTAGAATATGAAAGCGTTCGTCTTCCCTGTTGAAATATTCACAGCAGCAAAGAGGATCGTTGTCGTCGCCAATTTCTGTTTGTTCAGCCGTAATGATTTCTATTTGCTGAGAGTCCATTTAGGTTGCATGTAATAATACAGAATGGAAAATTACTTTTCAGCAGATTCACCCGGGCCAAAAGCAAAACTCATGCATTATTTAACTCAAAAAATTAAAGAAACAAATGTGTAGTTCTTCGATTACCACTGCAGCAATATAAAAAATAAATAAAATTGCTGCAGACTAAAAAACGAAAACCAATTGACAGGCAGACAGGATAAGTAGACGAAAAAAGACTACCTCTCTGAGTGAGAAGGAATGACCACAAGAGTGTATTGGATTTGAAACAACAGGGTGAATAAAAGTTTGAAATTAAAAAAAAAAAAAAAACTAAAAATAGGTACACACCTAACAGCACATTTATTATTTTTTTGGTACAGGTACATACATACCCGCAATAATATTTAGAACGGTTTCGATTGTTTTATCTCAAGGCAAAATTGTTTTTGGTAACATTTAGCAAAACGTTTAATAAACCCACCTTCACAGTTTGAACACAAACAAATTAAAGATGCACAAAACAATTATTTTATAATATTCTTTTAATCTTGAGAATTTCTCTAGAAAGTCCATCTGTAGAGCTCCACACAATCTCGGCTTGAAAACGTTTATCTTGTTTCATCATTTCTTCGAATTGTCGTACACCTCCTCCGACTCCAAAGTAGTAAATCTTTGCTGCTAGCAATATTATTCCATTTTCTTTTAGTTTTTCGTCGAAAGTGTCTAATAATTTTTTATAATTCTTAGGATTGTAAATGGTCTCGGAGGTAAATATAAAATCAAACTTTTCATCATTCTTTGTTAGCTCGGTGTATTTACTCCAGTCACCAGAGTAGAATTTAATCTTTTCCAAACATTCGATTTCACCTTCAGGGAGATTTAACAGAACATTTGGAATAGTTATCTTCTCTAAAACATCCTCGTTCTAAGATAAAAAAGGTAAAGCCTACAAAACTTGAATATTTAAATGCTTTTAAAGGGTGTCTTACATAATCTTGAAATTGAACCAACCCTCCACAGTTCAAAGCATATATTCCCAAGACTCCGGATCCACAACCTAGATCAAGTACCCTTTTGTTTTTGAACTTTTCAGATGGATAGTTTGTTGAAAAATATGAAATGAGATCATCAGTACATTCCCAAATCTTTGCCCCACCTAATAATTTTTTTTTTCTTGTATTAATTTGAAATATTAATAGATATACATACCTTCATAAACTCCAGGTATTAAATCAGTATGCTCTTCTTCAGCTCTTACTATATCTTTTGTTGTTTCATTGTCAAACATTTGCAATAAATCACCAGATTTTATGTACGTCAATGACACATCTCCTGCAGTCACTTCCATGGAGTTAGCTGTATAAAGGCTTATATTTTTTAGTACGTTGTCTGTAAGCTTAATTTCTTTAGATTCATAGCACTCCAAATCCAATTCGTTTTCTTTTCTTCTGTTAAAAAATAAAGCGATAAAGATACTTTTAGAATAAGAACGCTTTGGAAGTTTATGAAATTAAAATTTTTAATTTTATTCAAACTGAAATTTTATTAACTTAAATCTTAATTGAAAAAACTAACTTATCTTGTTCAGCATTTTTTGTTTCGACTTCAAATATGTTCTCCTCCTCCAGTTCATTTTGAATTTGAAAATCAAATTTAAACATCTTAAAGTTTGTTGGCACCCTGTCTTAAAATACTTGATGGGAGAAGTTTATCTGGGACTTTTCTGTTTTGTAAAATTTAACAACGAATATTTTTCTACTCTTGCAAACTAAGAAAAAATCAGATATTTGATAATGAAAAATTACAAAATGTTTTAAGGGCAACTAAATATGTAAATATTTTTTTTAATAACACGCACTCAACGTCCCGGTTTTCCAAATTTTTAACTGTCAAAACTTAAGAGGTTAGGTGTTCCATTTTGCTGATGCGTTCTATGAAACTAAATATAGGGAAATGCTACTTGGTTTGGTTGGTATGGTTAATTAAAGGAGAAAAAAAAAAAAAATTGCTAAAAGTGAGATTGTTGAAATAAATGCCATAGAGAGATAACTATGAGGAAACAAACCATTACTTCTCTTGTCCGTAATTTGGTGATTTCTTTTTACTTATATTATTGCTCTTTTAATCGCGATTTTTGTTTGTAAATGCGTTCTAACTAAATATAAAGTTGTGCTAATGAAACTTATTTGTAAAGTTAAGATTTAAAATGTTGGTAAACTAATTTCTTTTTTTCGAAGTACAGTTTTATATTCTATCATAAAAAAACTCGACAGCAAGAAAATAGTTCTAAATAGTGAGGATAAATAAAAATCTATTTCAATCTGAACGAAAAAAGTACTTAAATGTTTTTTGAGCGACGAGTACATCTGCACATTTTTAGTTAAATGTTGTTATCAAGCAATTTCAAACAAAAAAGTATCATTTTGAAGTGAATGACTAATGAAAAAGTATATCTCAATTAGTACGCAAATGCAATCAGTGGTATTAGCTTTGTAAATATTCTGTGAAAGTGAAAGAAAGGGCCATTCCAGCATAATATATGTTATCGGATGTCATAATTTTCACATCATGATGCCTATACTAGGGCTGTTTTTTTTGGGAAGAAGTCCGGTACCTTGTATTTGTAAATCCAAAAAAAACGGTTCGCGTTTTTATGTTTGATGGTTGGCTGATTGGTTGTCTATCCCTCGTAAGATTTACTCATCCTTTTATCCCCTGTATCTTTTGTTGTTTTTGCTTTACATGTATTTGCAATACAAGGTACCGGACTTCTTCCCAATAAAACAGCCCTACTAAACAACTCAATTTCGACTAAATACAACTAAGTCGATCGCATCTGAACTAAAAATTTCATTTCCATCTCGGACCCGTTTCGATAGGATTGACGAAATTGGACGAAATAATTGAAGAGTATTGGCAGCACTTTGGCGGTATAAACTGTCACTTTGACACTTAAGCTTTGCGCAGAAAACAAAACGTTTTCTATACTTTATTTTCCAAATTAATTTTTTCAATTCGTGAATTATAGCTTGCGGAGTTTAAAATGGGAGATCAATATACCGAGGTTAATAAAAATCTAAAAATATCTATTCGTAAAGTATGAAGTTATTTTTTCGTTTAGGCTCCAAGGGCTATGATGAGTGGCCCACCGCCACAGCTGTTAGTGCATCCACCTGGAATGGGTCAAAATGGTATGGGCCCTCCTGGTATGGCTCCTCCGGGAATGGGACCTCCTGGTATGGGACCTCCTGGTATGGGACCTCCTGGTATGGGACCTCCAGGAATGGCTCCTCCAGGCATGCCTCCTCCAGGAATGGCCCCTCCAGGAATGGGTCCTCCAGGAATGGCACCTCCAGGAATGGCACCTCCAGGAATGGCTCCTCCAGGGATGGCTCCTCCTGGAATGGCTCCTCCTGGAATGGCTCCGCCGCCTCCAGTAATGCCTCCTTCAGTGATGGCTTCTCCAGGTGGCGGTTCGCAAGGTATTGGCCCTCCACCAAACATGAGACCTCCTTCTGGTATTATGCCTCCAGCAGGGTTAAATGCACCCGGTTTTCCATCTCAACAAAATTGGAATTCTGCTATGCAACAACAACAGCCACAGCAGGCTTCCCCTTCATCGAACCCACCCCAGCAGACTCAGCAACCGGTTCAACCACAACAACAAAATCAAAGTCAAGGGTCATTGTCCACTAATGAGGACAATGAAGGCAACGAATCACTTCCTTCTCTGATGTCAGTTTCTATTGATAAACCAGAGGAAGACGATGACAAAAAGATTACTGAAGTCATCTTGCCTAAGGTTTTGGAAGATGTATTAGCTCTTAAAGATCAACGTGCAGCTCAGTTCGATGTGAATGTTGATGATCTAATATCTAGGGCTATTGTTGAAGAAGAGAGGCCACAAATACCAAGCGGTGTGATAAGTACCGACTATGCTGATGCCGATGGAGATTCGGATGATGAAGCTGAAGCTCAGATAAACGGTGTTGGTGAGAAGGGTGGCAAGCAAAGTAAAGCTGAAAAGAACAAAAAGAAGAAACGAAGAAAGAAGCAAAACAGAAAACTACGCCAGCAGGTTACTCTACAGCCCAGGGATACCGAGGAAAAAGAACTTGAAGTTAAAGACCCAAAAAAAGACGATTCGGTTAAGAGCAGCAGCCGAAAGGATAAACACGGTGATGAAGATGTGACAGTGGAGTAAGTAGACAAAAAATAAAAGAGTACACATTTTACAACTGATTGTGATTGTGTCTACAGATATATTCCTGAGAAGATAACTATTGCTGATTTGGCTCCAATGTATCGCCAATTCTATCGAGTTTTTGAAATATTTAAATTGGAAAACAAGCCCAAGGCTGTGGATAAGGACAAAACAGCCGAAAATGATGCGGCTGAAGCAAAAAAGAAAGCTGACAAGTTAGAGGCCGATGACGATGATGATGATATGGAAGACGTAAGAAAGTCCATTTAAATTTAATTCTTAAAATATATATACTTAAAATCTTTTCTAGGACTCCAAAGACGACAAAGAAAAACTTTCGAAGCGGAAACTTAAGAAACTCACACGTTTAAGTGTAGCTGAATTAAAACAACTTGTCAATCGCCCAGATGTGGTAGAGATGCACGATGTAACTGCTCGTGATCCCAAGTTACTGGTTCAGTTGAAGGCGCATCGCAATACAGTGCAGGTTCCGCGCCACTGGTGTTTCAAAAGGAAGTACTTGCAAGGCAAACGTGGTATTGAAAAACCAGCATTTGATTTGCCAGCATTTATTAAGAAAACTGGTATTATGGAAATGAGAGAATCTCTCCAAGAAAAAGACGATGCAAAATCATTAAAATCGAAAATGCGTGAAAGAGTGCGCCCGAAAATGGGAAAAATTGACATTGACTACCAGAAGCTTCACGATGCTTTCTTTAAATGGCAAACAAAACCTCGAATGACAATTCATGGAGATCTGTACTATGAAGGCAAGGAATTTGAGACTCGTCTTAAGGAAAAAAAGCCCGGGGACCTATCGGAAGAACTTCGTATTGCTTTGGGAATGCCCGTTGGTCCAAACTCACACAAAATACCACCTCCATGGTTGATTGCTCAACAGCGTTATGGTCCGCCACCCAGCTATCCCAATTTGAAAATTCCAGGCTTGAACGCTCCTATTCCAGAAGGAACTTCGTTTGGTTACCATGCAGGTGGATGGGGTAAACCTCCAGTTGATGAAAACGGCAAACCCCTGTATGGTGACGTTTTCGGCACCAACATGATGGATATAGATGTAAGCCTTATAAAAAATATTTACATTTGTATATTTTATTTATGTTTTTCAGAGCGGAATTGACGAAGGTGACATAGAGCGGAATCAATGGGGAGAGTTGGAATCTGAATCAGAGGAATCTTCAGAAGAAGAAGAGGAAGAAGGCGAAGATATGGCCAACCAGCCAGACGAGAGTGGTCTAGTAACACCGGCAGAGGGATTGGTTACACCATCCGGTCTGACCAGTGTGCCTGCTGGTATGGAAACCCCTGAGAATATTGAACTTCGCAAAAAGAAAATTGAAACAGAAATGGAAGAGTTAGTTTTTTTCCTTACTTTTTTGAGTGAAAACGACTACTGTATTTATTTGTGTTTATTTTATAGCAATGAAACCCCGGTTCTTTACCAAGTTTTACCTGAAAAACGTAACGACCGTCTTGGCGCTTCTATGATGGCCTCTACGCATGTTTACGATATTAGTGGTGTAAGCAAAGCAACAACAACACGCAGTGCTCCAGAAAGAGAGGGTACAGTCGAATTGGCGTTGGATCCATCTGAACTAGATTTGGATAATGATGCGATGGCTCAACGATATGAGCAGCAAATGCGCGAACAACAAAATCATTTGCAAAAGGAAGATTTATCTGACATGTTGGCAGAACACGTTGCAAGGCAGAAATCGAAGCGTAAGCGTCAACAAGCCGACACAACCAAGACTACAAAGAAATATAAAGAATTCAAGTTTTGAAGAAAATTATACATACACATGGTTGAAAAAGAAAACTCGCTTGTGGAATGTTTATTACACTTTCGAAATGAACTCACAAATTATTAAATACATAATTAAATATTTAAAATTGATCGGGTGTGATTTGTCCAAAAATGTATGGGAACCTGAGAAAATATTTGTTAAAAGAGCAAATTTGCCCATTTTCTATTAGGAACATTATTTGTAATTTCTGCTCTGTTAAAGCATGGATCGTGTCACGACTACGTCTGCTAAGTATGCATAGGTGAAATCGATCATCTACTACAATCATTGTATATACAAACTATAGTAAGTTCAAGATTCGATTTAACAATCCTTTGGAACGGAGGAGCATGGTGGCGCTGCGAACGCTGAGAAATGTAAAAAAAATTGGGTGGAACGTATTTAAGAGAGTGAGCGGAAAATATCAAAAGAGCATGAACATGAGTAAAAACAATCTGGCAGGATCTGTGATGACGCAGTTTTGTTTTGATTCATTTAATTAAGGATATACCTAATGTGAAAAGGGTTGAAAGGATTTCGGTTTCTCAATTCTCAAGGGGAAGAACTCGTTTGAGACATAGCCATATGATTTTGTGTTTCTTCTTGATTTCAAGGTAAACTACCTGCACCAATGTAGAACAAATTGTCACATTGCATCATTTTGCTTTGGAAAACAATTTGACTAGGTACTTTGAAATACATTTTGCAATTGATGGAAGAAAGAATTATGCAGAGAGGGATTGAATCCAAACCAAAAAATCGTTATTTTGCGCCTATCTCGCTCCGTTCTCGAGATATGGCGACTTTTCTAAAACTCGGAATTTCGCTGTTCCGATGTGGTGTCATGTTGGGGAACGCAATTCTTGAGAGGGATTGAATCCAAACCAAAAAATCGTTATTTTTCGCCTATCTCGCTTTGTTTTCGAGATATGGCGACCTTTCTAAAACTCGGAATTTCGCTGTTCTGATGTGGTGTCCAGTTGGGGCACGCAATTCTTGGGAGGGATTGAATCCAAACCAAAAAATCGTTATTTTTCGCCTATCTCGCTCCGTTTTCGAGATATGGCGACTTTCCTAAAACTCGGAATTTCGCTGTTCTGATGTGGTGTCCTGTTGAGGCACGCAATTCTTGGGAGGGATTGAATCCAAACCAAAAAATCGTTATTTTTCACCTATCTCGCTCCATTTTCGAGATATGGCGACTTTCCTATAACTCAGAATTTCGCTGTTCTGATGTGGTGTCCTGTTGGGGCACGCAATTCTTGGGAGGGATTGAATCCAAACCAAAAAATCGTTATTTTTCACCTATCTCGCTCCATTTTCGAGATATGGCGACTTTCCTATAACTCAGAATTTCGCTGTTCTGATGTGGTGTCCTGTTGGGGCACGCAATTCTTGGGAGGGATTGAATCCAAACCAAAAAATCGTTATTTTTCGCCTACCTCGCTCCGTTCTCGAGATATGGCGACTTCTCTAAAACTTGGAATTTCGCTGTTCTGATGTGGTGTCCTGTTGGGGCACGCAATTCTTGGGAGGGATTGAATCCAAACCAAAAAATCGTTATTTTTCGCCTATCTCGCTCCGTTCTCGAGATATGGCGACTTGTCTGAAACTTGGAATTTCGCTGTTCTGATGTGGTGTCCTGTTGGGGCACGCAATTCTTGGGAGGGATTGAATCCAAACCAAAAAATCGTTATTTTTCACCTATCTCGCTCCGTTCTCGAGATATGGCGACCTTTCTAAAACTCAGAATTTCGCTGTTCTGATGTGGTGTCCTGTTGGGGCACGCAATTCTTGGGAGGGATTGAATCCAAACCAAAAAATCGTTATTTTTCACCTATCTCGCTCCGTTCTCGAGATATGGCGACTTGTCTAAAACTTGGAATTTCGCTGTTCTGATGTGGTGTCCTGTTGGGGCACGCAATTCTTGAGAGGGATTGAATCCAAACCAAAAAATCGTTATTTTTCACCTATCTCGCTCCGTTCTCGAGATATGGCGACCTTTCTAAAACTCAGAATTTCGCTGTTCTGATGTGGTGTCATGTTGGGGCACGCAATTCTTGGGAGGGATTGAATCCAAACCAAAAAATCGTTATTTTTCGCCTATCTCGCTCCGTTTTCGAGATATGGCGACTTGTCTAAAACTTGGAATTTCGCTGTTCTGATGTGGTGTCATGTTGGGGCACGCAATTCTTGGGAGGGATTGAATCCAAACCAAAAAATCGTTATTTTTCACCTATCTCGCTCCGTTCTCGAGATATGGCGACCTTTCTAAGACTCAGAATTTCGCTGTTCTGATGTGGTGTCCAGTTGGGGTACGCAATTCTTGGGAGGGATTGAATCCAAACCAAAAAATCGTTATTTTTCACCTATCTCGCTCCGTTCTCGAGATATGGCGACCTTTCTAAGACTCAGAATTTCGCTGTTCTGATGTGGTGTCCAGTTGGGGCACGCAATTCTTGGGAGGGATTGAATCCAAACCAAAAAATCGTTATTTTGCGCCTATCTCGCTCCGTTCTCGAGATATGGCGACTTGTCTAAAACTCGGAATTTCGCTGTTCTGATGTGGTGTCATGTTGGGGCACGCAATTCTTGGGAGGGATTGAATCCGAACCAAAAAATCGTTATTTTTCGCCTATCTCGCTCCGTTTTCGAGATATGGCGACTTTCCTAGAACTCAGAATTTCGCTGTTCTTATGTGGTGTCATGTTGGGGCACGCAATTCTTGGGAGGGATTGAATCCAAACCAAAAAATCGTTATTTTTCACCTATCTCGCTCCGTTTTCGAGATATGGCGACTTGTCTAAAACTTGGAATTTCGCTGTTCTGATGTGGTGTCATGTTGTGGCACGCAATTCTTGGGAGGGATTGAATCCAAACCAAAAAATCGTTATTTTTCACCTATCTCGCTCCGTTCTCGAGATATGGCGACCTTTCTAAAACTCAGAATTTCGCTGTTCTGATGTGGTGTCCTGTTGGGGCTCGCAATTCTTGGGAGGGATTGAATCCAAACCAAAAAATCGTTATTTTTCACCTATCTCGCTCCGTTTTCAAGATATGGCGACTTGTCTAAAACTTGGAATTTCGCTGTTCTGATGTGGTGTCATGTTGTGGCACGCAATTCTTGGGAGGGATTGAATCCAAACCAAAAAATCGTTATTTTTCGCCTATCTCGCTTTGTTTTCGAGATATGGCGACCTTTCTAAAACTCGGAATTTCGCTGTTCTGATGTGGTGTCCAGTTGGGGCACGCAATTCTTGGGAGGGATTGAATCCAAACCAAAAAATCGTTATTTTTCGCCTATCTCGCTCCGTTTTCGAGATATGGCGACTTTCCTAAAACTCGGAATTTCGCTGTTCTGATGTGGTGTCCTGTTGGGGCACGCAATTCTTGGGAGGGATTGAATCCAAACCAAAAAATCGTTATTTTTCGCCTACCTCGCTCCGTTCTCCAGATATGGCGACTTCTCTAAAACTTGGAATTTCGCTGTTCTGATGTGGTGTCCTGTTGGGGCACGCAATTCTTGGGAGGGATTGAATCCAAACCAAAAAATCGTTATTTTTCGCCTATCTCGCTCCGTTCTCGAGATATGGCGACTTGTCTGAAACTTGGAATTTCGCTGTTCTGATGTGGTGTCCTGTTGGGGCACGCAATTCTTGGGAGGGATTGAATCCAAACCAAAAAATCGTTATTTTTCACCTATCTCGCTCCGTTCTCGAGATATGGCGACCTTTCTAAAACTCAGAATTTCGCTGTTCTGATGTGGTGTCCTGTTGGGGCACGCAATTCTTGGGAGGGATTGAATCCAAACCAAAAAATCGTTATTTTTCACCTATCTCGCTCCGTTCTCGAGATATGGCGACCTTTCCTAAAACTCGGAATTTCGCTGTTCTGATGTGGTGTCCAGTTGGGGCACGCAATTCTTGGGAGGGATTGAATCCAAACCAAAAAATCGTTATTTTTCGCCTATCTCGCTCCGTTTTCGAGATATGGCGACTTTCCTAAAACTCGGAATTTCGCTGTTCTGATGTGGTGTCCTGTTGGGGCACGCAATTCTTGGGAGGGATTGAATCCAAACCAAAAAATCGTTATTTTTCGCCTACCTCGCTCCGTTCTCCAGATATGGCGACTTCTCTAAAACTTGGAATTTCGCTGTTCTAATGTGGTGTCCTGTTGGGGCACGCAATTCTTGGGAGGGATTGAATCCAAACCAAAAAATCGTTATTTTTCGCCTATCTCGCTCCGTTCTCGAGATATGGCGACTTGTCTGAAACTTGGAATTTCGCTGTTCTGATGTGGTGTCCTGTTGGGGCACGCAATTCTTGGGAGGGATTGAATCCAAACCAAAAAATCGTTATTTTTCACCTATCTCGCTCCGTTCTCGAGATATGGCGACCTTTCTAAAACTCAGAATTTCGCTGTTCTGATGTGGTGTCCTGTTGGGGCACGCAATTCTTGGGAGGGATTGAATCCAAACCAAAAAATCGTTATTTTTCACCTATCTCGCTCCGTTCTCGAGATATGGCGACCTTTCCTAAAACTCGGAATTTCGCTGTTCTGATGTGGTGTCCTGTTGGGGCACGCAATTCTTGGGAGGGATTGAATCCAAACCAAAAAATCGTTATTTTTCACCTATCTCGCTCCGTTCTCGAGATATGGCGACCTTTCCTAAAACTTGGAATTTCGCTGTTCTGATGTGGTGTCATGTTGTGGCACGCAATTCTTGAGAGGGATTGAATCCAAACCAAAAATCGTTATTTTTCACCTATCTCGCTCCGTTTTCGAGATATGGCGACTTGTCTAAAACTTGGAATTTCGCTGTTCTGATGTGGTGTCATGTTGTGGCACGCAATTCTTGGGAGGGATTGAATCCAAACCAAAAAATCGTTATTTTTCGCCTATTTCGCTCCGTTTTCGAGATATGGCGACTTTCCTAAAACTCGGAATTTCGCTGTTCTGATGTGGTGTCCTGTTGGGGCACGCAATTCTTGGGAGGGATTGAATCCAAACCAAAAAATCGTTATTTTTCGCCTATTTCGCTCCGTTTTCGAGATATGGCGACTTGTCTAAAACTTGGAATTTCGCTGTTCTGATGTGGTGTCCTGTTGAGGCACGCAATTCTTGGGAGGGATTGAATCCAAACCAAAAAATCGTTATTTTTCACCTATCTCGCTCCATTTTCGAGATATGGCGACTTTCCTATAACTCAGAATTTCGCTGTTCTGATGTGGTGTCCTGTTGGGGCACGCAATTCTTGGGAGGGATTGAATCCAAACCAAAAAATCGTTATTTTTCACCTATCTCGCTCCGTTCTCGAGATATGGAGACCTTTCTAAAACTCGGAATTTCGCTGTTCTGATGTGGTGTCCAGTTGGGGCACGCAATTCTTGGGAGGGATTGAATCCAAACCAAAAAATCGTTATTTTTCGCCTATCTCGCTCCGTTCTCGAGATATGGCGACTTGTCTAAAACTCGGAATTTCGCTGTTCTGATGTGGTGTCATGTTGGGGCACGCAATTCTTGGGAGGGATTGAATCCAAACCAAAAAATCGTTATTTTTCGCCTACCTCGCTCCGTTCTCCAGATATGGCGACTTCTCTAAAACTTGGAATTTCGCTGTTCTGATGTGGTGTCCTGTTGGGGCACGCAATTCTTGGGAGGGATTGAATCCAAACCAAAAAATCGTTATTTTTCGCCTATCTCGCTCCGTTCTCGAGATATGGCGACTTGTCTGAAACTTGGAATTTCGCTGTTCTGATGTGGTGTCCTGTTGGGGCACGCAATTCTTGGGAGGGATTGAATCCAAACCAAAAAATCGTTATTTTTCACCTATCTCGCTCCGTTCTCGAGATATGGCGACCTTTCTAAAACTCAGAATTTCGCTGTTCTGATGTGGTGTCCTGTTGGGGCACGCAATTCTTGGGAGGGATTGAATCCAAACCAAAAAATCGTTATTTTTCACCTATCTCGCTCCGTTCTCGAGATATGGCGACCTTTCCTAAAACTCGGAATTTCGCTGTTCTGATGTGGTGTCCTGTTGGGGCACGCAATTCTTGGGAGGGATTGAATCCAAACCAAAAATCGTTATTTTTCACCTATCTCGCTCCGTTTTCGAGATATGGCGACTTGTCTAAAACTTGGAATTTCGCTGTTCTGATGTGGTGTCATGTTGTGGCACGCAATTCTTGGGAGGGATTGAATCCAAACCAAAAAATCGTTATTTTTCGCCTATTTCGCTCCGTTTTCGAGATATGGCGACTTTCCTAAAACTCGGAATTTCGCTGTTCTGATGTGGTGTCCTGTTGGGGCACGCAATTCTTGAGGGGGATTGAATCCAAACCAAAAAATCGTTATTTTTCACCTATCTCGCTCCGTTCTCGAGATATAGCGACTTGTCTAAAACTCGGAATTTCGCTGTTCTGATGTGGTGTCATGTTGGGGCACGCAATTCTTGGGAGGGATTGAATCCAAACCAAAAAATCGTTATTTTTCACCATCTCGCTCCGTTCTCGAGATATGGCGACTTGTCTAAAACTTGGAATTTCGCTGTTCTGATGTGGTGTCATGTTGGGGCACGCAATTCTTGGGAGGGATTGAACCAAACCAAAAAATCGTTATTTTTCGCCTATCTCGCTCCGTTTTCGAGATATGGCGACTTTCCTAGAACTCAGAATTTCGCTGTTCTGATGTGGTGTCATGTTGGGGCACGCAATTCTTGGGAGGGATTGAATCCAAACCAAAAAATCGTTATTTTTCGCTTATCTCGCTCCGTTTTCGAGATATGGCGACTTGTCTAAAACTCGGAATTTCGCTGTTCTGATGTGGTGTCATGTTGGGGCACGCAATTCTTGGGAGGGATTGAATCCAAACCAAAAAATCGTTATTTTTCGCTTATCTCGCTCCGTTTTCGAGATATGGCGACTTGTCTAAAACTCGGAATTTCGCTGTTCTGATGTGGTGTCCTGTTGAGGCACGCAATTCTTGGGAGGGATTGAATCCAAACCAAAAAATCGTTATTTTTCGCCTATCTCGCTCCGTTTTCGAGATATGGCGACTTGTCTAAAACTCGGAATTTCGCTGTTCTGATGTGGTGTCCTGTTGAGGCACGCAATTCTTGGGAGGGATTGAATCCAAACCAAAAAATCGTTATTTTTTGCCTATCTCGCTCCGTTTTCGAGATATGGCGACCTTTCTAAAACTCAGAATTTCGCTGTTCTGATGTGGTGTCCTGTTGGGGCACGCAATTCTTGGGAGGGATTGAATCCAAACCAAAAAATCGTTATTTTTCGCCTATCTCGCTCCGTTCTCGAGATATGGCGACTTGTCTAAAACTCGGAATTTCGCTGTTCTGATGTGGTGTCCTGTTGAGGCACGCAATTCTTGGGAGGGATTGAATCCAAACCAAAAAATCGTTATTTTTTGCCTATCTCGCTCCGTTTTCGAGATATGGCGACCTTTCTAAAACTCAGAACTTCGCTGTTCTGATGTGGTGTCCTGTTGGGGCACGCAATTCTTGGGAGGGATTGAATCCAAACCAAAAAATCGTTATTTTTCGCCTATCTCGCTCCGTTTTCGAGATATGGCAACTTTCCTAGAACTCAGAATTTCGCTGTTCTGATGTGGTGTCATGTTGGGGCACGCAATTCTTGATTGATTGAATCCAAACCAAAAAATCGTTATTTTTCGCCTATCTCGCTCCGTTTTCGAGATATGGCGACTTTCCTAGAACTCAGAATTTCGCTGTTCTGATGTGGTGTCATGTTGGGGCACGCAATTCTTGGGAGGGATTGAATCCAAACCAAAAAATCGTTATTTTTCGCTTATCTCGCTCCGTTTTCGAGATATGGCGACTTGTCTAAAACTCGGAATTTCGCTGTTCTGATGTGGTGTCCTGTTGAGGCACGCAATTCTTGGGAGGGATTGAATCCAAACCAAAAAATCGTTATTTTTCGCCTATCTCGCTCCGTTTTCGAGATATGGCGACTTGTCTAAAACTCGGAATTTCGCTGTTCTGATGTGGTGTCCTGTTGAGGCACGCAATTCTTGGGAGGGATTGAATCCAAACCAAAAAATCGTTATTTTTTGCCTATCTCGCTCCGTTTTCGAGATATGGCGACCTTTCTAAAACTCAGAATTTCGCTGTTCTGATGTGGTGTCCTGTTGGGGCACGCAATTCTTGGGAGGGATTGAATCCAAACCAAAAAATCGTTATTTTTCGCCTATCTCGCTCCGTTCTCGAGATATGGCGACTTGTCTAAAACTCGGAATTTCGCTGTTCTGATGTGGTGTCATGTTGGGGCACGCAATTCTTGGGAGGGATTGAATCCAAACCAAAAAATCGTTATTTTTCGCCTATCTCGCTCCGTTTTCGAGATATGGCGACTTTCCTAAAACTCGGAATTTCGCTGTTCTGATGTGGTGTCATGTTGAGGCACGCAATTCTTGGGAGGGATTGAATCCAAACCAAAAAATCGTTATTTTTCGCCTATCTCGCTTTGTTTTCGAGATATGGCGACTTTCCTAAAACTCGGAATTTCGCTGTTCTGATGTGGTGTCCTGTTGGGGCACGCAATTCTTGGGAGGGATTGAATCCAAACCAAAAAATCGTTATTTTTCGCCTATCTCGCTCCGTTCTCGAGATATGGCGACTTGTCTAAAACTCGGAATTTCGCTGTTCTGATGTGGTGTCCAGTTGGGGCACGCAATTCTTGGGAGGGATTGAATCCAAACCAAAAAATCGTTATTTTTCACCTATCTCGCTCCGTTTTCGAGATATGGCGACTTTCCTAAAACTCGGAATTTCGCTGTTCTGATGTGGTGTCATGTTGGGGCACGCAATTCTTGGGAGGGATTGAATCCAAACCAAAAAATCGTTATTTTTCGCCTATCTCGCTCCGTTCTCGAGATATGGCGACTTGTCTAAAACTTGGAATTTCGCTGTTCTGATGTGGTGTCATGTTGAGGCACGCAATTCTTGGGAGGGATTGAATCCAAACCAAAAAATCGTTATTTTTCGCCTATCTCGCTCCGTTTTCGAGATATGGCGACTTTCCTAAAACTCGGAATTTCGCTGTTCTGATGTGGTGTCATGTTGAGGCACGCAATTCTTGGGAGGGATTGAATCCAAACCAAAAAATCGTTATTTTTCGCCTATCTCGCTTTGTTTTCGAGATATGGCGACTTTCCTAAAACTCAGAATTTCGCTGTTCTGATGTGGTGTCTGTCCTGTTGGGGCACGCAATTCTTGGGAGGGATTGAATCCAAACCAAAAAATCGTTATTTTTCACCTATCTCGCTCCGTTCTCGAGATATGGCGACCTTTCTAAAACTCAGAATTTCGCTGTTCTGATGTGGTGTCCTGTTGGGGCACGCAATTCTTGGGAGGGATTGAATCCAAACCAAAAAATCGTTATTTTTCGCCTATCTCGCTCCGTTCTCGAGATATGGCGACTTGTCTAAAACTCGGAATTTCGCTGTTCTGATGTGGTGTCATGTTGGGGCACGCAATTCTTGGGAGGGATTGAATCCGAACCAAAAAATCGTTATTTTTCGCCTATCTCGCTCCGTTTTCGAGATATGGCGACTTTCCTAAAACTCGGAATTTCGCTGTTCTGATGTGGTGTCCAGTTGGGGCACGCAATTCTTGGGAGGGATTGAATCCAAACCAAAAAATCGTTATTTTTCGCCTATCTCGCTCCGTTCTCGAGATATGGCGACTTGTCTAAAACTCGGAATTTCGCTGTTCTGATGTGGTGTCATGTTGGGGCACGCAATTCTTGGGAGGGATTGAATCCGAACCAAAAAATCGTTATTTTTCGCCTATCTCGCTCCGTTTTCGAGATATGGCGACTTTCCTAAAACTCGGAATTTCGCTGTTCTGATGTGGTGTCCAGTTGGGGCACGCAATTCTTGGGAGGGATTGAATCCAAACCAAAAAATCGTTATTTTTCACCTATCTCGCTCCGTTCTCGAGATATGGCGACCTTTCTAAAACTCAGAATTTCGCTGTTCTGATGTGGTGTCCTGTTGGGGCACGCAATTCTTGAGAGGGATTGAATCCAAACCAAAAAATCGTTATTTTTCGCCTATCTCGCTCCGTTCTCGAGATATGGCGACTTGTCTAAAACTCGGAATTTCGCTGTTCTGATGTGGTGTCATGTTGGGGCACGCAATTCTTGGGAGGGATTGAATCCAAACCAAAAAATCGTTATTTTTCACCTATCTCGCTCCGTTCTCGAGATATGGCGACTTGTCTAAAACTCGGAATTTCGCTGTTCTGATGTGGTGTCATGTTGGGGCACGCTATTCTTGGGAGGGATTGAATCCAAACCAAAAAATCGTTATTTTTCACCTATCTCGCTCGGTTCTCGAGATATGGCGACCTTTCTAAAACTCGGAATTTCGCTGTTCTGATGTGGTGTCCAGTTGGGGCACGCAATTCTTGGGAGGGATTGAATCCAAACCAAAAAATCGTTATTTTTCGCCTATCTCGCTCCGTTTTCGAGATATGGCGACCTTTCTAAAACTCGGAAGTTGGAATTCGAACCAAAAAATCGTTATTTTTCGCCTATCTCGCTCCGTTTTCGAGATATGTATATATATAAACAAAAACAGCTCCATATCTCAGAAAGGAAACGATAGGCGAAAAGTAACGATTTTTAGTTGATCTCCTTCTCATTCTCAAGGGGGCAAATAATGTATTGGGTAGAATGCAGACCGCAAATCGTGTTGATTCCTTGGTGATTGATTGAAACCGTCAAGTTTCTAATAAAAACAAAACATTTAAGATCAACAAATTTTTAATTTATTCATTTATCATTTAGAACTATCCATATATTTCATATATTCATGTATGCTCTAAGTTTTGTTTTAATATATTTCTCCATATCATTGAATTCTTACATAGCTTTTATAATAATAATAATAATATAATAGTAAAGTATTTTCTTTGTTATATAATTTACATATTTACTGTCGCGACTACAGGAGAAGAACTTAAAATAATTAATTTATTCTCATTCATTTCCATCAAACTGCATGCAGTTCAATGGAGGCAAAGAAACAATGTTAAATATTAGGTCTCAGCTTCAAAATAAATGTCTCAATCTGTTTGTATATTCATTTTTACTCTGAAAGGAATGTTAACTTTGGTATCATTTTTTTTGTTTTAAATAATTCATTTCTGAGTCCAACACACATGTATTTCTATTCATAAGTCTATTCCATAAAAAGGATTTGTGAATGCAAACAAAATAAATTGTAGATTTTGACACCAACCTATGAAGAACCAAAGTGTGATGTAATTCTTATTGTTTTCAACAATATACACTAATGAATTAGTTTCAAACTACGGCTTAGAAGTATATATATCTGTACTATATTGTAAGTATGATGTTATTTTGAATTCTACATTTATGTATGTGTATGTGCCCACGTTTTAATGTTTTTCTATTGAAAAAAGTAAGAAAAGTATAAAAAACTTTTTGGGCTTATTGCACAAATTAATGTGTGATTTGTTTATAGCTACTTTAATTTATTTAATACAACTTATAATTTATCAAAAAGAAAGAAAAGAAATACAAATGAAAAAAAAAAAAAACAATCTCTTCGCAATAAATATTTCTCCAAAAAGTAACAAAAAACTTCAATTTCAATTTAAACACCACTAACGACTTTCTTCTTCACTTTAAAATATTTGTATTAGCATTTAAGAAAATATTTATTTTTTCATAAAGTATCTATGTTAAAAACAAATGTAAATATATTTCTATGTTCATTATTATTTATATATATTTATTTATATACAGATAAAGATTCACTTCGAAAGTTAAACATAAAAAAATCTCATAGCATAGAAAATTATTTTTTTACGGTAAATTTACATTTTAAACGATTTGCCAATAAAAAAACAAATCTAATATTTTGTTTTTGCGCTTGAAATATAATTGACAGCTTTAAACAACGCAAATCTCTTTAGATTTAAGCTCATTTTATGATTGAGTTTAATTTTTTCTTTTTATTGGGGTTGAGGATAGTTTAGGGATGGATATTCTATAGGGATTTGATGATTGTTGCTCTTATAATATATATTTGGTGTATTTTGTTTTTGCGAAAGGTCATGAATTTTTAATCGCTTAATTTTCGTGCAAATTAAATTAGATCTATTTACAGCGCTAACAATAAGACTTTGGATAGCTCTTGTGTGTAGCTAGTGTCCCTTTGCTGGGCAAACCGCTTATAATGGTGAGATCGAAAGTGGAGCTGTGGCAGCATCGGGCATGTACTCTTTCAGAAGATCTCGCAGTCGAAGAATTTCTTTGCCGGCAGCTGCAAGATCTCCTTGTAGGGAGAGCTCTCGTTCCCGCAATCGCTTTATGTCCCGTTGACATGTCTAAAATAAATGTTTTATATGTAGAATTTTTTTGCAATGGTTATAAGTAAGTAAACTTAAAAATAATTTAGTTTTTGCTTTAAAAACTAACAAACGTCTTATGACGGAAGTATAACTTCCGAAGGGCATCGCAAGTTAAAACTATAGTTGCATATTATTTGCAAATAAAAACAATAAAAAATAAATAAATTAAGATCACTGTCTTTGGAGGTGAACAACTATCAATGAAAAGCAATCTAAACTCTTTGCTGAAACACTATCCTTATAGGCTGATACAGGGTGGGCCAAAAGGTTATTCACAATTTCAAACGCTTCGTAAGGAAAAAAGGTGAGAGGTAACATTATGAAACCAAAATCAAAATAAAGCTGAAAGTATGCCATTTAATACCTTCCCGACGATCAGTCACCTTGTCGCGGTGGGGGGGCTTAAGTAGTTTATTTGAACCGAGCTCGATGCCGAAAGGTGGTCGAAGGATGGGGAAAATGAATGAAAACCAAGAATTGGTCAAAAAAACAGTATGGAAGATAACCCAAAGGAATTTTATTCTCCAGGTGGCAGTCGTAAAAGCGAAAATCCACCCGTAGTCTTCACTACGGCAGGGGCACGGACTCTGGAGGCCCCATCTGACATACAAACGCACACCTTTACTGGTGGATACACGCGAGTCGAAGGTACCGTAACCGATGACTCCTGCAGTTCTCTCCATGAAGCTCTTCGTGGTTTGAGCTGGAAAGATGAAGAAGGCAGCTCGGAGGTCTTACCTCCAAAGCTAAATTCTCATCAGGGCTTAGCTGTTGGTCAGAGCGGTGCTATCACCGGACTAAGTGAAGCTGAACAAGTGGATCCCACTCCAACGATGGCATCCTCTGGAGAACAGCTTTCCAAGCGCCAACAGAAGCTGGAGAGAAGGCGAGCGGCAAAGGTTCAGTGCAAAGAGGACACCAGGGTGGCCGAAGGCACTGAATTAAGTTGCAAACCTTTGGTGACGGCGGCGAAAAGGGACAGGTCGGAAGAGGTCTCACCCACCCATTCAGGACGGTCTCCTGTAACCGAAGTCACCCCAACTTCTGCAAACGCGAACAGGGTCATAAGGAAGAAGGTTTCCGGAAGCTCTGCAAATTGTCCTGTTGGTCTAACTGGAAAGTCGGTGAATGAAACTGAAGGAACAGGTCGCAAGGCTTGCGAATTCGGTCCACGGACACTGGCTGGAAGGGACGAAGCCGGCATGGTTAAAACTCCTGGAGGTCCAACCGAAACGTTGGTGAATGAAACCGTGACTGCTAGTCAGTCTGGTCCACGGACACTGACCGGACGGGATAAAGCCTCGAAAGGAGCAATGATAATAAATCAAATTAACCTTCAACATTCTAAGGCTGCTACTGCACTCCTATGTAGCAGGCTTTCCGTGTTGAATACAAAAACTCATCTCGTAGCAATCCAAGAGCCATGGGCCTGGAAGGGCCGAGTTCTTGGTCTTGGAGGGCTACGAGGGTTCAATATTCTCTATGACGAACGGTCTAACTCACCCCGGACCTGTCTCATCATACCGAGCTCTTTTGCAGCAACTAAACTTGATCACTTCTGTGGTCAAGACCTGGTTGCGGCTAGGATAAACTACGAAACGAACGGTGAGTGGAAAACTTTCGTCGTTGCGTCAGTTTACTTTCCCTGGAACTCCATTCTACCCCCTCCCTCAAGACAGGTTGTGGATTTAGTGGAGTTTTGTGAAAACCGGAAGTTGGGGCTTATCATGTGCTGTGATGCTAACGCTCAAAACATAGTTTGGGGCAGCGTCAAGTGCAACATGAGAGGCAACCATCTTCTTAACTACATTCTGTCTTCTGACTTGAACATTAACAATGTTGGTAATACGCCAACTTTTGTTACGGCTATACGACAGGACGTAATTGACTTGACACTATCTAACAGATATGCCAAGGAGATTACCAACTGGAAAGTGTTGCTGGACGTGTCACTCTCAGACCACAGATACATTCAATTCCATGTAGCAAATGTGATTCCCACTCCTTTAGTTACAAGAAATCCCAGAAAAACTAACTGGACACTTTTCAACGATGAGCTCGGTAATTTCGTCAAAACTCTACCTAAGCTCTCAACATCACAAAAAGTGGAAGATGCAGTTCTAGAAGTGAATTGTGCCCTTACAAGTAGCTTCGAGCTGGCATGTCCAGCTAGACAATTACCTAGTAGATCTATGGTTCCGTGGTGGAACAATGAACTACAGAAACTTCGCAGGGAAACCAGAAGTATTCTGAATAGGTCCCTCAAGACCAAATCAGATGTCGACTGGAACCTGTATCGATCTAAACAGAAGGACTTTAAAAGGTTAATTCGAAGATCAAAGAATGCCTCTTATAAAGAATTCTGTGAAAGTATAGAAACACTCAGTGAAACTAGTCGACTTACTAAAGCCCTTAAAAGGAGCAAGGTAAACAAACTAGAAACGCTCAGGAAATCAGACGGTTCCTATACCGAGTCCAAAGCAGAGACACTCAGTCTTATGCTGGAAACTCATTTTCCAGGAAACCAGATATCAATCGGACCACAGCAATCTATTTCCCTTAGATCAGGTGAATCCGATAAATCCACTCGACTTAGCTGGTACACGTCATCGTTAGTTGTTACCGACGAAGCCATCAAATATGCCGTGGCATCTTTTGACAGTTTCAAGTCACCTGGCACTGACGGTGTTTACCCAGCTATGTTGCAGGAAAGTATAAACCTTTTGCTTCCTACTTTGAAAAATATTTTCACTGGTAGTTTAGCCCTAGCGTATATACCAACTCCATGGCAGAGTGTTAGAGTCGCCTTCATACCAAAAATTGGTAAACAAGACTACTCACTCGCCAAGAGCTTTAGACCCATCAGTCTTACCTCCTTTCTGCTTAAGACGCTAGAAAGAATGGTTGAGATTTACATTCGTAAAACCTCACTCCAATTACACCCTCTGTCTCAGATGCAACATGCTTACCAAAGAGGAAAATCTTGCGAGACCGCACTTCAAAATCTTGTTAGCAGGATTGAATGCGCGCTTGACAGGAAAGAATTTGCGGTAGGCATTTTCATCGACATTCAAGGTGCTTTTGACAATGCTAGCTTCGATGGTATGTGTAATGCTGCCAGAGAACACGGTGTGAACGAGTCATTAGTGTTGTGGATTAAAGCAATGCTAATGAAGAGAACCGTTATCGCTGAGGCGGACTGTGGACAATATGTTGCAACGGGAGTAAATAAGGGCTGCCCACAAGGTGGCGTTTTATCTCCTCTTCTGTGGTGCATGTTGATCGACTCTCTACTTGTAATGCTCAATGGTTCTAACGTTCATGCCCAAGCATATGCAGACGACGTCGCCGTGCTCTCGGTTGGCTCCAGCCTCCAAGCTGTCTGCTCCCGAGCACAGGCTGCGTTTTGTATGATTGACACCTGGTGTGTTAGAAACGGTCTCTCCGTCAATCCTCTTAAAACCGAGGTTGTCCTCTTCACGAGACGTAGAAAATTGACTGGTCTGACCCATCTTACGCTTAAAGGCGTCAACATCCCCTTTTCAAATGAAGTCAAGCATCTTGGAGTAATCCTGGATAACAAACTTCTTTGGTCGAAACATGTCGAGTCTAAGACTACTAAAGCACTGTCAGTTTTCTGGCAATGTAAAGGAGCTTTTGGCAAGACATGGGGTCTTTCACCGAAAAGGGTCCTTTGGATCTATACGGCTATGATAAGACCAATCATCTCCTATGCGTCAGTTGTTTGGTGGAATAAGCTCTCGCGTAAATACGTTATTGCCTCGTTTGCCAAACTTCAAAGAACAATTTGTCTGGGTGTTACGGGGGCCTTCCCCAGCACACCGGGTGCTGCTCTCGACGCACTGTTGAACCTTCCTCCCCTTGATACCTTCATCATGGGGTGTACTCTCAAGACCATTTCTCGTTTAAAACGATGTGGTCTCTGGCACAATTCGCACTGGAGCTTTGAGGAACTCGCAAGCAGCATATCTTTTGACCCACGTCTAATGGATATGCCGTCTGACACGATGATCCCAAGGCTCAAACTGCGTCAAAATTACTCAGTCAGCTTTCCTTCGGTTCAGGACTGGTTCGCTCCAGAATCTGAGCCTGGAAAGAACTGTTATCGTATCTTCACAGATGGCTCCAAAACCGACGAGGGTTCTGGTGCTGGTGCCTTTGTTGAGAACGACGACATACGACTGCACTCATCTTTGGGATCATACGCATCCGTTTTCCAAGCGGAGGCTTATGCTATCCTAATGGCCTTGAGCCACGTAACGAACAATGGATGGACGGGGAGAAGTATCTTTGTTTGCAGCGATAGCCAAGCTGTGCTTAAGGCCCTTCTCAACCCTCTAACCACTTCGAAAGTGATCCAGGAATGCAAGAGCTCTCTGAATGCGATCGGAAGATTAAATTCCTTGAGTCTCATTTGGGTTCCAGGCCATCACGGCATAACTGGAAATGAGATCGCCGATGAACTCGCTAGGCAGGGATCTCAGACAGCTTTCTCAGGACCTGAACCGTCGCTAGGTCTGCCAGCGTCCTCAGTGAGGGCTTCAATCAACGATTGGATCTGTGAAGAGCACAACCGTAGATGGCATGCCTCCATTGGATGCAGACAAACCAAGCGTATGCTCCCCAACGTTAGTAAGAAGACTGCAACATTTTTGCTAGCTCGTAGCAGAAAAGACTGTAGGAAGCTTATTGGCGTTGCCAGCGGGCACTTCTCTTTTGCCAAGCATTTAAACGTGTTAGGCTTAAGTGATACCACACTCTGTGAATCTTGTGGAGAAGATGAGGACACCGCAGAGCACTTCCTCTGTGAATGTCCTGCTTTTTCTCGCATGAGGTTACAGATACTCGGCGCAGACATGGTGAGAGCTGGTAACTTAGGCTCCTTGCCATGGCAGCGTCTTTTGGCTTTTCTCCGAACATCTGGAAAGCTATAACAAATAGAAGGTTGCTATCTGGTAGTACAATGGACCGGTATTTAGGTCTGAGTGCTCCAGCTGGTATTTTAAAAACCTCCAACAAAAAAAAAAAAAAAAAAAAAAAAATGCCATTTAATAAAAAATTTATTTTTTATATAAAACACCCACTCTTTTCTCAAACTTTTCCCAAACTCTGGCCAACATCATCCGCGGAATCGCTGCAATTTCAGTTCGGATAGCTAATTTTAATGCTTCGCTGTCTGGAGACTTGCCTTCATACACCCTGCTCTTCAAGAAACCCTACAGGGAAATATCCGGCGGCGTCAGATCCGCGCTACGAGGTGGCCAAGGGAAGTCACAGTTGCGCGAAATCAAGCGGTTACCGAATTTTGTTCTCAACAGGGTCAAAACATCAGTGGTGATAGGCGAAGTCGCTCCGTCTTGTTGAAACCTTACCGTCGTTTGAGGAATTTTTAAGGAGGCAGAATGACGGCGCACAGACCGATGAGGACTTTTGCTCAAGGCGTCGCGTCGTTGACAGTTTTTATTGTTTGGAGTCCTTAATGTGCGCGGACTGCTAATTCGGGGACGGTTAATGACATTACCCGATTCGCAGAAGTTTTTCACCCATTTATCGATAGAATGACAACTCGGGGGGTTTTCGTGACGTTTTAAAATCAACTGTTTTTTGAAAGCGCGCTGGGAGCGATTGCACTCTCCCCGTTTTTTAAAAATCACTCCACAACGAAATAACGTTGCTGTCGTGTCCACGGTGCCATAGTAACTAACCGTGTATTTTTTCATTAAATGACATAGTTTTATGCAAGAGACGGCGTTGAAATCGTCGCGCTAACCCAGTTGGTTGATTATTACGAAGCGTTTGAAATTGTGAATAATCTTTGGCCCACCCTGTATGTAGTGTTTCCACCATTTTGTTATTTCAATGGGTTTGGTATAAAAACTGCAAGAAAAGTTTGCTATAAAATGCCTATCAAAGAAAACTTGGACTTCTGCTGTATTGTGTGATGCTCTCATCACCATGGAGACACACCCCGGTAGTGTTATACGCAAAATTTGCTATGCAACCGAATAGACTCGAATGTTCGATTAATTATGTGAGCCTTAATAAGTCCTTTTCAAGTATGATTAACAACTTACCACATTCTGTCTTAGCAAGTCGAGCTTATCGCACTTGAGTCGAGTTACTTCCTGACGTAAGTTATCAATAACCACTACAGATTCGTTGCTAGGCGAACTTCCCATAACACCTTGTGAGCCGTCCAAACAGATAGAACACGCTTTGGTTGTTGCATCTGCCGATGACATTGATTCGAGGCCAGTGTCACTATCAATGTACGTAGCACCACCATCCATATGACCCAACATCGGATCTAGATCAACACTATTTAGGCTAGAATCATCACTAGTCTCAGACATAGTGGCCATTCCGTTAGCATTGCCATTTTGCAAATCTTTTGAAACATTTCCACCGGTATTGTTATTATTATTATTAACGGTAGTAATACCGCCACTGCTTAAAGGGCCACGTGATGTGATATCAGGCGATGATGATGTTGAATCATTCGATGATTTTGATTTTGATGAAGATTTTGAGCCTGTGCGACTGCATGTCTATTGAAATTAAAAAAAAAAGAAGAAGATAAATTCTCCACTCATCCTCGGTAAGGTATATAAAAAGTATACTTACATTGAGATTAGGAGTCTCTGTCAGTGTGTTGTCCTTTTTTGTCTTGGAGTTGAACTTATCAGCAGAATTTGCTGCGAGGTTGGTAGTATCTATGCTTTGTGACCGCACTCTCATTATAAGTGCTTTCTTCACTGTATCAATGAATCTTGTACCAGCACTGCTGGTGTCTGGTTTTGGGGTTGTTTCAGGAGTAGGACTCGCAGCACATCCCGTTGCCAAATCAGCTCCGAGAAAGTCTCTTGTTTTTTCTTTCAGTTCTTCAACTAAATTCTGCAGAAGTGAGGACCTGGTTCTTAGCTCGAGCTTCGCAAACTTCTCAGCTTTGTAACAGGCATTTTCTGCATTGATCAATTTTGTGAGTATGAACTCTTTAAATTCCTGGCCTTTACGGAAAACCGCTGGATTTGGGAGAGTAGGCCCGAAGAATGGCACATCATCCCGAGCTGTCACACTAACCTTATACCTGGTGTTCGGGGTGTTAGGTTCAAGTGGTTGCACTACAATGAATGCATGCAAGAAGTGGCTGGCTATCATGTCCGGCGAAAATGGGGTGTTGGACTCTTGAAAAACTATAGCCACAATATCATTTCCGATATGTCTCTTTCTCTGTAGTTGCTGTGGATCACCTTCAGTGTAGGGCAGTAAAGTAGAAACATGAAACATAACTTCACGTTCTTTAAAGACATCATAAATAGCAATGTCGCCAGTATAGCCATTTTGTATATCCAAGCCTCCACGGTAGCCCTTGTGATCTTTTAATTTAATTCTCTGTCCAAGGATATCGAGGAATTCCTCAAAAGCCGGTGAAGAGTTGTTGTTGCAGAAGAGCTCCTCTTCTGTCGTCTGACCATATCTCTGATACATTACGCCGAATTTAAAATGAGACACTAAAACATGTTCGTCATAGCTTGCGATCAATTGTGAGGATTTCGAGCATAATACTGGCATAAAGTTGTCCACATTGATTTGCCCATTTAATATCCGAGCCATTTTAAAAGGACTTGGGTTTGGGCTGAGGCATGACAACGGAATCAATTCGTGCATGGTGCCTGTTTGAAGTCTCAAAAGAATGCGAACATGCTCTTGATTTGCAACGTTCTCATTTTTGATCGATAACAACACTGGACCCAATTGGTCGTCGTGCCCCACTAAATTTGAATGATCGCGGCCATTATAAAAACGTCGATAACACTTTGCCGTGTCGTCTGTTTCAAACTTAGCCATCCAGGTACTCTGTGGCAAAACTGGGTTACCACGAGAATCAAACGCACATTCGTGATCGGTGCCGTCCATCCAGTAGCCCCCGTTGGCAGGTAAAATTATCATCGGATATGGGCTGGGTTTGCTGAGAGCTTCTTCCAACAAACGTTGTGATGCTGGTATAGTCGATACAATCGAAGATTGTGATGAAACAGATGATTGCGACTGATATTGTTGTCCATTGGAGAGATGTAATTGCTGAATACCACTCAGCTGCGGCGACGCCGGAGTTGAGTTCGAATGCGTACTGATCGAGGTCCGAAGGGTGGACCGAGATCCAGAGTGCTGCAACCCGTTCATGTGATGTTCGTGTGGTGAATGAGGATTCGGAACACGTTCTTCGTTTCGATTCTGCAAAGAAATTAAAATTATTAAAATAACTAGTACGTTGTTAGTATATGCAAACAAAATCAACGACAAACACGCACTTCCTATCAAAAACTCAAGACTAAAAGTTTAGGCCATGTAATACAGAGTGGGACAAACAATTTGTATACATATGCGATCAATCAACGTGTATAGGAAGTGGGAAACAATCTGCTAATGCTCTTTCAAAAGCGCGGATAGTCACTTCGTAGGAAGAACACTACAGTGAACAGACCATTTATAATTTACAGCAATGTGTGAGAAATGACAACAAGAAACATTTACCCAAAATCTGTTAAAGGTACCTACCAATTATTATCAAAAGGAACAAAAATGTGGGTTTTGAAGTCAGATTCAATAAAGCAAACAAATTAGCAGGGCCTTTTAGTAACATGAATTTTCGAGTTTAAAAAAAGACGTAGACGAATGATGTAGGACATTCCTTTAGCAGTTTGAAGTCAAGATAGAGATTTTTAAATACAAATATAATATAGGTAATATTTACAGTGCCGTTGAAAAAAAATTTTTTTTACTCAACACATAGTTACTACCAACTGACAGATTCCTGGCGCAATAAGCACTGTCGAAAGACTTCAATGAAGCGTCCCACAGGACTGATTAGAAAGTACTCTACCCGGTTAAGTTTCTTATAGTTTTTTTAGATCAAATACGAAGGATGCATTGAAAAGGACCATTTTATTCAAAAGAACCTGTAAAAAAAAAAAATAGCGGCAATTACCTTTTTCACAACAAATAGGTACACACCCTAAACTAATAAGCCAGAAATTAGAACCTGCACCTGAAATCTTTGTTTTATTAATCCAAAAACTTTGCTTGGAAAAGTCAACTGTTTTCTGTTGATGTTTATTATTTTCTGTTCACTGTGTCACTCACTTTCAAACCTTAAAGTGACACTATTGAGCTCAATGGGGTTATGGGCTGCACACTCAAGTTTAGAAACAATAGCGGTTATTAGTGTCAAGTAGATTGTGACATCCCAGTCAATAGGCTAATAATTTTCTATTGTTTAAAGAAAATGTATGTCACACTTCAATGAATTTGCCAATAGACTGTTATCACGTTGTTTTTTTCGTATTAAAAACAGATTAAAATACACAAGTTCACCAAAACCAGTTAACACGTTAAATCTTGAATGATCTTAAGATTTATTTATAATCACAGCCTGAGAATTGCAGCATTTGAACAAGTTTTATCGACCTTCGAACAAGATGGAAATATTTTTACACAACAGATTTGTTTTTATGCTCATTTGAATTGTCTGAAGGCCCGAGCTAATGAAAACTATATCGACAAGAGTATGCCAATGGAATATACAAGATGGTGGAAAAAGGGCTATGTTTACTACTGGGTAGGGTTTTCGTTTAATTATCTGTTTAGCCTCGCTGGTTATTTAACCAAATTATCATCAAAGCATTATAGATTGATTGCAAATGGAAATGGAGTAGGTATAAGGTTCCACATACCAAACTTAAATGACGGCGCATTAGATTTATGGAGATAATAGAAGGTATTGGTCGACGAAAGACGAATTAATTGTATTAAGGGCTGTTTCCACATATTACAATAAACCACAACCAAATTAGTTTCGGCTGTTTGGGGTTGTGTTTATTGGCTTTGTGTTTGAGGCTTGAGGTCATCCTCGCCATTCATCATCATCATCATCATCGTCATCATTATCATTATCGAATTGGAGTTGTTTGGTAAATCGTATTGATTGCTTATGCTGACGTAAGCTAAAAGGATAAGCCCTTTTATGAATTTACTGGCTCGCATTTGTATTTTCTTTTTTTGAAAGTGTTGTCGAAGAATTGGGTGAGTTGTGAAAAAATGTACGCCTTCAGCATAGGGGAGCGTGCATATAAAAATAGGGGTTAAATTGATTAATGGTTTGTAAGCAAAAAAGATAAATGGACATTTTCGTAAGTTGGGTTTTTAAGCATGCAACTAAACCTTTGTAAACAAATCGCTCAATAAACATTAACTACTTTTGAAAGCCTTAGGAACACGTGGGTTATGTTTTTGAATGTTACGTGTTTTGGGATTTCTTATAAGGGTCTAAGAGTGTTTATTTTTTACTTATTTGTTATATCAATATCCTGACAACATTTGGTAAGCTACGTTTTCAACTCATATGATCACGAGTGTTTAACATTTATTAATAAGTTCGATTTTAGTCTAGCAAAATATTATTTTTGAGAGAAGCATCCTTAAGAAATGTGAATTGATGTTGTTAAAGAATGGTACGATCTTTGTGGAAATATACACACCTCATGAATGTGAGCAATACAAAAAAATAAACTAAAGTCTCCAAGACGATTTCATAAATCTTTGTGATTAGATCTTCCGATAGCTTTGTAGTAGAAAACGTTTTTTATAAGAAATATATGTTATAAGATGGAGGATGAACGAATCTAAAACTCTTCAGTATTTTTAATTGCAGCACGAAAGAGCATGAGAGGAAACAATCACAACCTTTTACTTCTTCTTCCTAGCATAGTTATTTTACTGAAACTTCTAAGTAGTTCAGTTAGTTTAAAATATTTAGTCCTTTGTACTACCAGATAGGAACCTTCCTAGCACGTTTAAATGTTTTAAACATTCTAAGAGCGTGGAACTGTGGTACCCGTGGTGTGATACTTAGCATGTCTACCTTTTAACCTAGAGGATCGTGGTTGGTTGAAAAGCTATTTCTCGATTAGCCGTTCGGAACCGGCAGAAAATTGTAGGTTCCCTCCATTCCCTCACAAAGCATAGTAGTTGTGAGAATTGCGCAAGGCCCTGGGGCTCCTCGCTCTGTTGCGCCACCCTATTTATTTATTTGTTTTAATAGAGTGGAACTTTCTAATCAACTTTGGGGAGCATACGGAGCATCTACGGATGTACTCTTGACAGATCTAATTTTCGATGGAAGGAACAACTCACTGTGGTACTGAAAAGCTCTCTGATATCATTGCCTTGGGAGTTGATCTCGTTTTCAGCAATGCCGTAATGTCCTCGAACCCAAACGAGACTCAATTTTATCAGAAATTTAAAAGACGCATTCAATTGAATATTGTTTTTTCTTTCTAAACTATATGCTTCTTCTGTTTATAATACTTGTATCACTCTCACTGTACGTAAACATGTCATCCATCAAATCATCGCCATATCATCAAATCAAAATCAACTTATGAACGTCATTAAAAAGAGCTTCTACATGCTATTCATCGTCTCATGGCAATGAGGGGGAATTTAAATATCCACCATATGTACCGCTTTTGTATGAGAAAAAACAAATCCGAAAGTGCAAACTCTTCCTTAAAGTATGGCATAGCACTCAGTATGCAAATGACTGTTCGCAATATTTGCAGTTCCTCTTATAAACGACCTAACGAAATTCCAAGGTTGGAACGTATGGAAGGGATTATTTAAAAGACCTTTAAGTTAAGTGAATTGACATTTTAGTCGCGTTTATACATATCTTTAGCTTGAGACATTTGCAATTTAAAAGAGAAAGAAAGGAAAGTTAATCATTGAAGTCAGAACGAGTTTATCAAATTGAATAGGAGAACCACTGGACCAGAATCGATTATTATTTCATTTTAGATCCAATCTATCAACCTATAAGCTAATGTTTGTTGAAGTCACTTTCGAAGCATGTCGGCAATCAAAATAGTTAGAGCAAAAACAAGTAAATAAATAATTATATGTTTTACCGAAAATTCAACTTTTACTTTATTTATAGGAAACAGAAAGAACATATTGCATCGGTTGGAGGCAAAGTAGAACGATATTAGCATAAGAATTACATTATATTTGCTTGTCAAAAGAATTCATTCGAAAGTGAAATTTTCACTTTTATTTGAATTGAAACTTATTATAACGATGTCCCCTTTGGGTTTTGAACTTATTGGTTTTTTCTTGGGCTGGATTCCGATTGCTTTGTTAGTAAAGAGTCGCCATGAAAACATGAATAAGAAGTGTAAAGTGAGTGTAAACGAAAGTCCTCTTTTGCACTCAGACTCATATACGACAACGACGGCGGAGCGGAGTGTGAGAGCTTTCAAAAATCACATCGAGATCGATGCTTCTTTTGATTTCTCGTATTCTTTTCTGTTATTTTCTGTGAAGGTTTCATTATTATATTCGCCACAGCTGCACTCAAATTTATGGTTAAGAGGTACCTAATACAAGCCGTGTTTTATTGGCTTGTAGGTTTGCAAAAGATCGCAAAACATTGCACAACAACGATTAGTGAACAAAAATAAGTCAGTGTTTAGGAGTGAACAACAGGGATGGCAGTGGCAGGTAATTGGTGTTTACTGCATACAGTGTTTTATTGAGACTCGTTACTGCATAAGCTATAAGATTATCAATAAAACGCACCTACAGAGAGTCAACCCAGTTGAATGCTGATTCCGTTCTAACAATTTGGAAAAGACCATTTGAGGGCAGATATATTTCAATAAGTTGACGATTTTTTCTTTGGTTGCAATATATTGGATAGTGTACAACGAAGAAAATCTCACCTAAGCAGCAGTAATTAACAGTTTTTGTCATTTCAGTTCAACTTTTCACAAAAAAAAAAAAGAAGAAAATAATGAGGCTTAAATACAACCGGGTGCAGGTGCTCCATTGATGATTTTGTTTGATATTTGTTTGTCGAATGTTTCAAAATAATTATTATGTTGTTGCAAGTCCAAAAACTAAACTCGTATTTATTCGCACCAACAACGCAAAGGTTGGGGACTAATTTACTTATTTTACTTCAAGCTAATCCAGTTCGTAAATAATGTAAGCTAAGTGCTTACAAAGTGTTCAATAAAAGGGTAGTTCACCTCAAGTAGAGTGGCCAAAAATGTTGCAATTTATCTTTCTCAAATCTCCCACTTGTGACGGTTTAATCAAGGCAACCTTATAATACCACCGTGTGGCAATTCTATTAGAGATCAAAATCATCTATTCACCCCTACAGTGCGCGGTCAGAGAACAGAGAGTTGGGAGCTTTAATTTCTATACCGCACCAAATCAAGGCAGAGGGCTTTCTGGTCTCTATACTCTAACAACAATCATGCATGAAGCATGACTCATCGACGACATTCCATGAACCTTTCGTTGAGCATGTTCCACAATCTATCCATCGGTACGCAATTGTTTTGCTTCAACCCTTATATCGTTAAGGGGGAGGTAAGAACCAAAAATGCAGAATGGAACATTGTCGTACATAAATAAATAAAAACCTCACTCTACTGCGCGGTGTCATGGCTTAGCAATGAGGGTAGCAATGGTAGTTGTAGCGGTAGGTAACGCGCCGCAAAGAAACCATTGAAATGTTACCAATCTGTGTTTCATGAAAGCACAAATAGAAATGCTAGTGGATGAAATGAAGGTAAAAACCTGTGTCATTCGAAGTATGACTCTGTAAAAAAAGATGAACGATGAAGTAATCTATATTCTAGAACTACATGTATCAAAGCAGCTGTTGGATGCTTAGCTTTTTTCCACTTGTCAATCCCGCATGTTTGGCCCACACTTTAACTGGGCAAAAACAACACACACAGACACAAATGAGGGAATCCTTCGCCAAAAGCAAACTGTTGTCATTCAAAATGCTACAAATAGAGAAACTAAAAGGAGAGAATCTCTGGTGCAGTTTTTATTGTGTTTGCATCGCCAAAGAGGAGTTAGGATACACCAAAAAAAAAATAGAAACTTTGTTGGAAAATTGTTATTCTTCGTTCTCCCTTTTTTGCCTGCCTCCTTTCAATAGATTGTACTTGCAAAGTTGCAAAACTATTTGGCATTGTTCTATTCTTCGGTTTTGTATTTTATTGTATGCTTACCCGTTCATTACGTTCAGCACAGAGGAATAATGGTCTCAATTAAGATCGAAAAGATTGTTGGTGATGGTGATGATGCTGGTGCTAGGGTATCACATCATCTAGAAATGCGCTTTTTGCATATCTATATGTGTATAGAAAAACAGACAAGTTGAGCCATCATCAACATTCTATCCTTTTGGGTTCAGTATCAACAAATCAAAAAAAAAAAAAAAAAACATTTACTCCTAGGGTTTGTTTTTCATTTGAGTTTCATTTCCAAAACGAGTGCATAGGAAGCCAGGAGCATTCGGCATCGGCATTCCCAACCGTCCAAAATCAAGAAATTTCTGGGAACGTTGCCAAAATCATACTGTTTAAATTTAAACCAAAATGGCAAATGTAAGGACGGTCGTCTGGAAGGGTTAAGTGTACAGAGCAACTAATTGAAGAAAAATTCACGAATTTCCGTGAAATTTTCCAATAATAGTGAAGAGTAGTGTATTCGAATATTCATTAAATTTTGCTAGGCAAAGCAAGTCGCATGAACATCTAAAACTTCGCATATACTTCACCCCCAAGCGCAGAATAGATAATATGTACATTGTACACCAATAACTTTTGAAATTGCATTGGGGGTTGATTGCTCCATATCGACGATATCGTTATAGGTATAATCTCCCCCATTCGGTTTGTCAAATTAGATATTTATAGATAAGCAATTAATCAAGGTTGATGGCATGAAACGTTTTGTATTATGCATTAGCCTTATTGCATTCGATTAATCGAGACGACAGACAAATTGCTCGCCTCACAAAATATTATGAAACTCAAACCCATCAAGGAAAGTAAATAAAATGAAACAACCAGCACCAGCACCAGCGCCTTCTCAAGTTCCCTTCATATCGGCTTTTTGTTATGTTCTCAAGAGGGCGTCACAATTGAGTGAGTTTGAAAACTTCTAAAGGAAGTTCTTGTTAGGTATAGGTAGAAGGTACCATCATCTCAACGATATGAAGCCAAACAGTCTAATTAACTGACATGTCAGTTGAATGTCGTTCACTATCTTAGATAAGGCTGGATGGCAGCATTTTATAGACAGTTGAGAACTTTGCCGTAATATGAAGATAGTTCGTTTCGAATTGCAGCACACAAGAATTATAAACCCTTTTGCATCGAATGTTGCGTGTAACGTGTATATGTTTATGCTCGACTTGATGTATCCAAGGTGCCAACCGAGTAGACATACCTTCATGATGATGAGCAGCAGTGTTAAAGACGACTATAGTAATATTCTTCTTCTTTGTTGCATGTTTTTTTTTGTGGGAGGAAGACGAGTTGAAGCATAAAAATAAATTCTATTCAGTGCCACCAGCTACAGCACATACGTTGCTACTTTGAGTTTAATGATGTTTCAAAAATATGAAGACAAAGACTAACTTACGAAGGGCAAATTACCATCGCATCTGTGTTTGGTTGACTAAACTACAGCAGTTATCTTCATTTGTTTGTAAGTTCGTATGTATATTTCGGTGAGAATTGCCCAGCAGACCGGAACTTGAATAGAGAACATAGAAAATTTATTCTGTTCCCGGAAAGGTGAAAAAGGGATTAACAACTTGCAACATGGAGCATATCTTGAAGTCTTATCAAGTGGCTTCTTTAATATTCGCGAAGGAAGTGTGGGAACGGAACATATAAATTCTTCACAAAATGTGGGAACATATACACATGTATACGTACCTTCCTTCTATTCTTCCGCAGCGTGTTATTTTGCGGACTAGTGCACACCAGTAGCACTGATAGCATGCTACATAAGCAGCCAATGGTATTTTAACCTTCCGGTCGAAAGAAGTGAGGCCCATTAATCATTCACCGATTTACACACAATCTTATGGGAAAAAACGAAGGAAATCCTGTTTAAAGTTAGGCAATACTTTAGGATTAGTTGAAGAGTAATGGTAACTTTGTGAGGCTTTATAGGTACCATTGAATTAGAATGAAGAAAGGCTGAGTTTTTTTTGGTTTAAGTTTGGTTCTGTTTTACCCTTCCACGAAGGGTGGAGTGTGTTTGTGTGGAGTATTATTTAAGAAAGTGCTTCTGGATACAAACTTAATTTGAAAGATTTTAGCTGGCTATAGATCAAGCGTTTGAAGATGAGGCGAGCTTTATAAATATTCTAAGTAATGCGAGGACTTTTGCGAATGGACATGTCAATTATAAAAAATAATGCGATTTGCCAGGGTTTAGTGCATTTATTTTAACCATTTCGGTGAGAGATAAATTAGCCTGTAGTTTCCCGGCAGCTTTTAACAGCTAGGTGAGAAAGCAAAATACAGAACTTTCTGATGGCAGCACTTACCAATACCTAGCGATATGCAAAGAGCATATTTGACCTTACTAGGAGTAGAGCCTGTGGAAGACGTGGCGTGATGGTAAGCATGTCTAGCTGTTAACCCAGAGGTTCATGGTTCGGGTCCCAGCACAGGCAAAAATGTTTTTCCACGGGTATCGCCTTTCGTGAGGAATTGGCAAGTCCTCCGTTAGTAAATTCATTCGCCATGAAAAGCGCTTTTTCAATTAGCCTTTGGGAACCGGCAAAAAATTGTTGGTCTCCTCCATTCCCTCACAAGCCATGGTTGTGAGAAATGCGCTAGGCCCTGTGGCTACTCGCTGTGTTGCGCCACCCTATTCATTTTTATTTTAGGAGTAGAACCCTGAACTTTTACGAAATAATCTAATGATCTAGCCATCAATTAAACCCAGGACCTAGTATTCTTGCTGTTAACAACCTTCATGTGAATATGGCTGTTTCATTAACCAAACGTCAAAAGCAGCTTTTAGAAGTGGGCATCAGCTTGCAATTCGATATAGCAAGGCCAGCTATGTATTTTGTTAGACAAAAGAGACAGAGTCATTGCTTGTCACAACAAACCCACCCAAACTTAAGAAAACCAAACCTTTAAAATAAAATTTGCATTTTTTAATTGATCGACTTCATACTTTGTGCATAGTATGCTCAAACACATTTTTCACACATTCCAAGTCAGAGTAATCCAAAAAAACCAATCCATTTATAGTATAACCGACTTTAACTAACTATTAACCACACACAAGACACAACAAGTTTCCATTTCGAGACAGTACAAGATTACGTGATTCATATAAAGTGAATGGTAGCAGCAGATCAATTAATCTGTCATAAAAGGTGTCCACCTTCTTTAAACAGAGAAACACATTCCCACTCAAGACGCCGCGCGCACAGCCTTTTAGATGATCTATTACAACCCAGATTCTAAGTGGTCATTAAGTAGATTTACAAGATTTCTGACACATTGTAGCTGTTCCTTTTCTTAAACAGATCAAGCTATGGTTTTAAAAGCATTTTAAATTAACTCCAACGCATCTTTGGTCACACCAATTAATATAATTAAAACTATTTAAGAAGCTTAATTTAAAAAGATTACCGTTATTCAACATTGTCGGGATTCAACTTTCATCGATACGACTCAAAATAAATACGAGAATATAATTTGTAGTGCCTTCCTACTTACGACCGAGCATCATGATGTGTATGGCTTTGTGTCGCTTCGCGTCGTAAAAAAAAATTGTCACTGTTCGCGTCGTGTCTTCCTTCTTATTTTCTAAAAATAACTAAGAAAATTGGAAATCATACTGTGCTAGTACAGAGATGGAAGATGGAACCAACAATAATTGGCTAATTTTAGCACTGCATGCTGTAAAATACTCTGTTACACAGTTACACGCTCTATACACATGAAGCAAACTTATACGTTACATATATTAGAACGAAAAGTTGTTGTTTTAATGGAATGCAAATGGAAATACACTTGCACAGTATGTTGCAGCGAATGTAATCTCATCCTTAATGTTTATGTGTGGTTCTGGTTTAATCGTTTACTTCATTTTGTTTTCTTTGGCTGTCATTTACTTTAAGTGGCTGAAGATGTAACAAATCGTTGGATAGCTAAATTCAGAGAAGTAGCTACATACTCGTATGTAAAAAAACCCGATGTACATTTCCATTAATCATAACTCCGATATACAAACCGAAATGTTGATAAATAAAAAGAAGAAGATTTATAATGTAGGCCACTTTCAATTCAAAGAAGAAGCAAATTAGCTGCTGTGCTGTCTTCCCTCCCCCAGAAAAGTGAATTAATAATAGCAGATAATTGATAGAAGAAAAGTTTGGGGAATCATTTTTTTTTTTTCATGACATGTTCAGTTTTAAAATGGCCACATGTAAGCTCATTATAAATTCAAAGTGTTGATGTAAAAAGCGATTAAATTGTTGAAGACATCATGTGCTAAATGAATATGATTTATGTTTTTCAATATTTTTAACAGAATGAAAACACTAATTAGTTGAAAAAAAAGCAAATACGAGCATGATTCTTTTAAGAACCATTAACAAAACATGTAAAAACAATTCTTGACTTTACAGAAGCAGGGAAATCGAGTATTGAATGAAATTTCAGTTGTTTCATTTTATAACACTTGATCTTAACAAATGCACCGTTGCTTCTTTGGGTTAAGGTAATTGAAAAAAAACCGACTCTAGAAAAACCAAGGTAACTCTGTATAAGACCATCCGGTCCTGAAGCATGGACCTTATCGAAAGCGGATGTAGAAGCCCTTGTTTCGAAAGAAAAATTCTCCGAATGATCTTTGGTCCCGTATGCGAAGACAATGTGTGGAGGAGAAGATAGAACAACGAGCTTTATGAGCTGTACCGCGACATGGGCATAGCCAGAAGAGTACGTATCGCGAGGCTACGATGGCTACGTTGGGCCATGTAGAGCGGAAGGACTCAAACGCTCCGGCTCGACGGGTTCCCGAAAGCACATTGCAGGGAAATCGCGGAAGGGGAAGACCTCGTCTTAGGTGGCGCAATCAAGTGGAAGAAAACCTCTACCAAATTAAAGTGCAAAACTGGAAAAAGCTCGCCCAAAATCGAAGAAGTTTTAGAAGGATGTTGGTTCAGGCCCAGGTTCAGCCCGAACTGTAATGCCCTCCTAAGTAAGAAGTGTCCTTAACAAAAGATAGTTTGATAGAATTTTTACCATTTACATACTAATATTCACTTTGGTAGGTATTACAGTTCTGGGTGAGCCTATGATCTATGAAGGACTCAAAGAACATTTTGCGAAAACTTTATTTAGATTTGTAAAGGGGTCCTGGGCCAACTACTAGTCTCTTTTTAAATATGCAATAAAAAGAATAAAAAAATTTAGTTTTAGTAAATGTATTATGCAAAAAAAAGAAGTGGTACCCGTGGCGTGAAATGTTTTCCACGAATATCGCCTTTCCGTTAGTAAATCAATTGACATGAAAAGCGCTTTCTCGATTAGCCGTTCGGAACGAGGAGAAAATTTTAGGCCCCCTCCATTTCCTCATAAGGCATGGCTGTGAGAAATGCGCTAGATCCTGGCGCTCCTCGCTATGTTGAGCCTGTTGGAAGACAACGTTTCGTATAGCATCGGGATTTAACGGTTCCAGATAAAAAAAAAATATCCGAAGAGGTCAAATCGCAGCTCCTAGGCGGCGGCCAATTGACATCGCCAAGACGATGATAACACAATTTGGGAGTTAAGTTTGCAAAAATTTACTGTGGCATTGGCTGTGTGGAATAAATTGCCATTCTGTGCGAACTAAAGGTCGTCCAGATCCATTCCATTAATTTCAGTAAAAAGTCGGCTTACATGAGTCTGCAACGTCCTCCGTCGACTAAAACGTTGTTCCCAACCTCATTTTCACTCTCGGCTACAGCAGTAACATTCTCGTCGATCGTAACACGACGCGACGTAGACCATGAGTGTTGTCCACTATCATGCCATTTTCACGAAACAAATTTGCGAACATAATGCGCGGTGGGTGCTTCATTTCGGCCAAAGTTTCTTTATAAAAATTAACTGTTTGAAATATGCACACAGCATACACTTTGGAAATAAGTTTTCAGTGTTTCTCAACTTGTTGTTTGTCAAGTTTTGGACGGGAATTAGCTGTTAGTGTCAAAATAACATATGATCTGAGAGGCGACCGCTAGAGAACCCACCCTTTGTGTACTTCAAGTTGATCGATGGCCGCTTCCAATTGTTTGCACCCCCTCAAGTAAGATTTAGTTAAATAAAGATGCCTCTAAGTGACACTTGACAAGTGCCAAATAAAGGAAAATCGAGGGAGGTGAAGCCCTTTATTTAACTAAATTTTAAAGAGTTATTCAGGTTTTCACACCTAAGTTCCAAGTCCAGCAACATTTTCAAACAGCTCTTTGTATTGATCTTGATTTTATATTTTATACTAACTTCAGTTCCAATGAGTAGAACCAACAGCTTCACTTGTTTACCTGCAATGGGCATGACATGATAAATATTTTCTTTCGAGCTTCAGCTGTTCAACATAATTTTTTTTTTCTTTTTCCTCACTTAAAAAATCATTTGGAGAGCAGCTTGCACGAAAAACTGGCACTCCGCACATCCCACCTACAGAGCTGTTCTCTCATATCTAATCAATATCAATAAAAACCAATTTCCGATCACCTGATCAAACATTTGATCCACAAACAACAACTGACACAACGGAAACATCAGACAGAAACTTTCTTTACTCCAACTTGGTTAACATGTCCGGCTATTCAGTTCTCATGTCTGGCTTTATAATTAAGCTAGCGCATCTGTTTATTTGCTATATAGGTACATGTATGTAAAACCTCAAAGGTAGCAATATGCAGATATACAAAAGAAACGAAAAGATAACTGCAGGTGTGATGAAATTGATGGCATGGCAGGACGAACTCCAGGTGAATGAATATCAAAGTATATTATTTGTGGACAAGGGCATAACAACTATTATTAGTTCCTTTTTTCCTTTTCTTCCGGTATCGGTATCTTCAATTGAAATCGATACACATTTTAGGTACTCGAATTAATGATATGACTCAACAAGGAAAGAGAATACATAATATCGAATATCTCAATGTCAGCTGTTTTTGTTTCTATATAAAAAATAAAAAAAGAAAACAAATGACAAACAGATGATACACTTTAGTTGAGAATAGCAACCTTGTATGGAGCCGGTGTTTTTTGCAAGGTGAAGTCATACCTAAAACACACAACTTAACTTGTATTCCCCTCGTTTGGAATACATTAATTCCATTTTTTATTGTCGTTTTAATGGATTTGGAAATTGTAGGCGGCTTATTAACATATTACTTTTTATAAAATACTTTTTGGTCAAAAACAATTTGTTAAATATTTGAAGACATTAATGTTGACAGACTGTGTTACAAAGGCGTAAACTGAATAAATTATGAGTAAGCTATCAACGATTTTACATGCAAAGTTTTAAGGTACATGCCTTTGAAAATGTCCACGTCCATCACTTTTCATCAACTGCTTTAAATAACAAGGATTGACGCATTATGGTATTACAAGATTTGTTTCAATTCAGTTATTTGATTGAGGCGTGACTTTTAGGTACTTCACGCTGAGAAGGTTTTTGAGCTTCTGAGTGCTTAGACTTTGGGCTATTTTAAGCACTGAAATCTTAGCGATTTGTATTATTAATAAGGATACATTGCGGTTCATACTTGAAGAAGAATTTCTCACGTCTGAACTTTTAAATTCAGGGTCCTTTTGAAGGACTCTATGTTACAATGTCAATATATTGGGGTAGAAATACCATAAACACGAGCACATGTTTTTCCTTGCCCTCTAGCCATTGAATATATGGTAAAACAATTGGCGCCAAGCCACTACTTTGTGTTCTACACTTTTGGCAACGAATCCCATTAAAATCACCACATGAATTAAAATCTCCACGCATAGCTAACGGAGGCCAATTTATTTTCTCTCCCCTACTTCTATGCTCCGACAACCTAAAAAAACATCCATTCGTACAAGGGCAGTTCGCGTCAAATATAATGAGTATATTTGGAAACTCTATCAACGCTTTCTATTAATTACCCAAAAATCCTCAAGGACTTAAGCTCGGGGAAGGTTAAAAGAACTATAACCAACCAATCATTACAAAAATGTAAACTAAACAAACGAATAAATTGTGTCAACCCCAATAATCGATTAACATTCGACAGTGAAAATAAATAATAAGTAAAAAGGAGGCTAATGTATTCTGTCAGAGAATTTTGTATGCATGTTTGTGCACTGTACACCCCACAGTAAGTATTGGTACCCCTACACACGATTTTTGTTCAATTAAATGCAAATAGGGGCGGGCGTCCGCTTTGTCGTCAATTAATACCAACCAATGTTTTTCTTTTCTCAAATAAAGCCGATTCCCCAACGGTTTTGGAACTTTAATATAAATCAAATGAGTGGAAGAATTAATTAATTTGTAAGTCGTCCTTGAAAAACTCGTAATATAAAGATGTTAGGGTTTTACATATGATATTTATAGCTCTTAATTAAGGCAGTCCTTATATGTTATGGCGAACATAACATTCGGATATGTAGTCAAACATAAACAAAACCTGAGGTCAGTGTCAACAAGCACCCAAAATGTTACAATAGAAACCTCTAAAAGAAATTTGCGTGACAACACACATGCTCCACCTATAATATACATACGATTTTATAGAACTCAACACGCAAGCAGGGAGATAGTTTAAGGGTGGAACTAACATGACCACACTTTTGGTGCCATCTGCTTTCTGTTATTTTGCTGTAGGTTGTGAATTTCCAGAATTGTGGTTAGCGTTGGTCTCTTTCAACGGTCCTATTTGCATAACATACATTAGGAACATAAAATGCTTTAAAAAAAAGAAAACGAACCACTTCATTTTCGTTATAACCTATAACAGCTGAGACTTGGGTTTTGGGTTTGAAGACACATATTTGTATATTTGAATTCATATTAAGATGAAATTGAATAATCTTCTTTACCAAAAGTATTGTAAAAGAATAAAGAGAAAAACTCTTCAAGACAAAATAGGAAACATTTTGAAGTAGGTAAACGAATAATTTTAGCTCTTTTTTAACGAAGCGTTTGAAATTGTAAATAACCTTTTGGCCCACCCTGTATAAAGAACTTTCAGGAACTCTGGGAGTACGAACTTTACTGCTCGCTTTCCCGTAAAATGACTATAAGAAGTGCTTGTGAAAATGTCAAACCCCGAACAGCTGCTGAAAATATTACAACTGGAAATATTTATGGCTAACGTTACAAAGAAAAAACTAACATTTTGTTGAAGTCGAGAACAGGAAAGAAAGATTTGAAAATTTAGAAAAGGTTAACATCCCAGTCACATTTACGAACCAACGATAAATTTTGAAACTGGACAGAAAAACGGACTTCACTGAAACAATTTAAGAACGTAAACTTATAAAACTTCATAAATTTCTTAAAAATATTTGCGTACCTTCTTGAACTTGAACACCTAAACAAGAAGAGTTTGTTTCTTAGTAACTAAAACATTTAAGAGCAGTTAATGGTTATGACGTAAAAATATTTTTAATAGATCTTTGTGTTGCCAACCATGTTTACCCTCGATTTTCTATATGACTGCCCACCCAACTCTAAGGAATTGCTTGATTAATGAAAGAGGTGTGTTTTATATGTTTATGCGTGGCTAAACAGTAACAACCATAACACACAAAAAGAAAACATTAGCACAACATAAACATACCGCGTCAAATTTCACAGAAATGAAAATGACATCATTCAGAGAAACTGAGGCTGTAGGTATCCAGAGCAAAGTCACGCAGTCAGCTTGAAGGGCATGCTATATTATTATGATTGTACCCAATGTAAGGTGGTAAAATTGTTTTCATTATTAAAAAGTAAATAAGAGTTTCAAGTAACCCGATAGTAATGCAGCAATCTCTTGAATCAAGGCCAACATGTTTGCGATATAAGTGACAGTGACGTCAATGTCACCCACTGCGACTGGTATTGTTCAAGAAGGGCGTTCTTCTAATCCAAAAAGCTTGTAGGTAACTCTACACCATCGACATTGGCCCATTATCATGAGCGAGCAAATAAAACCTCATCAGATGCTATTTAGACCGTAAACGTTTGCTTTTCTATTTTTATTAGGTAGATACATAAGTAGGTTTTTACGACGTTACATAGGTATACATATTCAGTTCAGAACAAATACAAACATCTGATAAAACCAATCACGGTTCTTGGTTAAATTTACAAACCGCTTCGTGACCTATCACATGAATTCGTGCAAAAGTTCAACTCATTTCTTGAAACGGATATGTTCGTAGACTTTTCAAAATTACTACCTACCTACCTACCTACCTACTATTTCAAAGCTTCAAAGTAAATCGGAAAATCTTTGGTTTGAAATCTTACTGTTTGTGTTATACTGATGATGGTGACTGTACAAGTCTACTACATTTGAATAAACGAGTTTTCAATTTATAAATGTCAGCAAACCGTTTTGCCAACTGGGTCGAGAAAGAGACCTATTCTAAGAATTTTGTTTTTGTTCCATGTACCATGTCCGATGTCAAGCCGTTGTATAAATGTTGTCTTTAGATGATGTTTATTTTCGTTTTCTTTTTTTTGTTTCAACATTCTTGTCTCTGCAGCTTTTTATTTTGTCTGTCTGAAAGCTTTATGTGATAATTGTTTGTGAGGCATGTACCTATACAACAAGTTTTCGTGTGATTGTTTGCCTTCATTCGCTACCTCCAATCAACAAAATCACTTTAATTATATGTAGGTACCTAAGTATGTACTACGATTTTATGAAACAATTCATGAATGGCGACGCACCGCAACGTATCTTTTTTGACCTTCCTCTCGGGCATAGAGCTCAGGCTTAATGGATGACTCACTCATGGGAATCAACAAACCTTGAACTTTGACTATACCTACCCAAATGCGAACAGAGGACAAATAAAGAGAAACCAAAGTAATAATTAAAATCACTTACTTTATACCAATTTGAGTACGAATGAAAGATTTTCACTTGGACAACTTACCTGAAATTAAAAGGAAAGAGGGAATCCATTAATAATGCGGGAAAGTACTCCTTCAATTGTGATTATGATATGATGGGGAGCTCATTCGATTCTATTCATGGCTTGCGAGCTTAGGATTGAAGTACATATCTACTTCAAAAAATTGAAAAAGCTACAATTCTTCTTCCGAAACCAATTTTTTATAACGAAATTATCGAGGAGGTCAAGTTTAAAAACCAAGGGTCTGTAACACAAAGCTACAAGTCTACAAGTCAAGAGCAATTATTATGTCCTTTACACTTGTGAAGAACACCGAATTCTCAAAAAGAAAAAGAAGCAGCATGAGAAGTTTGAAGAAATTTGAGAGGTGCCATGACAGGAACGAGATTTGGAAGTTTTACCAAAAGGTAGAAAGATCCTGCCAGCGTGGCAAGCCCCAAACTCAAGCCTGTAAGGACCAGCAGGGAAAGTAGTAGTAGAGTTGCAGTCGCTACTGAGGATTTAGAAAGATCACTTCTGCAGACTGTTTAACGGCGATGAAAACACAAATTCCGCTGTCAGGCAGATTGCCCCATTCAGCTTGGACGATGATCAAGAATGCCGTCCTCCTGACCTATAAAAAGTTAAACTTGCCATATGCAAACTTAAATCAAATAAGACTGCAGGTCCAGATGCCCTTAATGCCGAACTTTTCAAGGCAGCTGGAGATCAGCATGATATGGTCGGAAGAAAGCATGCCCGATGAATGGACCCTCAGTATCGTATGCCCAATCCTAAAGCAGGGACACCCTCACGATTGCTCCAATTATAGAGGGATAAGCCGTAGCTTATAAGATCTTGTCTGCTGTAATATGTGAACGTCTGAAACCCCACGTCAACAACTTGATAGGTCCTTATCAATGTGGTTTTAGACCAGAGAAGTCCACAACAGACCAAATTTTCACATTACGGCAGATCTTGGAAAAAACCCGAGAGTATAATATCGATATACAGTACAACATCTCTTTATCGATTTCAAGGCCGCGTATGACAGTATTTACAGAGACGAGCTGTACAGAGTCATGTCTAGTTTCGGCATCCCTGCAAAACTCGTACGACTATGCAGGATGAATTTGGAGGATTCACGCTGCTCCGTCAAGGTCGGTAAAGAACTCACCGAGACCTTCGATGTTGAAAAAAGCTTTCCACAAGGCGACAAACTGTCATGCGATTTCTTTAACATCATACTTGAAAAGATTGTACAAAACTCAAACGTCAACACCAGAGGAACAATCTTTCAAAAGTCTGTACAATTACTCGTCTACGCAGACGATATTGACGTAATGGGAAGAAATAAGCGTGATGTGTGGAGAAGAAGATACAACAACGAGCTGTATGAGCTGTACCGCGACATGGACATAGCCAGAAGAGTATGCATCGCGAGGCTACTGTGGCAAGACCATGTAGAGTGGAAGGACAAGGCAGGGAAATCGCGGAAGGGGAAGACCTCATCTTAGGTGGCGCAATCAAGTGTAAGAATACTTCAACCGAATTCGAGTGCAAAACTGGAAAAAGCTCCCCCAAAATCGAGGACGTTATAGATAGAAGGATGTTGGCTGAGGCCCAGGTTCACCCCGAACTGTCATGCCCACCTATAAGTAAGTAAGTGTCATAAATCACTTGTATTGAAAGTACTTGTAGTTTTGTGTTACAGACCCCAAATGTTTTGTGTCAATAAAAATTCAGTCTCGCGAAATGTGAAAATGCGGATCGATTTTCGATGCCTAACTTTCACAAATGCAAATGAAAGAAGAACAAAAAAGTACTGAAATCGTTATTCCTGCTACAGACGACTATCGATTGCTGATATTTTCTCAGTACGAAATGACCGACGAAATTCGAAAGCTAGGCTGAATAAACAATTTAGCTCAGAACCCCTTTTAGTCAGGAAAGTTTTTTTCAATTTTGATGAAAAAAAAAAACATAAGCCACATTAGATATGAGCTTTTGCAATACCTAAGTGTTTTTTATTCCACTAAAACTTTCGCCTTCAAACCACCTTAATATTCATTTTTGATTTATTAAACCCTATTCGTGTAAAAATTTTATATTTACAAGCCGAAGCTTACAAGATAAAAAGCTACCAAGACAAAATAAGTAAATAAAATTTATGAAATTTTCTACCTTTTTGATCTGTTTATCTAGATTCCTTTGCACGCAATGCCATTTCGTGACTCTGAACTATCCAGGTATGCATATGCGATACGCACGAATAAGAATAATTTATTTTCAGATCTTCTGACACTCAATTATCCATTTTATGGAAATCAAAGCCATGCTAAGTCGACCCAAACATAAGTTCGCCTTGCATTTGTTTCTATAATTGTTTATGAATTTGAATAATGCTGAGGAGTTCCCATAATCTACCTTCATTGGCTACCACCTATGTAACACTCGGCTGCACACTTCAATTAATTTTCCATGTAGCAATCAAAAACCGCCTAAAAAACGTAGGTTGTTTTTCTCTCCTTTATGCAGTTCAAAGATCGATTAGATCTTTTTTCTTTTTTCTTTTTCGAGAAATAACAATTTGTCTTGTGGTTGTTGGTGCGTTTTTATTTTCTCATTAAGACCCAGTTCATGTACGAAACGCGTCTACCTTGGTCATAACCGTTACAACAAACCCAAGTTGCTTTGGTTGAAAAGAAAATTAATCACATACGAAATGAATTGTAAACAATATGAAGGAAGAACAAAAGGTAATTTCTGAGTCTGACCCACTGACAGACATTAAAACACGATGGTGGTGACTGGTGTGGTATAGCTGTGCGGCTACTTGCCTTGGCTTACTCAAATGAAGGTTTCAACATGCCTGATGTATGCGGCTTGAGGAAACCAAACACCTTGTAAATATACCAATTACTCATCGATTAGATGATGTGTTGGGGAAAATGCACAGAGATAATACCTACCTACCTACCATCTTGGCGCACTTTCCTTTTATACCAGTATATGAGTTGTTTGCAATTTAATTTGTTGTAACAAATACCAACATGCAAACAGAAATTTTTTTCCATTGAGAAATAATCTTCTTTCAATGTGAAAGAGCTGGAAAAAGAAAGTTGCCACAGCACACTTCGTATCCGATTCCCGTTCAGCGGATTAAATTTCATCGCAACTTCGTGTAAATAGTTTTTCACTTTTCATCTTTAGTGCTTTGCCTATTGCCTACACCTTCAAATTGTATGTAAGCCAATAATATATAATTTGACGTAACATCATCATGACTCGTTCGGGACATCAAGACAATAATAATTGAAAACAGGTCTCCTGAGAAAAGCTTTTATAGTAAAAGACTGCAAATACCAATCAAAATCGGTAGACAGTGTGTCGCAAGGCTTTGAAAAGCCATTATTTTTATCGAAAATCGTTTACACTGTGTGTAAGGAAGGGTTCAGATAAATGGCGGCTACATTTAATTAAAAAGAAAAAAAGAAACACTTATCGCTTTAAGACATGTGAAAATTGTACACGCGACTCTAAGAATGTATTCACACTTTTATCCGCCTTACGACCAGTCGTTACGAAGTCGACAACTAATTTATCTATTTGTGCTATCATCTCTTGTTTACTTATAGCACACAGTAGAAACAGTTGTGCCTGGCATTACAACAAATATTTAAACAATTTGAATTAACTTGCCGCGTTGATAATGTCGTTGCCTTTGTCTGTAGACCTTTTCAAGGGTTGATATTCAAACAAACGGAGAGTTGAACTTAATTAAAAGTTTCAGTTTTTCAAATGAATTTATAAGTCAGGTTAAATATGGATTCAAGAGGAAGCTGTGTGCTAAAGAAATGCGTGGGCACAATGTAATGGCGTAGGACTATTTTTGTGTTAATTCAAAAGTCAGCCCAATTTTATGAAGCTTAGGCGTCGCATATAGTTAAGTCTGTACAAAGGTCAAAAATAAATTATTTAAATCAATTCCAATTTTACAAACAATCTATCAGGATGGTTTAGATGTCCAAGTCTCGGAACTCTCACTCCTGCTGCAGGAATGTAGAATTGAAACCTCATAAACTATAGTAGGACTATACAGACTTTTAACAATCTTATGGACCAGAGGACAACGGTAGCGCAGCAATCGTTTTTATACAAATGTTATAATATGATATATCTTCTTATATATAAAAATGAATCGCAAAATGTGTTGGTAAGCGCATAACTCAACAACGCCTGGACCAATTTGGCCAATTCTTTTTTTGTTGTGTTTGTTATTGTCAGGAGAAGGTTCTTACGACATAAAAAATTTAAAAATTGATATTCCCACAGGAACGGGTTTGGGAACGGAAACTTAGAAACTACTAGACAGGTTTCTATAACGGTTAAGGGTGCTATATTATACCCCTCCATCAGTAATTCAGGTTATATTTCATCCCTATAATCCCACGGGAACGAGAACCGAAACCTTAAAGTTACTTGACCCATTTCAAAAATTCTTTCAACTCTAGGATGTTACATTATCCCTCAGTCACAATGACTTATAAGTGGTTCCTGTCAAGGTTTGTTCCCCATATTCCCAAAGGAACGGAATTTAAAAAATTGCGCGGATATTCCGACGGGTCAGTCGGACCTCATTGACATAGACTTATATTTCATTCACATATTTCCACGGTAACGGAAGATTCCCACAGGAACGGGGGCTGGGAACGGAAACCTAGAAACTACTGGACAGATTTCAAAAAATCTTTCTGTCATTGGGATGCTACATAATCCCAAAGTGAAAACGATTATTTTTCATCCCAAGTTCCCACTTAAGCGGAAAAACGAGAACGGGAACTTTAAAACTACAGACCCGAGCAACGCTGGGTGGCTCAGCTAGTATGATAATATAAATGAATGAAACTAAATAAGCATAAGAATGAAAATGCCTAAAAAGCCGCATATGCGCTATCAAGGAATTGGTTGAAAAACTACAGCTTAGTTTAGTAAAATGATATTTGAAGTTTAGTTTTCACACATTCCTTAAAATAATCAAAAATTTTATTTCGAATGGCCGCCTAGAAGCTGGCGATATCAATAACAATAGTTTGCGCAAACACAAGACTGAATGTCTAGAAAGATTAAACAAAATTTAATAAGTGATACCGCCGTGCACATCGGTTTTTGAAAAGTTGTGACGAGTTGAGCATACCAATTTCGTGTCCTGTGGCGACATGCTGACAGCACAGGATGCGCCATCTAGACAGGACCTATTGAAGTGTTGAATAACTCTGCCATCTTTCAGCCGATTTTGACAAGTCAGCCAAATTCTGAAACGTCAGCCTATGCAATTTTAGACATGGATCGACTCACAGCAAAACATCGGGCTGAAATTGTAGCGCAGTACATCGAAAGCAATCGTTCGTCCGGCACATGTTTAACGAAACACCATCGCACGACGTAAAAATACAGTTTGGACAGGAGTGTGCTCGAAAACTATTATTGGACCATTTTTTTCAAAGTTGATGGAGAAACCGTCGACGGTGCACGCTATGGTTGGATGTAGGCGCACTTTGTTTGTCTGGAAATGCGTAAACACGGCCTGACGAACTTCTTTTTTCAACAGAACGGCGCACCTTGTCACACCGCAGTTGCTACTATGAAGTTTTACAGTTTTCCCGGGCGCGTTGTGTCAAAAAAAGGTGATTTGAATTGGCCTCCTAGTTCGCGGGATTTGACGGCACCGGACTTTTTTTCTGTGGGGCTCTTGAAGAGTAAGGTGTATGACAGCAAACCGAAGACTATTGAACAACTAAAAATAAATATCAAAGCGGAAATTGCTGAAATGGCCGCATGTTGTCATTTGATCGATATTGTATTCTGAGTGAATTGTCAATAAATGGCATTCTATACCTAAAATAAATCTTGTTTATTTACCAAAATCGGCTGAAAAATGGCAGAGTTATTCAACAATTCAATAGGTCCTGTCTAGATGGCGCATCCTGTATGTTCGAAGTTGGGCTCCAGTGTAAGCTGATGAAAAAAAGCTCCATTTGAAAAATATGTTGTCGCTTGAAAAACTTTCACAGAACGAGAACTTGTTCATTTATTGGATGTAATTTGAGCCACAATTAGACAGAGGAGATGAAGAAAATATAGAACAATATTAGTGGCGAAACGGTTAGACTGGCTGCCTAGTTAGACTGGTAAATTCATGAAAACAATAAAAAATATTTTGAAACATGCTCAAGTGGTTTTTTGATGTGTTCACTCCCTTTTTTCAACCAGCATACACGATACACATACCACTCCGTTTTGTCGATAAACACACGTATCGTTCATCACTTTTGCATTAAAAAAGGCGACCTCATTTTGATGCAAAACTACCTAAAAAGCAATAAACATACCCCACATTAATAGCTGCAAAAAAATTACAATCGATGAATAAATTTATCCCAACGACTTTAACGTAAACACAAAACCCAATATGAGAGGAATAATAATAATAACAAAACAAGTGTGTGGCTGTTGCTGTTGTTGCTCTGACTCCGAGAGTTGTTTGCTTAATAAGCGAAATATAAGCGTAATTAAAATGTGTAGTAGGGAGATCTACTTGCTTCTCTTAACATTAACTTACCCGTCGTCTACCGTCGGCGTCGTCATCGAAGCAATGACGCAACCCAGTAATCAATACAACAAGGCAAACAAAAGCGAAAAGAAAAAAAAAATCGGAAATTGGTAAGAAAATATAATGGGCACAAACCACCGCACCGACGACGGATGGGAGTGTAACTTAACAAAAGCCAATTCAACAGCAAGACCTTGACAAATGCTGTCTTCCGTTCCATTCACTTTATTCCGGTTTTGTTGAGGATAATGTTCAATTAAGGAGACCTGTCATCCAGAGTGGAGTCAAGCAAACAAATGGTCTGGAATATCTCCTTTTCGGGGGTGAGGATTTCCTTACATTTGTTGTCTAAATCGGGTTCAAAAGCTAAACCTTACCCTTTACAAAGTCAAAATTTCTTCCCTTTGAATTGAAAGTGAAAATTGTAAATGACTTTTGTATGTTAGAAGTAATTGTGTATGTGTAGTTGGGTAAACACCATATTGTTTTTATTTAGCAATGCTAAATGGTTTCCAAAATCCTGCCCCCAGATGTGCCGTCTGAAAATCTTATAATTTTCATTCGTTATATGCGTCCCCCATTGTTTGTGGTATAAAGTTCATTAGTTTTATGAAAGAACCTTTTCTGTTGTCAAATTATCTTTTGTTTGGATTGGTGTCTCGTGGAATAGATTAATATGCCTCCTATCAACGTCGCCATTGCTGATGATTGTCACACTTGAGGCAGGCGGGCGTGCAAAAATAAAAATCAGCATTGCAGTCTTACTTATCATACCCAAACAATCGAAAATATTTACAAAAAGGTGCTTATAACAACACTCGTCTGTGATGACAGTGGCAGTTCTAAAATACAAAAGTTTTGTTGACACAAGTCCAGCAGGCATTTGGAGTTTTTTGTAAGCAAAACAGAATTTATCGCTGACAGATATTAAGTAGGTATAACCAGTTGGGAGAGATAGGAATTTTATTAATTTTTCTGTCTATTTTTATAATCGAGACCTAAACACATTATGGTTTCTACTGCCACTATAGAGAGAGAACGGGCCCTCGAGTTCGAGTATCGACACGAATCTGATGACGGAAAAGTTCATTGGATCAAATATATTCGCGACAGGTGATTTTGTGGATTTTATTAGAAAAATATATTATTTGTTTGCGAAAAAGCTTGATCGAGTAGGTCATGCCCGGATGAAGCCACTCCTTCCTTATTCGTGTGCAATGACGACAGATATTGTCTAGAAGATCAACTATCGCTTTTATTTAGTAGCAATTTTATGGATGTATTTACTTGACACTGGCGTTGGTTCAGAAACATTACGGTAGAAGAGTTGTTGACTGTATATTGTTGCGGTAGTTCTGTTCTGTGGGATATTTTTCGTTTTTTGTTGCGACAACAGAGAGCACAAATGCTTTTCATTTGAGTAATTTCGTTACTGAACCACCTTTACAAGTGGCTAATTATTTTCATCATCTAATTATGCTGAGTTTGAATTTGTTTGGCGATTTTCTTAAGTTATGGGAAAAAGAATTTTTGATTGAGAACAAAAGATGTCACGATTAATTAAAAATTGACGAGTTAATTGTGGCGATGATACTTCGACAAAAACAAAACGAGCTTAAAGAAAGAACTACCTACAGCACTTTACTATGAAAGCCAGCAACCCTCTCAATGACAAAGAAAAAATATTTTGAATTTTTTATATCCACAATAGTTTGTCTACTGAGTGTTTTAACAGAAATTTTCTTGCGTTGGCAAGGTCGCTGTGATAATATTAGAAAATCAACTGCTGATGAGGCCTTAGATTTAAAATGTTGAGTTATGTTAAAAATTATTTAAGATGAATTGGGAACCAAAGTCCATAGTAAGCGAGCAACTGACATTGTTTTGTGCTGGGTAAGAGTTTCTTTCAATTACTCACCTAGGCAGACGATAGTCACGTAATGGAAAGAAAATAGCGTGGCTTTTGCGAGTATTGAAACAGAAGCGGCAAAAATGGGTTTGATGGTTACTGAGGGCAAAACGAAATATATGCTGTCATCAAACAAGGACACAGAACATCGACAAACTGGACGAAACGTCACAAAAGAAAGACAGAACTTCGATAGTACTAAACTTCGTAGTACAGGACTTCGTCTACCTAGGATCCGCTGATCGGATCAAATGGAGAATAACTCTTGTCACTTCTTTGGGCTAAGAACGCAATTGAGAAACAAAACTCTCTTTTATCTGGAAACCAAGGTAACCGTGCATACGACCTTGATCATCCCAATCCTGCTTTACGGCGCGGAAGCATGGACCTCATCGAAAGCGGACTAGGAAACCCTTGGTCGTTTCGAAAGAAAAAATTCGACATGGGCATAGCAAGAAGAATACGCATCGCGAGGCTACGATGGTTGGAAGGTGTAGAGCTGATGGACCCAAACTCTCGGGATCGACGGGGTTTTCGAAAGCACATTGCAGGGAAATCGCGGAAGGGAAAAACCTCGTTTTAGGTGGCGCAATCAACCTCAACCGACTGAGATTGCAAAACTGGAGAGAGCTCGCCCGAAATAGAAGTCGTTATAGAAGGATGTCGGTTAAGGCCCAGGTTCACCCCGAACTGTAATGCCCACCAAAGTAAGTAAATAAGATATTCATAGTAAGAGATTTCAAAAATAGCATTTTAAAAAATATGGAAAACTTGCAAATTCCTCGCGATACGTATAGGTAATACCCGTGGACAAATAATTTCATATTTCTAAGTCGTAAAATCGCAGCTGCAAAGTAGCAGCCTTCTGCTGAACTGTGAATGGGGATCGCTACCGTTCAATGATAACCGAATATTTTTGGCCCCAATCGGATGATATGGACTTGGAGGACATGTGGTTCCAACAGCACAGCGCCACAAGCCACACAGCGAATGTCACAATCAATTTATTGGAAGCCCTTGTGGGGCTACGTCAAGTTTTTGGTCTATGCCAACAAGCCAGCTACCGATTTATGCTTCAAAACTGTAGAAAATTGGGAAAAAAAACTTGCAAGCCTCGATTAAAAATGAATCTTTAAGGGGAAAACGATGCGAATGTCTTTGCTTATGTTTGAAATTATGTATATAAACTTTGTTGGCCTGATGCACAGAATCATAACCTATATAAAATAAATATTTTAATTATTTCCCTCCTTCCTGTCATTACAATGTCGCTTGTTCCTAAAAAAAAAAAACAAACAAATACTTGGCATCATTTGAGAGGAGTTAAGGACCCTTCGGCGCCATTTGGTGTCTCTTTTGTTCCGTTAGTAAAATTTCATTTTCCGTTTTTGATATTTTAAAAGCATCTACCATCATTTACGGCTCTAGTCATCCTTCATTAAATTTGTAGATTTAAAACAAACAATGACAATATTCACTACATACAGTAGGTACCTACTTCAAGAGCTACAAATAGTTTTTCATTTGCATGTGAAATCTATGAAGTGCTATGTGCAAAGAATGGTAAATTGTTCGGAAAATGCGCGCTCGCTCATTAAATTACAATTTGCATCTTTTTCCTGCTGTTGTTGTTATTGTAGCAAAATCTCACACACTATCACTACACTACAATATGCCTATGATTTTCGTAATTTAGAAAGATTGCAAACAACTAGAATTAGTAGACACAACAATCTGCAATTAACAGCTTGTTTTGTTGTTCCATTCTTCGTGACCTAATGGGGAATGTGCTACGCCATTGCACACTACTCCTGGGAGACTTTAAATATGAGAGCTAGAAGAACATTAAAGCGCACGAAGTTTGTACATAATTCTTTGACCTAACGAGAAAACACAGTGCTGCTCTGGGAAGCACGAGTGAGTACCTTTGACAGGAGGAGCTTCTCCAGCCTGAGTATGATGGGAGAGAAAAAAAGAACAGATTAAGACGTTTTGTTCGGTTAATGACATGGGAGAGTTCATGTGGTATGTAACTGTACAACAGGAACACACTGCGCCGCAAAGCCCACGCCGAGCTGTCATCATCGGAGTTGTTGGTTATGCTTTTTTGTTTTTTTTTCTCAACTTGGCTTTTATGTGATATTTTTAGAGTTGAAACGAAAACTGTCAGTGTGTGAGTTTGTGGAAAGATAATTACCCAGCAGAGATCTTCTGCATTTGTCTACACATCACCTCGCCCATTTTTGTGTGTGCCACATTTGTGCATCTGCATCAGAGTCACAGAAAACCAGTGTTAGTATAATTTTTTGTGCAGCTTTTCTTTTGCATTCTGGAATTGTTGTTGTAAGACAGCTGCAGTTACATACATACATACATATGTTGCACTCAATAACACTTCTCAAAGAGACGCATTTTAGGCTTTTATTCATTTTAAATTGCGACAATTTTGAGAGCAGTATTTGGGACAATAATTTACAAGCTGTCAGGTGGCTGTCATTTTATTTTAAAAGGGTGAAGAATTGTGACCGATGTAGAAGTTTATCATCTGTTTCAATGAAGAACTTACAAAATACGTTTTTATGATCAGCAGAGCTTGTCGAATATTTCAAAATTCAAGTACATAGATGAATAATGAACACCTACTTATAGAACTTCCGAAAAAAAGCAGTAGGTTCCTTAAAAATTTGTTGGGTACAAGTTTGAATTTTTTTTTTTTTATATAATATATATATAAATATATATATTTTTCTATATTGAAAATGGAGCACTCGGACCGATTGCCGTTCAATAGCATCACCAGAGCAGCAAAAACAAATAAATAGGGTGGCGCAACAGGACGAAAAGCCCTAAGGTCATTTCTAACAACCGTTCCAAGTCAGGGAATGGAAGGGACCTACAATTTTCTGCCGGTTCCGAACAACTAATCCAGAAAGCGCTTTTCATGGCAACGAATTTACGACTTGGACTTACCAATTCCTCGCGAGAGGCGATACCCGTGGAAAAACATTTTTGCCTCTGTTGGGATTTGAACCACGAACCTCTGGATTAACAGGCGGACATGCTAACCATCACGCCACGGGCACCACTATCAGAATAGCAACCTTTCCTTAACTGTGGTGCAATGGTTGAAAATAAGGTGGTTGTCAATACATATTTTCAATTATAAACTCAAAAGTGTCGTCCAGATGAAACTAGAAAGCTAAAAGTAGAAGCCTAGCGCGGAATACGAACCAACGCTTTCGCCCTTAAGGTGATGTTCTTGCCAGTTGCGGTAAAAATCTTTTTCAATCAATTTATAATTCTAAACAAGTATGTATTTGTATCAGAACTCCCTAAATTGACTTATGGCTTTAGTACTTTGATTTCCCCACCCACTCTGCATATAAAGTACCTTAAAACAGATTTAGAATCGCTTAGATGTACATTTTCAACCAGCAAATTGAAATAAGTACCCGTTACCAAAAATCCACAACGCAATATGCGAAACTTTTCTCTTTTAACTTGTTTTTGTCTTCTTTGTTATCAATTAAATATCCAGAAGAAGAAAACAACGAGAAACACCCATTCTAATCGCCTTAACCAAATCGGTTTCATTCTATTTAATCGGCTTAGAAGCGTTTAGTCGCAGTATACCATGCTACTATACAAAAATCATTACTTTCACTTTAATCTTCAGCTCAAGCTGTTGCACAGCACAGCACACGCTACGTAGCGTCATCGCTGCCTCGGTCGACCGTTGAAAAACTATCGTAATCCAATCAAGTCTTTCAATCAATTTACGCCTAATTGAGTAGACATCACTTGATTTGAATGAGTAGTTTGTCTTAAATATTGGACAATTGAGAGAGATAGGTACAAACTGAAGACCGAAGGACACAAAAACCAAACAATCGACTAGATACAGCTCAGTCAAAAGATAATTACACACCACAGAAAATAGAAATAGTATTTGCCAATTGACAGGAAATTCAATTGCATAACGGTAAAAGCAAATCAAAATAAATATGTACACATAAACATTTGCAAAATAAATTACTCAATAGTTGCCTCAGATGTTTACATTTTCAATTGTCTACCGAGCCGGCCTATAAAGAAAGACCCAGAGTATCAGTTTGTGGGTTTTAACGACAATGACAGGAAGCATTTGTAAAAGCATAGCAAAAGTGATTTTTCTTTTATTTTATTTTTTTGCTTGTGCCATATAAGTACCAAAATAATCCATTGAATGTGGAAAAAAGCTCACATACACAACATTTCAATTTTGCCACTATTCACATTTGAAGAGGGCACACCACACGGTCACAACTGTGCTAATGTCTCTATCCTATAGTAAGTGCTTCTAGGTACTTGGGCTGATTTCTTGAAGAAAAGTAATATCAATTCCGGAACTGCTACAGGGACCAGGGACGAGGGGGAGAATATGATGGTACACAAGGAATCAATTCCGCAGGCAAAATTGAAGGAGGGAGCAATGGTGTATTTCTTATAAAAAATAATTTCCCATGTGCATTCAGCAAAAAGAAATCCGATATCCATTTTTATGAAGGGTGGTAGTTGAGAATAACAGAATAACAGAAAAAGAGGAAGAAAAAACTGAAGCCGCAGGCAATAAGATGGAGTAGGGTAAGAGCAAGGAATTTCCACGGGAAATGACTCTTTTTGAATAGGAAGCCCCAATAACAAAAGGAACTGTCTTTTGCAAAGGACCTAATGTGGTGGGATTGTGTAATTAGGGCTGCCAATATTTGGTTCTGCAAAGACTTTATCAAGAAATAACAAATGCCAACAAAGGCTGTTTCAACATTTGGATTCTGACCACAAAGGCAAACAGGAGTGTTGTCAAAGGCTGGACTGAATGTGGCTTTAAAATTTAGAAATTTATGCCAGATGTTGGACAAAAAGTTCAATATCAGAACATAACACTGCTCTGGCAACTCCTCTCTCTCACTCTCCATTCCACCATTTCTTATCGCCCTCCTCGTTGTGACATAAGCTTGTTAAACAACTAAAGAAATTACCCCATAACGAGGCCAAACATAAGCTGCAGAAGGAAAAACATGAACTTTTCTGTTAAAATAAACTTCACAACTTATGTGCAGCCTACAACTTTCAAAATATATTCAACTAGCTTGTGCTGTTTTTATGTTTTTGGTTGTTTTTCTTCCGCTTAGATTTTTTTGTTTGCTGGAGAAGCAACAACTCCTTCCTATCCATGTGAATACAAAAAAAAAAAACATCTCCATAAGACTCTCATGAACACCGGATGTCATTTGCCGTCAGAGTATTCTGAAGGATTATTCTTATTGTTCGGGGCTTGGCTGTTGGCTCATCTTATTCTATTTTATTTCATACAAATACAACATGTTACCTTTAGCTGTGTTTGTCTTTGTGTTTCTGCATATTGTAGGAAAGTACATACCTGCAACGAAAAAGAAATACGGAAATGGGTTACTATCATGTAAACATAAAGAAAATGTCATGTATGGCATGATCTATAAATCAAAAGCAAGCACAAAACAGAAGAGATTCAACGAATTTTATGGCAGGGAAACAGAGTTTATTATTATTCCAACCGTTAGTACCTACTCGTATAAAAGAAAAAAAGGGTTTATCCTCTTCAGCGAGCCAACCCTGTCCAGACAACTGCACTAAGTGATATGCAAAGGACACGTAGCAATAAATTTCGTTCATACTACAACTATATCTACTTGTAGGTAGGTATGCATTTTGTTATTATGTTTAGTTTGTATTAAAGAAGAATGAGTGAAGAGGCGCTCCACAAGGTGCCATTGCTAGGACGATATTGATTTTTTGTAAAACTCCATACTTATGTATGAGTGAGTAGTGAGTATACCTATTATACCTACCTTTGCCTTTGCAATAAATACACAGATACAAAAACAAGTTAAGCCTGCCTAGTATACTTATACCTGTTTGCGTATATTACAGAATAGCATGTGCATTGGATTTATGAATGCCGTTTCTGCAGGCGGATTACCATTGCATATGTAGGCTCTCTCATTTTATTTATCCCTTGAAGGAGCTACTTGAGAGCACTTGAACGCGCGGAATGAGAAAGGAGCTGCTCCCATATATTCAATACAAAGGACTCATTGCAAACAGTTGGCAAGGTAAGGGAATGGAAATGCTCAAGTAGGCAGGTGGAATGAAAACATTCCCATCATCACCGCACAAACGGAATGTGTCCTCTTTTGGATTAGTAAGTAGGTATATAAAAACATGAAGGAATAGGATATGTGCTTGAGACGCTCTAATTGTAGCAATCATTTGCCCGATTGCCGTCCTCGAGATGTCCTTTCTGATGTCTCTGCGTTTCAGTGCTGCGATATATGGATGTGTCGTGTAACACTCGCACTGCTTACAAACGATTATGAACAGTTCCTTTAAGAAGGACATATAAAACATTCATAAGTATGAATAGGTTCTTATTTTTGTTATGTTCTTTAATGTGTACCAGACATGACCGGAAGTTTATGACTCCAACGATCACTTTCACTGTCCGTATTCACGAGTAGGCGTATTTTTAAAGGCACAATAACGTTCATCATCGTGCTACCAAACTTTAAGCCATCAGGAACAGGAACTATTAGAGTGTTCGTTCACCCTTAATTTAAATGGTTTTTAAGAACAAGTTCCATACGTACGTCAACAGGACACTGACTCATTCGGTTCTTTTGTTTTTGCTACTTCCTCTTTTCTCTAATCAGGAAATTTTCAAAGGTGGGATGTGTCCGAAACGATGTCCAATTAGAGAGATGGTGTGGTCAAATAGCGCTACAAACTCCCTCATTAAATGGCAACTGTATGGAGCTTGCTGTTGGTGAAAGTGTCGTTGGGGAATCCTTTTATTCAGGAAGAATTGAATGGGTGCTAACTCATCTTTTCTTTTCATTTACTTAAGGAACGATGAGTCATCGTTCGTTTAATGCAGCTGTTCTCTAAAAATAAAGACAAGCACCAATTGATATAAATTAAAGAGAAACCGACCTCAAGGGAAACTGGAGGAAACTGGCCATTGTTAAAATAAACTCATTAAATTACAGGACTCCTTTTAATCACCATAAGAAAATTAATTGAACAGAATTTTCGGAAGTTTTAAATAACCTTGTTTCAAGTAATTGTACAACATGTTATTAGTGAGTGAAATTCATTGTTGAATAAACTAATTAACATAAAAACTGACTCACATTATATTTAAGTTCTTTATTTTTTAGTTTTGACAGGTTTGGACTTTATTTTGTGTCAAATCGAGTTTGTAAGCTTTTCGAAATTTACAATAACGAAAGAACAGTTTTAGTTTTTTTGCACACTTGTATGGAAGTTTTGTTAGTCAGTTGAAAACCTGTTAGATTAGATTAATATTGCTAATTTGGACACACTAAAAAAGATTTTAAATATTTCTTAACTCTTAGATTTTTAAGTACCTACTGAATTAATACCTAACATTTCTTTACGTCTCAATTTAAAGACAGAATTTTAAGAAGTTACTGAACACAATCCGAAGTGAGCACTTCAATAAATGAAGAAAAACTGATACTTCCTAGACTTATAATAATAGAAGTCAAGCAACCAGTATTATTACCAATAATCAGGATTAAAATATGCATATTATATTCAGTTCTGACCTACTTGGACTAGTATTAGTTATTGTCTGTTATTAGGCAGCCTGGTTACCGAAAATATGTATCGATAAATTTTGCTCCATTTTTAATTTCTTCAGCACGTGGCCACCAAAAAGTATTTTAATCCTACCCAAGCGCTACCGTTGAAACAAAACAAGAAAATTTAAATAATGACAGCGACCGACGCCAACGGTTTACATCAAAAGGAAAAGATTTCTAATCTGATCAGATATATCACTACACATACGAATAGAAGCTATCAAAAATTTCTGTTGGAAAAGAAGATTGTGTAGGTGATAAAAAGAACTCAGACACAACTTAAGGCTGCTTTAGAGAGTAGCTTTATTTAAATTTGATAAATAAGTTTGTTAAGTTGTAACTAAGTTTAATAAAGTGAGAGATAACTTTTAAGTGCTCCGAAACAAAGTAAACTCGAGAATCGGTTCTTCAGTCAAGGGATATCTTAAGGTCTAAAATCAGTGCTCTAGTTCAGCATCACTGTATATTTATCGATTTTCGTTAAAAAAAAACGATCGAAATCGAGATATCCCAGTTTGTGTTTTCAATTTCAAAGCAGAATGAAAATTGCTTCAAAATTTTTAAAAAGAGGAAAAAAGGCAAGTTTATATTTTCATAAAAAGAGGTCGAGTTTTGTATGTGAAGAGATATAAACATCCGTATTTAAATATCGAGTAAATACGGAACATACGAGGCATTTGTAGAAGAAACTAAATGGTTGGATGGGGGAGACCACTTTCAAAAAATCTTTTACATATTTTTACATATTACATATTTCGAAAGTATGATATCTAAAGAATGTTATGACCAAAGGAAAAGTGAAAATATCGAATAGATGCAGAGTTATCGCATTTAGAGCGCGAAAACAACATGCGGTCGGGTGACGAGTCAGATAGCTCGGACCGTTAGAGGAGGAGCAACCTTGGCTTCACAATGCCCTCTACTGTTGACCTTTTGTATGGTCAGGCAGCTGTTTCGGAGAAGGAAGTCGAAGGTCTATTGTATGCGCCTGGAATCACCGATTAATCCGTAAGTTTCTACAATTAATTATTTTCTCGTGGTGAAGCTTTAAACGCAACTATCTCGAAACTACTTTTTTAAAAACTGCTCGTGTTGTAGCTCAAAAGTTAGCGACCGATTTAGATGAAATTTTGAGAGATTACTCTCAGTAATATTATCGATGGGATATACGATATACCTAAAGTTTGAAAGATAACGATAGCTCTAACAAATATTTCTCTTAATTTTAAAAATGATAGGGTTATTTTATTCCCTTTTAAAAAAATCCCTTTAATTCGCTTTAATACTTTAATCCAATAACTAAAAAAGAGATCTATATACTGAGGCACCCCATCTGACAAAAACATTCTGACAGCAAATACAATAGGGCGGTTCACACTGTACAACTAATTGGGCGGGCTTGGTTTGCAGAATGCTGGATGGTTGGAAGTAGTTTGCGTTCAAGCTTATCAGACTTGTCGTGAGAAAAACATTCTAAAACAAAAATATCAAACAGTTATGTTACATTATCCAACATTGGTGGTTCACAGCAAAGTCTGTCCAACTAATTGAACAGTGTGAACAGCCCTAATCTCGAGTTAGCTTCCCAAATTTGCTGAGTTTAATCTAGAAGCATTTTTACTGAAAAGCGTTTTGAGTTAAAATTGGGGTAAACCCCAGTTTAGTCATAACACTACGATGATACCCCACTGAAAAACGAAGCCTTAGATTACAAAGTTATAGCTTAGGTTTATAGTCAGCGGGTTGTTAAGAGAGAATATGACTTTAACTTTATAATGAAGTCATTAAATATGTACGATTTATAAACAACTTCCACTAACTAGTGACAACTGACAACTTTAAAATGGACTTGGTTTAAAAAAAATGAATGCCTGAATTTCGACAGTTCAGGCAAATGAAGTAAAACCAAAACAAAATTTACTTGAAAACAAAAATTTGGAATAAGTTTTTTTTTTTTTCTAGAAATACTTGATTTAAAAATAAGATTGGTTGATAATATTTCATCTAAAGCCCACGCCAAATGTAGTTAATCTTGAATATTTGAGTAAACAACTATACGGATCTTCAAAGCCATGACAAGAAGACATTGGCTTATGTTAATGTGGATAAGCTCCTATAATCAAACAAAAGAGATTCATTTTATTTGCTGTATTAAAAAGAAGGGTATGAATAGGGAATGATACTTAACTTAGGATGAAATAATAGCTCCAGTTGGTCAGTGCTTTGTATAAAACTATAAAACCAAATATTAAAACTAGTGCCTACAAAATGAATTGAACACTTTTAAGAAAAAATTTAATAAGAGGAAGTGTTTACATTTCTATCTACCCATCGTATGTATCGTGCCAAATCGTGTAACACGAACTCCATTGGTTGAGAAAAGAGGTGAACCTCAAGTTTTGACTTCTTCTGTCACAGAAGACCATTAAGTTTAAAAATTCATTAAAGTACTCGCATTTGCTTCACAACTCACAAGCTTTGTTATCAGTTATATTAAAATAATTTTTTGGGAGAAACAACCAGGCTTAAGGTATGCAAACGAACCACACACCGATGACACAAAATTCTTTCTTAACGCAAAGCGACAGATTTTCAATACAAACGAAAAACCAGACGAACACAAAAGACTTCATTCATAAACTTTGAAAACTGATTCGTTCGCCATCAAAAGCTTTCAGTAGTTTTTTAAACAAAAATGCATACCTACCTACCGCAAACAATACATCTCATTACTTCGGCTTATAAAATCATAGCCGGTGCTGTATACAATTAGAAGTTTTTAGAATTAATTCTCCTTGGTGTTGAAATTATCAGATTTATTAATATATACAATTTGTTGACAGAGAAAAAAAAAACAATAGAACGGAGTACAAATTTATTCCCAACACGTTATGAATCAGTTGTCCGTTTGTCTACTTTTTTTTGTGTTGCATGATGACCGATATCAGTTTTGCACAAAACAGAAAATAAAACAAGGAACAGACAGACAGAACAGAAAATAATCGCGAAAGGCGCCAATAAGGCAATGGCATTCCTTAGACATTATCCTTAGAATGGCGTAGGAGTTCGTTTGAGTAATAGCCCTCTCGGACTTTCCTCGGATTTGCCTGTTAATTAAGTGTCTTAAGACATGCGACAAAATTTGTGGGTTTCTACCCCTGTTTCAACTCAAACCAAACCAAACCAAGAAAAAAACCAACTAAGTCCTTTCCCTGAATCGATTTTATGGCAGGATAAAGATTAAGATAGGGACAAACACACAGATGGTCGGTCGTCCTGCAGCAAATGAGAAGATTAATTTGGCTCTTTTTTTCATATGAAAAATGCTGAAGGTACCACCGGGTAGGGTAGGGTAGGGTATATTATTTATTTTATTTCAAGGACAGTTTTTGTTTTCCGCAGTGCTGTGTGAGCTGAAAATTTAATGAAGAAAATTAAGTTTTTAGTTCCTCTTCATAGTACCTACCGACCTACCTACATACACATTTGTTGGAATGAGAACATAACGAGGAAAATACATTTTTAAAAGAAGGAAAATTCCATTTCTTTAGGAAGAGAAAAAACGTAAATAAATAAATACGTATAATCAGATTACGAACAAGGAATCTTTAAGATAGAGACACACTTTGCTAAGAATGAGAGTAGAACAACCCACAAGAGCTGCAAGGAAGCGCAGACTATAAGTTCTCAGATTTCACAAGTTGCCACATTATTTTTTAGTTTCGAGTTTTAAAAATTCTCTTTCCGAGGGTTTATTTCATGTTTCCTGTCTTTCTAATACGTAAACTTGTACTTAGTTCATTCGTCTATCTGAAAATCTCTGAATGGCTCACATTTTTTATGGCTTTTCCACACCATAAGACAGATGTTTTATTTTAAGTTTCCTCATATTTTTTGAGTTTTCAGTTTCACTCCTTTTGTTCCAAAAGGTGAACAAACTGTGAACGCAAGATGACTTCGATTGAGTTGGTGTATGAACATCGTACACTAATAGAGGAGGAGACTATTTTTAAATATATTGAAATGGAAATTCCTTCTCAATCAAAAGAATCAGTTGCGTTTAATTGAAATAAATTGAAGAGGACTCGACAAAGTCACATTAAGGTGACCTTAACTATGAGCACCTGCAACCTCAAGTTGCTCGTGTAGTCATTTCTCAATTTATTTATTATTACTTTCTCAAGTGTAAATATGTATATCCATTGAAATGATGACTTTTTGAAAAATGACATCACGTTTCAATGACAGCAGCATCTTACTATAGACTTTCGAATTGATTTGGACCATGGCATCGAATCAATCGGTCGGTCTATAGACAAAACAAATTGCAAGTCACTTGAATTGAAGGAGAAAAATAAAGTTATAAAAATAAAGTTTTCTAACCCTACAGAATGGGGAGCAAATGGAATGAATTATAGGGCCAGGAGAAACGAAACGAAAAAAAAAATTGCCATGGCCAATGATAAATTTGTTTTTCATTGAAAGTTGTCAGAGTATAATCTATGTGGGGAGGAGGTGTTATTACGGCAACCGTGTGTCTGCGATGATGATGAATTGATTTTGGTAGTTTTATGAAGGAAAATTTGTCTAATTTAATAAAAGTTTTATTTGTATGATATAGGAATCGATATTTCATTGGTGGAGCGGGGATGCTTTTCTAATTATGTGGGGAAAACTTTGATGACTAAAGCCCCTGTAAATTTCTATCGGTGAGGGAAGATTTTTTTTTTCAAAAAACACTTAATTTGGAAAGTAGTAAAAACTGTGAAGAAAAGCTGTTCTATAAGTTGAATTCTGCACAAAAATGCTCAGCACATCACTTTCTCATAAGAAGGGGTAAATTTCACTGAGGGAAAGACGAATTGAGCAACAAGTTATATGAAGCCACAAAAACGCAAGCGGACTGAGCTTACTGCACTAAAGGCGTTAAGCTCACCTGTCATAAGATCCAAACTAGTCCAAAAGAGACAGTCATTTCACTCTCTGAACTAGCAAGGAAAAACGCTGTAATCATCCACTGGATCCCAGCATACAAAGGCTATGATGGTAACGAGAAGGCAGACATCTTAGCTAAAGACGGCGCATCTTAACCATTCGTCGATCATGAACCCTTCTGCGGTGTAAACAAAAGCACCTTCGAAAACACTGCCAAGAACATCTTAATTTTTTTTTTTTTTTTTTCAAAACTTTTGCCAGAATATACTAAAAAAAAATCAAAATTCCTTCTGAACCTCAATAGGAAAAACCTAAAAATGTGTACAGGACTACTAACCGGCCACTGTTCTTTAAAAAAACATCTTCAGCAAATCAGGCTAGTAATAGTAACGGACCCCATCTGTAGACTTTGCCTCGAAAATGAAGAAGCATCTCTGCACATTATTACGGAATGTCCAGCACTTTTCCGCCTTAGAAATCAAATCCTTGACTACTTAGATAAACTCAAACTCATTCACCCACAGAAGATTGCTATCTTCTAGTTCAACTCAGGAGCAGGAGAACTGCCTTGAAATCTCACATGGGTTGGCACAATAGGTTTCATTCAGACACCGCAGTGCCCCAGAGGTGTGCAAGCTCAACCCGCATTTAATCTAGACTAATATAATCTAAGCTACTGCCATTTTGCCTAGGAACTAAGTTTTGGGCTTTTTTTTTAATAATATTTGCGCCCTGTAAGGGTGTTAGTAAAACAGGAGAGGATTGAGTAGGAGACACCGATGTACATTGACTTTATTTTTATTTATTCATAAATGAAGGGAAAAAAACGGTCAGGTAGAGTATTCCACATTCGCGTTGAGCGGCTAAAATATGAATCTATAAATTTAACTGTGCGTTGTACGCAAAAAGTTTGGTTCAAGGTAAAACTGATGAGCATTCCTAGCGAGGCTGAGGAAAACCGGTCGCCAGTTTACAATCAGTTGACTTTAAATCAATTGCTAAAGTGAACTTTTTCTTGTTTCAAAATGCGACAATTTTTGATGGAGAATGTAGAATGCTTCAAGTAAAACAGTAATATGAGTTAAAATGAAAGTGAATGCTGGACTTAGAAAGAGGAAATAACGAAGATAATTGCAGCCTGGGTGCAGACGAATGAAGAAGCTCTATTAAATAAGGCGGTATCTTTGATTTTCTCCAAAAATATTGAATGTCTTTTAGGCAAGAGAGGTACGAAATGACTGTTTAAATTACCTATATTGTGTGCACACTTCACAGGCCTTTACATCGATTAACATGTTAATAAAGACACTTGGGCTGGAGCATTTTGATCTTTCAAGCTGCCTTACTCTGCTTTAACAAAATTCCTATTGATTTAAATTTGTGTATAATTAAATTTGACTTCAAAATTTGGAAATCTGAAGTTGCTGACCAATCCGAAGGTAAAAGTGAATTAAATTTCAACATTGGCACTAAACGCGATTTTTGGAATTCGAAATGTGAAGAAAATTTCAGATTAATCTAGTTCACAGTCCGTGAATTATTTCTGAGATCAAATTTAAGTCAATTTATGCCATTAAACATTTCAAAATCACAATCTCATAAATCAGCGGTTTCAGTTTGCAATGCAAAATGAATAAACAGAAAGAAACAAATTATGTTCAGAAAAATAAAACAATGTAATAAACGCGGTGTTTTTCAAAACGTTTATGTCTCAAGATTCACTTTATTATTTACCTAATTATCATTTTTTATGTGTGAACCTCGTGCCTTTGTTACATTTTTGTGACTAAACTGGAAAATGTATATCTTTTATATTCACATTAAAGACTTTCCTAACCTGAAGCACTTACAAACCAGCTTCACCTTCTTGTTTCGAGAGCTTAAATTTACCCAAAATAAAAAATTATCTTCTCACACAAACATTGACCCTCTAGGCCCATCAATCATCTATAAATCGTTATAATTTCTCGCTCATTAATTTCGAAATCTAGAACGATTAGTTTCTGTGTTATAAATGATCGAGACTACATAATGAACTCATGTGCAAGTCATTTGATTGCCACACGGAGGCTCGCGAAGACAAGAGAAAAATAAATAAAACTAAACTTTATAGATTCAGAAATGACATCACTTTTGTGTATGTATACTGTGTGTGCACCTTCAAATACCTTAGAAAAAATGTATTCCAAAGAGCCTCAAAAAAAAAACTAGCTGCACTGCACCGTGTTCCATCCAATCCAAGACCATAATATTGGCTGGCCTCGACCAGTCAAACGGCTTTCACTTGCACACAACTTGGAATGGCTTCACAAAGATGTTTTTTTTTATTTGCAATTTTCTATCTAACTCTCCAAGCTTAGGCTTGAAACAAACAAAAAAAAAATGTTACAGTTTTTGTAAATATAATCAATGTCATTGTGAAACGATCTTTTCAATCTTCGTCCAACTCTTTAGTGGGTCACATTAATTTAAAACAGATGCAGAGATAATTTAGTGCGAGAGTGTGTTCTCCACATGAGCGGGTGGATTGGGAGACTTTTATTGTGTTTATGCCAAAGAAAAATAGTGTTTAGTAAATATTTGACAGAATTTCCCAATTGGAGCTCCCACATTATCTCATGTTCTGAAAGTTTCCTAATTTCTTGTCTATGTTTATTTTTCTTACGTAAATAAATGTGTATACGCATACAAATTTAAAACTCAAATGATAATCCATACAAATTCATTTGACAGTAGTGAATTTGAATGGGGGAAAAGGTTTGAAATTGTGTACATAAAGCTACTTGCTGCTTTGAGAGATAAGAAAATTCATTTTTGTTTTCCATTCTTGAAGGTAATTAAAAGTATTGACAATAATGGCAACTGTCTGACACAACAATAGCCATTCGATTGTCACTGAGAAATTTTCGTGCGTGACTGGCATACGCTTTTTCGAATCGACGTCTCATAAATTTTTCCAATCCACACTGGACATCAGTTATAAAACGTAACCATCTAAACATAGGTATACACAACTTGCTATCACTAGAGTGCATGCGTTACCTGTGCTTCTGGTGCATTGCATAGGGGCGCTTACTTTATCAGCTCTTGATATCTGGTATTGCTTTGAATTGACTCCTAGCAGGACAGTCTCGAAGGTAAAACAATTGCAACGGCAATGACGTTGATGCAGGCGACAGTAGGTATTGTCTGTACAGGTATGAAATCAGAAGGCAAGGCACCAGAATAACAAAAGAAACAGGGATGCAGTCGACATTATTAAAGAAAAAAATGAAAAACGGAAACGGACACAAGCTATTACAGTACACTCGGGGCAACAATGTCTTCGGGAATCATAGCGTGACAGACGGTAATATCCAAAACCTCACTCAATAAATTTTCTGAGGTTTGGCTTAATGAAGTAATGATTGGCACCAGCGGCCATTTGTTTCTTCTTTTTTTTAACCTCAAAGACGCTTCAATGATATTTATCTGAGGTTGAGTCAGCTGCGTTGTGAGTCACATCATATGTTGCTGTCAACCTACCTGCCTCCATTAGAAATTAATACATTTTTGTGGTTGTGAATAAGAATTATGAAAAGGACATATTTGACCGCTTTATTCCTATTTCCTAATTATTTTAACTCAACATAACCCAGGGTACCAAATTCAATTCACTTACCGAGCAATTCAACTCGATCTCTACCTCGCCCGAAGTATAAAAAGTTAATCCTTTAGACTGCTGTTTAAATGTAATTTTATGCCCTCGAAAAAAAAAAAAAAAAAAAAAGAAGAGGTGAACCTCTACACCGCACCCTTTTTGAAAAATCATTCCATTCACATTAAATCAGGTTCTTATATGCGCTTTGAACTTTATACAACTCCATAGAGCAGCAGAGCAACATTCACCAGAGCGAAGGCAATTCGCATACAAAAAAAAATTAATATTGCATAACTCCTCCATCATTTTGTATAAAGTATGACAGAAGGCAGGAGGGGGATTCGTGAAGCATAGTTGTAAAATGGGAAAAAAAACTCATATAAAAGTATCTGTGAGAATGGGCTGCTGCGCTGCAAATATCAGTGCATTTTCATCCAAAAGACAAACTACCATAAAGCTGACTGACTGAGTGAAGTCTGTGATGCATTTACCTACTCGTATAATATACGTTGAAAGTTGCTGCATGGCATGGGCGAAGTTGATCATTCGTATTTTTTGTTTTGTTCATAATAATTTTTCATTAATGTCATGAAATGTGAGTGAACGATGACAAAAAAGTCTCACCAAGGGTTTTAAAAATTAACTTTAAGATTTAAGGACGATAACACGGAATATCATATGCGCACATTTTAGGCTTGACCATTTGACAACAGGAAGGTTATAACGACAATTTATTTTTACAGATATGCCTTCGTTAGTCGACATTTAGATAAAAAAATAATCTCGTCACTCTAGGCCTTATTTCTGTAACTTGGCCTTTTGTTGCATTTTCACATTGCTGATTCATCTACGACAAAGATTGAATTGCCGATCTCGAGATGCAATTGAGTCCGTGAACTATTTGCAAACATGTTCCATCGGTTTGTTTCTCAATACCTACAAAGAAAATCGGCAGGTTGAAGTCAGTACGAGTATAGTTTAATTTAACATCTCAGCAAGTGAAACAGGTATGCCAGCACATCACCAGTATAAAAGCTACATGACGCGACGCTCTTCCACCTTGATATCATCGGGCTGTGGTTGGAATCGTCATCATCGTCGTCGTCTGGTAGACGAATAGATGGATGAATCGACAATGTGCGGTTTCGTTTGATATGCCGATTGTGTTTGGCATGTCGACCTAATCTCGCACACATCACGCTCCATTTTTCTTTGTGATTTTATTTCTGTGCCTCTTGGATTTCTTTCGGACTATTTACGAACAGCATCGAGACGAAACTGAAAAAGCTTATTGCATTCACCACAACCCATGAAGCTATTAAAGTTTTCAGCAAACAATTGAAATTTATGCTGATGGAAGAGGAGCCACTATTTTATTGGGATGAATCCAACACATCAGACATCAGACATCAGACAAATGCATTTCAAAATTAATTTCAAGACGCAAATATAAAAGATGGGTTAGGGAAGGGAGCAATTGATGCGACACAATTGAGTACATACGTCCGTTCAGCTGTCCACACGTCGATTTCCATTCTATTCAATCGTCCGGCGAGTGTTTGCAGATAAAGATACAACTCCCCAGCAAATTGCTTTCCAAGATGGCTGCAGAATCACATACAATTCAATTCACAAATTCAATGGGGAAGGAGAAAAATGAGAAAAATAAGAAAAACTGTAAATACGATTACGCGACGATATACGACTAAGAAATGCAAGAAAGTACAGAGAAAGAGTTGAGCTGCAGCAGCAGTGAAAGAAACCTCTTTTTGGGTCATCACACAATGCATAACCTAGCTTTTATAGGTAGGTAGGTTTGTTGTTGATATTGCTAAGCAAGGCACCCAAGATTAATATCGCGGTGACGTGTTGTTGATCATAATGATGATTACAATCAGGAAAAGCCTCCGCACTCTTTAAAGAGGAAATGCAGTTTTATGCAGATGCAGGAAGAGATTTATTCGGCGAATATAGACTGTGTTGGTATGTGTTAAAAGTAACCTATTTTCCATGCCTGGTGTATGAATCACCAGGGAAGATGTGAGTGTCGCGTAGAAATATAGTCATACATATGCTTTGAAATTCGAAGAAAAAGAAATACTAAGTAACAACCTAACCTACCTACCATCAGCTTGTACCTACACTGGCATAAACACACTTGAACTGTTTCGCAGCATTTTGGTTACGTTGTTGCATGTTTTTCAGTTAAGGAATTGTTGAGTGATATTTTCAGCGCATTTGGTTCAGTTAATGAGTGACGTAATTTACTTTGACGTGGTTTCGTGTCGTCTTTTGATGTTTGTTTTATTGTTCTCAATAAATTGCACGCGCAAGTAGTGAATTTCCAGAAAAAGATTGATCACACCTAGTGTACAATTGACGGGGACTCAATTGATTTAAAAAATATAAAGGGTGTTTAGAGTTAGTCGTGTGGTTTTCAAGAAGAATTTAAATGCACATAGGTACCTACCTACTTTAATGTTGTGGCCAAGAATTTAGCTTATAAAGATAAGGGTTTGTCATTATGTTTTAAAAATAATTTCGGGCAAGAGATTTGGCTCGCATAAATTCCAGCCGAGAAGCACAATTTTCAACCACTTTTAGCAGCATTTGGGCTGTATGTCACTAATAAGACGTGTAGTTTGGTACAGCGTTGATTTTTTGAGAGCCCGTAGAGATTTGAAGAAGAAAAAGGAAAAAACAGGAAAACTTTAAATACAAAAACAAGCTCAAAGTCAGAGGTAGAGTTGTAAAAAAGTAAAATGGTTTGGGAGTTCAGCTCCAGTGAATCATTTGCCAGTTCTGAAATCATTATGCAACCTTAGTTTAGATCAATGAAGAACATATGAGGGCAATATTCGATCTAAAATAAATTACCACAGCATTTATATCAATATATATGTGGGAGTTAAAGAAGGTGAATACCGACCAACACCTCATAGGAGTATACGGAGGCCGTGTTCTTTTTAGTGGACGCCATATATCATCACCGGAAACCGATCGTAGGTTTCTCCAATCGGCTACGATGATTGAGTAGACTATCATTAATTTTTTTTTCCAAATCAACGATGAATACAAACCGCAAGACAAAGACAAAAGAAAATTGTAAGTAGCAGCAAGAACATCAATTTTGAAATGTTAGATTTAGGCTTTTGTCGAAATATAGGGCAAATTTCTAAACGTAAGCCTTGCACAAATTATGCAAAATGTTCCAAAACGTAGTAGATTGCTTTTTTCCGCTATTGTTAGTGAATTTCTGCAACTGTCAAAAAACACTTGCGAACTTTTAATTGCATTGCAAATGTTGTTTTGGATTTTTGCTTAGAATGAGACTTACTTAGCACGGCTGGCGTTTAGGATTTCGCCCAGACTCTCTTTTTAATAGCTTGTTTCGACCGATGCGGAGATACCAAAGCGCTTTATTATTTTTCAATTGAACTGTCAGTGCATAACTGACAGATCAGATATAGAGTGATAGTAAGTAGCTATACACAACACGCAACACAACTCGTTGACAAAAATCACATTTCTTAAACTTTGTCGCTGTTTTTTCTTTTGTCAAAAAAAAAATTAGTAATTTGTGCAGTTAAAGGCCTGCCGAACGAACATAGCAAATATGTATATCCAATGCAATGGAAAACCTAACAACACCAGCTCTTGCAGTTAACTTTGGATTGATCTCGATTCAGAGTTCATAGCTGAAAACCTGACCTTCGCTGTTATAACTCAACTTCTTTAACGAACCTTTAAAAATCAAGAGGCAAACAAAAAATACAGTGGTCTCCTTTCCCGTTCTATTTTAGCACTTTCCAACATACCTACTTGCACACTTTTCTCTTGTTATTATTAAAGTTTTTATTCCTAACCAAACAATGAAATGCCCATGCGGTCTCATGTTTTTCTTTATTGCGGTATAAAGTTCTTATTACTACTTAAACCATGTTGTTCTTGCAGTATACCTAACACATATTGCTACCCATTGTGAACAGCAGCATTTAATTCAGAAAAGTTGTTTGAACTCATGACTGCATGGAAACACTTCTAGAACACACAAACACAATTCTCTTCGATATAAGCAATAAAAACCATTACCATAGCATATACTTACTACCTACACCTCACCTCTTGAATAATAAGCAATAATTTATGCAGTGGACACACACCGCTGATAAATTATTTCCTTATTAATAAAAAAGACATAGACACCGTGGCACCAACATGAATCGTCCAAACATAAAAGTGTCACCAGACATTGCTACACATAAACAAGAATGGAATAAAAATTTAATTTTCCTGAAAGCACTCTCGAATATAATGAAACTCAAAGGTACCTGCATAAAGAATAGAAGAAGTACCAACATACATAAAAATGATGGAGTTATAAGTTGGTAACTTCAAGTTGTAGCTCTCAATTATTACAAATCTGAAGAGTTTACGACGGACGAATAGAATTAAGTTTATGTTATGAGGTTGTGATTGCTTTTCCAAATTTGATGATTTTGATGACAAACGCAATTTGATTATATGTATACGAGCATATTTGTAGTGGTAAAAGTTGATGACACAAAAATGACTTCCAATGTTTTTATTTGCCAACAAGTTTTTAGAGCGAGTTTTATCACATGAGATTGGGCAATTCATAGTCATACTTTCGGTATTTTTTACAAAAAAAAAAAAAAAATATAGAAGCGATGTTTTGGGTTTTGATTGAAATCGTGTTGGGCCATTACTGCAGGCGTTTCGCCACTTCTTGGTCGTTGACTTTTCAAATGAGTTTTCAATGCTAATACTCCATCAAATTTGAATAGTAGCTTATAATACCATTTACTTTCCGCCCTTCTCCTTATTATGAAAGAGTAACCATAGCAAAAAGGAAGTTTTCTTTATTCTTACAATTATTATTTCTAAATGAGCGAAAATGGCACCCAATGGAAGCCAATTGGTGTAAATAGGCGGTTTATTTCAGTTGGATTATGAGCTGTTATATCGATATAAAAAAAAAATAGTTGAGTAAAACAAACTCTGAGATGACAAGGCCATTTGTGACGACTAAAGGAGACCTGCAGTTGTTTGCCGATTTAAAACGGGTAAGTGAGATGGCGATTTTCTTGGCAGTGTAATTGTGCTCTGAGGACTTACGGGAGGAATAGCAACTGGATGTTTTTGGGATTCAAATACCGAATATGTCTATCTAATAGGCCATCACCATTATATCGCGGGCACTTTTCTCTTTGGAAGTGAAACATCTAGGCACAGTCAAATAAATTTGAATTTTGTGTTTTTTGTGCTTCTTAAATTGATTCTGACTTCAAATCAAGCATTGAACACAATTTAATAAAAATAAGAAAACAAATATCTTTATCAGCAATCAGAAAAAAGCTGCAATGAGTATTTTGGAAGTGCTGCCAAATAGAAAAATAAATACTGTTACAATAACCAACGTAACTAGTTTCAGTCTTTTCTTTTAACCTAAGATTCATGATCTTCTCTAGCGGAGTTCACACTGCACAATTAGTTGGACAGACTTTGGTTTGAACGACCAATGTGGGATAATGTGAACTTGTGAACCCTCAGACAACCGCTTGACCATTTTGTGGGATGTTTTTCAAATATTTTTGAACATTTTGAAGTTGGAAGGAACACTTGTTTTTTGACATGTCAATCAATACTTTCATTGAAAGAATAAGATTGGATACTTTCAACATGAATTTTTACAGCAAATAGTTGAACTACAAAGAAGTAATTTTTAGGTGCTTAAGTCTTCGAACTAAAACAAAGTTTCCTCTTTCTGAAATGTTTCTCACAATCGCTCACTACAAAAGAATTTTAAATGACAACGCTGCTCATAAATCCGCAGTAATGTGAGAATTTCAAAAAATATGATGTAGGCAGTTAGTACCTGAAATTAAAATCTAATAAAAATAGTTTTGTTCCGCAATACCACCATATTGTATGTCAGAAGCTAAATAGTTTCTATCCATGCCCTGCCGCCTACCATAAGAAGAGTTTCGAAATCAAAATAATTATATCTGCACAAAATACTTAATCTCGAAGGCTTACAATTACTAAACATGAGATAAGAAAATAAACAATAAACAAACTCATTCCTGTCCTCCGATTGACAGGTGCGCATTTAAATAGAAATTTGGCATTAATCATTTACTAAAATCATTAACAACACGTATAAACAAAAGAAGAGAAAATTAATGCCGCTAATTCCTCATATTTTTGTTTTACTATGCGCAAAGCAAGAGAGCAAAAACCTCTACAAAACTTTATCCAAACATGCTAGGTATTCAAGCACGCGTATAATATCTGTTACTGCTTCGTTAATTAGCAAAACGAGGGAAAATTTCCCCCAGAAAAGTAGGTTCGTTACATTCAGCTAAAACATTCCTATCGCGAAAAACTCACACACAGGTGTGAAGACAACCATGAAGATGAAACAAAAAAGTTTGATTTTGGCTTTTATGTTTTCTCCCTCGAAATATTCTCTATTTTATCTGGGTCAATGGCGAAAGACATTTCGTTTTCTGAATTCTGATGCTGTGCTACTTGTCATGATAAAACAAGTAAAAAATTAAATTCATTCAAATTTAAAACTTTTGGCATTACCTCTGCCATCTTTCGTTAACTGTATCATTGATTTGGCATAATTTTCAAGCAAAATGCATGGTTTGGTGTTTTACTTTTCAAACTTTGAAGAAAATATCATACAAACTTAAAGTTCATTGGCAGGCGGAGGTATTGCCAATGCACTTTTAATTGGTATTTGATAATTCAGCACTAAACGAACAATGAAACTTTTACTTTCTGTCAATTATCGTTGATTACTGTTACTCGAAAATATTAAGCGCATACTACATTCAATACAATGACTGTGCATTGATTTGCTCACATGGTGAATCGAGAATGAGAGTTGTGAAAATCACAGCTCATTAAACAAACACACAGTTAATTTGCTGCTCTGACAATCTTATTTTCACTTTTAGTGTTGTTTTTCTTCTTCTTTTGGTTTGGTATGAGAAAACTTCTTCTTTCTTCATTTTAAGACACACCAGTTGTCTCATTATTTGTACAAGAAAGCTGATAAAGACTTGTTTGGACGCATTTTTACTACTTGCGTTGATTTATCTTTTTCTCATTAGGCTACAGATGTCATAAATTGTGTTGGACTATGTTGGATTTCTGTTTTTTAACGGTCAATGTTAGGTTTAATGTCATTAACTTAACCAGAGTTACATTTCAAGCAAGCAAAACAATGATAAAACCGAGCCTAGGCATTAATTACAATTTGTTTTTCTTTTTTCATTGCCAAACGAAGAAAGCTAAAAGAAAAGTTTGGTGTTTCTTTGAAGAAAGCGCCAGTTGATCGAATATAATATTATACATAGATGCTTGTTTTTGGAGAAATTAAGAACTATTTTGCTTTGGTTGTTGCGGGGTTACGGCCAAAATATAAATTTTGTGACTCAATAGTTCAATGAAAGTAACTGAAGAACAGGAAATGAATATGCGCATTGGTTAAGGACTATACAGGACGCAATATTTGCAACAAGGAATGAGGGGTTCTGTAACATAATAGCAACTGCAACCAAAACTTAGTTTTATGTTTCCTCTTTTTAAGTGTAATATTCTCTTGAATGTCAAATAATGTTAACTACTGCATTTTAAATAAAATTTTCTATTTTAAGAAAGAGGCTGTCAACATTTTTTTTAAATTGTTTTCAAATCAACTGACAAATAGTGTTCCGGGTCTCCAGAGTAGCAAGATATTTAGTTTCTATATCAAATTGCACTTCCGTTCTGCAGTAGAGTCTCTATATTACCTACTGTCAAACAAACTTCCTCATCTATTCAAGTGCTGCCAAACATTTATAAAACATTCTGTAAATTTACAATAATTAAAAACACAGTTTCGGCAGGGCTGTTATACTCTCATTTTTAAGAGCTCGCACTTTGTGATTAAAGAAAGATGTAAAATAGAATTTTTTTAACGTTTGCTGCTTTTTTGCTTAGTTATTTTAGGGTTTTTATTCTAGACTGTTGCTCTTTCTATTTGTGGGTTGTATCAGTGGAAGGTATTAAATGTATACTTTTATTTCAAGACGCTTAACGCCTAATTAACTCCCTAAACAAGCCTTTCATACACCAGGTATCTGCTAACCAAAGACAATATTTCTTTAACTATTCATTCCCTCATTTCTACATGCACTATGTAGTTCGTCTTCGAATCGCACAAAAAAAAAGAAGAAGATTTTCACAATTAATTCACGACTGTGTGTCATATAGCTTCGTCTTATCAAAGAGTAACATGCAAATCATGAGCGCAACGATGGCATCGCGGCAAGCAAACAACTATTTCCTCCTTTTTTCTCTGGTTGCTTCTTCTTTTGTTTAATTCTCCATGCAATGCGTCATCTCCGGCAATTTGCGCAAATTACACTGGCATAAGCGCCCCGCACATCCGGATGGATGATCACAATTTATTTTCTTTTCTTTCATATTTTTATATCTAGGTAGGTAGATACTAGCTAAGTCTACTATTATATGAAAATCTCAGCCACTGACAATTTTTAACGCTTTTTATTTGTCTTACTCAGAGATTTTTTTTTATTAACTCAAATCAAAGGTATGACGACAAAATGTAAGAAACAAAAAAAAAAAAAACAATTATTCTGTGCTACATGGGGTAGGTATATGTTTCTTTTAATTGGGTTTTTCTTTTTTTCATAACTTTTCTTTCCATTCTCTGATGAATAATTCATTACACGCCTTTCTGGCTTGCATTTGTGACAGCCAGTCCAGTGGGATAATACGAGTATTTTTATGGTTACGTGTGTGTGTTTAAAACTTAAAAGAGGAGCCTCACCAAGAACCTTGATAGTTGCGCTGTCGCCGGCGTGATGTAAATCCTTTTTTATTATGAATATTGTGCAGCTTTATATTAATTTCAAAAGGAAACAAACTTCCGTTTTTCATTGTTAATTTTTTTTGTAAAAATTTTAAGCCTTCCAAGAAATTGGTTTTATAATGAAAGTCACAAATTTAACTTTTCAAGATCATTTGGCAGCGCGGCGTTTCTTTAGAGAGTGAATCTTTGGCGAAACAAATGTCACTTGAAGTACCACCAATCAGTCATTTGTGTCGAATATTTTATATACAATTTGCCTCAAGGTTTTTACTAAAAACAAAAGAATTGTATTAAAAACCGAAACATATTTTCTTTGAATATACCTAGGCCTACACACAAAACAAATGCGATCGTGAGGTAGCATTTTTCATTTTAATAGACGCCAAGTAACCCGAGGAACAAAAATAAAAACGAAAAGAGAAAAAAAATGTTTATTTCCGTGAAGCTGTGGGAGTTGCCATTAACCAAAACATCACGATCGTATTTTGACTTCACACTTAAGTGGCTCGTGAGTTTGTAATTGAAGAGAAAATCTGACAAAAGGGAAGTTTACCATTGCAAAAGAAGAACAGCTGCTATTAGAACAAAGAACGTTGGCGGTGTGAAAAGTGTTTGCAATAAAACTTTTGGAACTTCAAAAAAATAAATTTACCATAACGTTGTAAACGAATATAATTCGTGCCACTCGATTAAGCACGAAAATTCAGATGACATTAGGTAAAATCTTGTGATAGATACCAACAACTGCTGTTTTTTCACTTCAACGTTAAGTAGGTATCTAGACCTTCCTATAATTTTTAATTTCCCAACATTAAAGTATAAATATATTTCTCTCTCCCATATACACACTTGCTCATAAGAAAAATAAGACTTTTCTGATCATTTGTTTGAGAGTCACGTTTTGTATTTGTTTATAATATCGAAGACTTCCAAGTCGACTCATTCTATAAAATAGAAATTCGATCACTTTGTAAACGCTAAAAGCTGCTGCTGACAATTAAAGTGTCGCAACCTATTTGAATGAGAGCGTGTTGATATGCTTTTGACTATAAATATTCAGTTTGTACAGATGGCAAAGATAGTGTTTATATTTTATGAAAAACAAAACAGGTTTCAGCTATAGTGTTTTTATAATCCATAATCCATACATGGAAATACATTGGTGCCAGTAACACAAGTCCGCATTCTTTTGATATGGCTACTTTAAATGTAAACTAAACATAGAAATTCTGAATTGAAATTAATTTCAGAAGACAATCTAATTAATAGCTCTATTCATGAGCCAGTCTTTGGACCGCACAAAATGTTGATATGAATATGCAATCGAACACGAAAAATATAAAATATGGTTTTTGACTCAAGTTAATTAGAACATGGCAACCTTGGTACACATTTACTGATTGACTGACATCTTTAAGCGAATTTTTAAAATCAACAATTACTGAGAGACACACTTTCATATGTAGGTTTGTATCTAATAGGATAGTTTTGAAAGACAAAACGAGCGTTGTTTTTATTTATATGATTTCTTTTTTATAATTTTCTATTCTTGATACAAAGGAACTTGTTTCAACGGTGATGCCAACAAAACAGTGATTGTTATAGTTTTAGAAAAAGGGAAATTGATTTGATAAAAAACTTTCTAAGAAAAACGAATATAAAAATTTAATTATATGTAAATTGAATATAACCTTATTGGATCACAATTGAAAATTGAATTCTTATAATTAAACAAAGTGCTAATTAATGAAAAATGATTATAGTTCTTCAAATAGTTCTGAGGGAGGTTAATGTAATGATCCCATGAATTTATCTACTTGACTATAAATATCGACCTCTTTAGTCACAGCCATAAAAAACCGATAAGTCCAAAAGTAGTTAAACGATGGAACAGAATGGGATCTTCGCTGTTTAGTAAAATCTTACTCAAAGTTTTAATGATATTTCAGGAATAAGATTACAATATCTCCAAGCTATTTGTTTTGACATAATGACACGGTTTTTGTAAATTTCTACGCCTCTTACCGCTGTTTGGGGAGAACTCGAGAGCTGTTATTTTTACTTAACTAATCCCTTACCTGTGTTGTGATGGTTAGCATGTCCACCTGTTAACCCAGAGGTTCGTGGTTCGAATCCCAACAGAGGCAAAAATGTTTTTCCACGGATATCGCCTTTCGCGAGGAATCGGCAAGTCCTCAGTTAGTAAATTCATTGCCATGAACAGAGCTCTTTCGATTTCGGAACCGACAGAAAATTGAAGGTCCCTTCCATTCCCCCACGAAGCATGGTTGTGAGAAATGCCCTGGGGCTCTTCGCTCTGTTGCGCAACCCTTTTTATTTTTTAACCCCTTATCGCTGGTGGGGATAGCGAGGCAGCACAATTTTAAACTGGTGGTCAAACATTAATTAAATCTATTGAATGACAATTCCGAAGTGCATAGCAAAAATGTTCGTATAAACTAAACAAACAATAAAAAATAAGATATTCTTTGATAACCGAAATGAGTTTCTAAGGTGCGTGGTGATAATGCTTCTATGTTGACTAAAATGTAGGTAGGTACTTATAAGAGTAGTTAAAGTGTACTTAGATTTATTTGAGTTAAGTCAACATTGATTGTAGCTTAGCATTAGCACTTCCACTATTTCGTAGCATATCTTCTGCCCAACAAAAGAACGTCTCAAAGTATGAGTACTGCTTTTTTGCAAGGCATTTAAAAATATTCGGGATAGCGAAGAAAAGAGTCATTGGAATAGAAATGAAATAGAAAAGAAAAAACTATTTTTGTTGTCTTTATAATCAATACATGTCTACCTACTCCAGAAATTTATTTGAATGGAAATGTGCATTTTAAGTGTGGAAAACTTAAGGCGTTAGGTGGTTTTCAATGTTCAAAAAACGGCATTTTTTTTTTTATAAAATGTTAAATATTTTATTCAAACAATTTACAGCCTTAAAGATACTCATTTAACAAACAGTTGCTGTAATTTTCTTTAAAAAATATTCAAAACTCCGCATTTGGGACATCAATTACGGCAACATCTCGGAAGAGGTGCATCCGCGTGGCCAGCAGAACTTTTTATTTTGTATCATCTGAAGTGAACAAAAAAAATTTCAAAAAATCACCAAAAACTAGAACTTTAAAAATTTAAATTGGATTTTTGGTGGACATTTTTGCAAAAAAATAAAATTTTGGTCAGAATATCTCCTTATTTTCTCTGTTAAGAAAAGTTGTAATAGAAAAAACATAAATTCCTTAGTAGTACTTGGAAATTGTGTTTCGAAGGATTTTGTTAATTTTCACCACGATCGTTTGAGTAGTTCTCCAGAAATGTTGTCTATCTACCGATTTAAAAAACATAGGTTTGAGACAAATGTGTTTAAAATTTTGAGCGCTAAGGCTAGCTGACCTCAAATGTACGACTTCTCAAGGTTACAAAATTATTCGGATAAACTTTAAAAAGGAAAAAATCCTTTAAATGCCTTCGTTCGTTGAACTTATCCCAGGGATGACCCAGGTTTCCATAACAACCCTATGAGTTGTCAAAAAACCGGTGTTTTCCAATACTAAAAAAAACGCTAAACCATGAAATCCCCACACATCTCTGTAATTTGAATAAAAATAAATACCATTTGACAGCTCTCAACTCGCCCCAGGAAAAACCTAGGGCGAGTTGAGGGCAAACCCAGGGCGAGTTTAGGTTTTTTTAAAAACACTTTGTGGCGACCACAGCAGGGCGACCCCAGGGCTTCAACGAACTCGCTTAGATCTCTCGCAGAAAATCACTCAATTTCGACCTCAAAATCATTTCGAACAGCTGTATTTGGAATTTTAAATTGGCTTTTAAGTTCAAAATATTCTGGTACATTGTGAAAAATTTCAAATACTGTCCAGATAAACGCTCACAATTCTGATTGAAAACTCACAAGTTCCTTAACCCATGTCTGAGTTCATCACTTACATGATTTTGTTTTTTGTGTTTTTACACTTAATGTTCATTTTATAGTGGTCATTCAACTTCTTTGTCATATGACACATGTCAGACATACAGTAAGTTACGCAAACAATAATAATAGTTGGGAATTCCATTACCTGGACCTACATTAGAAGACCAAAGATAATAAAACCTCTATTTTTCAAAAAGGCAAAACATTCTTGGTAATGAACTCAAGATCATAAAAATAATTTTATGCCGTGGTACCTATGAACTTTTAAACGCTTCCGAGATTAAGAACTTCATTTAAGTGTCATAAAAATGTTTATATTCATAGTAAAGCTGAATAATTTTTGTCGACAACATTTCGATGCGGATCGACCGACTGATTGATCTCGACCGTCGCGTCGTCAGTGATCTCTTTCAATTGCTTTTAATGAACATCTTAAAACCATTTCTTTTTATTTTGTTTACTTTATTAATATTCTTTCGGATTCATTTATTCCTCCTCGAAGGTACACGATCATAAAAAAGATCAATGACAAAAGAACCGATCCTTTCAACCGTTTAACATGCGATATAAAGACGATATGGATCGCATAAAGGTGATCTGTGTGATTCGAATTCCATTTATGGAAAAAAACGAACATAGATCGAGGGCTCTCCTGATTGAACTTAGCGTAGGTGTAGTATATGTATACATTCACAGTCTCTCATTCCAGTCCCAGACAGCGATGTTTATGGGATCGAAATTGGAATACTATTATGAGGCTATTTTTATACTATTACACGCACGCCTTGAGAAGAAGCAAAGGCACGTATAGAATATGTGCGAGTGTGCAAGTGAATATGCTATCCCCCGCATTTTAATGTCACAAAAAATTTTTTTTTTTCTTAATGTGCGATGTTATCAGTAAAAATTGTAAATTATTTCAAAAGCTACTATAGAAACGGCCATTAATTTTCTATTTATAAGCGATTTTGTAAGATTTCTTAGGAGCTACCTTTCAGTTAACTCGAAATGAACATCTGAAAAAGGTGTTCCTTGCTGCTTCTCCGTGTCATTACTAACCAATAAAAAAGAGTTCTTATGTGTTGAAAAGTTGTCAACCAACATGTTAGTGGAAACAGATATTATGAAATAAAATTTTCAAACATGCGGCTGCTTATAATCTCTTAATTAGCCAAGCTATATTCTAGTCCAGCAGAAGTGTCGTCCGTCAACACTCGTAGCAGAAGTACATAGAATGAAAAGTTATGTTATGACAGTAACTAATTATGCGTACAAAAATTCGATTACAACGGTGTTTGGGGCAGAAAATCTAGTTTTCTACGCACTAGCAACAGCAACAGCAACTAGCACCAGCCGAATCTCTCGAATAGCAAACACGTCTGTTTTTAGGTTTCTAATAACACGGGACAAAGCACAAACATGTTCCAAGTCGGTTAGATGTTGAATTTAATTGCATAAATCAATTTTGTATTTGTAACACAAATAACCCGCCATCCACAGAGCTGCAGCATGTTTTAGCTCCGTTCGTTCGTTCGTTGGCGATCGATGGCTGGTTCGTTTTCGTTCTAATGTATCCATTGCTTTCGTTGCAATAGAAAAGCAAAGAGAAGGTATATAATATCTCCAATAAAGTTTCCATTTAGATATTTTCCCAGGCGGTACTGTTGTGTTGAGTTGTACAGTGTACACTGTGCGCACATTTGGCGCGGTCATTGCGCTAATTGTGCAATTTTAGAACTCGATGTGTGAATATTTCCGTTTTTGCAGCAAGTTCTCATCATTTAATTATTGTTTTTCACTTTGACACTTCATTTGAGTACCAAAAGCGCATTGGTTGGGCGATAATGGCGGACGGCTTGGCGGGCGGGCGCAGCGTTTCCTGCTGCAGAGCTTAGTAATTCAAGTTTTAATGACCCGCATGGAGTGTTGTTTATGTGATTGTGTGTGTGTATTTGACTGCATACCAATATAACAAATGCTCTTTTGCAATTAATTAAATTGCATTTGCTTCGTCGTCGTCGTCATATGCAATTACATAATTTGTTTTAGGTGGTCGTTAATTTTGCTTTTGCAAATGTGTCAATATTCATCATTGCCACGTTTTGAAAGGCTCGTTTGTTTCATGTGTTGCAATAAACGAAGTGTTTTTTCGCATGGGCTTTTCTATACCTACGCTGTTGTTTTTGCTGAAACTTAATTACAAAAATACATAATCAGTTTTGTCGATAGTGGAGAGTGTTTAAGCAAAACTCATTGCGAATGTTCAATTTCATTTGAAATGCCTTCGAAGAGGAGCAAAAAGTTTTCAAATTGTTGGCGGAAACCTTTGATGGATGGAGAGGGTAAAAAAAAATGCTAAAATGCTTTTGTTAAAGGTCATCGGTTTATGTCTCACCCTGCAGTTTATTAGAATTTTGGTGGAGGCCACTGCATTTGTTGGTCATAAAGAAGCTTTTTCTTTATAGAAAACACACCGTATGATTATTTCTGTGTATGAACCTAAACCAAGCGTAATTTTGCTGGAAGCAAAGGCCGCTAAGCCTGCAATGCAGATGCTTATAACATTGTAGTATAACCGAAGGAGAAAAGAAGGGAAGAAAACCGAATTCTCAAAAAGAAAAAATAGCAGCATGAGAGGCGCTCGTTTGAGGAGATTGAGAGGTGCCATGACATGAACGAGATTCGGAAGTTTTACCAAAAGTTAAAAAGATCCTAACAGGGTGGCAAGCTCCGAAGCCTGTAAAGACTAAAAGGGAAACATAGTAGTAGAGTCACAGTCGCTACTGAGGATCTAGAAAGATCACTTCTGCAGACTGCTTAAAGGCGATGAAGACACAAATTCCGCTATCAGGCAGAATGCCCTATTCAACTTGGAGATGATCAAGAATGTCGTCGTCCCGACCTAGCAGAAGTTAAGTTTGCTATATGCAACCTTAAGTCAAATAAAACTGCAGGTGCAGATGGCCTTGATGCCGAACTTTTCAAGGTAGCTGGAGACGAGTTGGAAAGGAACATGCACCAGGTGATCTGCACGATATGGTCGGAAGAAAGCAGGCACGATGAATTGAACCTCAGTATCGTATGCACGATCCTAAAGAAGGGAGACCCTCACAATTGCATCAATTATAGAGGGATAAGCCTCCTTAACGTCGCTTATAAGATCTTGTCTGCTATGTGAACGTCTGAAGCCCCACATCAACAACTTAATAGTAATCTTATCAATGTGGTTTTAGACCAGAGAAGTTCACAATAGACCAAGCTTTCACATTACGGCAGATCTTGGAAAAAACCCGAGAGTATAATATCGATATACACCATCATCTTTTTATCGATTTCAAGGCCGCGTATGACAGTATTTACAGAGACGAGGTGTACAGAGCCATGTCTAGTTTCGGCCTCCCTGCAAAACTCGTACGACTATGCAGGATGACTTTGGAGAATTCACGATGCTCCGTCAACGTCGGTAGAGAACTCACCGAGACCTTTGATGTCAAAAAAGGCTTTAGGCAAGGCGACAAACTGTCATGCGATTTCTTAAAGATCATACTTGAAAAGATTGTACAAAACTCAAACGTCAAAACCAGAGGAACAATCTTTCAAAAGTCTGTACAATTACTCACCTACGCGTGATGTCATAGGTGCCTTTGAGAGTATTGAAACAGAAGCGGCAAAAATGGGTTTGATGGTTAATGAGGGCAAAACGAAATATATGTTGTCATCAAACAAAGACACAGAACATTGACGAATTGGACAAAACGTCACAATAGACAGACATAGCTTCGAGGTAGTACAGGACTTCGTCTACCTAGGATCCGCTATAGACACGGAAAACAATACCAGTGCAGAGATCAAACGGAGAATAACTCTTGCCAACCGTTGCTTCTTTGGGTTAAGAAGGCAATTGAAAAAGAAAACCCTCTTCAGAAAAACCCAAGGCAACCCTGTATAAGACCTTGATCATTCCAGTCCTGCTTTACGGCGCGGAAGCATCGACCTTATCGAAAGCGGATGAGGAAACCTAGAGTGAGTGGATGGACCCAAACGCTCCGGCTCGACGGGTTTTCGAAAGCACATTGCAGGGAAATCGCATAAGGGGAAGACCTCATCTTAGGTGATGTAAGAAGACCTCAAACGACTTAAAGTGCAAAACCCAGGTTCACCCTGACTGTAATGCCCACGTAAGAAAAAAGTAAGTATACCCGACAAGAGGTTTATAAAATGAAGGAATTGAATTGAAGGCAGCACGCTTCAAAGAAGATAGTTTTCCCTTCCTTGTTCGATATGTTTGCAATGACCACCGGCCTTTTGCCACAGAGCATAAGAATCAAGACAAAATTAGAATCTGAGCGACAGAGCGATGCTGTTCGGCGTTGTTTTGTTCTTATTTTGCCGTTCTTTTACTGAACAAAACATTTTCTATTCATAGCCGGCATCTGAAGCACAGTTGAAGATAAAATCAGTCCAAAAAAAACCAGCAAAGTATGATGGGATAATTGTTCCTCACTTTTCATTTTGTTCACTTAATTTTTTTATTTGCGTGTCCGTAGCCGGAAGCTCTACCACAGAATATTTCTTCTTTTTTTTCGCTGTTAATTAACCGAAATTCTTTAAAAATACATCACGCCCGGATGTCAAACCACTAAGTTGATGTTGTTCTTTTATCTCGGTAGCGAATCCAGCACCCAAATTGCAAAAATTTTTTGCAAAAGTGATAAGTAAATTTAAATTTTGAGTTGCCAGCTTATCAAGTTCAACATTTACAACACTCAACACAACAGCACTTAACTTAAAAAGCTGGTTGTTCGTAAAAAAAAAACTATAATGAATGAGAAATTTACGCAGTTGGTAGGTAGTCGATGTGGTGACGACAGTTTGATGAGGAAAAAATTGTTTTGTTTTTAGCTGAAAATAAAACGAAGCCGAGTGAGATAAACAAATTCTTTTGCCAAAAGAATAATTCAGCCGCAACCGATCCCCGGTACTTTTTTTCATTTTTTTCTTCAAAATTATGTTTAATTTCTGAACTTTGAGATAAGTTCACCACCATCAGCACGAAGAGAAAACAAACACAACATTCATGGGCCTGTTGTGATTAGAGTAAAATTTTCCAAAATGAAAAACGAACATAATGTTTACCCTTTGCATCACTGAAATATCAAAGTACATATTTTTAAACAACACATTTAGCTGACACTTTGTCACGTTTCGTATTTCGTACTTTATTTTGGAAGGAAACTATGAACAAAACCTATTTTATCAACCCTCCATCTTGCCCAAAAATTTGAAGCTTTATCTTGAGACACGCAGAGTATACAGAGAAGTGGGTACAAAATAGAGTCACGTTGCAAACATTTCACTTTCCTTGTTTTTTTTTATGCGTGTTATTTATCGTTGTTGTCATTTGTCACCAAAAAGACACAAAAAACCTAAATCTGGCAGAGCGAGCGCTCTTATCACTCACTACTTAGCCCAAAAAGAGAGAATCAAAGTGGAATCTGTGGACCTTACACAAGGCCCTTAAAATAAACAATCCCTTCATGAGATTGTTTTTATGTTTTTATTGTAGATTTCTCTAGACTCCAATTAAACTGCTTTTTGCTCTTGTTTTCTAGCTTCTGTTATGCGGAAATCTTATCACAAAAGTTTTTGCGTGACGTCATGTTTTTACAAAACCATAGTTGCGGCGGTCATAGTTCTTACATGGTCTATAGATAACAGTTTATTAACAATATAATGTTTCATGGCATGTTTGTTGTGTGTTTTTTTTTTAAAGGAGAAGAGTGACGGGTTTTTTGTGAAGACAAAAAAAAATCAACCTACATCCACACGTTTGGGATGATGAAGAGTGTAAATACCACCAGCATGGAACAAAGATAAACAAAGGGAGTGTTATGACATAGATAAGATATCCATCCTGTAGATGGCTCACGTTTCCTAGTGTTCGGGTCGATTGCCGATTTTCCCCCTGTTATCAGTCAGGTACGATCGTTTTCTTTGTTTATTTTCCCCTTCTTCAAAAAAAAAAAATTGTACGGTTACCTATACAATAATGGTTTTGATTAATTAGCAGTTCAAGGTTTCCTTAATCAAATGTAGGTAGATGGGTACCGTTTGGGGATTTGGAAGAAGACGAGACTTTTTCGACATCTTTCGATTGGAAAAAGTTGCCGATTAATTATGCAAATAAAAAAGAGGATAGACAAATGTGTTTCGAAAGTTATAGGATATGGAAAAAAGGAGAAGAACAAGGAGTTTCAGGAACAAAAAAAAAAAGAAAAGAAAAACACAACCCTGAAGAAGTAGAAGCAGAACAAGAAAATGAGATAAGAAAATAAAAGGAACATTGAGAAGAAACAACACGAAAAAAAGTAAGAAAAGAAATGAAAAAGATTTTGATGTTTTCAGATATCGCAAAAACAAAGGTGTGCTTCAATGTTTGTAAACTAATTAATACAACACGTAGATTATTAAAAAAACAACACACTGTTCTATCTAAACACGTAGATGACTCAAAAAGCAACACACCGTTCTAGACGAGGAGAAGTCGTCATATTTAACCTTCCTAAGGGTAATCACAGCCCAGAAAAGAACGACAACGATTCAAGTTACCTCAGTTCATTGCTAAATGAGATATCAGCGGAAAACGTCAGCGATTTTCACAAAAAATTCGTCTTCTCTCTTCTCTTGAAAGTTTTTAAAAGAGCTACAGTATAAATGATCGGTCTTAGTACCTATTTAGTATTGCGGCACAAATTTAGAATTGTTCAAGTAAGGTTATAAAATAAGTTGCTTCAGCAAATCAAATTTGAGCCAAATCAAATTCCTGTCCCCACCAGTGGTAAGGTAAAATACAAAAAAACAACACACCTTTTTCTAGACTAAGTAAAGTTGTTTTATTTTAACCTCACAAGGATTATCATAGTCCAGAAAACAAAGACGACAATTCAAGTCACCTCAGTTCATTACTAAATGAGATATCAGCGGAAAACGTCAGCGATTTTCATAAAAAAATCGTTTTCTTTCTTCTCTTGAAAGTTTTCAAAAGAGCTACAGTATTATTAAGGTTCTCATATAAGAACTCATATATGCCGCTTCATTCAGTTGCTTCATCAAATCAAATTTGAGTTGTTGCCCCCACCAGTGGTAAGGTATAATAGGTAAGGTATAATTGTTCGTCAAAGTAAACAAATGTTTAGAGTGAATAAATGAGCTCTTTCCAACTGTGAAGTACTGTGAAACAAACAAGTAGGAGAGCTTTGAAATCTCATAGCGTCATAGCGCCTTAAAAAAAGGGGAACTCACAAACTAGAACTAGATGCAAGGTATTTTCACACAAAAGTGATAGGAACAAATTAATTGTATCAAATTTTAACACTCGATAAAAAGGTCAATTGCAAGCTAGTTGAAAGGCAGAACATAAATTCACCATTCGACTTGTAAAACACATGCTGCAATTTCGACTGGATTTCCATGCTGACTTCTTCAAAACTAGAGCTTCCCAGTCCTACTTGTTTTTATTCTGAACATCAAAAATAACTAGCGACAGATATTTACATGAATAAGAATTCCTGTTGAAAAATATTCTAAAAACTAGTGACTTACCTCATTTCTGTTGTTATTGTTGTTGTTATTATTATTCCCAAGCGAGGACCGCGATCCAGGCAGATCGCGCCACCTTAGTACCCCCATTACGGCTTGTCGAACCCACCGCCGTTCAGCGCCTTCACTAATAAATGCCACCGTTGGCTTATTTTCGTCTTAAAGACCTCAACTTTTTATATTTTATTCCAGAATGATGACGTATCAACAGACAAAATATCTAACAAAATTCGTTGTAGTTGGTAAAAAAAGAAAAACAAGTTCGTTGTACCTATAAGACAGTGTTCATTTGTGTTAAGCACGGCAGTGTTTTATTTTCCAGAACACAACTCTATTTTATTTTTTGCACAAAAAGAAAACATTCGTTTGTGTGTCAGTGTGGGCGGTTAAATCACGACACAAAAGATAAAATTCGTTACGAAGCCCGAACTATACCTTCGATATTTTTGCACAGGTAAAGTCAGTTCTCCGCTGACTTAAAGTGCAGTACACGTAGGCTTTTTTTTTTTTTAAATAAAGTATCCCCATCTACCACGAGTGTATGTGTGTGAGATCCACCTTCGTGGCTTGAAACGCAAACGGGTAACCCGTTCTGTTGGACAAAAATATTCGTTGACGACGTCGTCGTGTCGCTGTCGTATCCACGAAAATAAGAAAAGTTGCAACAAAAATCCATTCAAACCGAATATAACTAGTTTTGCAAGTTCTGCTGCCAATTCCTTACTATTACACTGTCAAAGCAGAGCAAGTGTTTTTCTTTCTTTTTTGATTTCAAATATTTTTTCACTAATTCACCTTTTTTCTTCTGTTTACCAGAGATTTTCTGTTTTTCACTTAAAAAAAAAAACTTTTACCTCACTTTGGGTTTAAAATTCACGAAAACAATTCAATCCGCGAGCCGGTGGTCGTTAATCGAATGGAAAAAGACACGAATGGTAGAAATCTATAAAATAAAAGAGACCCCAAAGCTGGAGGCAATGTGGTTTTTATTCATTTATTTTTTGTTTTGGGGGTGCGATTGAAGCGACGAACTAACGTGGTGTTTCCGCAACAATTTCTATCTTACGAATGCGAGAAGACCAAAGAGCGACTCTGTCATGGAGTTCTGCAAGAAAGCAACATCAACACACATACAAAAGCAATAATGCAGCAATGTCAGAATGTTGGTGTAAATAGTTGAGAGAAATCAACAAAAACAAACCATTACGAGAGAAAAATGAGAGTTCGTATAAGAAATGTCAAAGTGGTTTGGAGAGAAATCAACGTAACGCAAGGTAAACACTTGCTGGCGTCAGGGATGTGAAATGTGATTGGGAGTTTAATATGAATTGCTATAGTTTTTTTTGAACGCATAGTATTTGTTATAAATCCACAAAAATATATTTGAAAACAAAAATTTTATTGTGTTTTTATTTACAATTGAAGGCGATGGATTTGTCTTCAGGCTTTTTGTATTTATTTAATTAATTGATACCTTTTATTTAAGATGTGTGAAGTGTGAGTTTTTTTTAAACCAATTCTTGCTGTAAAAAGAGAAACTGGAATATGACTAGCGGTTGTAAAGTAAAAAACTGATTCGAAATCCCGGAGGATTTATGATAAGCAAAGACTTCAAAAAAAATGGGTATACTGGGCCAGTTTATTGCGAAATCAGAAATTAGAAAAATTTTGGGTAAGGTAAGGTGACTTTCGTTCTAAGGGTGATATTTTTAGTGTTCACTATGAATGAATAAATATTTTGGCACAACAAGGTCGGGGAAAATCAAGGAAGGTAATCGCCAAGAGCATTTTTCTCAGGAAGGAATACAAAATGAGAAGATGAAGGTTCAATGAAGAGCTGTACGAGCTGTACCACGACAAGTGAAAGGCCAAAAAGGTACGCATCGTGAGACCATGATGGCTGGGAAATGAGGACCGAGTGCACACCAACGCTCCAGTTTGACGAGCTTCATTTGTGAAAAATGGAGAGGATCCACAGTTTTTTGCCGATCCGATATGATTAGTTAAGAAAGCTCTTTTCATAGCAGTGAAATTACTAGTGAAGAACTGGTTAATTTCTAGCAAAAGGTAGAACCCTTGAAAAAAAAAACAGAACGGTTAAGTATTTCTGGAATTGGATCCTCGAACGCCAATTCAACAGGCTTACATAAAATAAAATAAATAAATAAGTAAATAGGGTGGCGCAACAGAGCGAGGAGTCCCTGGGCCTAGCGCATTTCTCACAACCATGCCTTGTGAGCGAATGAAGGGGACCTACAATTTTCTGCCGGTTCCGAACGGCTAATCGAGAAAGCGCTTTTCATGGCAATGAATTTATTATCGGAGGTCTTGCCAGTTCCTCGCGAAAGACGATACTCGTGTAAAAACATTTTTGCCTCTGTTGAGAACAGGCTTACATGCTAGTCAATAATTTCTATAAATGTATATACCTTCATACTAATCAGACTAGCTCGTGATTCGTGAACAAAGAAACACAGTTTATTTGAGTAAACATTGTTGTAAGTATACACAATCATACATATTTTGTTTAGAACAGAGTTTCGCCGCTTAAAACCAACGAAAATTACATAACTTCCACATCATTGACATCAGCAAGATTATCTCTGTTCTTCAAATTATAATTGAATACAAAAATAAAGAAAAATTTCGTCATTTGAATCTTCCTAAAAATCAAATATAAAACTTTTTTCCCTTTGTGTGACCATGGACTCTGGCTTGTCACAGTACAACACCCACCAAATTTTTAGTTTAATAGTTAATTGCCTCAGATTGACTAAAAGATAATGACTAATGACACAAACATTTCTTCTCACCACGGAAGAAGATAAAGCAGAATTAATTTGGTATATCCGACTCGTTTACTCTGTAGGTATACCGAACGTTGTTTCGGAATATTATTTTTCATGTAAAAGATTTCTAAACAAAACAAAAGATTGGCATTTGACAAAAATGAAAAAAATGAAAAAAGGAAAGTTTTGAGTTTGGCACACATAAGTTTGAAGTTGAGTCGATATTTGTTGAAATATTTGGGGTTTCAAAAAGGAATATTTATTTGCTAATAATGAGGGACACATACGTAAACCAATAAAAGTTTTTACATTGAAAAACTGATATGAAAACCTACAAATAAAGGCGCTTTTAGACGATCTTTTCAGTTTCAGTTTCAGTTGAGATATCAGTTATCAGTTATGCTAATCAGTTCTCAGTTTTCTTTCTGATTTTGATTTTTTTCAAACAAAAAAAGCTCAACTGAAAATTGAACTGACGTCTATTTACACACTGAACTGAAAACTGAAGTGAGAACTGACACCGTCTAAAAGGGTCTTAAGGAACTTCAAATAAACAGAAAAAGCTAATATTGGCAGCAACTACAAGTTCTCCCAAACCAAAGCGTTTTCGCAGTTACGGCAGCGGCAGAAACTCTGTTGACAACCTTTTTTGCGTTGCAGCGACAATACTTATGCTTTGCAACTCTGCGATATTAATTCAAAATTGCTTTGAATTGAAAGAACCTGAAACTGATATTACATTGAACCAAGTGAAATTTCCATCAGTTTTTAATTCTACTGATAACTCCGATCTTCTTAGAGTTGTCTCTTATCGCTTTCCTTCCTCATTATTGCAAAGTTTAAAATCTTATTTGACAGAAAGCCAACGCGACGTGACGTTCACGCTTTTCCTTCTCCAAGAAAAAATATGAAAAATACCCCAATCTTGTCTCTTGTACCTCCTTTCATTTAGAAGTGAAAGATTCTTTCACGGCCACTCCACTTTTAGCTATGTTTAATTTTGAAGCAGCTCTTTGCAATGGCAGTGGATGCCTTTTTGTGTGTGCACCTCATTGCTGGGTGATAATGACATAGAGGTGGAGATGATTAAAGCAACCGGAAAATGGTTGAGTTTTTGCTTTTTTATTTTCCCCCAAGATATCTCGCTTGCCTCAGCTTTAGATGCTATCGCAAGGTTTCTCGCTTTTCCATTTAGAATGATGGCACAGACGAGATACAATTGTTCAGTAACTAATGTGCGGCTTGGCGAAAACAATGGAACTAATCCACCAAATGTGTTATGGTGTGTGGTGTGGTGGTGGTGCATGCTACAAGCATTAGCATTCAGATTCAAGCATTTTTTTAAATAGCTTCCTGTCTACCTATGCTACGGGGGTTAGACAATTCCTTCTCCTTTGCTAATTAGAATTCCTCTTTGATTCGCATTTGCGGGACTTTTACTGCGCCATTGTATGATAATAATCTACATTTTTATAAACCCATGTTACCTATTCCAACAACCTCCAACAATAAAAGCAAAAATAAAAAATCTTTTATTCTGGGAGTAGCCGTAGTTGTGTCTCGATTCGAATTTACAAACGTGTAACTGCAGCTAATTAAACAAAAGCTTTCAAAATGCAGTTTCCCAACTAATTGCACTATTTTCTCAACTCTCGAAAGCAATAAAAGCGAGACTTTCATTTTGGTTGCAAACAGTAGAGAGCAAACAAACCCCAAAGTCAATATTTAAAAATTTATTAACACAAATCCTGAAGAAAAAAGAATAAAAGCAAACTTGTTGGAGGAGGCGAAAGAGCCCTTGAGAGTTGCAGGCAGCATGACCTTCTATTGTAACTGGGAGTGAGAGTCTCTGCTCTTGCACTAGACTATTGTGTTTCTCCTACGATTTCCTCATACTTGGAAAGTATTCATTTTGTGTCGTTCAAGAGGAGCAAAGTTATAAATTTATGTGGCATTACCTAGGCTATCGCCACAGCTCCGTTCCTCAAGAATAAATTTGTTTCTTTCCCTTCTATGCTGACTACTTTGACTTTGTGTTGTGTTTTCTTGTCCATTTTTGTGTAATGAACATGCATAGAAATAGGAAATCATCTACGATGGAAAGTTGATTTTTTTTCGACGTTGTTGTGTTTGCAGCATTTCCTTTCCCTACTATCCTTATCCTTTGAAAGTTTTCTTTTCTTCTTTTTAGCTGATAGCAGCTTGTAGGACAAAAATTATTTTGCATGGTTCACTGCCCTGAATGTCGTGTGGCAAACGAGAACGACGACGCGACGCAGAGTCGTTTAGTTCACACGAAACAACTTGAATTATGATATCCTTGTTCCTTGTTAGACTTCCCTGCTGCTATATTGCTTTTTCCTGGGCGCTGCTGTTCTTCCTTTTTTACTCTTTAACATGACTTTAAAAACCTCTTGTGGTTTATAGTCTCCTTGCAGCATAGTTAACAGGAGTAGAGTAGGATGTGTCTCGTTAGGGGCAATTTTCACAACATATCCGGACACAGTGCCTCTTTGGTTTCCGTTCAATATCAGGACACTGGCAAATGAATATTCATGAAGCCCTGCATACATATCAAGCAGCGCCACGCGCCGCACATCCACACAATATCTCTCATGGTGGTTCCATTTAATTTCATGGTTTTTCGTTGATTCGCATTTTTTTTCTGTATGTTATCAGATGTTCTTTACCTCATTCGAAGGTAGATGCAGGTATCTTTTTGACCATCTCATTGTGTATGTGGCTGGTTGGGTTTATATATCATCCCCAACTTGATTGCGGTCTTTTTGGCAATTGAAAAGCTACCTACTTTTTGGATGTGCTTGTGCAAGCAAATTTGAGTTCTTGCAGAATATTTAATTTGTCTAGGCTTTTAAGGTCTGTAATTTGGAAGAGTGGGTTAAGGTAGTGCAATGAAAAACTAATTTAGTTGTTGTTGTTTGGGGTTAGCTAAGTTTTTGAAACTGAAATTTGGTCTCGTTTTAAGCAATGAGTAAGCCTATTATGTCACCAATTGTGAAGTGGGATCAGGCGAAGAAGTATTCAAAATTAGACAAAAACTGAGCTAAGAGAAAAGGTTATAAGGCGTTTGTTGCCATGCTTGTTAATAAAAGACTAGGGTGGCACAACCGAGCGAGCAACTCAGAAGGCCCCTGCGACTAGCGCATTTCTCTAAACCATACCATTGGAGGAATGAAGGGGACCAACAACTTTTTGCCGATGCGAAAGCGCTTTTCATGGTAGTGAAATCACTATCGGAGGACTTGCCAATTACTCGCGAAAGACGATCTCACATGCTAAAATAATATTATGCGAAAGTTTCAGAGTAAACATCGATTCGAAAGCCATACAAACAAAAGTAATTTGAATTTAACTTTCGAATGGAGTTACGGAGTAAGGCATTTGGAATATGTAGAGCCAGAAGCTCATTTAGGATCCTAGTGTAAAAATTTGAATCATATTATTCAACTAAAAGGAGGGATAATAGATTCGTACGTTAAACTTAACTAAGGGCTGTCACAGATTTATGATTTTTAGTTCCCAAAAAACGATAAACCACAAAATACCATATTGAAGCAAAAATACATGCCATTTGACAGACCTGTTCTTTACCTGAACTCGGCCCAGCGAAAACCTAGCGCTCGTGGTTTAAAAAACACTCAGTTTGACATTCAGGACGAGTTTAAGTTTATCAAAAAACACACTGTGGCGACCACATGGACCCCAGGGCTTCAACGAACAAACCTAATATCCACAGCACTCTTGAAAAAGTCAACAACCATATGACAGTAAGTGGATGCTTCCCTACATCCAAATCAGGCAAAACTAAGGATATGATGATGATGATGATATAGACACAAACTGAGAGGTGGCAATATATCCTGTGAGAACACTACCACCTTGCAATGTCAGTTGATTGTTCAGTGCTCCAGATAATGTAATCAAATGCGACAACACGACGGACGGTCCACAACTACCCATTTGAAGCAACATATCAAATTTACTCCTCATTTGCGTATGGTGTGTGGATGAGCTATCAATTTCATCTTGTGTAAGGTTCCATCGCACTCGAAGGCAATTACTTACATAATGGGCACTTGCATACTCGTTGCAGTCGTGTCTTCTAAACACCCCTTTAAATTCATATTCGACCCACAGGAAACGTTCTCTTCCTCTCTTTCTTCTCAAATTCAAGTTGTGTTTAGATTGTCCCGGTGAAATACATCTGGAGGTGTGTACACTTAATGCCAATGGATGGGTTCTTTCCGCTTGTTCCAGAGATATGAATTTACATATATGTGTGCGTATATGACACAGGAGAGCGAGAGCGTTGCCGTCGTCGTCGTCGCTCGTCGGTCGGCAACGTTTGTGGGCCGAATAAGTGTTTCGTTTCGTCTGCCTGGGTGCTGCAGTTCTGCCTCCTCAAGTCATCGTCGGCACTGTCATATGGCATCAGGAGGCAAATTTACGACGTCAAACGAGCTAAATATAACAGACGAATCATTACCAACTACCACTGATGTATGGAGACCCTCTGGGAAGGAACAAAGTTCCAAAATAGGTCTGTCATAATTTATTTGTTTATCTTTTTGATGGTGATTATATCTCTGTGGTATAGTGCAACCAAGGTCAATTAGTGGCACGTGTGATTGTGGTAATTGCATATACTGTCAACGATGCCGACCATAGTGCTTTTAAATGGCTTGTTGATATATGTTTCTGAATTAACAATGATTTCGCTTTTATTCACTCCCGCCGGCCGGTAAATAGATTGGAAGCAATGAACGCTGGTGATGACTGCAGAGTATAACAATATACACTCATGAGTATATTTTGTTTTACATGGTACTTCGAATACATCTAACGAAAATGCCACTGATATTTAGTTTGATAAGAGAAAGTGACTTTGCTGTCAATCATGAGTACCGATAAATGGAGCATTCCTGTGGTGCTATTGACACTGTAAAACAGTAAGCTATAAATCATATGGCACGGGTGTCGTTAGTATCGTTGTCATTTATATGCTTGTGGGATCTACATCACTAGACTATTTCCCCCATACTTTTGTAGTAAGTTTAGTTGTGTCATTTTCTCTTTCACACCTAACCTTCACAAATAATCATATTTAGTTATCCCATTAGAGAAAAATATAACCCATACCCCCTGTCCAGGATCAAGTCAGTTACAAAGAATATCCGGTGTACGGAGACCGATACACTTAGACCACAGAGGGTCCATTGTGATATCACTGAGACTAGAAGGTTGATCACCCTCTGGTTCCTATCTAGGGCATTAAAGAGTTGAAACCCCCTCTAATCGAACCTGGATTAACGAGTTGATCACCAGTTAGTCAAACCATTCAAATCTTCGTACGAAAAGGGAGAGACTCTTAGGGTCTTTATTAGCTAAATCGTGGTGTCGTCGAAAAAGTAATCCACTAGGTGAGCTTTTCGAATGTTAGCAAGTTCAGGGCATGGGCAAAGGAGATGTTGAATTGTCTCCTCTTCCTCCTCGTCCATGCAGCTTCTGCAGAAGTTATTTGAGTAGAAACCAAGTTTTTCGGCGTGTCTATCTAATAGGCAGTGTCCTGTACTAATGTGCAGACGACCTAGATTCAATAAGCTTTTTGAACGTTCCGAGTTCACACATGGCCAAATTCATTTAGTCATAAGACATGTACTACTCTGCGTTCATCTAGTGCTTATCTTGTCAGAGGCTTCATAAGATACAAACTTTTCTAGGAGACTAAGAAAAGTTTGACACTCTCCTCTTCTAGGAGAGGAGAGTGTCCGAAACCTTAGCATTCAGCAAAGGATTGATCTTTATGGCATTTCATGTCTCCCACATCCTTTTGTACCTTTTCCAATTTTACTAAATATTTGTAATTATTGAAAGGATTGATGATCACAATGGAATGGAAAATACAATAAGTTGAATACCTACACACAATTCAAAAGAGCTTCTTTTAAAATTTTTGAAAAATCTAAAGACCAAAGCCCTGTATGTACAAAAAGACTGAAACTAGTTTCCTACTCATTTAAGCAATATTATTTTGGTGTAAATTTAGTGAAAGCATATTTGCGTCATGATTTTTTGACTCAAGAAAAATAAACTTAAAATTTATATTGAATCGCGTTTATAACGTACTTTAAACGACACCTAGTGGATTTAGGCAAAAACATTCCGTAGAATCTTGTACACATTACACATACGCTATCTACATTTTCAATAGAGAAACGTTTTTTAATAGCAACAGCATTGCGTTACGTTACAAGAAGATGAAATCTACCATTATCGAAAACAGCAACCATATAGCCATTTAACCATTTCACCACGGTTTAAGCCGTGGCACACACCGCACACCATTAACCGAATGCCGATAGAGGCCGTGGTGAAAAAAAAATTCAAAGTGAAACAAATTGGAACTGCCACTTCGTGGGCCTTATGTAATTTTTATGATTTTCAGTCTTCTCATGGGCGAAATTGCTAAGTTCCGAATTCGGATCACATTTTGACCTCGAAATAAAAAGAAAAGAAACAAAATACATATGAGATTCACTCTGTTGGCCACTCTACAAAATATCCAATGTTTAGATTCAAATTGGTATAGGTATACCATTGTGTTTATTCCATGGCCAGTAAAAGTACAAGTGTTAACAACTTTGCTTGAATAAATAATTTGCTAATAACAACGACTACTTTCTAACACATGTTAAACACCATTCATTATGAAATCGCAATTCACTGGTGAACGACTGTTATAAGTAGATATACGTTTGTTTACTCAATAGAAACTGTACAATGTAGGTGCAATCTTTCATAGCTAAACAGAATGTGAAAAATAATGAGAAACTGTGGTTGAGTGAAAGAAAAAGAGCTGAGCTAAAAACGTTATGTATCGATTAGGTAAAGATGAACGTTTCGATCACGTAGGAATGTAGTGTACCTAGTGTTTCTAGGAACACAAAAATTTTTAATAAAATTTTATTGACCGTGATTAAAGTATCCCACAAATCTATATAATCGTCCTGAGTTAGGAATTCACGGTGTGGCACGCGTTCGTTGGGAGCCAATGGATAAAGATACTCTACTCGCACGTACAAATAACCACCGAATGCCAAAAGGTCTTGCTGGTTGCTTTCCAAATGTGGATGTCATTACAAAGGGATGACAATAAAACGTCACCCTCGTACATCAAAGATGACATCCAACATCTGTGCTAGTTCCTCAATCGGCCTATGACATAACATGCCTTTCAAGGTTCAATGGAATACCAAAATAGACAGACAGACAGACAGACAGACAGATCTCGGTGAACGTGCGGGATTGTATTTTATTTTTATACATATTTTATAACTTACCTGAGAAAAATAAGCTGGAAGAACGCATCTCTGATCGTCTAGACGCGAGCATTGCACTCTTTCAAGTAACTCGAACAGATCCTGTGTTGCACCACGCAATCGTTCCGGACTGTGGGTCATACTACCGCCGCCTTTTTGCGTTACCCACGCATGCTGTCGTCTGCAAAAGAACAAGAAAAGAACACATCATTTTCCACGTGTTTGTCAACACAATACGTTTTACTATATTTAAAGACTACTCAAAAAAATATAAGTATGTATGTACTTCTAAGACCTACCAACCGTTTGGGCAATCACGAACCCTACACTCCATCAATCAATGACTCGATTAAAGACTAAGAAAACCACCACATTCAAGGGTTCTTGAGGTAGACCGTAGACCGTAGACCAAGACGGTACCTACCTTAGCTGCATTTGTGCCTGTCCAGACGGGTTATTTCAATAACGTTATGCTGTTAACGCTAGGTGTCTACACGTTGTTATAATTCCTCGCACAAGTTCTCCATTTTGTGTTGGAAAGTGTATTAAAAAAATCATAACGTTATGAGTATAACCCGTCTGGACACGCCAAGTGTACTGCTTAGGCAGATAAATCAGATTTCGTTTTGCGCATCCAGCCTCTTTCTTCCTCACCCCTTTTGCCTAGGAAACGACAGATATAACGTTATGGGCATAACCCGTCTGGACAGGGACTTTGAAATGCACGCTATTATGCCAAAGTGACAGTAACTTTGTGTTCCATCATTCACGGCACTCGAACAGAGGAAGTATGCCCTTTGATTTCCTCTCGCATTGAATTTTGCACAAGACTTTACCTCAATGAAAACGTAAATGGCGAGAAAGCTAAGAAAAAGAAATCAAGGGTCTTTGGCGTGCCAAGTGAAGAGTTTCTTCACTCCATGCAGCACCAGTACCTACTAACAAAACAATTTGTACCGGGATTAGTTGCTGCGCCACGCCGTGCCGGTTGTTATCGTCTTTTTTCTTAATCGACGCGACGTCGAGGAAGAATTTATGTTTCCGCTGTTGTATTTGAGCCCATTTCTTGAAAGGACAAACAACAGGGAGAAAAATAAAGAAAATAAAAAGTCCGTCCTGTCTGTGGGTAAATATGCTCCTGGGAAGACGAATCTTTCTATCACCACTTCCCATCATTTAGTTGTTGTGTTCTTGTTTATACAACCTACTCACTATCTTTGCTGGCGATGACATATTGCACACTGTACCAGTCAGTATACCCACTGAATAAATATCCTTCGCAGGATACAAAAATTGTCATCATCTGCCAACTGCTGCCGCTGCCGTTGCCGCCACCGGCAATGCGCTCAAACACTCACTGAATCAACACCTACAAAAGACTCTAACCAGTACTCAGTACTTTAGGAAGATTGAGAGTTGAGCAATTAAGTAGTGTTACAAAGTGCGTGGGCGTGACTGCAACAGGCGTTCGTAAGCAAGGATTCAATACATATCCTTTTTTTATCCCCCAAGAGTATTATTTTTCAGGGCAGTGACAATGATTAAAAAACAAACTCGAAAAGAAATTGATGACAACAAAAAGAAAAGAAAAACGATTAGTGACAGAGGCATGGAGCTGGAAGAAAATACTTAATGAAACGAAACCTAAAGAAGAAAAAGAAGGCAAAGTTTGATGTTGGATTTTGAACCTCACGGAAGAAAATTAGATTGTTATCCCAATGGGGGACATTGTGTCAAGCAAGATTATATTTTTACGTGAGGTTTTAGTTCAGGGATTGAACACATTGCTAAACTAAATATATTGAATGCTTTTCTTGATTGAGTTGTTGTTCCAATAAACACATATTTTTCTATCTTTTGCACAAAACTCTTATCCACATTCAGAAAATTAAAAGGAAAGGTCACCACTGTCGCTTGCAAAACCAATCAGCAGTATGATAAGGAAGAAGTGTATAAATTGGTTTACGACTAAGAAATTACATGTAAGACAATAGGTAGGTAGGACGTTATGCTTTCACCTAGCCAAGCTTACCAACGATTTTGCATTTTCCACATCAACACCTCCCTTCGAAGAAGAAAACAAAAAAATTATCCTAATCTACAAGTTCTTGCCATCTTTATATTAGACGTCTTTTAGACAATTTTGAAAATAATCTAAAATGCCATAAAATTACCAAAAATTGTTCCCAGGATTTAAGGATAAACGATAAATTTTAATGCAAATAAAAACTTAAATACCCCACATAATCCACACAACGAAAGCCCAGAATTTATTCAAGACAATTTTCGTTGGTATCATTCGTTTCGGTAATAAAAATGTTTCTTCCATTAATATTGGTTAAATTACGACCGCCTTGACCATATACCTACACAAAACGAGTTCTTCCTTTCACATGAATCAAGGATTCTACTCGGCGATGACATTTAATCCCTGGCAAGACGTCCGATGTGTGTTCCAGCTCGAGAACAGGAACCAAGAAGAAAAACTAGTTTTCCTTTTCTCAAAAATAAGAAAAACCCGTAAATACAAAAATTTCCCACTTTCACTCTCGATTCCCTTTCACAAAAACTACGTACGTAAGGGTACAGTCATACGAACCATAGCCACCATTAGTGGTAGAAACTCCATTAATCAATTCAAATATACAAATTGTGCAAGATGCATCTTCAAGAACAATGCTTCCAGCAACAATAAAATATTACCGCGAGTGCTTTACCGCGGGTTTTTTCTTTCTTTTTTGATTTAATGGTGTAATGACAACACGTACATATATTCGCAAATGGCTTCCAACAAATTATTGTATTACAAGGACTCCTGAAAAACTGAAAAAGGGTTGACGTTGGAAGAAAATTTTCTCACGAAGTATACTACACTTTGACTTGTCGAGATGATGATCCGCGGTGCTATTATTTCTATTTCCTACGCGAATGAATAGGATGTGTGTGTAAGCAGTGAACACACACTGCAAAATGTTCTTTTTTTCTTTGTTTCCTTTTCTTTTTATTGTAAGAAGTGTCCTTAGCAAATCGTGTTTTTCTTATTCGCTTTTATGGGGTGTATGAGGCTTTATTGTATTGTGAATGTTGTTCGTGCGCGTGAATATTTAAAGAGGAACTAATTACAACAGCATAGTTCCCTGCTGAGAAAACACGAGGCCAGAAAAAAGTTTTTCCCTATTTTAAAGTTTTTTTTCTTGACTGACACAACGAGAAAATATTCTTTATCAATGTGTATAAATCAAACGATGTGTGTACCTATTAATTAGAACAGGGCTTCGAGTCGATGACGTTGTAATTTACCTGGCCTTTACCCTACTTATCAGTTCTCAATCAGCAGGACATTGCATTTACTTCTATTTTTCATTTTTATTCCAAGGCATTATGGGTAAGTGAGAAAGAGATTTTTATCACAAAAACGGGTTCTCAATTTTTTTTTTTTTCAACAGCCCTTTTGTGAATTTTTACAGTTGAAAGGCCATAAGAGAGCAGACATAATTGTGTATTGACAGTTTGATTGGATTATTTTAATGAGTTTAAGTTTTTAAAAATTATGAAAGCAATTTTGCAAGGCTTGCCTCGTTTTGTTTTTTAATTAGTCCATACCCCTAGAGAGTAATTCACTTGGGAGTTTTTCAACCCCTTTCATGCACGACTTTCTTGATTGAGAACTTCAGAAAAATCAACGAAAAATCAGACGTACAAAAATATCAGTTTTTGTACCACACCTAGTTTTGCTATTTCGTCAGTGTGGGCTCAAGTCAAATTACATATATATATACATAAAGCGCCTCATACCGCGATGTTACATTTCGTACAAGAAATTAAAAAAACTTCGATTTGCTTAATACCGGTTTCGGCTAAAAAGACTCGTCCGAACACACTGCACATTTGCCCAGTCGACGCACAATTGTGTGGACATCCCTGAATTACGATCGCTTAACAGTATTATAACAGAACACAACCTAATAGGCTATCACAAAAAGAAAATGGGTCTTTGCAGCGATGACTTATGTAGAGGACGCAATGACGAAGAAGAACATGAGGATACCACCCACTTCCTTTGTCATTGCTTAGCAATCTGATACAGCAGGAAAAAATTTCTGACAGTCTACGAACCAGAAGAATTATCAGACACTCCCAGAAACAGCCTGTGGAACTTAATTAAGGTCACAAAATAGTTAAAAATAGATCAATCACAAACTCATAGGATTTTTAAGACGTTACAATATTCTAGGGTATCACAATGGATCTACATTGATCTAAGTGGAACGGAAATAAGATCAAACGTCAGCCCATTCTAACTAACCTAACCTAACCAACCTCAAATTAACCAAGCCTTTCATAACCAAAAGGACTAGGTAGTTCATTTATTTGCCTAAAAAACTAATAATTCTAGACTCAGAAACTACTTTTTAGAATGTATAATAAACCCACCAAAAACCACCTCCTGGCCTCGCAGATATAAAACAAAAACATCACCAAGAAGTTAATTCTTAGTTAGTAAATATGTCGCTGCAAGGCCCAATAATCAAAGATACAAATTCTGTAAGCTTCCCTTTTTGTCAGTGCAGTGGGGTGAATTTGGATTAAATTTATGACACTTTACCACCACCAAGTAGGTAGATATGTAGGTAATTTAATTTTGAACGCTTAAGAAACAATTGGAGGTATTTATTTTTCTGCTATTTGCTGATATTGATTATCTGTTTTACACAAAAAAAATCCTAACAAGTGCATATACACACGCAAAAAAACCATACCCACTAACTTTATTTAGATACTTAGTCAAAGTCCTTTATTACTTGCTTTAATTAAGTAAGATGCTATTTACAAACTCTTAATAAATTTTAATTAGCTATATGCACGCTATCTGGTTAATTAACTAGCGCCTGACTAACTCCTGTTCAACCCATGCGGCCATGTCATGTTCAGTAGGAAAGAATACCACAAACTCTACCAATTTATTGAATCAAAAAGAAAATCAACATTCTTTTTCTAACAAACTCTGACTACCAACATATTTCACTCATTATAAATTTCAAGACGACTTGAATCAAGATCGGGATAAATAATAAATTTATGCATACAAGGCGCCCAACTAGTTTCGGCCAACTATTCACTGTCTGATGTTTAGTTGGCACAAGCCAAGTGGTAAAAATATATCTATACTATTTGACTAGACGATGTCCACAGACACTTCTCTTGAGAAAAGGTAGGTTTTTAACAATTTATCATGAATCTGTAACACTGGTATTATAGTGTTCTATTGTCTTTGCGTTTGTTGACCGGAATACCTGCCCACCAATATCATGTTATTAATCGTACAAAAAACAACAGTCATCCGTCGTCTAAAGCCACACGTGATTTAATGACCAAAGGTTTACATATTTCAAGCCCCTTGTTTTCGAAGGAATTCCTGCAGTTCCCACATTTGCTTTTGTTTTTTGTCGCGTTTAAATTTTCTAGCCATACCAAATGCCACATTGAATATATATCCCTGTCCCGATAGCCAACACACCGGACCACATACCAAGCAATTGCAATTTAAGGCTCTACTCACATCCATTCCGCCAAAGCCGCTGGACGTTGTTGTTGTTGAATAATTTACTCCAATTCGCAAGGTAGTATTACATAATCAATGTGACAAGCATGAAGTTACTTCAATTAGAGTGAAGAACAGACATGGAACAGCGCTGAAAGAAAAAGACACAAAAGTATGCTTATGTCAAACCTATCAGAAATGGATCGTTTGTGGAGAATGGAACCTGTTCCAATTTCCGGGGTGTTAATTTTCCGTCAATTTTCATCATTGTCAGCCCTTTGATCCAATGCAAGCTGTGCCGCATCAAGTTAAATCTTTCTATCCATTGCGAGTGACAAATGCACGATCATCGTTCACATGTGGGGGCGAACATATTAGATACTTTGTGTCACAGTTGTGGTTATGAATCTATCGCAGAAAAAAATAAAAACAATTGTACGATGCACTGATGGATTGCTTTGATCGAGCAGTGATCATCTATCTGACTGCGATAATTGGATTCAAGATTCGAAGGAAAGAAGCAAATGATAAATCAAAGCAAATTGTAGGGCATTTGCATTTCCTCATTGTTGGCACGATTAATCGGAAATAGTATTTTACTACATGGTAATCTTTGTTATGTGACATTCGACTTGGGCGTTCGCAATGATGTTGTGCGACAGACGAAACACGAGAAGGAAAATTGTAAACAGGAAGAAAACGAAAAAGTTCATTGAAGATTTTTGTCTTTGTTGATGCCAAAATGATTTTGTTTGGGTGGGAATGAAAACAAATTACTTCCGATAAACACTTTTCTGAGGGAAATTGGCACATGTGAGCATACCTAAGGGAATATCTTTTATTTTATTGATAGCTAAATTACTATCGATACAATTTAAAATAAACAATATGGGCCAGTTCACAATGACATTCGTAGCATAATTTATTTATAGCAACAAATTAAAAAGACTTGAAATTTCTGCAGAGATAGAATCAGGTAAGGTGATTGTAGTTGACGGTTAAAGGCATTGCTTTCATTCTGTCCACTTGACTGTTAAGGTGCCTTCACTGTGTAAAGAGAATTTTAGGACTACACTTACTTTTTTTCTGTAGCACAGCCATTGGCTGTCGTTTTTATCATTCATTTTGCTTTTCACTTAATGATATGTATTTTAATTTTTTTTTTTTTAGATTAGATTGTATTTTAATTTAACTCTGTAGATGTGTGACCAAAAAGTTATTCCTTCACATGAATAGCAGAAGGAGAGTTAGACATAAAAGCAACAAACCGAAAAATATGTTTTCATTCCTAAAGAAAACAAAGCGACAATCACCTTAGATAGAGCAAATAAAAGTTCAGTATAAAAAACAACTGTCTAAAAAGGCACAATCAAATATCACTCTAAACACAAGAAGTACCTTTAAAGCATTGTTTGGGTAAAATTCACAATGAAAAGCTTTCTCATTTTAACAAGTGCAAAATTTCATTTGAGTTGGTACGTATAACAATTGCCATTGTGAATTATCCTGATACCGGATCATATTGCAAACACATATTTATTTCAACTTTCTTTTCTTTTTATCCCTCAATATCTTTTGCTGCTTGGAAAAAATTACTTGAGAAAGGGGCTCTCCAACTACTCGAAATGAGAAACGAACCGATTCTCCATTCGCCTGGAATGATTTTCATTTAAAACGGGCCTGTATAAAAGGTATGCCCACCCGCATACTAATTTCCATGTTAAAAAAAAACCTTAAATGCTCGGGATCAAATAAATTTCATGAAAGCAATTCGGAGACATGCCAAACACAGCATGCCCTAAATCACTTGAAATGAGATGTTAATATACAGACGCTGCTATTGAAGATTTATAAATTGAAATATTTTTCTCTGTTCAAATGTTTGATTCCTTTTTCGGGCACTGACCATAAATTCAATGAAATTCTATTTAAGGAGAAAAGCCAGGGAATTAATTGCAAAAGCAAAATAGTCTCCTATCAGGCAGCTTTTTTCTAGGAAAATCACCATTATGTCTTAGAATTCATTGTGGTGGGTGTGCTACAAATAAAACGAGAGACAAATTCAATATCAAAATGCTTTTTGGGTAAACCTTTTTGGGTCATCATCTATAGCAGGTACCTGTTGAATGATAAATACTTCTCAATTGTCCGCTTCGCCTTTTGTTCTTTAAAAAAGAAAGAAATCCTTTTCCAAAACTCATTGATATTCTAGTTGCCTTGTAATGAATTTTCTCATTGTTTTTATGTGTCGAAAAATCAATCATTGCTTTTGTCCCATATGAGTTATAGCCTGGTCGTATAGTTGTACATATCTACTTCCCATGTCCAAGTTTCGGAGTCATCGGCTTCGGTTCTTCCCCACTGGAACACACATTGAATTTATAAGCTCGAAATCACTTCCCCAATGGACATTCGGAGAATATAATTTACATATACATTCAGTAAGGCTTTATTGCATTCCATCATATTCATTTTAGGGCAAAAGATAAATAAATCAAAGTGTAGAGTAGAGCATGGGCATAATACGTATACTAAGCACACAATTTGGGGCTACACATTTTGTATGGAAGGTTTCATTTTCAAAAATTCATAAAATTACTTTTGAAAGATTTATGCGTGCACGAGACTTCAACCACATTTACAAATCAAAAACAATTGGAAATGAATAAATTACAAAATGAAAACCTTTTATCCATCCCCTACTTTACCCTAAGAAAAATTGCATACTAATTTAGAGAGAAATATTCAAATAAACCAGAAAACATCCGAATGTGGCCCTTTGTGTTGAATTGTTGTCGTTCAACCATATCCGGACACCATCTCTTCTCCCTAATGAGTACATGTAAATTGAGAATCAGATAGCCAACACCGCCAACGCCGGAGCCGCGCGGCAACAGCAACATTCAGATAAAAAAAATTTAAAAAACAAATGTAAAAGGAAATAAAGTCCCTGCACTTAGCACTAGCGGTATAATACCCGCGGTTTCCGCCCCCATTTACGCCTGCTGCTTTGAAATGTATGTGATGATGATGATGATATTCTAATGAAACGGTTGTATGACCGTGGAGGCTGAAACTGCTCGCATTTTAATAGGATTACTGTTAAAAAGTTTGCTTTTTTGTACCAAGCAGTTAATTTTCATCTAAAAGGTTTCAATTAAAATGCATTTGATAGTCACAGTCACACGATCTATGAAATTTAAATTAATAGTTTTGCTATGGACTGTAGTAGCCTGTAGGAGGTATGCGGGCACATTCTTTCTGTTAGAGTTCTATAGAAAAGAAAGGTTTAATATGATAAGTGGTTGCGACAAAGAACTTTTTTCTTCACATTTGTTTAAAAAATTGAAATAAGTTTTAAAAAAAACACTCATTGATGGGAATCTCCTCATAACACAAAAGCTGATGTTGAATAATCCCATTTTCCATTGAAATAAAAAGAGAATCGAGTGTTTTTTGGTAGGTATCTATGTTTTGATTGAGATATTCAACATTGCGTCGAAAACGTTTTTCAGTTTGGCTGGGACTTGGAACAAAACAGTTACAATAAAAAAAAAAATCAGGGGACAGGCCTTAATAGCTTTTGTCCAGTAATTTCAAACCCATTTTGGAATCTTATTATAAATTGAAGGACAGTCTTCAACCTTACAGGATGGCCCGACTTTTTAACTACTAGGTACACCACGTATACCACCACCGACTTGGAGTGCGAAACTGGAGAGAGCTCGCCCGAAATCGAAGTCGTTATAGAAGGATGTTGGTTGAGGCCCAGGTTCACCCCGAACCCGAACTGTAATGCCCACCTAAGTAAGTAAGTAAGTAAGTAAGATACACCACGTATTAAGATTAGCGTTTTAATTTTAGAAAACCAATCGCAACAAAAGGTTCCAAACCTTTAAATTGTAATGCAAACAAGCTATGACATTAAAACATGCCGATATGTTTTGTAAGCAAATCAAGAGTGCGAGAAAGCACAAAGTGGAGGTCGAAGAAATTTCCAGAACCAAATAGTTGGAGCTGTCAGTCAACAAAATGATTCTAATCAAAAGCTCCACTTCATTCATTGAAACAAAGGATGAATTTCGATAGAACGCTTTAGAAATTTGAATATAACGTGAATTTTGAAAAAATTGTACCGTCATCATTCTTTTTATGCGTCTATGTACGCATGCCTTTCGTCGCTCGAAATAAAGCTAAAGCTGTTTTACCTAACCTACACCCAAAAAAAGATCGTTTATGTTTATTTTCCGCAATTGAAGTATTGTTTTGCATCGATGTTTTACCTCGATCTCTTTCAAGAGCAAGCACTTGAAGGGATTTGTCATTACCCCATCTGAAGCCAACCCATGTAATGCATCTGAGGCAATTAAAATTAGAACTCTTATTGCATTCAAACAATTCAAACACTGAGCATTGATTTCAGATTCAGATATGTGCACACCGCAAAAGGGGTTGCAAAAAATAAATCATAACTTATTAACCCCTAACCACACTCACAATATAAATTTATACGAATATACCTACAACCGAGTCTGCAATTTCCAACTTTTAACTAAATTTTGCAGGCGAAGTTAATGCTCTGCATTAAATGTCATAATCCATTGAATCGTATCAGCCCAGCGCCGAGTTTTAAAAAGAAAAAAGGGGTGAAAACGAAACCCTTTTTTGCAATTCTTTTATAATACACCTTCGCAATAAAAATACAACCGAAAATGACAAGAAAAATATTTACTCAGCAAAGGGTTGTGATTTTTTGCCTCTGGAATCGCATTGAATGTTAAAAAAAAGGTAAATCTCGTAAATCATATTGCACACAATGATGCGAGACGGAAGTGTTCGCATTTGCACAGAGGTGCATTAGGATTCCAGGTGCCGAAAGTAAATACACAAGTCCCAACCCGGAAGATAGTAAATTTTTCTCCAATTTATTTACTTGGGATGGGTCTATTTAATGTGGTGAGATGCCAAAACATTAATCACTTGGGTGAAACGAATTCACAGAAGAAGAAAAAAGGTCTTCAACGGACTTTCGATTGATCTCGTTTCTCCAACTGGACGCTATAAATGGACTGGAATTATTTTGCCTTATGAATTTGTCACGCGCCTAAAAAATCACAAAAACAAGAAAACATTTATGATGCATGGCCAGATAAATAAAAAAAAAATGAATTAAAAAACCATCACCCTTGGTTCATCCCATGAATGCAAATCGGTTTTCGTCTTTTTTTTTCTCCCAGGCCAAGTGGTGCGACATAATTCAAAGGTATAACAAGGGTCCTGTCCTGACATTGCAAGCAGACGCACACTACACACATACCTAGAATAAGTGGAGGGCAAATTCGATAATTTATGCCCCTGCAACAATGAAAAAACAATTTTGCAAATTTCACCAAAGATAATTATTTATATGCAAAAATTAAGCCCAAGCCCTCCGTCGATGTCGCTCTCACCGTCGCGTCGTCCGTCGTGTCATTTCCTTAATGATGTCGTAAAAATTAACGAGCCTTGAGTTTAGCAGACGTCCACCAATGGCAGACTTTATTCGATTTTCGATTAACTTTATTACTTTTTTAGGCGAATCTATTACCAGGTGTTTTTTGTTTAGTGCTGAAAAGCATCACGCACATGTGCGTTCAAGAACAAATATTAGTGTTCCTCGAAAATAGCTCATCAGGCTGGAAAGTGTTTACATGATTAAAAATTACAAAATAATTTATAATCCGATGAGGTAGGTACTCGCCTATGAAAGTACGCGGAATTCAAGGATAAACCCAGTTTTGTAATTCAATCCCCACAGAACTTTGTACCCACATGAAAATTTAATTCATCCGAAGAGCTGTGCTCTAATCTGATGTTGATGAAACTGTAACCGAGCGAACGCGAACGGAAGTGGTGAATGTAAATACGGTAAATACGGTAAATACGCCGCATTTGCAAATAAATATATTCACAAGCAAAATAACGTAACATCTGTGGGAAAATGGTTCACAATTGAACCAAATTAATTTCTAAACAAATTTCAAAGTGATATAACAATTGGTGAAGAGAAAGTAAATTGATTGTTGTTGGCTTTGACAAGAGTATAATAGATGCTTGACACCTTCAATGTTGAGCTGATTCAACATAAATTTTAAGTTATTGTTAGTTTACATAAAAAAGTGATAGTCGTGCGTTGAGAGATCAGATACCCCGATTAAAAAGTTACCATAACAATTTTTTTTTGTTGTTTACGGCCAGCCATTGTGTTTTTGTCTCCTAACTTGCTTCTTAAATGTCACGGATGTTTTATTCATTTTTATTAAAATTTTAAATGCACAGGTAGCGTGTAAAAATGATAAGTGATAACCCAGTAACCTTTTGTCGAGATAGGAGAAGCTTAAGGTGATCTACGTTGATGTATGATCACTGAATTGAACACCGAAATATGAGACCAGTTCACAATGACGAATGGTAATAATGACCTCCAAGTTCAACTAAACTAAAGAGATTTTGTAAACTTTTTTGTCTTTATAGCATAATAGCGTCAAATGTAATGTCTCCTTATATGTCAGTAGCTATGTCATTTTACTAAAGTCCCATAGGGCGGTAAAGTCAAATTAATGTGTGTTTTGGCCTATTCAGATACTCAGAATCAACGAAGTCACCAGACGGTTGTGATTTGAAACTCGATGAAACGAAAATGAGTCACGATAAAGGTCAGTCTGTTGTCTCGTCGTGAATTTATTTTCGTACAACATTTTTTGAGCACAACAGATAGGTTGGGTTAGGTTAGGTGGCTGTCGGGAAAACGGACGACGCACTTAGAACAATAATAGGTCCATTGTGACACCACAAGAAAATTGAGGAATTACCTCTTATTTAAACCATTTTGAGCTTTCGATAAAGCGTTGAAGACTATGAATCTCTATGTTTCTAAAATCACCTGGATCGTCGAAAAAGTACAAAACTAGAAGATAGAAGTACATGTAATACAAGTGAACTATAACAAGTGTAAGAATTGTCTGTAACACAAACATTTAAGTTTGCTTGATCTTTTACAAGTTTAGTGAACATAGTTCTATAAGTACCTCTTGACTTGTAGACTTGTAGCTTTGTGTTACAGGCCCCTGCTATGTAGCATTGTTTAGTTGGCAAACCGAAAAGACACAAACATTTTGTCTAATTCAATATTGGCTAAGTAAGCTGTGGCACAATGAAAGCCATGGACATACCTAATGTATGTATGTTGTTTGTAAGGCAACATTCAAACTAGACTTGCGAAAAAACCCTGGTGTGTCGTTCCCCTTAGTATTTCAAAGGCCAATCAATATAATTTAACAAAATTTGTAACAAGTTCAAGAGTCAGTTCTTTTATTTCGTCCTCTTAATCTTTAATATCGGTTGGTTGTGATCGCATCACTTGAGAACGGCTCGACCGAATGAAACCAAATTTTTGTGGTAGCTTCGGGGATGTTGGAAGATGGTTTTTATAAAAAATCTGAAATCGGTCGACCCGTTCGCAAGTTATGGCATTTTTCCTGAATGTCAATTTTGTCCATATAAAAACTACGGGAAACGAAGGACGAGACCGGCATCCTTAAAACTACGGACCCGTTCAACTCCGGGCGGCTCAGCTAGTTACACATTATGTAAACTATGTGAAAGTTCGACATTTTTATTACAAAAACAATCTTTTAATAAAGACTGCATCTGCATCTCTACACAACTTAAAGCAAACTCAGACGCCATCATGCCTTCAAATCCAATACCCACGGCTTTCTATCGATAGTCACTTTAGTACTGTGTGCAACTATGCGAGAAAAATTCTAACCTTCACTTCTTTTCCATCTCCATCATTGAAAAAAAAATAACAAAAAAAATGCACTCAGCCAACTACCTGTGGGGGCGAAATGCATGATAGCTAAGTTTTGGAAAAATAAAACAAAATATTTATGTCAAAATTCAAGGTATCTACTACTCACTCCCTAATCGTGAGCCATGATCTTTACGCTCCTGTCAACATACAAAATTGCATATGCACCTTAAAAAAAATAACAAAAAAAATGCACTCAGCCAACTACCTGTGGGGGCGAAATGCATGATAGCTAAGTTTTGGAAAAATAAAACAAAATATTTATGTCAAAATTCAAGGTATCTACTACTCACTCCCTAATCGTGAGCCATGATCTTTACGCTCCTGTCAACATACAAAATTGCATATGCACCTTAAATGGATTTTTATTGACAAATGACGCAATTGATTAATCGCCTCTTATCGCGCACTTGCTTTCTGCAAGCCTAAGACCAAAATCAAAAAGGACTGCAAGTGTAATAGAACACCATGTCGCCAATTTGCAAGGTGTACTCCTACGCAATCGTTTGTCCATTTATGATTAACAGTTCTGTACTTGGTAAAGACCTCGCCATCACCATGGTGGTGGTTTGTGGACTTCTCTTGAAGCAGTTCATTGGGGGCGGATGACATGCTGGTTTGTTGCCAGCAAACCGGCCCGACTATCACCGCCAATGGAATATCTAATCAGATTCAGAACGTGCTTCGTTGAAGCGCTTGAATTGCAAATGCAAGGTAGTTATTTTTTTTTCATTCTGATTTTGTTGTTTAAGTTTTCATTCGCAGATTTGGTTGCGCTTTGTGGTTTTACGCGCTCTGCATGCCCCCATGCACACACAAGGCAGTGCAGCAACAAAAAGAAAAGTTACACATGTGAGCGAGCGATAACTTAAGAAGGAAACATGTTTACATTTGATCCACTGCTCGCTCAATTGGCTTCGCGCTTCGCGGCCGGCGCGCGGTATCATGGTGAGGTGATGATGATGGAAGGTGCTACTTGGAATGGATGAGGTAATTTAATTAAACGCACAACAATTATGGGAATGTACGAGGTAGTGGGTGGTGTGCTGCTCATGGTTGGTTGTGGAATCTAAATTTGCATAATTATTCCAATAGAATAACTAGACAGAGAACCAGGAATAACAATCAACACTAACGATAGAGGAAGGTATACCTAGACAAAGAGAAGAATTGTTTTTAACCTTTTTTCCAGGAACTTCCGACAGCTAAGTATTGCCTTAAGGAGAAAGTTTAGTTAGTTTGCTCGGGTCAGGGAGACTGTGTGAAAATGAGAATTCAGAACTTGGGAGCGAAGTTTAAGATGCCGAACTGATTACCGATTTATGTGGTAAGGAAGACCTTTCAACAGAAGAAAAATCATTTCCTATCTTACAAAATAATTAGGAATATTGTATAAACCAGATTTACATAAGGTTAACCTTTCGTAAGCGAATTTAATTAATGAGATTTGCACAAAAAAAACCTATCTACTTTTATGAACAGAATTGCGATTGAGTTTTAGTTATTGGTTTCGCAGTTGAGTGCGTGCTTCGCATTGCCTAGTATGAGATGGACATTTATTTATTTTTAAAATTAGACAAAGCTCTTAAAATTTTAAAGAGTAAAACTTTTGTTAATCTTAATATAGCTAAGTTTTTTTCTTGACTTTGAGCGGTTTTTAATGTTAACCTCATTTTACCAATGTAAATATGTTTGGGATAGCAAAACAGAAAGAAAGGCAACAACTATGTAGGTTAGTAACTGTTTCCCCACTGTAAATTGAAAAACACACAATTTGTAACCATTTGTTTATCAAATTTAATGAAGCCCGGGTGTAAATTCATGCTGCCGTTTAAAAAAAAAAAAGGTGAGCCTTTAGCTGCGTCCATACTAAGCCGAACGGCACCAATCGGCAATTGATTTGATATCAAGATTGGCCTTCCTCCTTACCGAAAGCCGACCCGAATTCGAACCGAAATATATCCGATTGTCGGTGTTAGCGTTGCCAGACGTCCCGATTTTCCCGGGACGTCCCGGTTTTTTAACATTTTTTCAACCGTCCCGCCGGGACAAGCAAATTCCCGTGAAAACTCTATGTGAACAACCAATAACTACAAGAAAAATTACTTTTTCATTGTGGCTCAACCTTAACGAATTTTCTTTATGGAATGTTATCGAACAAACCTTATTTCGTTAAACGTCACTTTTCAACTATGTCAAATTGTACAAATGTTGTTTGGAAGTGGAAAAGAGCACCAGAATGAAACCGATGTAAGCTATTTTATTCTTTTCTCTTTTCTACTTAAGCAGGATAAGCTTTTGTTTTTCATATTATCAGTTTTTCCTTTTTCTTCTGTTCTGCTGAATTCCAGTGCAAGTCGATTCGACAAAATATAAAAAACTTATCGGAGACCAAGCGCGAAATTTCTGAGTGATTTGCATTTGCAAATGCATTTACTGTTTTGAAAGTAAGTACATAGTCAATATGCGTTTAGTTTTGCAATAAAAATAGTTTATTTAATAGTTTTTTTTATTGAAGAACCAGTCGATCGGCAAACCTAAAGCGGAATAACAAAAAAAAAAAAAAAATAAACGATAACCTCTTCGTGATTTCCATGTGCAAATTCATTCTCTGTCTTGTAAGTAAGCTATTAATTTGCTTTTAGCCTACCATTTTAAGGATTTTTTTTTTTTTCAAATGGCTTTAGCTTAAAGAAATTGCATGGACGAGCAATGTCGGGTTCATCGAGTGATTCTCGTAGAAATTCGATCAGCAAAGTACCGAAAAAGAAAAAAAAACGACTAACAGCTTACAACTGCCAGTGGGAAAAATCGTATTCTTGGGTGAAAGCTGTTGAAGGAAACAAGTTGCAAGCATTTTGCAATTTATGCAGAAAACAATTTTCATGCGCCCATGGAGGGCAAAATGATTTGCAAATACATGCAGCAACAAAACATCATTTGGACATTGTTAAAAACACATCTTGTTCGAACCTACTAGCTTTTTTTTCAAAACCCGAAACATCGACCCAATTTGAAGACAACATTACGGTTGCAGAGGTTACGTCTATTTTCCATACTGTCAAACATTCATTAAGCTACAATAGCATGGATTGTACGCATAAACTTATGCCGTTTCTTTTTAACGACTCAAAAATTGCCAGCAAAATAAAATGTGGCCGTACAAAAGCGGAGGTAATTGTTAAGCAGGTTATTGCCAAAGATTCTATTCGTATTGTTTTAAAAAAAATTAGAGATGAAAAATTATATTTTTCAATCGCAACTGACGCAAGTAATAGAAAGAACAGGAAAATGTTTCCTATTTGTATTAGATTTTTCTCAAGTTCAGGAATTGAAAACAGACTGCTTGATTTTTTAGAAAACAACAACGAATCTGCAAACCAAGTTACAAAAATGTTAGAAGAATGTTTAGAAATAAATGAACTGTCTTTATCTACAGTGTCTGCGTTTTCTGCAGACAACACCAATGTCAATTTTGGCAAAAACCACTCCATTTATAGTCTTCTTAAATTAAAAAATAGTCGCATTTTAAAAGCAGGCTGCCCAGTTCATATTTTACACAATGCTGCAAAATTTTCAACCGATAGGTTAGAATACGATGTAGAGAGTTTGTTGCTCAAAATATGCGGGTATTTTAGTCGATCTGCAAAAAGAAGATCCGATTTACAAGATCAATTTGAAAATAACCAAATGGAGTGGGAAGAAATTATAAAACATGTCTCTACTAGATTTTTGTCACTTGGTCCAGCTGTGGAAAGAATACTTAAAATATGGCCAGCTTTAAAGTCACACTTTCAAGAGTCTAATAATGAATGTCCTCGTCTGATTGAGAAAGCAATTCAAACAGATATTGACGAAAAACGAACACTCACTTATTTACATTTTATACACAATGTGATGTTTTCTGTTGAAACAATTATTAAAATAATCGAATCAGATTCTCTTACTGTACTTGAAATGCATTTAAAAATGCACACCATTCGAGACAAATTTAAAGACAGACTTAAAGATAGATTCTTTGGAAGCAGGGCAAAGGCGTATCTTTTTGAACTTACACCTGACATCAAGGATTATATACAAAATGATTTCTTAAGGTTTTATACCAATTTTATTGAATATATAGAGAAACGTTACGATTTTTCCGATAATAATGTTTTGTCCAAGCTCGCATTTTTAAATTTAAATGATCATTTAAATTTTGAAAACTTTGAAATGGCTACGGATTTATTACAAATCAATGAAATAGAGGCTGATTGCTTATATGAGGAATATCAAATAATAAGAAAGTCTCTGGATGAAATTGTTAATTTAAATGATAGAGAAATGAGCTCCTTAACAAAGTGGAATGGAATACTTAAATGCTTTTCTATTGGAGATATACCAAATATTTTTAAATTAATTTCTTTTGTATTCAGTATTCCAAGTTCTAATTGTTTCGCAGAAAGAGTTTTTTCGCAGATGGCTTTGAAATGGACAGATGTTCGAAATAAATGTAAGCCGGAGTTAATTAAAGCCGAGCTACAAACATCATTTAACTATGATTTAAACTGCATGGAGTTTTATAATTATGTAAAAAATAATAAAGAATTAATAAAAAATGCTAAGAGTTCCTTTAAATATGCTCATAATTGTGAGTAGAGAATTTTATTTTTAAACTTTATTTTCAAAAACTGAACTGAACTGAACTGAAGAGACTGTTTTGATTTATTTATTTTTATTTTCAAATTGTTAATACAACGTATTCACATAAAAGTTATTAAATACGTATTAATAAAATTGTTTATTAATGGAAAAATTGATTTTTTATTTTGTCCCGGAAAAACTTTCAAAATCCCGGGATTTTTCGAATTTTTTGTGATTTGTCCCGCTGTGCTCTAAAAACTATCTGGCAACCCTCTGTGGACGCACATTTACATTACACTAATCCAGTGGGACTTTCAATACTATTGCCGTCCAATCATGTTTCATGCAACTGTATTATAAGCGATTCAGATTTGACTGTGGTCTCATAAAATGTTGTTTACTTTAAACACATTATCGAGATTTTGGACGATGGTTACATGAGCAAACAATTTTAAAAAACTAAAAAGAAAATTCTACAAAACCTATAAGTTGGCAACACTACACCAAATATAAAAAACAAGAATCAAAACAAATAAGAAAGCAAACAATATGACTTTTCAGGTAGGTACATACAGGAGTTTTTTGATATACCTCTTTCGAGCCACCAAGGTGTAGGATTCCCGGTGCCCACTGTTTAGGTACTTCATGATGTCAATTGTGTTGTTTTTGTATTCACGGTGCAGCGCCCAAAATTGTTTATAATCCAGGAATTGTGTATCCCTTAAACCGAAACAGGTAGTTAGGTAGTTGTATATTTTCGTTTTATTTTCCAACACACACTTGACCACTTGTATTTTATTATTTTCTTTTTTTCAGAGAATCGCACTCTATTTTTGTTTCTATGTTTCAGGTTAAAATATTTTTTCCTACATTAATAGTTACATAGACCACATGCACTTTCGATTCGTATTATTTAAAAAAAAAAAGATCGTACGCGGAATAAAATTCTAAAGTTCACTATTTTATTGCATTTTGCATCCCTACACGACGGAATAAACGGACAAACTAATTCAACTCGAGTAGATTCCTTTTCGTTTTGCTCGATCTCAATGATCTATTCAAAGGGAAATAGTTCGAAGTTGTGTTCATTCTATTTTTGTTCTATGTTCTTTGTATGAAGTAAACTCACTTTTCGTTGGCTTCTGTTGTGTTTTGTTTGAAGGGTAGGGTGGTTTTCTTGTGTATTGTGTTCCTCGTGTTCACAAAACTCGACACGTAATTCTTGAGTCTTGGTCTGCCTTGGGTCAGTTGAAATCAAATAAACTTGTTTGGAAATTGTGATGAACGGGATACGGGAATAAGTTAATTATAAAAAGAAACGTGAGTTATGCGGTTGGTAAAACGTAATGCAAGATGGTGTTGTATACTTATGAATAAGTAGGTATAAAATTGACACATTTATGAACTTGGTGGTTGGATTTTTACCCTTTCAGTCTCAATTCTTTTTTGTGCGTAAAATATAAACTTATGAAAATTAAAATAAAACCATACGCACGAACTTGCTATTGTGTGCTATATACGACATTTAATTTAATTTTTAATTTAATTTACATATTTATTTAGTATTCGTCCTTCATAATATATTTGGTGGTACAGAGTTGCCAACTACACATTAATTATGAAAATTGAGATAAATCACATAAATAATTGAAAGTTAAATATCCCAATTGCTAATTTATATGTATAAACGCTGAAATTTTAGAGCAGTTTTTTAATAAATCGATTCTACCTATATTTTCCTTTTCTTTCAAATGAGTTTTTCAAAAATCAAGTATGAAAGTCTTAAGATCTTTTCAAAAGATGTGTTGACAAACAATTTGAAAAAAATCAAAGGTACTGTTTTGAAAATATTAAAATAAAAAATAAAAAAAAATTTAAAGAATTAATGAAATCTAAAAATAAAGTTCCTCAATATTGGTATGCATTCTTTCGTAACCAACCTAGGACTTCTAAAGTATAAAATTTCGCCAAAAATTGTGTAAGCCATTAACGAAAAAGTCGTTTAAAAAAGAAAATGGTACTAAGAGGGGTACTGTTCTTAGACTTATTAAAATTTTTTTTTAAATTATAAGAAAGACTATTGAGAAAATCACTCACATAAAATTTTGTCGTTTTCGAGAAAAATAAGTATTATCATATGTGTTGTATGGCAGGTAGCGTTATTTCACGACCTAGAAACTCAATTCCAAAAACTCCTCTGTAGGCTGCTGCTTCACAGACCCTAACTGCAAATTTTGAAGAAAATCGGTCAAGCGGTTCTGGCTGTAAATCCATATACGGAAACACTGACATACAGAATTGCAGGACTGACTTTGTTCGTATCCTCTATCATTGTAATGTCATATTTAATTGATATCTCAACTTTTTATTTTCTGCACAAAAAAATTATAGTACATACCTACCTACTTTAAAATCAAGTAAAAAACGATCAAGATGTCAAAAGATGTCGCTACTTCTGGTTTTATAGCTGTAGGAATAATTAAAGTCAGTGTTCCACTTATGGAACTGGATGTAGGGTTAAAATGAAAAGTGGAGACTCTTTACCGGTACTAATTATGTGACGCTGTCCAAAATTTTTTTTTATTTTGGGGGCAAAAATAGGACGCAGAGGTTTTGCATTGGGTCAATTCATATTCGACAACATAAAATAAAATTTAACATAAATATGTTGTGTTATGCAAACAAATCAATCAACGTCCCTCGTTATGAGTGGATTAGTCAAAAACAATCCAAAAGCTGGACGGTCTCAAAAGGTCTTCGAGAAACCTTCTTTATGAAAAAATGTAATATGACTATGAACCAGCAAAGGGGAGCAGCATCCCGGAAAAACGTGATAAAAATATTATTAACAGAGCTAAGTTACCGGAACAATCAATACATAGAATGATCTTTTTGTGCTGAGTATCAACTATTTCATAATCTATAATGGAAGGGAGCAAACTGTGCAGTTACCGTATGAGCTCCATTTTTACCCAATCAATAATAACTCTTTTATTATTCCTTTTCGTTCTCTATCTTAACACAAACTCAGTTCATATTTCTTATGCATATCACGAGATAGTCACATTTAAGTCAGTAAAAGAACTATAGACAATTTTTCCCATTTTCTATTCTTTTTCTTTTTTTCATTTAGCCTCTTGAACTGGGAAACCGAGTATAGCCGTGCTGTTATTTTCAATTTATTTTTCACCTTTGAGCCCCGAGCATATTTTGCTTCTTCTAACAGAAATTAAACTTCCATTACGGGATACTTTGTGGTTTCACTCAATTGAATCATAATACAAAAAGATAAGAAAAAAAAACTGTGCCTTTTTTTAAATTTTTTGCCAATCAATGGATTTTCTTTTGTGAAGTGGATTTCCGCATATAAAAATTCTGTGGGGTGTCAAGAAGGGTAACAAATTATGTAAATACATATTTTTTTGTCAACCTTTATCATTCAGAGTACTCCAATAAATGTTTGAGAGCCTTTTTTTGTATTTTTTTTATAAAAAAAACAGTAGGTACATATTCATAAAAACCATTTGACATCCTTAGGAGAGATGTTTCTGAAACAGCACCCAAAATAAAAAACTGAAAAACAAGGGTGACACTTTGAACAATGTGTGATATAAACCGGGTTGTGTGAAGAAGTTAATCAACTAATTGATGGAAATATATGTAAATATTGTTTTCAGTTCACCTTTTTAACCTTTTTATGATTATTTCGAGTTATGTATGATACTCAAATGCACTTTTATGTTTTATTTAGACCTTTTCTTTCATTTCTACCTAAAACAAAAAAAATTGTGTTTTTTAAAGTAAAGTAATGTAGGTATACGGGCAGAAGGAATTACAATTAGTATGCTTATGAGAGTACATAATTTTTTATTAGAATGAGTATGCCTCTGTTGGCACGAATAAATCAATAAGGTTTGCCACCGTAGCAGTTCAACACCAAATTTTCTCATTTGAAAAGATTCACGAAATAAAATGAATGTCCCTTTTCTTTTGCAAAAACCACTCGATTTGCAAGATGGCCTCTGTCACAAAACCCATTACCCCTTTGAAAGTTAGGTAAAACCTCACACCTTTGAAATGCCGCATTGTAGTGAAAAGTAAGTGTCAAGATATCGACTAGTGTGTGTTTGTGTTTCTAGTTTGATAGAAAGCTTGTGTTAATGAACCATGAAGTTTCTACAGGACTTTTACATTTGCAAATGCGATGGATCCATTTTACTTCTTACCGCAATGTCAACTGGTGCTATTGGATGCTGCGCGTTTGGATGATTTAGAAAACTTTCTGTGCAGAACTTTTCAAAATACAGAAAGCGTGATTCACACACTGCAGCAACGCTTTAGATTTTTGTGTTGCATCCACCTTCAAAATGTTTCATCCACCTTCAAAATGTTTCATCCACAGATCTATAGTTAAAGGCGCTAGTGTCTATCATCAACCATATGACCAAAACTTTAGTATCAGCGCTTAAAGGCTGATACTAAAAAAATACAATAAATAGGGTGGCGCAACAGAGCGAGGAGCCCCAGGGCCTAGCACATTTCTCACATCCATGTCTTTGTAAAGGAATGGAAGGGACCTACAAATTCCTGCCGGTTAAGAACGTCTAATCGAGGAAGAGCTTTTCAAGGCAATGAATTTACTAACGAAGAACTTGCCAATTCCTCGCGAAAAACATTTTTGCCTCTGTTGGGATTCGAACCACGAACCTCTGTGTTAACAGGCAGACATGCTTCGCGACAAGTGATGACATGCATCACGGCACGGGTACCAAAAAGGCTGTCACTATCGTCTCTTAAGCTTAGATGGATTTAAATACGTTTTTTGTTTTTCAATTCCCAGATTTTGGACGTCTTAAAATTTTAATAAAAATTTTTGTCGCAATATACTGGGTGCGACAAAAGTATGGAAACCCCTGGAAATATGGCAGAATATTTCATATTAAATATTAATATAAAAAAAAAATCAAAGACCCTTTATCCGACGTATTTTTCGACGAGGAATCCAATGGTGACCTTGAATTTGACCTTGGACGTAACCTTGAAGCCCCAGCGACCCAAAAATCGATTTTTCAAATGGAAACCCCCATTTTATTATTATATTTTTATTGCAGATTTGGAAAGAGCGCAAAATTTTACGAAAAAACATGTATTTTATTTTTTTTTAATGATATTATTAGAGGTGCAGCGCTTGAAATAAAAAATACGTGAAAAATGAAAACATTGGTCTGAAACCCTTGGAAATATCGCGAATATTCGTTAAAAAAAATCAAAGACCCCATATCCGACGTATTTTTCGACGAGGAATCCGATGGTAACCTTGAATTTGAACTTGGACCCTGCCATATTTCCAGGGGTTTCCATACTTTTGTCGCACCCTGTATAGCTGTAGCTAATGCCAAAAATTAAAATCCGAATAATCGTAAAAATTTCTGCACCAACAAATTTGAGAAACTTTAATTAATAAAACTTAATTTTAAATTAAAATAACTTAATTTCTTATACAGTTTTTGACAGTAGGTATTGTATAAATTTTGCTGTATCTTCTTCTCAATTTCGTTTGTCTAGCGTTGACAACGACCTACGAAAAACAACTTAAAACCGATTTATTCCATCTTGCAGGGATACGCCGTACTGATTTTAAGGTTAGTCAAGATGACATATTATCCTCAAAGCAAGATAAGTACCACACGTTACTCGGGTTCATTAGTTCCACCGTTCTACGCGACCGCAAATTTCTTGCTTTGAATCCTCATTTTTCAAGATACTCGAGTAAATATTTTTCAAAAAATACACAGTACTTCTACATTTCCGCTTCTATTTTCAAATAAAGTCTGGAGTAGGTGGTATACGCCATCGAGAGATGTTGGATCCTTTCTACTGTGAACACACATTTCAAAAATACTCACACATAATCCATATCTAGAAAACAACTGCCAATGTTCTTAAATTACATCTCAATGTCTAGTGTCTGGCTTATGTTTGCATGTGTAGTGGGCACACACAACCCTTTACTCCCTTGCTTTTATAATATGAAAAGCTATTGAGAATTTTCCACTCTACAAAAGGCCTCCCTAATGCAATATAAATTGCGGCACAACATTAAGATACTCTTTCTTCTGCTCCCCATACATCATGTAAGGAATAATGAAACATTTCATATCCTTGCGTCGACGACGACGATATATGTTATGTCGCTGTATGGGGCTTTCCTACCAGCTACCACTCTACCACACAGTACATACATAAATGCAGAAGCACATCTCCCAACGGAGGAGAGCGACGGAAACAATTTAAAATTCCCTTTTTAATTATCCTTAACTTGCAGTACGAAACGTCGCGAGCGGCAGGCGCAACGTGAGAAGTGAGCGAAAGGGTTGCATACAAACTAGGCGATTTTCTCTACCCACTACGGTCGATTCTCTAGCCTGGTGTATGCATTAAAATGAAATGTTCATCATGATTTTCTTAAATACTGGTTCTGCGCCAGCATTTCTGACTAGGACGACCATGGAAGTGATAAGTGCACGAGAGCTGGGTGAAGCTGCGAGTTGGGGGTGTTTCTATGTATATGTATTTTCTGTTTGTGCAGGAGTTTAACGCACTTTGTTGGATACTTGAGTTGCCGTTCTGTCTGGGCTCAGTGTTCTATGCATAATAAAGGACTTGTTCTCCCCTTCTGCCACAGATACATAAATCAAGCAAGTACTAGATTTTATGTAAGGAACACATTTAATGAATATATCGTTGGCCACGCTTAAAGACTTTTCTGCTTACCAATCAATCACAATTTCACACCTATAACAACATCTAGAGAAAAACCGCCGAATCCGTTGTTTCGATTCAAGATTAATGTTATCCCTTTTGTATCTGATTCTTCAGGGAACAGGCGATAATAAAAGCAATTTATCTGCTTCTTAATATTTTTCCTTTTTTTTTGCTTCTCTTTTCTATTTTGCTAAGCCACAAAACGCCCGTGAAATTTGTACGACACTAGCATTTTGTCAAAACAGAAAAATCGCATCCCTTGCCAAAATGAACAACCATGAAGCCGATGGAATCGGATAAATGTTTGCACACATCGTTGGTGATTAAATGATTTTTTATTCAAATTTTATGCACAAGGGGGTCTAATGTTTTGTGTAGACTTGAATTGGTTAATTTTATGTAAGGATGGTTGTTTCTACTACGGATTACCATATTTTAATCGAAGTGAGAATGTGCGGAAGGTGTTAGAAGGCACATTTGCAGTAGATATACATAGTTTTTAACCCTTCAATCACTTTGAGGGATTTACGATTTTCAGTTGTAGAAGACTGACCATTGGGCAGATTATTTTGTTTAAATGCCACCAAGATGGATGATGGTTGAGTGCATTTGCATTTAAAGGTAGATATGGTAGATGACGAGCAAGGGGTGGACGATGGATGACAGTGACGTGCAATTTATCATGTGAAATTTGATTTATATCTGTGTCATTGTGCGATTGCTGTTTGTACTTTCAAGCTTAACAAAACGCAAAGCAGGTGGGATGGTTGAACTAGTTATGTTAATGTTGTAGGTAAGTAATATTTCATATTTAGAAAATTGGAGCTTCAATATTGCCAATGTTTGTGTATTTCCTGCACGAAAGGTGTGAGTAAAAGGAAAAATTTCATATTGATTCACATACGAAGCTCAATTTACAATAAGAAGAAATAAATTTTCTAGAATTGAGTTTTAGATTTTCAATTTACATAAATTTGAAGATTTGAGTGTGTGAAAACTAAACCTTTCAGAGGAACAACCTTATGCACTATCCAACCCATTGGAAGGAAAAGAATGAAGGAACTCACTCCTAAAAAGCTACTAGTAATTTAGAAAGCTACTAGTAGGTTGGAACAGTAAAACTTTTATTCCATTAACGAATTGGACAACACGTCACAGTAGACAGATATGTATAACTTCGAGGTAGTACAGGACTTCGTCTACCTAAAGGCTCTTTTAGACGAATATTCCAATTTTAGTTTCAGTTAAGGTATCAGTTAAGCTTTCAGTTAAACTTATGTCTAAACGTTTAAAAATGAACTGATAACTGAACTGAAAACTGATGAAATTCTCATCCGTTTTCTGTTCAGTTCTCAGTTTTCTTTATGTTTTCGATTTTTGTCAAATAAAAAAAGCTCAACTGGCATAGCTAGAATAGTACGCATCGCGAGACTACGATGGCCAGAACATGTGGAGTGGATGGACATTAACTCTCTGGATTGACTTATTTTCAAAAGCATATTGCAGGGAAAGGAAAGACCTCGTCTTAGGTGGCGAAATCAAGTGGAAGCAGACCTCCACCGACTAAGAGTTTAAGACTGTAGAGATTTCGCCCGTAATCGAAATGCTGGTTGAGGCTCAAGTTCAAATCAAACTGTATTGCCCACTCAAATAAGTAAGTATCTATTTGTAGGAAGACATTGTTAAAGAAATTAGTTAAAATTTTTCGAGACTGTGGCAAACATTTCCAATTTCGTTGAACCGAGTGTTATCAACACTTCCAATTATAAAAATCCAAATTAATTCAAGTAGGTAATTACTTTTCTACACATTAAACCGATCAATTTAGACCAAGTGACCTTAAAAACATGAACAGATCGTGATGTAACTACAAATGACAAATAGGTTCCATCACAATACCAAAGCAAATTATATTTTGTTAAAGGTCAAGACCACAACTGTCATTACAAACAACAAACTTTTATTACCTATTTTCTGCCTTCAATCATAAAAGCTATCAAACAACTAATACAACATTTTGCTTAACAAACGTGAGTATAGATGCAGGGTACTCGAATTCGTTTACCAACAAGACTTACATCAGAATTTCCACGCGTTCGATACTTTATACTTTCTTAAGCACACACATCCCAAGGACGTTTAATTTGTGTATTGAAGACTGTAGCAAATATCTTCTTATTCCCAACTCGGAATTTGTTCAGTTTTTCTTTGACTTTGTGTATTTGCTAATGTTTTGTTTGCCAAAATGGTTTGCACAAAAAGTTTCCTTCATTATGAGAAAACAAGTTAATTGCAAAAGTTCGTTCTAAGACACGAAGAAAACCACATATGGGCCACAGGCATCGCAAGTTACAGAACACTCAAGGTGTGCTGAAATGCATCAAACTTTTGAATGTTACGGCTTGCGGCACGCATTGCATGTTTTTCCTTGAAAACTATAACAAATCGTTTTAAATAAAACTTATCTATCCCAAGAGAGTCTCATTATTTGAAGCAAAACAAATCCACGAAGGGTTGAAGGTTGGAAAAGAATTTCAAAAACTTTGACATGTGCCTCTGCCAAGTTGACATAACACCAACAAAATCAAACGCACAACCCTTTTTGAATGGCGGCATGCAACATTGCAATTGCAATACTAAAAGAGGTGGCCTGGCATTCAGGCAAGATGCAACGATTTTTCATTTTTGATGGATTGTTGCGGAGCGTTTTGGAAATTAGTCTTCTACACAAACAGGGATGTGCTCTGACATGCCTACCAAAACTAAACTACATGTGATGTGTGCTCTTGAATTGGGTTGCATTGTAGATATGTACACGTAAAATTTCGTTAGATACGCTTGTTCGAATACCGAAATCATTTTTCAAAAGTTTCAACCAATTGTCTACAATTCGCAGCGGTGCTCAAAAACAAAACAAAAATGGAAACATCGACGACTCGCACGAGGCCACTACACCAAACACCAGAGCACATCCTTTTTGTATGGATCCGATGTGGGCTTGGGCCTTGGGGTTGCGTGAAACGGCAACATAATCAGAAGTTCTGTTGTCCTGAGATCAGACAAAGTACAAACATGCATTGAAATCCGATACTCTATATGCAAATGAGGATCTATAGAACCTAAGACTTCTTTTTGTTTCTCTTTTCCGTGCCCATCTATTGAGCATACGACATACCACACCACCAGACTGGGCGGCTACACTTCAATTTGTCAATCCTCACGCGAGTTGTGCATATATAAATAAATTTAATTCGATTTGTTCCTCTCATGTGATACTGTGTGTTTGTGCCTGTGTGTTTTTGTCTATACTGAAGTGAAGTGTTTGACGATATTTGATTCTCTTGAATAATTAATCAGCGAATCCTTTGGAAAAAGAGTTCTTTATTTTCATGTTGTCACTTGAGAATATTAGGCTTAGGGACGGAAGATGGGAAATTGTAATTCAACAGTGGTGCGGACGTTTCAATATTTCAATCAATCTATGAATTTCAATTATCAATTACTTTTTTGTAATAAAAGTTATCGATGACAGCTGGATTTTTGTTCGCTGGGGATTTAATTGTAAATATATGTAAGTAAATATTAAAAACATTTATTTTTGTTTTGATTTATGGCTTTGGTATTGAGCACAGGAAAAGCAGCATTTACAAGGTAATATTTATTGATTAGTCATTGATTATGTTAATTGTAAAAGTGATAAAGATATTCGTCGATGAACAATCCCCAAGTGAATAGGCTCTCTGCTCATTAGGCGTTTCATAGCGAATGCCTTCCGTGAATAAGTATATGAGTCACTGAAGAGATATTTATGCGTATACCTACTTATTCTGGAACCATCTTTGACAAAGGAGTGGGTTAGTTTATGTTGTATTGGGAAAAATGAACCCAAATCCTACGGAATAAATTCTCTTTATGTTTTTATTTTGCATTGCAAGGTTTTGTCATTGTTCAAAGCGTAATTTTATTGTTTGGTTGCGGTGAGTAAGAAACATTTAGCTTCGACTTGATAAGTTGTAAAGAGTTTCGGAGGACGGACGTGCCAATTTCTCGCGAAAGACGATACTTGTGGAAAAACATTGAGATGTTTCTAGGATCCGAACATTGAACTCTCACAAAAGAGGGAGAGACGCCAATCATTACACGGTTTGAATATTTCGATAAGGTGGTTCGAGTTATCGAAATTGTATAGTGTAATGCAATAAAACAGAACTTCTAATGCTTTTTCTCTAGTATCGTATAGAAATAGGCTCATTCTTTGAACCTTTCTTATGGTTCACATTAATTTCTTAAAGATCGCAACAAGTTTCCGTAAAAACCCGCGGTTTTTGGTTCTCAAAAAACATCAACCACGAAAACTCAATAAATGTTTCGCAACTAAAAGAAAATATGATTTGACAGCTGTCCCACCCAAAAAATGCAGAACATATTTAGGACAGGTAGGGTGCAAAACCAAGGTTCTTCGAAGTATAAATGATTTTTTTGAAGACGCGAGAAGTTTTCCTTTTTTTAATAAGATTACAGTCAGAATGAGGTTTGTAGTCTAATTGCACTTCAGAGACATTCATAAAGTTCATCCATCAACCAAGACTGCCTCTTGCCTAATAGTCAGATCACTTCTTCAATAAAGTTTTCATTTTGTTTTTCAGAGTCCTAAAAGATTTGAAAGGGACTTCGACTTCAAGTTACAAAACCATCACTTATTTGACATCAAAGAGGTTGCAATTTTATGCGTTATTTGCAATTTTTTTTTGCATTTATTGTACTTTCTGAGCTGCTTATGCATCATATATGAGGGATGCAAATTAATTCGTCGTTTTCTGATTTAAAAAAGGTAAATAGAGATCAGAGATAGCATAAAATGCAATGCAAATTAAAAGATTGCAATAGCAGAGTGAAAATAATACACAAGTTTGCAAAAGAATGCAAGAAAATGCAAAAGAGTGCGAAAGTGCGAATACAAAGACATTAAAAGAATGTAAACAATATCAAAAAATGCAATGAAATCTAAAGAATGCAAAAAAATGCAAAGAATGCAAGAAAATCAATGAATGCAGTAAATGGCAAAGAATGCAACAAAGATTGCAATCTTTTTGATACCAGATGAATGGTAACTGCGTAATAAATAAAAATTGTAATGAGTTATAAGTACATATTGCAAAGAATGAAAGTGAATGCAAAAAATGCAGAAAAAACAAATGCAATGAGTGCCAAAGTTGAATTCAGTAAATGATTCTCAAAGTCTGCATCAAGATTGCATTACTTTCCTACCCTCTTTTCTTTCTACCCAAAGACTTTACTTTTTTTTTCTATATGCATGTGTAGGTATTGCATATACGATTATCTGAAGAGTACTTCCCCATTCCTTAACGTATAAATACATCCTAACAACGGAACTTTGAAAGTTAATTACTTTTTTCAACAAGCAACTGCTTCTATATCTTATCACCTGATGACATTCTCCTGGCGACACATCAAAAACCCTATACCTTAAGAACAACAAGGACATAACCAACTGGAACCCATAATATCCATCGATCAACTGAAATATACCGAGCAAATTGCCGCAAGTAAATTACTTCCACGGCTCGCTTCAATGGTCTGGATCTCTGGATTCCTTCTTATATCGGTGATCCATTTCTTACACACGCTTACAGTGGTTTCATTACTCTTCTTCACACTTAAATACACCATCGAAGACATTAGTCCACACAAACTCATAAGTTACGGATCATTAGCCGAACATAAGAAAAACAACTCAATTTCCCAATTTTAACAGATGTTCCCACAATCTTTCTTGCTATGCCCTGGAGGTAGAAGAGGGCTCCTTCTTCCTATAGGACGCAGCACGCAGGTAAATAAAGTACCTATACCTTCCTTCCTTCTTTCTATAAAGAGCAGAAGACAGAAGTCCACAAAACAAATTTATTCTTTGCTCTGCTCCAATGCACGCAATAGGCAATTTATCTTTCTAGGAACCAACAGAGCCAATGAAAGAAGAAACATTAAACAAAAGGTGTGTAGTTTATGTTCTGTGCAACAAGACAGTGCACCTTCTGGTGATATACCAATTTGCCATCATCTATAAATATCAGGTGTTGCGATGTGGGGAACAACATCGTCGTTGTGTTATCAACTAAATTCAAAATAGTAGGTATGTCAATCAGCATCCATTTATAAAACAAGGCTGAGAACAGTTGTAGGCTATAGAAAGTCCTCTTTTGGCTATATCATTTTCATTTCAAAACCACAACGACAGTAGAAGCAGAGACCCCATTTCCATTCTTTTGACTAATTCCTACTTTGCTCCACTTTAGCAAGGAAACTCATTGTTCTACTTCCGTTTCGTTTATTGTTTTCAGTGAGATGTGAACTGAAAAATCCTGTCAAAATACTCTTTCGTATATGTAGAAGTGACTTCCAACTGGTTTTTATTTTTACTTTTCAGGTCGTTCATGTTGGAAACAATAAAATGTCACATTTGTGTGGCATTATGTTTTAAAAACCACAATTTGCACATCATGCTGTGTTGCACAGATTTATGAAAATCTCCATCAGCATGGCAAATAAGAACATGATACATTGGTTCCCATAGCAAATATTTGCCACCCAGCATCGTTTCCAGTTTTATCGAAATAGCAAATAGCAAATACAGATCGAGTTACAACGCACATCGTAGTTTGACAAACGTCATGAGGTTCAACTACGATTCAAGTGCAATGTGCATTCGTGCAAAATACCAAAGCACTAACAACTGACGTTTATTTTGAAGAACATGCGCTAGAGATGTGTTTGGTTGATTGTGTTGCACATCCTCCACCAGATGTAATGGATGGCAAACATTCCCACGAATATAAAGAGAAATATTGCATTTATATGCGTATTTTCATTTCGATTTGCAACAAAGTGCTCGATGAAAAATGTGAAAAGTTGAGCTTCAAAGAGAAACAAGTACAAATAAGTTCTTCTTTCAACTTGTTTCATTCATGGTTTAAAGTTTTGCACAGACGATCTCGGAAGAACAAACAGACTATTGTAGGATCGTTCAATGAATTGATGAAATTCGCAAAAATCATCTAACTTCTTGAACCAAGATTTTGGCAGAAAACAACAAGTGTTGCGATTTTGGCAAATGGTTTGAGTTAAGCCTAGTGCCTCAATTACACGGTATCATTCTGGTTTCAGGTAAAAGATGATAAGACCATCAATCATCAGAGACTCTAAAATTGTGTTTTGCGTAAAGTTATAGCTCACTTACTTGATTTTTCTACTTGTATCTCTTCGATGTTGCGATTTGCAATACTTGTATCGACTTAAATGTAAGAAGAAGAAGACCAAGTAGAACTAGAACAAGAAGAAATCGTTTAAGGGTTTTTCAATTCCTTTTCATCGGAAGAGAAATTGTGAAAGCATTTCTCTCAATCATGAGGAATGGAGGGGACAATTTTCTTGCTGATTTCGAACGTTAGAAAGTGTTTTTCATGACATTGTAATTACTTTCGGAAAACTTGCCAGTTCCTCACGGAAGGTGGCACTTGTGGATAAACAATTTAATGTTTCCAGGATTCGAATCTCGAACTTGAACCCCACCTCGGAAAGTGAATTGAATTGATTCCAAACATTCACAAAATTCAAGATGAAGCTGTACCCTTTGTATAAAACGGTAGCAGGAAACGCAGATATGACCCATTACCTTAGTAGTTTTCTACTAAAAACTAAATAAAGATTCAAATGATCAATTTCTCAGCTCTGAACTTATTGTGCGGAATCACTCAAATTCGTATTAGAAGCATTGATCAAAACATTGAGTCAGATTTTGTGTTAACTCTGTGGTTTGTTAGGCCAATAAATATACAAAAAAAGTGGCGCAGGGGTGAAAGTAAAATACCTTTACTAGCACGTCGACCTGAAAGATCTTTTGTGCTGTTCTTTTAGGTTTAAACAAGTAAAGTGCAGAGTTGTTCATTCGAAGTTAAGATCATGTAAGAACCTAAGAATATTCGAAGAAGGAGTGTTTCCTACATCAAGGGGATAACTAGTCCTTTATTGAATATTTTTAGCCTGGATCTTGCTATGGCAGGGCATTCACAATGAAATGTATTCTGCTGTTTCTGTGTCTTCAGGACTATAGACGGCGGGTGTCATCCTGGCTGATGCCATGTTTTAGGATGGTATCAGAGGGGGCAGTGTCCAGTGAGGAAGTCCGTGAGTAACTTTGCGTAACGTTTGCTCATGTCAAGAATTTCTTTCATATACGTCTTGGAGATAAGTCTATGAATAGTTTTGACTGGCATGGCGGTGGCATTAAAGTTGTTCCAGTTGTGGACCATGTTCTGCCATTTCCAGTAACCAGTTCGCGTTTAATGCACTAGGGTTCCTGGCCTTTGAATTGGGATCGAGAGCCAAGTCTAGCTAGGCGGTCAGCCTCGTCGTTATACCCTGTACGCTTTCATGTCCAAGGAAAGAGCTATTTTACTGTGGGTGGCTAGTTGAGATAGACATTTCAGGTAGTTCCAAACTAGTTTGGATTCGAATTTGGTTGAGGACAATGCCTTTAGGGCTACCTGACTGTCAGAGCAAATTAGGATGCGTGATCGGAGGTTTCTTCTAATGCATTCCCTAACACAGAATTCTATAGCTATTACTTCTGCTTGAAAGATAGTTGTTGTTGAAGTTGGGACCGAAAATCCCTGCGCCTACACCGTTGTTAGTTTTGGAACCGTCAATGTATCAAATATATTGGAAGTTACTTATAAGAATAACAGGGTTCTTCCATGCTGAGCGGTTAGGAAAGATTACTTTAAAGGGGTGGTGTAACACTATGCGCCTAGGCATAAAGTCCGAAGAGTGACAGTGGCGCAACAGAGTGGGGAGGCCCGGGGCTTAGTGCATTCTAACAACCATTCTAAATGCCTTGTGAGGGAATGGAGGGGGCCTACAATTTTCTGCCCGTTTCGAACGGCTAATCGAGAAAGTTCTCTTCACCGCAATGAATTTACTATCGGAGGACTTGCCGATTCCTCTCGAAAAGTGATACCCGTGGAAAAACAGTTTGTTAAGTCAACATGTGACAAAAAACGTTTTTTTGAAATCAGATTTCTTCCATAATCCTTTTTTCAATAAAAGTCTTTTTTATTCAAATTATCCTTGAACAAATATTCATGTTTAGGCTGAATCAAAAAAGTTATTCCTTATTAGCATAACTTAACATTCATTAGCTATTTCTCCAATTAAGTCGAAAAGCTATTGGCATTTCAACACAAAATTTGACTTTCAAATTCATGAGTTAAGTCCTAAGCAAAACATCTAAATACATATTATCTTAACGAAATTAGCATAATTAAAAGCAAATATACGTATCCCCTGCGAATTCCAACATGTCCATGTTCACATTCCTGTGCCACAGTTAATTTTCGCAGACATAGTGTGCAGTATATTTGTCAACCTAATTGCATGGTTATAGGAGTGTAGGCGGACATGATAAACTCCTCTGGCCTTAAATACATTTGGACTAACAGATGGTACATATTCATTAACGACCTTTACACATTCATGAAGTCTGAGCAAATGAGTCTTTATACAAATACCTACCCTAATTGAGATAGCGGTAGAGTTGTCTCGGGGGAAACGCAAAATCAAAGTTAGCATCAAACTCTGGTTGTCAAAGATGAATTCAACACCTTTTTTGTTCTTTTTTTCCCCAATTGAAAAGAGAACATAAAAACCAAAAGCTTTTATTCGATTCTCTCGACAGAATAACTTTCAAATGCACCTACATATACGTTTAGTTTGACAAAACTTTTCAAGTTCAATGACTTGTCTCTATTCTGTCTGTACTCACTAGGTAGGCAGTACAAGTCAAATTCCATACTGCAAGCAGACAACGGCTTCAATTTCACAAAACACACCAGACACTCAAAAGGGAAAATAGATTAAAAAGAACCACTGTCAGGATGTGCACACAAATAGAGCAGCCTTATGTCACCGTCAGCACCAGACTAGTATCTATGTCTGTTAATCGATTTCTTGCTCGTACCACCATCGGTTGGCGGCGCGCGGGCGGGCGGCGTTATAAATGAGAAATTTTCCATTTCAGACTTTTCTATCCACAATTAGTGGAGTTTGTTGTTCATCGCATTTCGCACCTTTGGCAGAGGTAGTCAGTCGTGACTCTACAATACGAATAGCTATCATCAATCTTTTTTATTTTCCGAGAGGGGACATTTCGTCACCACTGTGTTTGCTGTTGAAAGGATTCAAATCGCATGTATTAACACCACTGTCACTATCGGGTATGAGTTTCAATTAATTTCGGATCACACACCAACCGACAACAGCAAAGATGAAAGGGTTTCCATATATACTCGTATCTATCTATTCTCATGTTGGATGGCAGATGTCTATACTGTAGTGAACATGTGATCAACGAACGCTCCAGATTCATTCTTCAAGTTGAAGTTTAAATACATTTTGACTGGTTTGAATTTGAAGTCTTTAACCTTTGAAGACTTAGAAATGATTTCCATTGAGCATTAATTGAATGTAAGAAGGAGAAGTCAGATGAAAACTTTTGCCGGGAAAGTTTTGTGCCTTTATAATTGAATAAACACCCCTACAAGAAAAAGGGTTTTCTTTGGAAAGGAGATTTAGTTATAAGGCTTTTTCTTTGCAAGCAGGAAGGGTCTTGCCACTCTTTGTGGAACCTAAAGATTTTTCTTCGAAAATAACCAAAAACTAGCAGACAATTTTTTTATTTCCTCACACGGAGATTAGATTGATTTTCTAAATTGTTTTATTGGCTTTTTGCCAAAAAAGTTATGTACTCAACTCCTCTTTTAAATCATACATAAATAGGTTACAATATATTACAAGAAAATTGTCACTTAAGAAAAAACATTTCGATATCACCCAAAAATTAACGAATGGATTGGAGTGGATATTTGTTATGTGTCATGAAAAAAGGGCTTGAGTTAACTTACAACGGAACAGAGTTAATACCGAGTTAACTTGAAAGTTTTTCAATGTAGGAATAACTTTTGGTCTGAAAGCGCTTGCCTTTTTTTGCATCACTGAGATGCTTTTGCCAAAAAACTATCTTATACAGCTCCCTTTCATTTTGTTGTCAAAACAACATCAAACACAGGACAGACAACAATTGGACAAAACGTCACAATAAATAACTTCGAGGTAGTACAGAACTTCGTCTACCTAGGATCGGCTATAGACACCGAAAACAACATCAGTACGGAGATCAAACGGAGAATAACCCTTGCCAACCGTTGCTTCTTTGGGTTAAGAAGGCATTTGAGAAACAAAACCATCCCAGTCCTGCTTTACGGCGCGGAAGCATGGTGCTTATCAAAAGCGGATTAGGAAACCCTTGGTCGTTTCAAAAGAAATGTACTCCGAATAATCTTTGAATGAGCCCGTATACAAGGACAATGTATGGAGAAGAAGATACAACAACGAGCTGTATGAGCTATACCGCAACATTGGCATAGCTAGAAGAGTACACTCGCGAGACTACGATGGCTAGGCCATGTGGAGTGGATGGACGGTAACGCTCCGGCTTGACGGGTTGTCGAAAGCACATTGCAGGGAAATCGCGGAAGGGGAAGACCTCGTCTTGAGTGGCGCAATCAAGTGGAAGAAACCCCCAACCCACTTAGTGCAAAACTGGTTCACCCGGAACTGTAATGCTCACCTAAGTTTTTCTGTGAAAAATCTTGCTTCAAATTTGAGAACAAATCGTTTTGAACACATGTGTGTCGTTGCACCGTTGTCAAGGCACCAAGATTGACGATTTTTGACTCCTTAACGTTGAAAAGACCAAACAAAGACGCTGATTTTTGCTGGTATCGTTCATCTTGCTTCTTCGTACATTTTGAAGAAAAATTACCAAATTTTCCACACGACAAACATTTCACACTTCTCTTGCCTTTCGATGATTTGAAGTTGCGGTATTATGAGCTACTAAAACATGGTGGTCACTGTTTTCCGACTTTATTTGTCTTGAATCTTCTTGAAGAAGTTTTGTCATAAGCATCTCGTCTCTACTTTCCATAGCAACAACAAAACTTTCGTAGTGATCCGACAAACTACAAAGCAATACAATTCATAAAATTTCCTCCGGAACATCAACTTGAATTTCCCTTAACTTTTCCGAAAAGCTGTAAGAATCCTTCAAATAGTCCGACATTGTCATAGTTCCAGTCAATTTAACTGTTAATAGTTTCTTAAATAGACTTATTTTGCTTAAAGGCCCCTCTTGAATTCTTGCAGTTTTTAACATGAGTCGGTTCGGTCAATTTCATGTTTAGAAAAATCAAAAAAGCGCCTTTTCATTCACATTGGACCATTTTACAGCTTCAGCTTCGTCATCAGACTTCAACTTTTCCCCAGAAACGTACGACCATTATTCTTGAAAAATCAAAATGCTCCTCATATGAATTTTCCAGCTTGTGTAATTGTTTCCATCAAACTTTTCAATGCTCAACATTGACGCAGCCATACCAAACGGAAAATATTTTTATTTTACTTGAAAAGAAAAAATATTTCAATAAATTTTCTGGAACTTTCCAATTCAGGAAACCTGGGCCTATAACCTTTTAGAAGTAAAAATCTTACTTCAACGTTTATTGAACAAAGGAATTTTATTAACTAAAAAGATATTACAGGTACGTACCTATCGTATCTTAGAAACACAGAAAATAAAGGTGCTTTGATTTGATCAAAATAAAATAATTTACAGCAAGTGAATATGCGCAAAGTGTTTATTGTCTACGTAGGAATTGTTTTATCTAACATAAGAAAGTAGGAATGTGTAAAGAGCTTTCATTAGAAGACGATTTTTTGTTGAAAATAGATTTAAAAAGAAATTGAAAGTGTATACCTACTTATTTGTGTATTTAAAAGTGGAGACAAAAAGTATGAAATGCGTCGGCATTCGGCAATATAGAGGAAATTAATTCCATTCCCTTTGTCAAATTGTAAAACCTAATTTAATTAATGAGGCATTTTCTTCAATATTTTATTCAAGAAGCTACAAAAAGAAAACAAAAAGCCGCTACTGCGGCTATGTTTCAGACAACCGAAGAATACAAAATAGGTATTTAAACATTTCAAAAGAAGAAAACATTTTTTTATATTTTTCCACGATCCATCACATACCTATATACATATAGGTATATGTTCGGTCTACCTAGGCCTATCTTTGGGAAAAAAAGAGCTTTAACATTTTTTGTTTTAAGCCATCCAATCAAAACTCAGACACTTACGAACAATCGACAGATAGCGCGATCTCGATCCTATCGATTTGTTAATCATCTAACTTCCTTTTCTTCATTTAATAAATTATTTATCTTATCTTCAAACGGACTACACAGTACACACTCAATCATCTCCATCCCTATCAAATTATTTATCCCTTGGGCAACAAATAAAACATCTCATTCACAAAAAAGCCAGTAAAAAGAATAATACGACCACTTGTAGCAGTAGCGTTCTCATTGTTGCACTCCGTGCAGTTTGCAGTTCTTATAACATTCAATTCAATGAAAAACTATGGATGTACAAGGTACATACCTACCTCCATTTTTATACAAATCCATTTCGAGTCGCGTTTCAAATACCCGTGGGTATCTTGCAAAATTGCTAGTATTAAGTTTCTTATTCTTTCTGGAATGATGCAACACTTAACATTGCAAACTGGTAACTACCAGTTTTGAAGCAATAATTCAGGATGTTATTGCGCAATTTGCTTTGATGACAGCAACAAAAGCACACGCCCACTTCCGTTTATTATCCCTTAGAGATGCAAATTTATTGCCTAAGAAGTTTTCAAAAAAATACGTACAACACAAGAGTGTGTGTGTGTATTATTATTATTATTAAAACAGGCCAGTGAATTCTTCCAAAAACAACAATTTTCCTTCCCCAGCAGCAGCCAGCACTTATTTCAAACGCACAAACATGTGTTTATGACACCCTGGGGTACCTTTCAACTCGTCAATTCTGTCGCCATTTGCATGTATGTAAAAAGGGTTAAAGGATATCATTTCAATATACGACTCGCATACAGCACTTTGTGACTAGTCCAGGTAAACCAAACCGGAAATTATCTTCATTGTCGATCTATGGTCATTGACGGCAAAACCCTTTACATTTTAAAGGATAATACATTCGAGGTCTAATTGAATTTTAACGGTCATCAGAGTATAGAGTGACAAGTGGCCATAACGGTTGATTAGGTTTTGTTAAAACGTTTTGAGTGGATTCAACATATGTAATGTATGCTAAAGTTGATTCGTGATGGTGATGGTGACATGGTGCAATAGAATTATCGTAAAAGCAGGCTTCATTTGGATTATAGGATTCTGTCGTCGTCATGTTTACAGAATCTTTTATGAATGACACACGATGGGAATGTTAAAACAGCCTTTTTCCACATGAGTAAACAATTTATTATTAAAAAGTAAAAAACGAAATTGTGGTTTGTTGTAATTTGAATTGCGAAATCACCATAAATCATGACAAAAACATGCCTTGGATAGCTATACGATTACACCAATGCTCATTGGAAATGATAAAATGGATAGTTACGCAATCAAATGTTGCGGCTTTGTTGCGGTCTTCTGCCAAAGCTGTGGAAATAATAATAATTTTAATGGAAAATCGTTTTGACTATGCTTCACAGCTTAAATCAGTGTTCGACTGGAATAGGTGGTAGGTTAGGTATGCTTGCTATGTAATTTTTCATCGCAGTTGCAGGAAAATATTTGAAAGCCACAAATAACATTTATACCTATATCACTGTTTTGTTGAACGCAATTTGAACAAAAGGATTTCTTGGAAATATGAAATTTCGTTTTTTCAAGACAGTCTATTTTCAGACAGTAAAAGGAACCCACCGAGAATGTTTCTCAGATGGAACTAGATTCTGTGGTACAATGGTACACATACATATACTTCATCTTCTAAAAAGAACATGAAGACCGTTAAGTAAGAGTAAGTCTTTTCATAGAAATTGAAAAACAAGATAGGTACTTTTAAGATGAAATTAAGAAATTTGATACTTCATAATTGAAAATCTCCTACCCCTCCTCAGAAATGGGAGTTAAAACTGTTGTAAAAAGAATGTTTACATGCGAATTTTACTGGGAAAACATCCTCCACCAAAGATGAACATTACTTTACACGCAAAGGTCACTTAACATAGACCTTTTTGTATCGTCCAAAACAGTTTCATAGTTTGGAAGTTGTTAAGTCAACCACTTGCTGTCACCAAAAATAAGGGGTTAAATCCATTGCCCTTGTGTAGACTTTATCAAGTTCGGCGTATACACTGTCCTATCAATAGAAGCACTTTGTTTTATTTTATGTTTAACATCGCCTTTACTCCAACTCAACACGCCTTTTTTAATCAAGTATTTTCTTTATGTGACATAAAAATATCAATTTTATTAAAAACGATTTGGTTAAGCGCATCCATTAAAGTTCACCATCCTCACGATTGGGTTTTTATTTTTGTTGATGATGGCTATCACTGCGGACGAACCAGTGTATTCTGACACCTTCACCAATGCATTACTTACATGTTATCCCTTCGTTTTTAAAGCTATTACCATAAACTGGTGAATTGAATGCGAATAAAATTTATGGAAATTCAATGAATTGTAGAACCGACTGCCGACTAAAATCAAGGAAGTTCTACCGGAAACTTTAGTATAAATACTCATATCTACAGAGAATGCATTGAAAAGTCATTTAAAAGGAATTTATTTTGAATTGGGTATTAAATACGTATACAAATTTCTCTTTTCGCAGCAGAATATTCCACATTAAATTACGATTAGCTCACCACGATCGGGTACTTTGAAGGGGCTGTCGTCCTTACAGGTAGTTTGAGATCGATTTTAATGACACTTGATCTGGCAATAAGCATCCTAATCATCAAACATGTAATGGAATATATTGCAAATCAAATTTAATCTTTATGTTGGACTCTTTGCAGCTTTGGTTGATTTGATATTTAATTACAAATAATTTTAGTACCTCCAGCGATGCATCTAATCGTATATGGGAACCATCCTAGATCTGAGATTATCAGAAAATAAAAATTTTACCACCAGAGTTCGAAGAAAATAGCAGCATATAATTTTGTTTACTTACTGGCATAAGTTGGTCCTCAACACAGCCCTGAAGTAACAATTTTCGTACACTTAACGAAAAAGTAGGGTAAAGTCGTCGTAAGTAGCCGGTCACTTGAGGATTTGTAACCGTGAAAAATGACGCAGTATGAGCAAAAAGTAAAATAATTGTCGTTGGGACTAAAACAGAAATGTACTAGTTTAGTTACATCGAAATTTCTGAGAGTTTCCTGGTCACTGGAGAAGACCGCAAAGAGGTTACCCGAGCCTACTTACTTTTTTGAAGAAAAAATTCAAAAATTTTATGCGGTTATTTTTTTTGTTTTAAAATAATTACCAGAATAGATTCACTGTTCAATCAAATAACCCGTTAGTTTTATGTAGAACCATGTAAATTGTGTCAGCTGCTTCATAAGATCGATGTAAAAATTGTTAGCAATTCAGAAACGTACATATCAGAGTTTACACATCTGACCAATGTGATGTTTCCTTTACTAGGTTAAATAGAGATTTGAGCTAAGATCAGTAAAAAAAAAACAGTCAGTACAAAAGTCCTTTTACAACTCTTAAACGTGTTGGAAACATACAAAACCAATTGATTTAGGTTAGATTAGGTGCTAAGCCTTTTCTTGCTAACTCGACCGCTTTATCGTTTCCCGGCATGCCACTGTGACCGGGAACCCAGCAGAGTCTAGCGTTATGCTGTGTGCCAAGAACCCGTAGCTCTTCGCGACAGCAAGAAACAAACTTTGATGCGCCATCGTAGACCCCTTTTTTGCAGCGTTTGTACTGCCAAGATCTCGACTTGGAAGACACTGCTTTTATTTGGAAGTTTGAAGAAACTGGCTAGATTCATTCTTTCTGAAAAGAAACCTGCACCTGTTCCAACTTCCATTTTCGAGCCGTCGTCGGCGTCGGTATAAATTGATATAGACGTCTCGTTTTTCATTCTCCCAATCCTGTCTATTGGGGAAGCTGGGTGAGAAGGATTTTTAAAAATCCAGGTATAGAGTTATGTAATCCGTGCAGATATTGTTGTCTGCGTATCGTGATAAAATTTGTGCATGTAATGTTTGGCTGGTTTTCCAGACATTACACTGATTTAGCATAAGTGCGCTGTTTGTTGCCGATTCTTGAACATAAAGATCAGGGGGTGTGAGATTGAGGATTACTTCCAAGCTCGCGGTTGGTGTAGTTCTCATTGCTCCAGTTACGCAAATACAGGCTGTTCTTTTGTACTTTGGTTGGGGATTTTAAATGCGTTGGATTTTTCCAGCGCCTTCCACCAGAGCAAATTGCCATATGAAAGAATGAGTCCAACAATGGCAGTATAGATTCACATGATGATTTAAGGACTTGGTCACCAGTTTTTGCCAAATATCCTGTTACACGAATACAGTGCTATCATGGCTATTTAATATCTTTCTCGTATGTTTTGCCCCCAGTTCAGTTTTTTCTCTAAGATCACTCCCAAGTATCTTGTTTAATCAGAGATCTTATGTAGGGTTAAATGGAATCCCTTGACATCTCAAAGGTTGGTAGTTTTCTTCTACTAGTGAAGAGTACCAAATCTTTTTTGAGGGGGGTTAACTGCACGGCCGCATCTTTTTGTCCAAGCGCATACCTTGGTTCGTGCATTATTCAATTGTTCGCTAATAGTGGTAGGAAATTTTCCTGTCGCCAGAAGTGCTAAGTCATCGGCATAGGCAACCACTTTGACGCCATTATGTTTGAATCAATTGATTTAAAAGAAGTCTGTTCAGCTTGCATCTAAAAACTGTTTCTACTCAACCGAACTGTAATAGTACCTACGTTTATTTGAAATCAATAAATGAACTGTATAGTTCAACAACCTCTTACCTCCCAACCTTCTTGCCAACCAACGGCATCATTGTATTGTCCACACTATAAGTTATGCTCCTTCATCATAAGAACATGACCATTTGAAGCTATACATTTGTTCAGCTCTTATCTCCACTACTTTATCACTGATTTAATTGCTACTTTAATTTTCTCAAGATAAAAGCACCATGTCGAACCGAAATGAAAGTAAGCAGTAGCAAAATCAAACACGTGCAAACACCATAAATAAAACAAACATTAACAAAAACCTCAAAACACCACGATCCCGCTTACCGTTATCGATCCAAAAACACAGATAAGGCACACGGTTTTGTAGGCAAGCAAAAGTGGTCATTATCCGATTTTTTCATGAACGTTTTTATGAAATTTTTACGCTCAATGTAATCCGGAGCCACAGCAACGAAACTTCATGCTGTTGTAGTTGTTTCTTGATCTGCATCCAGGCGAGCGTGCAATACTCACACAAGCTTTTTGATTAATTTAATTACACGAAGAGAAAAGAAAATTATATAAAATATAGGTATAGGTACATATCGTTGCCTTCGTTATGGAAAGATGAATGTTTGGTTGCGTCCATATTCCGCACAAAGGCCGATTTAAAAATTTGTTTGAGAAAAATGGTGCGCAAGGTGGTGTTGTTGTTGTTGCAGTGCATTCGCAAATAAACATTTCCAAACTCAGACGGATACCGAAGGCCAATTATTGAAATTGCCCGTCAGAGCTTGTGGCGTGTAATATCGCTCACTCTTGTGCAACACCACAGGCAATTCCAATTGGAAGAGTCTAGGCTAGGGGCTTATTTGTACTTAGACGCTAATCTGCACACTGTTTTGGGTACCAATTTAGGCCTGTGATGATTAACGAGTCCCAAAGTGGCCACTTGTTAAAATAAAACCTAAATGGTGTATTTGTTTCACATTTGAAAGGTGTTTGTAACTTAATTTTATTCTTTAATTAAAGCTTGCCTAAATGACTCTCAATGAGAGTCTATGATTTTTTTTATTATGGAAAAAGTCGGACTCAAACCTTTTAACAATGGGAGGTCAATGCCATTCAAACTAATCTATACCAGATTTTTCTTGAAAGATAAAAAGATATTACGTAAGACTGACAGCGAACAATTAAGTTGCAGCGTTGGTTATGATGGATTCGTGTGCGTGTGAAACTGGAGGCTTCACATAGTCGATTGAAGGAGTAACACTGACTTTACTACATATAAGATGCGTTATAACAACTACAAAAAAACAATTAAGATTTAATGCTTGACGGTAAATTGATGGACAAACAAATGGTGCTTTGCAGTCATAATAAGTTTGAGACAGTTTACAAACTTGAGATTTTATCAAACTTGTGATAATTGAATTATTTATGATACGATAACGACGACTTCAATTGATAAAAGGTTTGATCTTGAGTGGTTGTGCTACTTTTGTTTGATGCCAATCTGATGCGTTAAATGAAACGTGCCATATGCTCGTACCAGACCAGAGATCATACATCACAATATCACATACAATGTATAATTTTTGCAATTGAAATGCATCGTTTTAGATTCAAGTAGGTAGTTGGCATGTTGTATGAATTGTTGTAAGAAATTAAAGGCGTTTTATATTTTTATTGAACTGCCTGTTTCGCGGGCGTTAGCTATTTCGAATACAGAAATAGTGTTCGTTTCCAACAGAACAATGAACTGAAGCCGAACACTGCAAAAGTGATTTGAACTAAGATCGTTCAAAGCCTGTGACACACATTTAGCCTGGAATAGTATGCCATCCAATGAATTACCTTTTTAGAGGTAACCTCGATAATAATAACTATTATTTGCCGACAATGATGCCATTACTGTAACGCGCATTTGACTATTGGGTGATCATGTTGGAAGAAAGTGTATAAAAGTCTGAATACCTCTGCTATGCGCTTCGGATGCAGACATGCCAATTCCAGATGTTTATTTGAAGTGTAACGTGCTTCCCAAGTGTGAACATTTTTGGGATTTACGATGAATAGAAAAGCTTCTTGTGATGACTGCATCGTCCATAGGATAAGGGTAGGGCGAATGAACTAACTTCGTAATCTCATTAAAAAAAAAAAAAAAAATACCCAAAGCTGGAAGAACAAGAAGAAGAAAAAGAAGATAGCTCTTTTGGGAGAGGTTTTATGCAGGTTTTATGCAGGTGCAGAATTAAAAGATGAGAAAGTCTTTTTTAACGGCTCAGTTTTCTGTTCATTTACCAATCTTTGATGTTTTCTTCGGTGTAATCCTCATCTTAAGCGATGTGTCGTCTCTGAACGAAGCTTAAAATAAAAAGCTACAATACGCTCTCTGAATGATTTTTGGTCCCATATTCGAAAATAATTTGTGAAGAAGAAGATACAAAAACGAGCTGCATGAACTGTACCGCGACATGGGCATAGCTGGAAGAGTACACATTGCGAGGCTACGATGGCTAGGACATGTGGAGCGGATAGCTATCAACGCTCTGACACGACAGGTTTTCCAAAGCGGAAGAGTGGCGCAATCAAGTCGAAGAAGACTTCAACTGACTTAAAGTACAAAACCGGAGAGAGCTCGCCGGAAATCGCTCAGGCTCACCTCGAACCTCGTTTTTATTTTATTTCTCAAAAATTAAGGAAGATTTTATCATTTGGTTTTCTGTGTCTGACTCAAAACTAATAAGAGCATTTATGATTAAAAAAAATGAAATTTTGTAAAAAAAAAATTTAATTAATAAAGATAAAAAATTTCTTTTTCTTTCTAGAATTTGACTTTGACCCTTGATTATTCAAAAACGATTCTTTATTGCCCAGATAGACGTTTCATAGAATTTATTCCTTTAATAATTCAAAAACCAATTTTTGAACTGTCAGAAAGCGTTATCCCTAAGAATAAATGCTTAATGAGATAAGTTTATCTATTCCTAAAAGAGAAAAATAAGTAAAGCTTCTCAGGAATAAACAACGTGTCAAAAAAATTATTTTCATGAATCAATCTTTAGTTTTGACATATTTTGCCATTACGTATTTTGGATTTTTATTGAATGTTCATACTCCGATTCTTTTATTGAAGAATAGAAAATACTTAATTGTTTGTTTATTTTTCGGACATTTTGCTTCCTCAGTTAGTTACCCGTTTGTTTATTAAGAGAAAGAAAAATTTTGCCCTTTATCAACTTAAACTAAAATGTTGATTAACGAACAAGGTACTAACTTCACACTATACCATATTCTGCCTAAGCGGAAGGAGATAGGCCCTTCTTCCCAAAAGATTTTTTTCTTAGAGAATGACCAGGAATAAAACCTCAAAGTATAGCGCAGAAACTACGGGACACTCTGTATAGTAAACATACATATTGTTTAAACAATATAAATAATTATTTCCATAATTTGAAATATTTGTGATTTTGATTAATATAAAAACAAAAAAAAAATTATCAAAATCGGAGCTGCTTCTGAGGACTTTCGAAAATTTGTGTTTTACGGCTTCATTGACTCGATTAACTATTCATGACAATTTTTAGTTAAATTTTTAAGCTTTTAGGCTTATGTCGGAATATATAATGTAAACATGAAAAAAGAAATAATAATAATAGATCTTTCTCAAAAAAGCTATGCAGAGTATGACGTGAATCAATGTAATTAATGTAACTTTAATTTTAAGTCAGTTGCAAATAAGATGTAATTTTATTTGTCAAGCTAACACGCTATAAATTAAAAAAAAATGTGTAAATTATTCTATTGGTTCTCCCGTGGTGCGCAAAAAGACATACCTGCATGCAAGCTAAGTTAATAATTAATATTATATGTTATCGAAACTTCAGCAAAACAAACTATCAAATGCAGTGTCTTGATTCAGAAGTACAAAAATCGAGACCAACCGTAAGCCAGCATTTATGTGTTTATGAAAACAAATGTTGTTTTTATTTCTTTTTTGACATAGTTCTGCGTTTTGTTTCTTCTTTTTAAATTATTAAAGTTCCAATTCCCATCGTTAATGCTCTTTTTCTCCCTATAAGTTAAAAAAAAAAAAATCCTTTCTCTCCTCCAACTGGGTTATTTTATTGGTTCAAGATTCAACTTAAATAAAATTGATTGATTTCCGGTCAACCAATTGTTGTAAGAAGAGCAATCAATCAATTTTGATTTCGTTTATTGGTCTGTTGTCACAACATAATGTTATCTTATTTACAATCTCTTGATTTTTCAAAAGCTTGTTCTATATACTCGTTTATAAAGTAAATAAAAATTAATTTTAGATTGCGTTGATTGATTGCCAATACTACTCACTCCCTGACAAACAATCAAAATCAGGTCGAGCTGTTGTCGATGAATATACTTTCTTTACTAATGAATAAATATGTCGGTTGTCGGTATATGAAGAACCCATGCCGCTTATAAAAAATTGATTGAATTGAGGTTAAACAAAACATTTTTTCCGAATGCTTAATACTCGCGAGTTAATTAAAAAATGAGACCAGTTTGTCATAATCATAAATTAACACAAATTCCACATTAAGAGCATTTTGTGTGAAGTTATCCACAAAGAAAAACCAACTAATTAAAACTTACTTACTTATTCATATTTTTAACAATCAAATTTCACATACCTAAAAAGAAAAAAGAAAAAAAAACTCAAATTAGCACGGAATTCAAAATCAAATTTCTTAAAAATAAAAAAAATGAGTAACAATCTGTCGCATCACATGAACACTTCAACAATAATTGAACTGTTTGTTTGCACCACAAAGTAATTTGTTAAGTGACACTCTGTCCAATGACGTGACACCACTTTTTTAGCCTTCCAGACAATAAAAAAAAAACTCTAACACTTGTCGCAATTGATGGCCAGCAAAAAGCATAGATACAATTCAACTTTGAATAGAGTGTAACACACAAAAGATACGAGGCGAATTACAGAGAACGACGGAAACAAATAGACACAAATACATTTTTGTTACTAGGTCAATCCACTTCATGGAGGAAGACCAACAACGGTCCACAAATGTTGTCTCGAAACTCGAACACTAGGGGAAGTACTTAAGTGCTTGCAATTACAGTACGGACTCGGTTTGCGCAACCCTCGATTCGTGCAACTCCTCGATTTTCGCAACACTAAAATCTTAACACGTCTTGACTCTATAAGTGCAACTTTTCAAAAAAGCTACCTCGATAAGTGCAACTTCATGTGTTTATTTATCCGTTTTTTATATTCACAAAGTTTGTCTAAACAATATTTCTTGCAAGAACATGAATAAGAACATAAAATGCATCTGTGTTTATTTGAGTGGGTTGCGATCTCGCTAGTGTTTAAAAGCGTTCAGACTATCAAATTTGTTTGTCAAATTTGTTGGATGAAAAGTTTGACGGAAAATACCCATAGCGTTCACACTCATCAAACAGATCGTCAAAATTAATTCTGATTTGAATTTTAACCACGAAGGACACAGTAAGCAGCGCTTATTAGGGATAAAATTTTAAAAATGCAAGAAAAACAAAAGAAAGCGTGTTGGGGCTAAACTAGGTGCACTACCTGAAACCATCGTAAATTCCACTTTCAATGTACTCAACAAAGAAAAAATAGTCTTTCCGAGTAGCGTTCACATTCGTCAAACTTGTTGTCCAACTTGCAAAAATATCAAAAAAATTTGAAACACATCCAACAAATTTGACAAGCCACATGGAGAGTTCACACTAACAAATTTGCTTGACAAACTCGATGCTTGACAAACAAATTGGATAGTCTAAACGCCTCTTTTACTAAAAATTCATACAGAAAATATGACCCAGTAAGTGCAACAACCTCGGTTACTGCAACTGCCCGAATTTCTATTAGTTGCGTTAATCGAGTCCGTACTGTACTACAAACCTTAAACACGAAGTTGGATCCATTTGTTTATTTTTTATATTTTTTATGTTATCCCCATACATTCACCCATGTTTTGCTTCCTTTCCTATATGAGTAAGTCTTTGAGAGATTTCTTGGCATTGTGTGTAAGAAATGTTTGAAATTATGAGGAATTGTAAAAAAAAATATTTGTTGGTTGCATTTAAAATACGGAACGATAAATTTTGTTACGCGTGGTTGAATCAGAGCAGCGAATAAAAAAGATATTTTTGATTTTAATGCGTTTCAAATGAACGGGGGTGCTTTTTAGGTCGGGCCAGATGTATTGCTTGCGATGATGCGTTTTAAGGCCGTTTTACAACAAACGTTTATGAAGTTTTCCACAAGATAATAAAGTGACGACGATTTATTTGAGAAAAAATAAGAGTTTGGGTTTGATTTATGTGCCTTTTAATTATTTCCCAATAAAAAGCTTTTCTTTGAAGATGAGCATTCCATGGATGTAGTCTCAGGTGAAATGGCGCTCAGAACGTTGCACTGAGTCCATTGCGTTTTTGTTGGGGGTCTCATAGCAAACAGGGCTTTTTTTATTTGAGGATTTTTTTTTAAATTCACGACAACGCTGATATAGCCACCTTCACATTCATAACTCTTCAAAATTTACCAAAATGGCGTTCGAAACCACCAAACTCTTAAAGCAATATCAAGAGGCAACTCGCTCCTTTTCTATCTATCTCAAATTTTTATACACACTATCCCTTTGCTGTATAAAAAGAAGGAAAAAGCAATCACCAACTAAACTTTCATAATTTAGCTAACCCAAACCCTTTAACCTCACCCTGGTGCATCATTCGTAAAGTTTTGAATGTCTCTTCCCAGCGCGCGGATTTCCTCTGTCAAAACTAAACTAAAACTAGGTCACTCAATAAAACTTAAAAAAGCAAAATCTCCAGAGGATGTTTACTTCCATTTTTCATCAAAAATACAAAAAAAAAAAAAACCAAACACAAAACAAAAGAAGAAAACAACATTTGGAGGCAAAATGATGATGATGATGATGACCCAGTAAGAGCAGTGAGATACTGCGAAATCGTTCCCACACATTCGTTTGATGCCTTGGATTTTAAACACAGAACACTTTTTCCTTTCGGATTTTCTACTTAATATGCAGCGCTAGTCTCAAAGCATACATTGCAAAGGCCTTAAAGATTTATTAATTTAAATCACATATTTCAGCGCGTACCTATCTACTCTTTGCCAAGCCAAAGCGAACTCCTAGTTAGGCAAACTTTGGCTGAAAAGCGACGCCAGATATGTCGCTTTACATTAACTTTTACCATCAGACTTATCCTAAGTGAGGTAAGTCATTCATGCTTCAAGCACCATAACCGCCACAGAGAGTAAACTTCCATTTTCATTTAGGTCCGTCAAACGCTGCAATTGGAGTCACATTGAAATCTAAATTTGGGCACATGAATTTGAATACCATTCGAAGCGAATGACACTTGACGTTGGTGATGACGGTGGTAAGGCAACTTTACTAAAATCACGCACACTAATTAAGTAAAAGATACACGTACGCAGCTCTATAAAAAGGTGACACAGACAACAGTCCAAAAGTTATGAATTCCCTCCGCCTCCTAATGACTGGCTGACTGACTGACTGACTTCGACTTGCTCTTGCATTGAGAAGAGTGCATGGCACGGTCGTTGTGGTTTGTGCGTAAGGAGTCTTGCAATGAACAAGTCCCACCACTCCTTATAGCTTGTGTGTTAAACTTGACAGCTATATGATCTGACGAAGACTGATTGTCTGGTGTTGAAACCACACGTTTCTTATCTGTTGTCTCTATCAATGACAATCAAGATGAAAAGGTCAAGTCTTCAAATTGAAAGAAATATTTTCCAATGTCAATGAACTTTGCCGTCATTTGTATAGAAAAAATGAACAAAACTGGATTTAGGTAACAATACCATGTTTTTTTTTTACTGCTATGACCAAAAGCAGACCAACTCACCAATAAATTTACAAGTCTGACACATGAGTGACATAATCTGACTGTTCACGTCTGAAACACAAATCGGGTCCATTTTGAAAACCCGAGTGAAGCTGATGAAAAGTTTTAGTTTGGAGTTGACAAATGTACGGACTGTAGAGACACAACCTATGTGGAACGAAATACTTAGAAATGTGTGCTGGACTGTGTGAAAGCAATCATGGCACCTGCTTAGTGTCTCAAAGAACTTTTCTTGTAAGTTGTTATGAAATAAATGACAAATCCCGAAAGTTGTGACAATAACTAATGGATAAGGTCAAAGATTAATCGGCCCTTATTTGGCGCCTTGGGCCTCATGTCTACGAGTACGAACATTTTTATTTACATTCATAGTTGAAATCTTGTTATGATGCGACTAACACTTGAAAACAAAAAAGTCAATTTATTGTTGCAATGTAGAGAAAAAGTAACAAACATGCATAAGTCAATCCAAGTTCTTGTATTCAATTAGAGTTAAGAAATGATAAGATAGGAAGGTACATTTTTCTATCTGATAGAGGGTATCTGAGAGATTATCATCTTCGCCTGATGGGTAACGGGTTCATTTTCGAGGGGTTTGAAGTGGAATATGAGAATTGACACAGACGAATTGTAGGTCTAGCGTGTAGAATTGAGACAGTCGTTAAGAAAACAGCATATTTTTGAACGCTCTACCCGTCAGAAAACAGTCTTCTAGTTCCAGTAGTGGCAATTATCGCAGTACTTATGAGACCAGCATCTACCAAAATATCGTCAGAAGATTGTCACATGTTGCTTCATTAACAGCAATTGAGCTTTTTGAAAATTGTCACAGAAATTTAAGTGAATTTTTCTGGGGACACGATGTTTCGGCACCTAAATTTTAAGTGATTTTGGGAGAAAAATGTTATATTATGTCCCTAACCGCGCGTATAGTACCTACGCGTCGAAAAGCCTCACGGTTATGGATTATTGAATTACTGAATCTAACGTTCTGCTGGTGTATTCCCTTTTGTGTGTGCCAGGAGTCCTTTAGACCGGGTTTTCTTCCCTCCTGGTCACTATCGTGGAGGAAGTAAGATTTCCGCATTTTTAACCAAACAACTTCAAAGTCCCGATTTACAAAAAAGATCTGGCAACTCTGACCGAATAGCTCAGTTTTGGTTTTTTTTTTTTGCGTCACCAGAGGAGGCCCCTTTGAAGTATCATTATCGCCTGAATTCATAAAACTCAGAGGTGCTGAAATCTGAGAGCTCGTTCTATTTAAAAATTACCTTGACCTGATTCCAAAGGTGCCCCGAAACTCCAGTTGGCAAATATTTTAGACGCTAACAAATTTGATCTGCCTTCCACCTTCCTTTTTTGTGTTTCTTCCATGGGTTGTTAGGTATTCCAATTTTGATACAAATGCAATATTTGCTTTTACTAGTGGCGAAAAGCTACTGCACACACCGAGTAAGCTGTACGAATATTTTAATTTCAGGCAAAGGAGGGCAAATTGTTTGAATTGCACAGCTGTGCAGTATTTGAGATGTAGGTGGAATTTCATCGCTCTACAGAATCTCCCACTTGGGTGCCGTTGAACTGTAAAACAAATAGAATTCAACTACCGGCAAATGCTAACCGACACCTATAGCCTAAGTCACTACTGTACAACACTCTTTGTCGAAGTGGCGGAGTCGGTATGTGTAAATAATATTCAACTCAAAAGACTGAACATTGTGCCATGCAAGAGTAAAAAACAAAACTATAGAATGTGGAGCGTGATTTATGAACAAAACTGCACAAACAAATACGGGCCCGGACGTCGCGACGGGTCGGTAATAATTTTCGATGGGCTGGCAATTCTATGCCACTAGGTCGATTGGCAATTTTCATTTTGAAAATTGCAACTGGATTGCGATGTTGTATTCCAACAAACGGCGGCAGCTGAGTGCGAAATTATACCGGTTAACCATTTCTAGTCGCAATAATAATACACTGCCGCCATTTTTGTACCGCAGACGATTGTCCCAAAGTTTGCCTGGAAGGTAGTGGCACACTATGCCGCGAATACACCAGCCAGACCGACTGGCTATAGATAAAATAACAGTATACCTAAATATGTATGGCAGTTTATGTGACCCACCATTGGTTGTCGTTAATTGAATAAAAACATTTCCGTTTGTTGTTTGCGCATTGTGGGTGAGTTGAAAGGTTGAGGTTGTGGTAGGGGTTTAGTATTGTCTTTGTCAGGCAGGTTAAAAAACAAACTTGCTATCGCTTAACTCGCGGATGAACCTGAACATGTAGTGAACTGAAAATTTTTCTATATCACAAACAAGACTAAAAAAAAATTTCTTATCGCACAACGCACATAGAAACTGATGTTGAAACTAGGGAGAGGAGAACAAACTCATAAACGAAGCAGTTATAGTTGGCTTCGTGATGCTTCAGTTCGATTTTATTGCTTTTTTTGTCATTTGATTTATTTTCATTCAATTTCCTTTTGTTGATAATGGGAGTTGTTGAAAATTTTATAATAAAGAGTTCCGATAAGGCGACAATAGGTTTGATTGTTTGGTGTCACGTGTGTGGGCAGTTGAAGGAAATTATTCTTAATGAGTTTATTGTTGAATTAAATCATACAAAACACAAATAACGTGTTGACAAAATTATCAATAAATTGAAAAGCTATTTCTCATCAATTCAAAGAGGGGGAAAGACTGGGGGACACGCGAAGGGCGTTCTGGTCGACTGATTGATTTAGATTGAATAACAAATTGAGATAAAATGTAAATATTGTGTACTTTTGTGGACAGCGAATAAGCAGTAAGCACATCCATATACATAATGCTTTCATTTCTAGTGCTAGCCACATCACAGTTGACAATAATTTTTTTTTCGATAAAAGTATTTTTTAACTTTTGTGGACATAATAAGGTTTCTGTGCCAAAACAGCAGCAAATTGATATCCGAACAAAAAACACATTGCACACAAAACACTTTACACTGAAAATAAAATAAAAATCAAAGCAACCGAGAATTTTATGTACATGTAAAAAAAAAGAATTATCAGATTGAGTTAGATGAAAATTTTCCAAGCATTGAAATAAATTTATAAACCGAAAAGCATTGAATTTTCATTTAATTTAACTGAAAGGTATAAATAAGAAAGGATTAGAAGATAAAAGGAAACACAATGGAAGGAAAGAAAACAAAAAGCAGACCAAGAGAAAAAGAATAAGATAAAAATGACCTCCCTAAAGAGAAAGGTAAATATTAGCATTTATATGTATAGTTCACTGTTTCAACTAACTGGCTATCGACATGGTCCTTCGAGCCGGATGTGAACCAGCGACCTATGGATATAAATGCTAATATTGCGCAAATATGAAGGCAAAGTTTAGCGATTTATACCGGCGTACTCTCCTTGGATGGGTGGAGCCTGGAAGCACCTTATAAAATTTATAAAGTCCATCATTGAATTCACGTTTAGAGGAGTAAAACAGCGGGAGGAAGTTTTATTGAACGCGTTACTTGAAGCGCAAGGACAGGCTAACAGAACAGACGACTTCTCACACACATACCAGTCGATCCAGAAGATCCCAAGCCACTTACTCCGAACTCGATCCTTTTCGGTGACAGTGATCGTGACTGTATAGCACCAGGCGTCTTTTCGGGACATGATCAATGGAGTAGGCTTTATAGCCGAAGAGCACAACATCTGATGAGAGAATTTACAAATCGCTGGTACACAGAGTACCTTCCTGAGATCACACGACGCTCGAAGTGGCACAGAGATACAAGGTCAGTTGAGATTGGTAGCATCGTCTGTGATAGAACCTGGAGAGGTGCGGTCGGTGTGGAGGCTAGGCAGAGTGACCGGTGTTTATCCAGGACAGGACAAAATAGTAAGAGTCGCAGATGTACGATTAGCTAATGGAACCATTATGACCGAAGAGGTAAGATAGAATGCTCGCCGTGTTGGATCTTGAGTCTTCACAGCTTCAGACGGAACCCGGAATGTTATCGAGCCATGATTCAAGTAAAGTTGAAAGACTTAGATTTTATAGAGTAATGCTGGCAACGCCGTGGGAAGATATAGGAAGTAAGGAAAACGTCAAAATTAGAAAGTTCTTTTTGCGGCGACATTTTGCATTGCCGATGAGATCACGTTGATTTCTAAAAGTAACCTCAAAGAAGAAGGACCTATATCTCCCACGACATTGGCTACATTTGAAAGTGTCACGCGGGTATAGCCCCTTAAGAGATCCAAATCGTTATGGTTCTGAAAAAATATAATTTTGCCTGCGAACGGTTGCGACCTGAACTTATTAAGAAATCTTTGGAAACAGGTAGAGTAAGGGATACGCACCTAGGAAAACAACAAACGAACAGCCGAAGTCTGGATCAACATTCCTGTTCATGGAAGCCAATCAAGCAGAGAGAGTATAACCAACAAAAAACTAGCTACCAGTGGTTTAATATAACCCAGGAGTCTTCACTTTTGTTAATACCCCGTTTTTCGCTCGTTTTAAATAGACTATTACTCAAGTTATGGTAGCAAGTTATCTATCTATTCCTTTGAAAAATATAGTGAGTGTCCTTTGCTGTCTTTTTTGTTTTTTTCTTAAAACACAAAAACTCTTCGAAATTTTTGCATTTCTTAAGGACTCAGCGTAACTTTAGTAAGCCACATAGATCGACATGGGCACGTGTAGGTAAATCTTTATTCTCTGTCATTGATACAAAATGAAATTTAATTGAATTCAACAAAATTTATAACGCCCTCACATCATCGAGCAGAATAAGTAGCTATTCTGTGGAAGTACATTATAACTCTTTTCACAATACAAAGTGCAAATTTCCTCAACTCGAATGAAACGTGCTTTCTGGCTAAAATGTAAAGCTTACGTTGTCGGTGCATTTTATTCTTATGTCACCGGGCGAGTACGACAGCGAGTGAATAAAGGGACTAGGACACAAGTAAAAAAAAACTGAATGCACATTACAGCGTTGAGAGTATAGAGTAAGTAGGTATGTATTGTATAGTCATATAGTGTATGCCGTATATAGAAGAAAGAAAAACGGAACTTGTTTCTGCTAAGCAGCAAGGGCACGTTGCCAAGGATATTGAAAGAAACAACAAAGAGGGGTTACGGGACTGAAACCACGGATATCTGGAAAAAAAATGTTCGTGAAAATCACGTATCGCATTGTTGAAAGGCAGCGCATTCGTCCTCATAATATCCTCACTAAAGAATTCATTTGGTCGGAATCATTGCAGACACACAGGGGAAATGGGGGAGGGAGGTGGGGTAATCTATCTGCACATATTTGTTTTTTTTTTTTGCCTACATATGTATGTATTTTCTGGTGTGTTTACAGTTCGTCTTTACGGGAGCATTAGAGCGTATTTCCCTTTGCAAAAAGGTAATATCAGAGATCTTCTCTTTGAGCTTTAAGGAATATTCTTTTGTGTTTGACTGGAGAAGATTTTCTTCTCAGAAATAACATGAATGATTTGGGAATACAGAAGAAAAAATACCAAGCTTTTGTAAAATTATAGGAATAATAAAAGATGAAAAGAAAAAAAAGGAGCTTTTATCCGTTGACGAAGTTCAACACCTGGGACACAAGTACAGGTCTCTAAAGTTGTCTTCGATTCTACTTAAGATTTACCACTTCTCTTTGATGGTATGGTACCTTCTATGTTTAAAATTAGAGCGACCACCAAAGCCTAATGTCATCTTCTGATCAATGACTCTTTTGCCAGTTCCAAATTTGGAACTTTTATACATTGTATTAGGGAACTATTATACCAACAAAATTGGGAGTTTCTGGAGATTTAAAACTCGATATCCTTCTTTATAGACATCAGCAAAACACTCTAATCGGTATGCTATATCCTGCGTATATATACCACTGTAGGAAAGGAGGGTAAGGTAAGTGGGAATGCTGTGTAATAGTAGCGCCTGCCACTGATGATTATAAAAATAAAAAATTAAAAGATCACTTTTGTCAAGTTTAATGAATTTTTTTCCTTCCATCTAAGAAATGTCGCGATGTGCACCATGGGAGGGAGAGTCAGTAAAAACAAAGGCTGCGCGTACAGTAGTGCGACAAAGCGAAGCGATGCGAAAAGGGATTCTAGATGCGATATTAGATGTGACAAATTGCGCACAGTAAAAGTGATTTTGTGCGGTTGTTTTTTTTCGATAAACTCTATTCTAGCCCTTAACTGCCGGTCATCTCTCAGGAAGATGTCAGAGCAGTTTAACATTCACCTGTGCTGGTTGCTGGGGGCATAGAGACATTCCAGGAAACTGCAAAGCAGATGAAATCGCCAGAAACGGAACTTGTGGTATCACAATGGGACCAACGGGCCTAAGTGTGTTCGCCGAGCAAACAGCCACTTTTACCTAACCTAACCTTCAGTCGATAACAAACACTTCTCACATGAAAGTAGTCAAAACAGTTTTTGTGCGAGAAGCTTGTGAAGCCTTACAGAATGTGATGAGTGATGACATTACAGAACGTAACATGCGAGAGAGGTGTTTCAAGACCTTGAATTCGGTGAGCGTACTTTTTGGAACGGTCCAAAACCAAATTTGGCAGTCCTCTAAGGTTCCGCCAATCTTACCCAAATGTCTTTCATTTTATTTATAATTTGTTCAGCTTACTTCTCACAAAAGTATTGCGAAACGTTTTAAAAATACCGTTAGTGTTTTTAATTTGAAAATTATACTTGCAAATTGACAACTATAAAACTCACTTCAAAATGTTAAGACAACCTGAACAAAAACAGACGAAACCAAATAAACCGGAACATGCCAATAATTAAAGTAACCTTTTGTTTGCAGCTAAGAATTAATATCATTTCCGTGTACAATTCTACTAACCCAATTCACCCTCAACAATAAACAATCCAAACAAAAAAAGGTGCCTGCTTTAAGATTAGACTTGATTCAAAATTACATAAACAAACAATAACATCAAGCTTAGTCACACCACTTTAACGGTAGCTGTGTTTTTTAATCTAATCTTTATAAATGAATTGCTAATTATGAGTGTACAAACACATGCATTTTAATAAAGCAAACTCTCAGTCATTTCAAACCCGTAATTGAAATTAGCTTTTGCCTTTGATAGTTTTATTATGGAAAAATTTTCACCTTGGTGCATTCTTTTCTTATAGTAAGTAAACCATTAACATTTAAGAAAAAAAAAATTGATCAGTTTAAAAGAGTAAAAGTTCATCGATTAAGATTATCAGATAACAAATTAGACCCAAGTCTAAGTCCAAGCATTTTGCTCGCAATCTCAAAACAAACTACATAGTTGCAATTTTGTATTGGTTTTTGTGTGCCATTAGTCTTGTGTTTGTTTCATTGGTTGGACAAAGACTGGTTCCACATACTAAACTTAACTCTGTGTGAACGTTGATCTACAACTCAGAGCTTCATGGGCCACACTAATTGGAATTTTTTTCTGCTTCGCGCATAGTTTGAGAGTGCAGCTGTGTTTCGTTGACTATTTCCGGCTTTTCGTGTCAAATGAATGTCGAAAGATGTCAAAAATTATGTCGCCTTTTAGACTTTTAGATAAATTGCTTTAATACATAAATACTTGCATGCAAGCATTTGTCCACAGATAGATACATACATAGAAATGTGTGTATTTATGGAGCTGTGTTACAACTTCATTCCAACTAAAAATGTGATGAAATGTCTGAAGTTAAGTATAGTCTGATGGGTTAGCCAAAATGGAAGTTGTGCATTGTTAGGCCAAAAACAGCGTGAACAAAAAATACTTATACGACCAAAGCTATTTCGAGAACCTTTGAATTTTTAATGTCATTATTTTAGTGAAACATTTTCATTAAATTGTTTTGGGATTTGTTGTGTACGACGCGATTGAATGTTTCAGCTTTCGATATTTGGAGGCTGGTAAAATCGATTATTTTTACGGATAAGATTTTTAACAAACCACGAGATTTGTTTGGATGAATAAATATAGAAATGGAGAGTTGCAACTAAAGCTGTGAATCTCTCGGCCCCCTAACGCATTTCCAGAACCTACAATTTTGTATAGCTATTGGGAACGGCTAAATAAGAAATGGCTTCTCATGACAGTGAAATCACTCTCAGAAGACTTGCGAATGCCTCGCGTAGGGCGATACCTGAAGTAAACAATTGGATGTTTCTGGGACTCGAACCTAAAACGCAACAGGCAGACATACTAACCATTGCGATGGCGCCATGGACACCACAAGTCGAATGGAAAACTCCAATTAATGTATTTGTTAGATATTTACAAAAAAGTACAAGCCCCAAGTACAAAACTTCAAGTACTTGTAGTTTAAGTGGATTATGACAAGTGCAAAAAATTACTGTAACACAAAGCTGGAGCTTTGCTTACCCTTCTACAAGTGTAGTGACACCTGATATACAAGACGAACACTTTTGCAAGTGTATTGCGTTATTTCTACAAGTGGGATATCTAGGGCCTGTAACACAAAACTACAAGTACTTATAATACAAGAGAATTATGACAAAACTAAGAATTTTCTTTAACACAAAGCTACAAGTTCGCTTGATTTTCTACATGTGTAACGGACATAATTCAACGAGTGACTATTGACTTGTAGGCATGTAGTTTTGTGTTTAACTTTTCTGAAACTTACAGTTATGTACAACTGGAGAAACAAGCTAACTAGAAAGTTGTGAAAAGAAGTCCTACATTTTGTTTGGAACGTAATTTTTAATATTTATCATATTATTATTTTCTAAGCTTTAAGTTTTTTTAATGGGATTTGTAACAACACCACAAATTTATTTCTAAACGATTACATATTTGTTCATTCAAACGCGTCAACAGTGATTGTACGACTTATTAAATGGACACTTGTTATTTGAGTCTACAAGTCGGGGGACATTTGTACTTCCTACAACTGTAAGGGTGCGCTTACACTATGCCGGGTGGCAATCGGATACCTTTTATTCGGTTTAAATTAGTTTTGGCTTCCGAAACCATTAACGTATGCTAGACTTACTTAGATCTACAAGTGCCTGTAGATTTGTAGACATAATTCGTGTTATATTAATCCGAGTCATGTTCAAATTCATACTATGCAATTTTATTGACGTGAGTATCTTAAATTTTACGTGCCTATCATTTAGTTGCTATTAAAAGTTTATAATCACTTATTGCTTATACAACATTTTCCATTAAAATATGAAACCACTTTTCCACAGTGTGTCAAGTTAAAATTGGAAAAAGTTTATCCAAGTATCTTACCCAAGAAACTCACACGTCTAACAAAAGAATGTCTTCCCTTATCAAGATTCACGCCATCTTCTTCTCACTCCATCATCATCTTCAGGTAACTATTTAAATAGCTTTTAGCAGAAAAGGTAGTTTGAAAAGGAAATTTATAACTTTAATACAAATTTAAATTGACTATGTATCTAATGCTTCATCTGGCCTCTGGATGTATTTATGTATATTAAGCACCATAAGGTTAAGGAACAAAAACGAAATACTGGTATTTAATCAAGTTTACCATCTACGCTACGTAAGTCTATAAAATTTCTGGGTAACTCATTTAACACCCACTGCAAGAGCCGAAGTGATGAAATCACTGCCAGTTGGGTGTGTTTGAAGACAATTTCATCAATTTACCCCCTGTGAGCTGTGACTGCTCCAAGAGTTAAAACTTGGAAGCTTGGAACACAGATTGACTTAATTCAAACGTTCGTTCGTCTCTGTCCATGTCCAGAGGACAGTTTACAAGTTAATTCGATTCCCTGTCAGTCAGTCATCGCACACGTTTTCAGTGTCACCATTGTACTACTGTGTACTGTGTGGAGATCAGCAGCACCAAGAACTCGCTTTGACGAAGAAAATGCAAACAAAACAATAAAAAAAACTCGTCATGCTGGGTTTTTATTTTCTTAGGCTCATGGTAAGATTAAGCAGTGTTAGGTAATAATAACTTACTTGGCATGTTTTCCTCTTTTTTTTTTTTGTAATAATTTTCTTTACAGTAAGAATGATTTTTTTATTCAAATAAATTTAACGCTTCATGGCGCACAAATAAATGACACAACATCGGTAACGACGGTGACTTGAAAGACGTAAAAAGTAGAGGAACTGCCTCTCTCAGCACCTGAAAACAGTTCAAGTGTTTTGCATATAAACGCAGTGGATTTCTTCAAAACAATCAGACTCATGGTGTCATACTATATTCAGGTGCGTTCTGAGTGTGAATAAAAAATCACTCTTTTTCGCACAGAGAATGAGAAGTGGTGGTTTACATTAATAAATTTGGCTTTTATTGTTGCTTTTATTTTAATGCTGGGTATTATGTTAATTCCTGCAATGCCGCTTGAATGGGCACACTGTGAAATATTACTACACCATCGGTAGTTGCGTTTCTTTTTTCTTTTCTTTTTACAATAAACAAGAAATGTTTATGTTTATTATGTGCTTCGTTTGTTTGTAAGAGCGACACTCAAGAAAATGCCATGATAACCTATTATGGTTAATGGTATATTAAAGAATCATCACTGGATTATAATGAGAGTGAGAGCTTTTTACACATTACACTGTAGCGGAAGAGCATAACTAACAGTTGTAACTGTAACAAATCTTGGTTTAGGGTTCAAGCGACTTTATGAATCATACGATTAGTTATATCATACCAATACGTAGGTACCATTACTCATTGCAGGTGCTTAAAACAATCAGTGCAACGGACGGTAACATATTTAGAAAATAAAGAAGGTAAAATTTAAGTTGACCAATCAAACGGAGGTCAAAAAGAGGCCACACAAAAAGAACTTCAGTTTTTACTGATCTATTTGTACACCAATATGAAAGTCAGTTTGAGTCACCCTAACGAATAATTCTGTAAATTTTTCAACAATATTTGCCCAAACCGTGTAAAAGCCTTACGATACCTTTTGTGAGCAAAATATTGTCTGAGAAACTGCCAAAAAATGTTGCCAATATTCACGTAGATGGAAATAAGACAGTTGAAAAAATAAGGTACCCCTTGCCTACGTTGGTACTTCTAATTCGAAATTTTTTGAGAATTTGCAAGATTTGAACTAATTCAACTTACTATTAATTTTTTGATACAACGTCCAGACACCATCGCAAAGGAAGAAAAAGAAAGGCAGACCAAAACTCCTGGTACAGAAAAATGCAGCAAACTCGCATTTGGTTGACCTCAGACATGGAACAATCCAAAACCGTCTGGTTAGCCGACGCATTCTGAGGTCAACGCGGCGCGTGTACTCCACGAGCGGATCACTACTGTGAAGCAGTTAAGTGCCTTGATCCCTTTGAGATCACGACGTAACGCCGGAAAAGGAAGAAGAACTATTCATTAATTTTCAAACCACCGACCGCCAAACTTTTGTTTGGCGTAAGATTCATACATTATACATATTCCCATCCCAAGCAACGTAATTTGCATATTTCAATATCTCAGAAGAATAGAGGCAACAAAATTCGCAATAGCCCTTCAAAACAAACAGGCACACAGTCAGACAGTCACTAAGAAAACCAACATTATTGATTCCTATTGTGTTCTCGATCCATAATCCCATCAGCTATTTCCCTTGGGCCATGACCAAAGTGCGGCGCTCTGTTGTGAAAAAACAAAACCGGTTGATAGAATGTTCTGCCCTACATTCATACACAAACGGACAGGCTAATGTCCTCTTACTTAACCCAGTGGCAGTAACAACAGTTTGTCTCCCGAATATATTATGTCAATATTCCCAAGAATGGAATAAAATTGCTATAAATTTTATAAATCGGTGGATTATTCTTCTCATTCACTAACTTTGAACTTGATAGAGAAGTTCCATATATTTTTTCTTTGAATAGATTATTTGTCGGCTTCTAGATTAGCAAAATGAGTTATGGTAACGGATTATTCATTTTTGTAGAGAATTTTAAATTATTTGAACAGAATTGCTGTGGCCTCAACTTTGACCTAAATCTTGTTATATCTACATCCTCGACCAAAAGACCACAAAACACTTTCATTTCAAAGTCGGCAATCAAGTACCGACACTGCACCTTGGTGATATAGAGAAACAAGTGGTCGTCATAAATATTTCCCCTGGAGCACTTTCCATTTAATGGCTTCTTATAAACTTCGTCTTATGGCGAAGGTGTAATTAACGAGAGTATTTTCTAAGAACCAAGAAAAAAGAAAAAATAGTAGGTAATAGGTATACCTATTCCTTACATTTTACACTGCTTCGCTTTCGATTGATTGCTATTGCTACCACTGAAAACAAGGTTGCCACTAGTGTTGTGTGACTAGATTATTAATTGGAAAATATATGCAATTTCTCCAGTTGCTGTTCGCTCTTCGCTCTTCAGAGGTTTAGTTATTAGTAAAACTGACTTTCGGCTGCTCACAAGAAATATGAAAGGTCGACACCGGACTGACGTCTAAATACACTGTCTTTTTTAACTAAACTGAAAACTGAACTGATAACTGAACTAAAGACGATCATTTCAGTTTCAGTTTCAGTTGAGGTATAAGTCAGACGGCCAGTTTTCAGATCAGTTATCAGTTCCGTATGTAAATAGACGTCAGTTCGATGTTCAGTTGAGCTTTTTTTTATTTGAGAAAACTGAGAACTGAACAGAAAACTGATGGGAATTTCATCAGTTGTCAGTTCAGTTATCAGTTCATTTTTAAACGTTTAGACATAAGTTTAACTGAAATGCAACTGAAACTGAAAATGATGGAATTCACATAAGTTTTCAGTTCAGTTATCAGTTTTCTTTCACAAATAAAATAACAGCTCAAATGAACATTGAACTGACGTTTATTCACACAGACTTTTTTAATTGAACTGAAAACTGACGGTCTAAAAGGGCTATAAAAGAGCCTCAAGAACAATTATTTTTTACAAAACAGAATTACTTACGGGAACAGTGAAAATGCATAACCAATCCTTTTATTGGGGGAGAAAACTTGGCAAATATTAAACAAGAGTAAAAATGGAGTCACATAAATGTTAAATTAATTCTACTTAACAAGCTTCTTTCAAAATTGAGTAAAAGTAGATATCCATGGTTCCTTATACTAAATTTGCACCAAAAAACTACGCAGTTTGTCATACAAAATTAAACCTTCTCAGCTTTTAGATTTCAATGAAACCTACTCGAAACCTACAGACAAATTTCGTGCAATATTTTTAGTTAATTTGACGTTTTAGAGAGTGGAAACAAGCGGAGAGAGAATCGAATCTCTCAATCGTCGGTGAATGGTAACGTTCACTTACATTTCATGTTTGTCTCCTTTTAACTAAAGAAAAAATCATCAACTCATAACTTGTTTTTCAGATGAAAACACTACTAGGTTAACTTAAACCATTATTATTTTGTTTTCGTAAAACAGTTCGAAAAATATTCCCTATAAGAACAAAACTTTCTACATATTTGGCAACCATTTGCAGATTCGCTAATGTTTTTAAACTTGTACTTTTCTACTACTGGTTAAAAGTTTAGTAAATTTTCTCGTTTAATGGCAAAATGAACTTATCTCCAGAGATGGTCATTCATTAACGCTGAATGAATTCACAAAACTCATCAATCAAAGTTTTCTTTTCTTAGCAGCACACGTGCAACATGCAACTTCATACACACATCGAAGTTAAAGAAGTAGCGAAACAAAAACAAAAGAAGAAAAAAACTATATTAATTAAAAGATACCACATACCCTGCAGGAGATGATCCTTGGCTTGCGGATTTTACACTTCCGGATGCTTGACGATGAACAGCTTGGTGCTGTTGCTGCTGTTGGTGATGATTGTGATGTTGCTGGTGTAAAGGTGAAGATGATGTTGATTTATTGCTGGCATTATCCTTGTCGTCGCTATCCACATTATCACGGGTAACAATCTGCTCCAGCATTTGAATTTTTAACATTTTCACAAATTATTCACTTTATCTTCTTCTAAATTCTATCTCCACTGCGTCGTAGGTAGGTATTATTAGATTTATTCTTTCTTTTTGGCTTCTTGATAATTGGGTTACAATTTACATCAAGTTAGAGACTTTATTTTTGTCACTTTGAGAAGGTCACATTATACACGTTAGGCATAATAATTCTTTATATTCTGGAAATAGATTTATTTTTCTTTTTTCATCAACTTGTATCTCTTGGGATTGGATGTTGAATCTTGGAATCATTGTATCAAATGGAAAGAAAGGAAATCTTTGATTCTCGGAACTAATTTCATTACATCAGAAGTCGTAAATTACCATTTAGAACGACCATGCTAATGTCATCCCACGCACGTCTAGTTCACAAAGTAAAACTCTAAGTTGAATGAAAACATAACAATAGACCCATTTCTTGAAAAGTTTTAACTTTGACAACAAACTATTATCAACTCTGATGGAGGTCACCTTTCACCCACAAATTTAAAAGATGAAAAAAGGACCTTTATGCTTTGAGAGGAGAGGGTACACAATGGCCGCGTTCCTGGGACCTATGTTCGAAAATCTTGACTTAAGATTCTGTCACTTTTCCCTTGTAAAAAGTTTCAGATTTTCAGATGACAATTCAGATGACATTTAGATCTTAAGATTTTCGAACATAGATTTTCAGATGGAAAATCTTGGCTGAAAATCTTAACTTAATGTCGTTTTCCATTGGTCGTTCGGAAGCCTTCTGAACGCTTCTCAAATCATTCCATTGGCATCAAATGACAGTTCCTCTCCTCGAAAGAAGAGAAATTTGATTCTTGATTTGAAGAAGGAAGCGAAACCAGAAGCACTGAAACACTGTTGACGTCAAAATTGACAAATGTGATTTGCCACCTCTAAAAATTGAAAAAAGGTACCTGAAAACAATTATTAATTAACTAATTTTGTAAGATGAGTTCTAAAAACATTTTAAGACATATTCCTGTCGTTTTAAGTGAATTATGAAAAAAATGAAAAAAGTGAATGAAAAAAAATAGCGCTGGACGTTTCACACCGATACCCAATACAAGCAACAAAACTTCAAAGCAAATAAAAGTGTTACTTTGGCATCCCGAATCGGAGAGTTTTTCCGGATTACCAATGGAAAACGACATAAGATCTTACTTGTCAAAACAAGGAAAACAACATACATGACAATCGAACTTTACTCGGTATTCTTGGGTTATTTTTTTGTTCTACAAGTTTTCGCTTATTTGTTGAATTAAAATTGATAATTATTGGTGTTTGGATATTCTGTTTCGTAAATTAATTTTAATAGTGAGTTTATAAACAAAAAAAATACATTTTTGAAGGCACACGATTTTCACTTTTTTATCAGAATTAAGTAAAATGAATGTAGTTTTAATACTGCTCAACTTGGAAACAATTGGAAGTCAAAATGTTGAATTTCAAACTGAAGAAATCTGTGTTTTACAATTAATTTTACTACTAACTATGTAGAATCGAGAGGTGAATCACACTACAACTTTAAGACAAAAAAAAAGTTCAGATAGTCGTTCATGGACTGACAGATCTCTTCGAACTTTCGAAATTTGTCTTGAACCCGGCCAATATTACGAAAATAGTTTTTTGCTGACTTATGACTCAAAACAAACTCAATTCAAAATTTTGATCCGAAAAGTTCTTTCCTTGAAAAACATTGTATCAATAAATAGAAAACGTACGAAGATAAGAATTCAACACCAAACCAAAACAAAAATAAATTTACATTGGCCATATGGGCTTTGTACCGACACTTCGGCTGTTGCTTAAAATAACAATTATTGTTTACTTCTTAAGGTCGATCCATATCTCAAAGCTGAATCGCAAACAACATTGTATCGTTACTTTCTATTGTTGATGTCTGGTTGTTTCATTAGGTAGTAGGTTAGGTATACCTACCTAACGTGCAATTAGAAGCCCATTCGGGTAGAGTCACAAGAAAATAAAAAGTGAAATGTATCCCAAAACGATGTTGAATTGTCTATTATGTCTTTGGCTGTCCAAATATGGATATCGTGAAATCTTAAACACAAATTTCTGTAGCAAAACAACTACCAGCCTACCGATTCATTTTATCTACGTGTTAAAAATTTAAAGAGGAAAGAAAAAGAAATTCGTTTCCCATTCCGATCGGAGAAGATTTGAATTTAATTTTTATGAAGTCATGTTAGAGAGTGCCATGCGGTTGGTAGGCGCGACACGCAAATATCTACTTTCGAATGTTCCTATATATTGATCATTGTTGTTCATTGAAGAAGAAAGTGGAGTATATATTGATGTGACCAAACTAAATTGTCAACGTTTAGCAGAAATCAGCAACTTGTTGAGTTTTTCGTGCAAGCTATACCTATAGAACAATTCTGATTGAAGAATCGAAAATATGCCACCCTCTTGCTACGACTTGAAGGGAAGATAAAGACATGGCATCATTATTTAATGACTTGTGTTTCAATGTATTTTTCATGGGTTTAGCTGAAGTCAGCAAAGGAGAGAGACATTCGCAAGGAAATAAAGAACCGAAAAGGGAAAAAGTTTGACAAAAACACATTAAAAGGGAGTGTTTTTGTAGTGAAAGAACGTTTCCAACTTAGTTTATGTTATGCTTGCAAGACAAAAGTAGGTCAGTTAAAGGAGAAACATGTAAAATGAGACGCCAGCAGATTTTTCTTTTCTGCGCACAAATGCTCACCCCGTATTTCAGCTATCTTACATCTGAAGACTGTGGAGTGTGTAGAGGTTGGTTTTGTGTTTTTTTTTTGTGTTGTGCGGTGTCATAAGAGGATAAGCAGGTCATTTTAGAAAAGTAGGTACTCCACTACACTTTTTATGAAGATAAGAAAACATTTTAGCTGATGATTGCTACAGTTTGTTACATTTTTTTTCTATGCAAGATTTTACAAGATTTCAACGCTAAATTGGATTTTATTTTGCTCCCTGTTTTTAAATCATTTATTTATATGCATTTTACTAGGCTTTGACTAAGACAAGAGCGTTGCATATAATTTTTAAAATTCTTCTGTTAAACCTTGCGACAATGCCTGTTAGTTGTTGAAAGAACCTTATTGTTTTTTAAACAAGCATAAAAGAGAAATAACTTTATTTAGACCCCATTTGATCAAATGAATATAGGTAATTTGCAACCTATGCCATATATTACAATTTAATTAAACTAATTATCGATTTTAAGCTGTCTAGAGAGTATTCTGCACTCTATTTCAATTCACTTTAATTACATTTTTAGGTTGGTAACATGCGAGCACCTAAATAGGCAGACTCTAGGTACAAGCTAGCCAAGCTCATTTCTCTTAACCATAATTTGCGAGAAGGAAGGGACTTAAAACGTTCTTACAGTGACAAAGCGTTTTTAATGGCAGTGAAAGTGGAACTAGTTTCGGAGGACTTGCCAGTTCCTCACAAAAGACGGAGCAATATTAAGGTTCTGGGATACGATAATCGAACTCTTACTCAATAGTTAGACTTCAGATATGCTAACTATTATACTACTGGTAAGGTAGTATTAATATAAGAAAAAATGTATCACTTTTAATTCGGAAGTAAATAAAGTGCTTTCACTGTCACCCCTTACCAGAGGGATGGAATATTAAGTATTCGCAGAACAATGTGTGAACGATTGGATAGAAATAAAGTTTCCACCATTGGGTCTTGTAATTAAAAAGGGTTAGGACTATGCTCAGATTCAGCTAAAGCTAGTAACACTATTCTAGCACAAGATTTGCTTTATCTAAATGGAAAAATTATGCTTATATAACTTTCACTGGTGAATTCCACCTTTAGATCCACATTTTCAGCATTTCTTTGTTTAATCGCATGTCTTGCTTCAGGTGGCTTTAGCTAAAACTATGATACCTATGTAAAATTTTATGAACCGGAAAACAAAAGAGCAATTGCTGTTCCTCGCACATTGACAGGTATTGTGCATTCCTTAGTGCATGATTAGAATGCATGATTTTTGTATATCAATGCGATAGAATCCTTTTCGATCAAAAAATTCACTGAAATATTCACTAGAAATCCTACTAATATTATAAACGTGAAAGTTTGCATGTGTGGATATATGTTTGTTACTCTTTCACGCAAAAACTACTGAATGGATTTTACTTAAACTTTCCAATAATATAGCTTATACATCAGAATAACACATAGGCTACAATTTATCCCTAAATTCCCACGGGAACGGGAACGTATACGGGAACTTAGAAACTACAACACCGATTTCAAAAATGTTTCCACTGTTAGAATGCTTCATTATCCCCGAGTAACATAAAAACTAATTCATCCCCATATTCCTACGGTTGCCTATATTGCCACGGGAGCAGGAACGTATACGGGAACTTTGACACTACAGCACCGATTTCAAAAATTCTTTCACCGTTAGAATGCTACACTATCCCCGAGCAACATAAAAACTAATTCATCCCCATATTCCTACGGTTCCCTAAACTCCCACGGGAGCAGGAACGTATATGGGAACTTTGACACTACAGCACCGATTTCAAAAATTCTTTCACCGTTAGAATGCTACACTATCCCCGAGTAACATAAAAACTAATTCATCCCCATATTCCTACGGTTCCCTATATTCCCACGGGAGCAGGAACGTATACGGGAACTTTGACACTACAGCACCGATTTCAAAAATTCTTCCACCGTTGGAATGCTCCATAATCCCGGAGTAACATTAACTTTAGCTTATCCACATATTCCCACATATTCAACGGTCACCATATTCCCACGGGAACGGGAGTCTTTACTAATATTGAAAATGCGAATGTAGCTATGTCGGTATGTTATTCGTATGTCTCCCGTTCAAACTGCTAAACAGATTTTATTAAATTAGCTACAGAGATGGTCTAGAACATGCGGAAAGATAAAGGCTATATATCTATCCTTATATTCCCACGGGAACGGAAATGGGAATTCAAAAACTACGGTCTCAAAAGTATTTTTAACAGGGCTACAAGGTGTTGAATGTTTTTTTTGGAAATACCGTCATTTTTAAAGCTAGAAGTTTTATTTCCTAAAAAGTTAAAAATGCTGCTGAAAGTCACTATTCCACGCGGACGAAGTCGCGGGCACAGCTAGTATAAAATATTTTCTTCTTTTTAATACCTATATAAAAAGAAGTGTACGGTTGGTTGTGATCGCATCACTTGAAAACAAATCAAATCGGGTGACCTCAACTGCTTTTTTTTTCATAATCTTGCTGGCGATCTGCTTTGCAGATTTTGCAAACTTTAAGTAGTTCGCCAAACTGAAATCCATTTCCACTAAGGTAGCTCGAAAAAAAATCTATCTACACATATAATAAAAACGTAACAGTTTGTTTGTTTGTGCACGCTAATCTCAGAAATGGCTTATCCTATCTAGATGGGGTTTGCAGTAATATATTGTGGTAAGCTTGACTTAACATTTAGTTTTTATTTCATGTCAATCGGTTGATAAATAAAAAAGTTATGCCAATTCTTGCGGACGAAGTCGCTGGTACACCTAGTATATCATAATAATCTGCTTCACTTACTCAAAACCTAACTTAAGCTTTGATCCAAAGTCCTTTGGATAGAAAAATTGTTAGTTAAGGTAACAGCAATAACTAAATAATAAGACTGGTAAAAGGTACCTATCTGCCAAATGGGCCTTCATGGTATTATAGTGTTTCCTTTCAAGCTAAGATAGTCTCTTTTGTGCATTTTACGAAACATATTTCTTGCTTTTTTTCGAGTTGAAAAGCCAACATAAGGAAGTGTGTCACATGAGAGTTAGGCTACTGAAATTATCTCTCAAGTTGTTCTTCTCAGAAATGCTTTCCTTCATGGCTAATGAGTCATGAGGTTACTCATGGTCATGCTGAACAACACCTTGAGAGTTTCTAGCAGAAATTTCATGCTCAATCAAACATTAAGTAGGTACATGGTACACATGCACTGAACCTTAGCACGATATTGAAGCCATCAACACATGCCCTTCAATAAACAATACATCTTTGGCTGATTGTGTGCAGACTTCATAACAGCTTTTCCATTACTTTGTTCACGTAAATTTTCCAGCTTTATAGGTTTTTTCTTATAGTTAGACCTTTTGATTGTTTAAACTCATGTGGTATTTCAAGAAACAATTAAGGTACTTTCTGGAATTGCAAAAACAAATACAAACTTTTATCAAAACTTTAAAAGAAGGAAAAAACCAAGTGAAAGGAAACGAGAATCTAAGTATTTGGATTGGTTTGGACAGATTCCAGAATACCTATCGAATCCAATTACCTTTTTACCAACTTTAATTGAACACCAGTGGTTAGGATAAGTACCTACGTAGGTACCTACTTGATTATTTTTGAATTCTTGCAAATTACTTAACAGTTTCGTTATCACTGTAGGAGCTATTCCAATTCTACAGACTTGTGCACTGTGCCCCTGTTCTGTAACTATCGCATCGATAACATCGATCGAGAAACAGTGAGAACCGAAAAAAATTCTACTAAATTCAAAGAATTTCGTTCCATTTTCCACCGTTTATCGCCGACTTTTATCGAGGCGATAGTTACAGAACACGGGGAGTGAGGTCAAACGCTATCGAAAGAAAAGTTGTTTTCTACGATTCACTTTGTCTTCTGGTTGGCATCGAAAAAGTTTTAGGATTTGAACCATCTGTTTTCTAGTCTGTACCTATACCTAAAACATGCTCTATAATATGTAATTATATTCGTCGCATTATTTTCAGAAAATAAAAGGTAAGCAAAATGTGCCTATTTGATCGGTTATCCCAACGAGTGACTGCCAAATAAACTTGACAGGCAATTGGATTCTATACTTTTAAATATGCAACAGCAAGTCAGCAACCCTTTATCAAAAGCTGGTTTCTTTTCAAGCCAAAAATTTGCTGTGGGCCTTTAACTATAGCGGATTATTATTCAACTTGATTATAAACTGAGTCTCTATCCACCTACCTTATAGTTTCAATTGGAATAATATTTGTTTAGCTGAAAATTTTGTTTTCAAAAATAGACCTAGGTAGGTATTCTGTCATTGATTAATGTTTCCATTGAAAAAATGAGTCTATGAGAACTTAAATAGATTTTTTTACACATGTACATAGGTATGTACAATGTACATACACAGGTGAACGAATACCTACCTATCTAACATTAAAAAAAAAAAGATTACTAAATTAGCCAGGGTCCAGATTCCGTAAATTTTCAGATTATTATCGTTCAACGTCTATCGTAGATCTCATCGTCGACAGATTGTTTCATATAATCTTGCTGTGGTTGGTGGAAAGCTATTTTACTATCGTCTTACAAATTTTGACAACTTTTTCAGGGTCTAGAAAGGTAGATGATACCTAATGTTTTTTCTGTGCACTTCTGCACTAGCGAAATTGCATAACTGCAAGACAACTGATCATTCATCTGATGAACGGGATGGTACATGACCTGTATAGGTAACTTCGATTTTAGTTAAATAGGTAGATTTACCTTTTTACTTTTAGTTGAACTGGAAAACAACTACAAATATAACTACGTACTTATATTTAGCTACCTATCAATAAAGGACAATGAATAGATGTAGGTATTGCATTCCTACTCAAAAAGCATGAACCTGCAGAAATGTGTAAGTTACTGAAGACTTTGGAAAGCATTCAGCGAAGCTTGTAATTTCATCATATGTAGGTAGGTACCTGTAAGTGAAGAATGAAACGGAAATAAAAGTCACCTGACTCGTAACCAAGGTTTGATGATTGTTGTACTTAGGTTAGGTACCTACTCACAAACATATAGGTATACCTACCTACCTTAAGCCAAAATTAAATTCAGCAAAGTAGGTATAAAATTCTGACAAACAATGAATTTAACGCCAACAGAAAAATCACTACTGAAACCGTAACGCAAACAAAAGTTTCTTGTTCCTGCTCAATTTAAGATTTCCATTTCCATTTCCCATAACAAAGTTCAGCTCGCTTCTTACACTTAGAGCCGAAAGAAGATCATTAAATTCATAATCCACTTGTTAAGCGACAGACAGATAAAAATCCCCCAGAGGTAAGTAAAACATGGATTCCTACTACTTCCTCAACAAAATAATCTGCATGCCATGTGGATGCACGAGGTTCAACCGAGTGGTAATGACCTCAGCCCTCAGAGAGATACAAAGCAATGAACATCACAAAAAAAAATTAAAAATGAGAAAAAGTAATCTCCAACAAAATGATGGAAACAATAAAAAAGCGATGCTTCGTTTACACGCCACACAAAACTATACACATAACTATACAGCAAAGCGTTTAATTTTAAACAAAAAACATCCAAGAGGTCTGGAACTGTAAAGGGAGCGCGAAATCCAGCCGCGTCTAGTGAAATTGTTTACAACACAGTTCCACTTTGTTTACGTCTTCTATGCTTATGCCTAGGCACAAGCACAACACTAAAGCACACCGCTAAGTGGGGGAGTAACTACGGCAAATACACACAAAACCACTTCAAATCACTGTCAGCACTTTTTCTTTCTTTGCATCTCTGCACCTTTGATTGCTTCGACAAATTCAAACAATTCCACAGCAATTTGCACGGATTATATATGTACGAGTATGCATTTCTTTTTTTACACTCGCGTGATGATTTACTATTATTAACACTGATTTCCTTTGGTTTGATTTGCAACAATTTCGTATTCCGGTTGCATTAGTGAAACTCAAAGCCCACACGAATGTGCACGTGACTCCCCAATTTACGATCGAATTAATTTAATTTCACTTATGTAGCAATGGTAGCGCCTTAGAATGTTGTTTTTGTCACACTTACTATTTTTTTTTTCAACAGTTTTTTAATTCCATGCAATTTGAATTCCTTTCTGTTGATAGAGAAGTATTCTCTAGAAAATAACGAAAGCACTTCGTCAAGGAATTATTCCGAAGCCGAATCCACTTGACGTTCATGCGAGCGCGAAACACAATTCACATAACCGAGTTGAAACCTAACTGTTGAGTAAAGATTTCTGGACAAGTTGTTTAGCGGTTGCTGCTTTGCTTTTGCTTTTGCTCGCCAGCCATCCCATTATCGTGCTCTGTGGGATGTAGCATGTAGCTCGTTTTGTTGAAGAGTCTCGTTCCACAGAAACAAAAATCAAAGCAAAGCGCACTCTCCGTACACAAAAATACACCAAACACCATCAAAGCAAACCAACTCAAGAGAGTACTTTTGGTGTTGAACGGCAAAGAAAATAATGTAAACAAACAAACACCGTTAAAAACTAAAACAATAGAAAACCACTCATTAGAAGAGGTTATCGCAATGGCAACTCATAGGTCGGAACTCGGTTGCTGCTGCAGCACAACGCCTGCTCCACTTGAGACTATTTTGGAATATGAGTGAAATATGAGATTGTGGAAGGTACTCAATGGGGGGATTTTATCATGGGTATTTTCTACTCGAATTGGGGAATGTTTTTCTTGGCAGTGTTCAGTTTGGTAAAGAAAATTTGATCAGCAGAAGTCGTTACAATTTTACAATAATTTTTGGAGAATAAATGCTGACATTGTTATAAAGCATACAATTTAACGTTCGTTTAATCTTGATGTGCGGTAATATAAATCCTAATTCATATTAGGTTTTCATTCTCACCAAAACCAAAGCGACTTTGTAGTTCCAAAAAATCAGAATGCAATTCAACTGCAGTTTGATCTTACACTCACACCCAGTTTAAATTGGAGTATGTGGGACAATGTTTTCTTTACAGTTTTGATGTACTGCACATTCTTCTGACTCAATCAATTTTGCAAACTTACAAAAGGAGCTATTCTAAATTGAAATCACTTTTCATCGCAATTAATGACATTTTAAATCCATTTTAATTAATTCCAATACGGCCATTAAGTACGAAAAATTACTGTCACTCTAAAAATAAATAAATAGGGTGGCGCAATGACCGTCAAATTTAAAAATTTTGGAGTGGTATTGCTAACTTGACGGACATGGTGGCGCAAAAGAGCGAGGAGCCCCATGGCCTAGCGCATTTCTCACAACCATGCCTTGTGAGGGAAATGGAGGGAACCTACAATTTTCTGACGGTTCGGAATGGCTAATCCAGAAAGCAATAATTAAATTTACTAACAGAGGACTTGCCATTTCCTCGCGAAAGGCAATACCCGTGGAAAAACATTTTTGGCTTCTGTTGGGATTCGAACAACGAACCTTTGGGTTAACAGGCAGATAAGCGGGGTTTAGACTATCCAATTTGTTTGTCAAATTTGTTGGATGAAAGGTTGACGGAAAAAACCCATAACGTTCACACTCATCAAACAAGTCGTCAAACTTCATTCTGATTTGAATTTCAACATAGCAGTAGAAGCGCTTATTAGGGATGAAATTTTAGAAAAACAGAAGAAAATGTGTAGGGAGTAGGGAAGGGACTAAAGAGGTGGACTACCTGAACACATCATAAATGTGTGCAACAAAGAAAAAACATTTTTTCTTTGCGAGGTGCACTACATGTAAACATCGTAAGCTCCTACTTCAATGTGCCTACCAAAGAAAAAAAAATTTAATATATAAATTGCATATCACAATGGGAAGGACAAGTTAAGAGGTACAGCATTCCAGATAATTTTAGTCCGGTGGAAGGACGAGTTTCTGTATTAGGAATAAAGGATTTAGGGTTAAGGGGTTATGAATACGCTTATAATGTTATAAAACACAGTGCAAGCAATAAAAGACACCGATGCACATTGCTTTTAAATTCGAATCGTAGCGCAGGGGAAAAACAAAGTATGGTATAGCATTTCATATTCGGGTAGTGCGACTAAAATATGAAACTCTATTCTTTACTATACATCCGAAGTTGGGCTTACGGTAAAATTGATAAGCCTTACTAGCGAACCGGGTGTTGCGGGTAAATTGTTTCAGTGAATGCAACTGGTTATTTCGCTATTTTAGAAAAAGGCAATAAAAGAGAGTAAAGCAACTATATTTTCGTCGATGTTCAAGAATATCAGACGATTCTGCGATTACTATCAATCTCCACGCTCAGTTTTGCGCCCTATCAAGAGGCACAAAGCAGAGTCAATTGCCAATCTGAACTAGTGCTAATCTAGAGAATCTTTGAGTAGATAACCTCCTACATTACTTTTGAAAAGGATCATATGAGTTGTTTTCTAAGTGGAGCTTGACTCGATCAAAAGGTTTTCTGAAGATTCGATCTTTTCTTAATCGGCGGTAATTACAAGAAAGTGTTTTAAAAAAATTCAAGATCAACTAACTACATAATTCGATAAACGTAGTAAATAATTTCACCGAGTTTTCCGTGTCAGTTTATAATTTTTTACTTAGCTGTGTGATGATTTTTCAACACTATGACTTTGAATCATTTATAAATGTGACTGATTTCAGAAAATGTAAAAATGTTCATTGCATTTGACTCAGAGATACTAAAAAGGAGCGCTGCAGTAAACATACTCGAAAGGAAATTGCTCGTGTCGTAGCTATACAAATGCTAATGCGAACATAATAATAGAAAACGTTCCTTTAATAGCAAACTAATGAGATGAGTAATTAGTATTAGACAATGCAAATCTGGACAGACAGATTTAGAAAATATCAAATTAGATATAAGAATGGAACTGATTCTTTTGAGTCGTCTCAAGCGATAATACACTTTGTTGTGTTATTGTTCTTTGTTCGGCTTTGTTTGTCATATAAAAACATGTGAGTTACAAGTAGAAAAACGGCCATAAAATCTTCTACTAGGTATGAGAAACACATTAGACACATCAAAATGCTTTATATGAAATTGACAGACTTTCAAAAAAGGCCAACTACTGCTGGCAAGACGATCGCAAATCTGTTCAATCAATGATGTTGCTGCACTCTGTTTTATATATGAAATGGGGGCGTCTTTGATCCCTTGGGATTCTTTTTTTTTAAATTATGTACAATCGTTCTTTTTGAAAATCCGTTCTTAGTGTTTTATTTGCGTTAAAAAAATAGATGGGGGTAATCTTGCGACTTTTTCAACTCACCCCAAATTTGTATATTCCACTTCATTACTCGGCAACTTTAGTAAACTTCGAATTTTTGGCTTGTGCTTGTTACCACATTTTCTTTTTTCCATCTCATCCGATGTATTTTTCATTGCCGTCCACTTTACGCACTTTCGTGTCACTGCATTATTTTGCCATTCTTTCTGCACTTTAAAGATGCCATTTGCATCGGTTTCATTTGTACAGTCAATTTCATTATCGGACCCCAAGAGGGGTACATAAATTGACATTTTAACACGCGTATTACTTGTCCAGCTGTAATCGATAATCAGATAAATTAATTCCACGCAGGGAACAACGTTTTGTTGTTGACACAGTCGCAAAAACCAAACTAATAACAGAAAATGATTGTTAAACTGTTTGTTACTCACTCGAAATACTATCAGAATTCGCATTCAGTGTTCCCTAATGATAAAAGAGCATTTATCTGAACAAATTATAATTTTTTTTTTTTTTTTGAAAAATATCTAGTTTTTATGGAAGCGAAATGGCTGACTAGTGGCTTATGCTGTACTTGCTCATGCATTGGTTTTGCTGATATCAACTGAATGGAAGCGTGACATTTTATTCAAGTAGTGAATCGACCAAGCCAGACAGTTTGGCGGTTTGATGTTGGATTTCGCTTCCACCACAGAAACAGACACACTTTGTGGTTTGTTTCGAGTATGGCTTTGCAATCTATTTTAGATGACAATGATTGGAAAATTCTGTGAATATTTTACATACTGTTGATATTTGGATTTTCTTTTTCAAGTTTGCGTAGGGCTTATTGGTGGACGTTTGAAAACAATAGGTGCTAAGAAGCGGTAGTCAGGTCCCATTACTTCATATTTACGCCCCATTATTTTTCAAACATCAAAAGTCACAAAGTTCCAGTCAATTGACTTTTTTTTACTTGGGAGCGGGTCAAAATTTTGGCTACAAAATACTGCTTTTCATAATTCTGCTTTTAAAATGAAAATTCTGCTTTTTTTTCATTCTGGCTGACAAAATTCTGCTTTCCAAAATTCTGCTTTTCAAAATTCTTCCTATTTAAAAGGAAAAAATTCTGCTGATTTTTTTTTATTTTTTATTTTCAGAACAAAAACAAAATGAACAAAACAAAAACAATAAAAAAGAAACTTTATCATGAACAACAACATGTACTTCGCCATTTAATTTCGTCACTACACGTCCTTTGCATTTATCTTTTAAACGATTCGCACATGCCCAATTATAATTCTTACACTTATTAAACTTTTCAAAGTAGAACATATATCCATCCACACATAATTTATTTTTTCCTTTATTTGATTTAACGATTGACACATTCATTTTTATATTTTAATCTCAACACTTTCGGAGCGAAAACACTAATGACACTAAATGAGTTATGTATTTTTTTTTTTTTTTTAGTAAGAGAGCGACACTGAGGAAATCACAAAACTACTTCTCTACTTTCTAATTCTTTAATAAGCAAGAGTTTAAGAAAGTAAATAACTAGGAGAGAGTAAGAACAATTATATTATCAATATTCTGCCAATTAAAAAGAAAATGAAAGTTTGGAAAATGTTAAAAAGCGCGCGCTTTTTAACATTTTCCAAACTTTCATTTTCTTTATAATTGGCAGAATTTTGAAAGCAGAATTTTGAAAAGCAGAATTTTGAAAAGCAGAATTTTGAAAGCAGAATTTTGAAAAGCAGAATTTTGAAAAGCAGAATTTTGAAAAAAGAATTATGACCCCGGCAGAATTCTGACCCCAACCCTTTTTACTTTGTTCATAAAATATTGTCTACAGTGAATTTTGATTAGATTACTTATTGCAATGTGGTACCCTTGGAGTGATGTCTGCCTGTTACGCGGGAGCTTCGTGGTTAGAGTCCCAACAGAAACCAAAAATGTTTATCCACGAGTATCGCCTTTCGCGAAGAATTGACAAGTCCTTCAATAGTAAATTCATTGCCATTAGAAGTGCTTTCTCGCTTAGCCGTTCTGAATCGGCAGAATATTGTATAGGTCTCCTTCATTCCCTCACAGGTATGGTTGCGCTAGGTACCGGGGACTCCGTTGCACCACCCTAAAAAACAGCTTGTTGCGAAGCTGGTAAATGCGTTCCAAAGCGGGAAAATTTTTTTATAAAAGATTTGCTTTAGCATAGTGTAGGAAGTATGAGTGCAACAACTCTCTTAACTGCAAAAAGTTCTCTTTAGCGTCAGTACTGCAAATCCTTTGGGAGCAGATTAAAGCCAATGCTCCAATGTTTTTCCCAGCAGATCACAGTGCTTACATTTGTTATTTTCGGTCAGAATTGGACTTAAAGAAGTGGAAAATTTCTGTGAACAACCACTTGAGTGGTTACTTCTTTTTTATTAAACTTATTAAAGAAAATCCTGGAAGCAGACATTTTTAGCCGTCGCCGTCGGATGAGTTCATATTGAGAACATGTGCGGTAGATGGTATTAGAAAAATCATTTCTCGGGACATGACATATTTCTTGTCGCGCTGCCTGCAATTTTTCAACCGACTTAGAGTGCAAAAAAGGAGAGAGCTCGCCCGAAATCAAAGTCGTTATCGAAAGATGTTGGTTAAGGTCAAGGTAAGTACGACTGAGTAACTGCCTGAAATTGTCCGTTTTGAAACGGTTAGCTTGTCTGACCATTATAGGATTTGAACCACAAACTGACAGACTAGTTCAAATCTCAGAAACATTCAATTGCTTTTTTTAATCGGGTATCGTCTTTCGCAAAAAACAGAAACCTAATGAGAAAGTAATTTCGCTTTTCTATGATTCTATGATGAGTGTGTTATAATAAGAAACTACATTTCATTAAATTCGACACACGAAACGTAAAGCAACAGCTCCTTCCTGAAAAGAGAACAAAAATACCCTTTGCCCAGAGAAAAAGGTCATTCAATATGGAGCGGAAAAATCGAAATCCAAATTAATTTCAATAAAAATTCAATCTTCCCTTTCTCGGATGTATGTTGTATATACGATGTGATTCAATTTAATTCTATCTCTGATGGCTTTACCTATAAATGAAGTAATTTTTTTTCTAAAGTGTTTTCTTTCAATTCTTTGATTAAAAAAAAATTTATAGCTTCTATTGCTTGTACCCCCAGTTTAGCTAATAAAAAAATTTATAGCTATTCGAGCTCGTGTTAATTTTATGAGAAAACCAATATAAACACAATCACGTGTGTATTTACCCGAAAAAGAGAATTAATTTGGGATGAATTAAGTACTAGACATAATTCGATTTGGAACCATATGCAAAACTTTATGGTTGATTTCACTATGATATAACTAAACAAATATTCAGGATAAAATAATGGATGGACTAGCAAAGAGAATGTAGAAAAACTCTACCATCATCACTGGACTGTACGATTGTTTCAAAGAAATTTAATAGTTTGGTTTATGAAGGGTGAATATAATTTTTTTGTTGATTGCTGGATGGTGACAAGAGTATCTACCCTTGTCCAATCTTTTTTTGTTCAGAACATTGTTGAAACAGCAATAAACAGACTTAGTGAGACACTGAAGTTTGAACAATATTTTTATCTTTCAAAATGTATATTCACAGCCTTTTACACTCATCGTTAGTTTTTTTAAAAGAATACGATTTTGTTTCGACAAATTTTAAATTATATGTAAACAGAAATAACAATAAATGACTGTTATACTCGTATCTTGCGTCCCACAGCACTGCGGTCGATTTGAAGACAAATGAAGGGTGAGCCCTACATGCGCTGATTACATTTGAATCACCTCAACGGAGATTATTGTTTACTTGATTTTACAATCCTGCAAATGTTATCTTAATAGAATTTTTGAAGTCAGTGTTACTTATACTGGGTCTACAGATTCAATTTTATTCTTTCAATCATTATTTAACTTGTCGTGCATATACAGGGTGTTTTGCATAAGATGCGACAAGAACCCAGGACAGACCCTTAACAAAGCAAAATTTAATAAAAATTAATTTTAAGAAAAAAAAAATTGAAAAATTTCAGTTTGACACTAAATCACTAAAAACATTTATTAAAATAAACTAAAATTTTAATTAAAGAACAAAGTATTAGCTTTCAGAAACACTATAAGGCTTGTTTTTTTTCTCAAGCTAATAAAGGCTTGATCAAATAGAGAAAAAAAGTAATTTGGTAATACTATGTGTTTGGCATATGACTTTTGGGAGGAAGCTTCAAAAAAAAATAAATAAAAATTAAAATTGAAACGGCCATTATTTGTTGTTGAAAAAATTTAAAAACTATGTAGCTCACCAAACAATAATTATCACAATAAAGAAAAATAGCCAGCTTCAATTTTTCACTTCATCATTTACTCGAATGAGAAATGTCATTTGGTACATTGGGTGTGTTAGATGACTTCACAAAGTGCACATTTTTGTGAACTAGATCTTTGTCAACATGGATTTGTTCACAATTGTTAGCATATATACGAGTTTGTAGCTATACACGAAACAGACCCAACGACATTATCAATAAAATTTTCAAAAAACCCAATCTACCAGCCCTGATCTTTTGTCGCATCTTATGCAAAACATCCTGTACCTATAACGACGCGACTCCTACAACAAACGGGGGGCAATAAACTACTCTTGCTCCGTATATTTTTGAAAAGTTGCATAGCTAGAAAATTCCGAATCGGACCGTAGACATCGGTCATAATCATCATTTGTGTCGATGTCGGCAGGTACTTTTAAGAGAATAAAATGATTCACTTCAAAATTCAACCCCTTTTTGACTTCGTTATAAAAGGACACCTATCCTTAAAGCCAATTGCTTCAGATGTTAGACTTTCGTTTTGTAATGTCATCAATTGACTTAGTTACTGTAGAAGAAGTAAAAAAAAACTTTCCTCCACATATGCTGAGCATTGTGAAGGAAAATTTGCATTCGAAAATATCAAAATAGCATTTGTTGGAGTAGACAGAAATATGACTATGCTCTTCTAAAAAGCAAAAAAAAAAACACTGAAAAATTTCTCACACGTGTTCTCCAAAAATTATTTTCTAATTTTAATCGGAAAGTGTGAGGATAGGTTTATTTTGATTTAGGTAGTTCACAATATCCTTTTGACAAATTATTTGCACGCACATTGCCGTTTTAAACTCTCAACACAAAGTAATTTGTCCCTACAGTGAATGCAAGTGACTACGTCCTCGTTCAACTTGATTTACGTGAAAGGTAAAAAGGACGCACGTGGATGTAGAATTTCGTCCCCCAGAAAGATAAAAGGTACAACCAGAAGCACTTTCGCATTTAAGAGTACAAAGTGTGGCCAGCAAAACGAATTAATTTCCTGGTACTGTCTGCCAAACCACACAAGTTGTGGTGGATTATACTAAACCTAGGCAAGGCATGTGATGTAGCATATATGTACCTACCTACGTCATTTTCAAATGCTAGATGACAGCAAAAGCAAATGCTTTCAGCAAATTCTAAGCCCATACGGATTAGGGACACCAGACTTCAGTGAAATAAAGCCATTAGCGAATAGAATTCCCCAAAATTTTACCACCACTTATTTCTATCTAGAAAGAGCAGTATAGGAATACTTTTGGTTTGCATATTTAACTTTCGACTTAAGCTTTAAACTAACACAAAACTAATTATACATCTTTAATATAAGAATTTCCTCTAACGCCAATCTAATGAAAAAAAAAGTTGTCTCGTCCTTCTTCTCTTCCGACTTCGGTGACAATATGCGTTTGCAGGCAGATGCAACTTGTGAAACATAATAGAGTTTATCATGCGTGGATGACATTGTTTTTTCCCTATTGCTAAAGAAAAAATGCATGCGTACGCGTACCGTTTCGTTTTTGTGCGTTTGTTCGTTTCGTTTTTTGAGGAGGGATGTTTTTCAGGAGACAAACGATGATGACCGCTTTTGGCCTTGTTTATCCGCAGATTGCAAAGAGATTATAACACACCCAATTCGGTTGATGAATGATGGATGATACTTTAATGAAGTTGTAACGTAGTATAGGTACACTCAGTTCGCGAAGGCACGAGAATTTCAATATACAAAATCTAAACTGAAGCGGAAAAATGAACACAACACCACGTAGGTTTTTATGAAGGGTATCTTTTTTTTATACGCTACCTAAAAGTCTGAATCAAAACATTCGTTACGCCTGACTGGATGAATTCAGCTTGTCTTTTTTTCAGGGACTTGCATTGACACAAGCCTGTCAAAAACATCAATAAATCTGTTGTCAAAGCATCCGTTTTATTTTTGTTTTCCTTTTAATTTTTTTTAGTAGCTTAGGTAGCTATTGCCCGACGGCGCGGCGATGGATAAAAGAAAGCCTTTGGTAAAACGATTTTCAAATTAATTAAGATGGGTGCCTATACGTTGCAGGAAATGCAAGACAACGTTGTGCAAATACGTACTGTAGGTATTCACAATAAAAATAACAGTATAGGCAGGCACTTAGCCATGCATTAACACAACGACTCCACTCAATGAAGAATTTCGAACAAAAGCAACAACGCACAATTCGCAAATATTTGCGAAAAAGTACAATAATTACTGCACTCATACATCAGACAGTCAGACATAAAGCTATCATTTTAAAACGTATCACACCCCGAAGCACTTTGCAGCACCTGGTAACGAGTTTTGTTACACAATGAAACATAACAACGTGGTGCCGGTGCTGGTGACGGTGCCGGCAGGCATTGGAATTCGGAATATCATGTCAGAACCTCGTAGTCGTATATCAACATTAAAGGACAATCTTTTTTACAATGGAGCACAACAACTCGTACTCATACCATTTCTTTATTTGAACTGAATAAAAAATTGTGGATATGAACCAATGTACTACGTTCCGCCTCTGCCACACGAAATAAATTCTTGATACTCAACTGAGGTACACATATGTGTGTAGATACATTTGTAAGCAGGTACGAGGAACTAATTAGACTCAAACTTCGCACGCAATCCAATTAGAAAAATGTTTCAAGTTCAATATAAACGAAGGTGTCTTATCTTCACTTTGCATATTTTGTTCTGTCTGCTAATTCTAGTTACGTTATCCAGATCATATTTTGGAAACTTATACGTCCGACAGGTGTCATAATTTGTAATACAATTGAACCCGTTTATAAGCGATGTCTTCAACCCAACCAAATTCTTATACAAGTTTCATAGGCTTAAATAATTTAAAAAAAGCAGGGTCGCGCAACAGAGCCAGGGCCTAGCGCATTTCTCGCAGCCATACCTTCTGAGGGAATGGTCGGGACCTACAATTTTCTGCCGGTTCCGAACGGCTAATCGAGAAAGCATGGCAATGAATTTATTAACTGAGGACTTACCAATTACTCGCGAAAGGCGATACGCGATACCCGTGGAAAAACATTTTTGCCTCTGTTGGGATTTGAACCACGAACCTCTAGGTCAACAGTTAGACATGCTAATCATAACGCCACGGGTACCAGCCAGTTTCATAGGCTTACAAGTTTAAATAAAGAATTTTTTGGGATACTACTCAAAATAGGATACTTTTTGAACAAATGCATTGTAATTTCGGTATGCCTCACTATGGATCCATCTACAGTCCTGCCAGACTGTCCCACAAGTTTTAAAGACCCAACCAAAAGCACCACCAAGCATTTTATGATACTTATACCTGAAAATTGCAGTTGTTTCGCAGTCTATTTTCTAATTTCTCTAATTTCAATCAAAACGGCGGTTGCCACGCTGCGAAGTCCACTAATGTGAAACAGATAAAATCACGATTCAAGACACTTGTAATGGCGCCGTTAAAGAAGAAGAAAAATTTTCAATCTCACTTTTGAGTTCGAGTTTCAATCTAACGTTGTGCTCCATGCACTGTACCTACATTACTAAGCGGCAATGCGGAAAAATTAAAACAAAATTGAAATAAGCTGAGCGCATGAATTGCCACTTTTCCGCTCAGTACGTGGCCGTGCCCTAGACCTTAATAAAAATGTCTTTGAAACTGTAAATATTTCAATGCAACTCAAAATAATTGCGCAGCTGGTAAAAAAATATAAATTCTTTTTTCTTGTAAACCAAATGCTCAACTGATCTCAATTTTTTTAATTCAAAAGCACTCCGGGCTCAATCCAAAAAATTGAACATGTTTATAGCCGGGTTTTACTGTACAAGTCGGCAAACTTTGAGATAAAAAAAACAACTTGAACATGATTGTTTCCGATTTCTACACATTCTAGAACAAATTATGTTGACAAATCAGGTGTTAAGCTTCTATTACCATTTGTGGAAAGTGAGGTAATAGGTGAGTAGCTTCTAGGCCTATAAAAACTTGTTGGGTAGACGCAACTATTGACCACACCACATTGTTTTAACGGTTAAGTGGTAATTTAAACACTTTAATAATTTATATGGCAGAGATGATGGTCACGTGCCGTGCAGATATCCCGTCAATCAAGCTACAGCTATTACGTGAAAAATTCTATTGCACGAGTCGGTAGTGCATCAATGGAAAACATAAACTGATTTAACCTGACTGTAAACCACACTGACCGATTGTTGAAGGAATAAGTGCTAATTGTCGTTACAGCTGATTCAACACGGCAATTATCAAGTTGCGGATAGTACACATTCAACAAAAAGTCTCTTTCATTTTGAGGCTATGTGTAATGGAAATTGCAGTTGCAATTCAAAGCGGCGCACATTAATTGTATATGTAGATTGACATGATGTTGACGTTGATGCCCGGAACAGTTATTCATTGAAATATTTCACTCACTGAATCTTCAATGAAGATCAAGTGCAATCTAATTGAATAGAATCGCGTGTTTCAGGGTAATTGAATTGAATTCACAAGACGAAAAATATGACGATTTTCACATGACGGGGATATTTACTATGAATTTGATATTGAATTTCAAATGGCCACCTTGATTGGAGATAATCAACTTTTATTAAATTACTAGCTGTGCCCGCGACTTCGTTCGCGTGGAATAGTGACTTTCGGCAGCATTTTTAATTTTTTACTTGCGATTATAGGTACTAATAGCTGACCCGGCAAACGTTGTTTTGCCATGTAAATAAAAATAAATATCTACTATAAGCGTGCGGGGAAAAAAAAAAATTTAGGGGTGAACTACCCTTAACATTTAGGGGGATGAAAAATAGATGTTGGCCGATTCTCCACCCTGGCCGACAATCATGCTAAGGATCACAAAAATCGGTCGAGCCGTTTCGGAGGAGTTCAAGTTCGAACACCGTGACACGAGAATTTTATATATATGATTGTACATACTAGAAAAAAGTTTAAGAGAAACATTTTAAAGCGAGCCCGTATAGAATTCATGTCCTGACATAAGGCATAAAGTGCTAACCCAGAAAGTTGTTGGTTTGTAAAGATAACTTAAATACGAATGGAAAACAGAACAATGCAAAAGATAATAAACAAATTAAAAAGTACAAAAGTTTAACATCGTCATAGCAACAAATTTTGCAGCACTACCTACCTACCAACATTTCTGTCGTAGTCCCTACAATTTTATCGTTATCTCATTTGCAATTGGGACGATTCTTTTGGTCCCATGCCAATCTCGTGATTGGGATACTTCCGTAATCGCAACAATTTTTCGTTACCGCATCAATTTGGCCAATAACTAACCCCTAGAATTTTTTGTAATATTGGTGTCCCGATCGCGAACATTCTGTTGTGATCATGATGATTCCGTCGTAACTATGACAATTTTGTCCTTTTTGCAACAATTTTAACACATTTACTACAATTCTGTCGTGATAGCCGAACTTTGTCTTAATCACGACAGTGTTGTCGCAATCTCAATCGTAAACGGCCAAATTTTGTGATTATCGCGACAGCAATTTTAGAAGTGCGATAGTTTTGTCGTAAACTCTACACTTTGGTCGTGATTGTGACGTTTTAGTCGTAACCACTTGATTTCAGTTGTAGTCGCGACAAATTTTATCACAATCCAGACAATTCTGGACAATTTATGGCAATTTTGCCTTAATAGCAAAAATTTTGTCGTTACCAAAAACGCTCTGTGGCGTGTGACACCAGCGATCAATACTCTGGTGATCACGAAAATGTCGTTGAATCAACAGCTGAAATTCTGTCACCATAGCTACAGTATACAGTCGCAATAATTCATTCGGAATCGAGGTACATATTTTGTATTGATCCCAAAAGTGTTATCGCGCTGTGGTAATATTTCTGTTGTCACAGCTACAATTTTGTCGTAATTCAACAATTCTGTAGTAATCACGACAGCATTCCACAATCTCAACAATTCAATTGAAGATTTTGCCGTTGTTGAGATGATTCTATCCTATCGGTATCTAGTCAATTTTATCGTGATCGTGACAATTTTGTCGCAACAACTCTGTACAATTCTGTAGCTATTACTAGGATCAAGAAATTGCGACAGGTCTGCCGTAATCATAAAAATTTCGTTACAGTGTATTAGAAATCTAGAATCTAAAAATTCTCTAGTAGTTGTGATAATTCTATGGTTTGTTTGCCACAATTTTATATAGTAATCGACCCAACTGTATTGCAATCGTGAAAATTCTGTGTCATGATAGTTTTAATGGCATCGCTCTCTACTATGTTATGATAGTTGTTACATCTTTATTATAAAAAAAACAGCGGTGTCGCAATAGCGGCCATGGCCATCCAGCCGAAATTGCGATGATTTTGTTGCAATCGCTACAAAAAATAATTGAGTCTTTGAGTGACGAGCTAAAATAACTTGATATTAAATCTATTTTAATGTACAAGCACAAATATATGTTTGTTGTATTTTGCTAAACTCGCTTGACGCTTGTAGGTGCCCACGGCTTGTTGTTCCTCAACAAATGATTTGATTTTCTCTAGCTTTTGTAGAATACCGGCTAACTGCGCTTGACAACGCTTCTAAATCCCTTCACTCTTTGTACAGTTTTTCCTTATTTAGTTTTTTTGGTTTGAGAACATGTATGTAGCTCTGCATATATTAAGATACAAGACTTCCAAAACTAATTTTTTATAGTTTTGTGCTTAATCTTCTGTCACATTTCTCTACCGTCAATTTACAACTCATTTACCGTCACTCAAAAATCGTGGTATATTCTCATCAGAAACAAAAAAATAGTAACACTTGTTCCCCATCATCACAATCCCTGCGGAAGTGTCTATCAAAACTGTTAGTTTCCCTGCGAATTAGTTCATAATCATATATATACGAACTCACTGAGAACCACAAATCGCATTCATTTACAGATCTGACTGATGAATCAATTTCGCTTCATCATGAGCTCAATCACAGATTTCCCTGGGTATTTGAACTCAGACTTCCTATGTTTTATTATTATTATCAATTCAGCAATAGAATTTGTGTCAGACAGACATAGCCAAAGCATTTATATCACCGCTTGCGATTACCATAAAGCGATATGCATAATTGGTCCCGAGTGAGATCTTATTTTCATGTTTGCTTTGAGTTAAATGAACAAGAGATAACAATATGACAAAGTTTTAATGATGGTTCCATTATTTGTATAACAATGAGCCATATAATTGGTCAAAAGGAGATGAAGACAAAAATATTTGGAGAATTTCGTTTTCAAATTCTTCTATTCAAATTTGAACGTAAATGCTTTTTTAAGTGCCAAAGTGTTTAAACTTTGAATATAAACAATCTGCATTTGATTAGATTCAAAGTTTTATCCATTTATCTAATTGTGGTTACCAAATTTTGATGTCTGTTCAGTCGGTTTGTGGTGTAATAACTAAACAAAAACAAATATCGCATATTATTCTCTTTCATATTTATATTTTCATGGTAGGACAGGTGTATGCCTATGCAGTCAACCTCAGCTTTACCCATATTAGATTTGTAGTAATTATAATAGTCTAATTTATTATTCATTCATACATCCCTACCCTACATATGCATAAATGCAATCCCACGTTTGTAGGCCACCCTCTGATTGTTCGCAACAGCCGCGTGCACTGATCTGATCCATTTATATGGATTAGGAATATTTCTCGTATACACTGCATACGAGAATACGGCGTGCATTTCTTGAATGGCAACCATATTCAGAGTTACTTGCGTAAATGATTTTAATTAAGTACAAGTTGGCCGCGACTGAGCGACACATATGGTAGATTACGCAAGTTCAAGACACCGACTCTAGTCGTATGGAAGATGGTCGTTCCTCGTTGTTAATCTAATTGGCAGTGTTATTAAAAATTCTTACAACCTGCTAATGAGGATATATGGAGAAGATATTGATGGCAGTCAGATCTGATGAGAGATTAGACTATGAATGAAAATTCTTTGCGTGTAAGTGGGTTTCAAAACAGTTATATTGAATGTAAACCACTTTAGACATTTGAAACTTCTTTATTAATTTGCTAACCAGCTTCTCCAGCTTTGCTAGTAGATTTAAAAATAGAGGAATTGTTTTTGTTTTATTTGGTATCATTACATTTGTTAGAAGAGAACTTGAAATTGGAATAAAACACAAAAAAAGACATTAATCAATGATTTCGCAAATCGAGCCCTATACGTTCGGATCGCTATAGTGTGAAGCAAGTATGCAGATTCGAAGTTCAGCCATTTGAAAAGGAATTGCTAAGCTGAACTACCCTCAAAACAGCAATACCAATTCTTTTTAATTGAAGTAAGCCCAATTAATATTTTTCATTTCCAAAGTTTTTAGAGTTTACATAACTATGCATTTCGCTCCTTCACCAAACTGTTTATGTTCTATTTACTTTCTGTCAAATTCAATCCACTGGAGTTTTAATGTATTTGTGCCAATCAAGATTTCCTTGAGAAAAATGTGAGCAGCTAATATTCTCTACATACTGCATAGGATATTCTTGGAAAATCTATTGTTTAACACGGTAGAGTCGCCTTAAATACAATTAACACCAAAGTTAGTCTAGAGACACTCGTTTCACGTAATAAATTTTCCATAACTGCCCGTGCAGATCCCAGCAAGGCCTACGAGACTGCAGACAACTGGTTTTGAAGGAGATGTAAAAATTGACAAAAGGAGCATGCACTTTTCGAAAAAATACAAGATTAAATAAATAAATAAATAATAAATAAATAAATAAATATGGTAAGTATTCCGATAGTAAATTCATTGTCATGAAAAGTTCTTTCGATTAGCCTAACGGAACCGGCAGAAAATTGTAGGTAACCTCCATTCCCTCCTAAGGCATAGTTGAAAATGCGCTAGGCCCTATGGGGCTCCTCGCTCTATTGCGCCACCCCGTGTATTTTTAATTTAGGTCTGTTTCTTTACTTTCAGGGTAAAGTTTGGGAAAAAGCCCGGGAAATAGTTTGGGCTCGAGCTTTTTAATGTTGTTTTTGTAATCTCAATCCAAAAATTAAAAGTAAAGATACGCATTTGGGATGTTTCTGACTGAATGACATTTATTATGCATTTTCAGTAGAGATAGTATATAATACAAACAATTTTGTTTCAGAAACGAGTTAAAATGAGCTCATAGCTATACATTGCATACTTAACATTATCTTGAATTTTCAAACTAACAAAAAAAAAAACGTTTTGTATTTTTCAAATATAAATTTGAATTCAATCAAAATGTTTCGATCAGCTGATTTCACAAGCAGCCGATTTGAAAAGCAAGAACGTGCACGAGAAAATTGTTCGGGTAATTTCTTGCAGGAGGGGAAATCAAAAGCTCTGCCACATTTACGTAAAAAAAGTTAAGATAGACGTTTTGGGATCCCGAGGGTGAGTAAAGATACCGACCTTTTATTTACTTTTGAAAATATTCTAAAAAATCATACCTTTTTTTAAATTTCAAAAACTTAAATTTTCCAAATGTTTATACGCGATCTTTCGTTAACTATTTAGGATTTCTAAAACATAAAGTTTCCTCAAAAGCGTGTAAACCATTGACGTGAAAGTTGTTTAAAACAAAAAACGGAAATATAGGGCGAACCATTTTTAGAATTTTTTCAGCAAATTTTTAACATCATGAAAAAGACAATTGAGAAATGATCCTGACATAAAATTTTGTCGAAATCGTTAGAGTCGTTTTCGATAAAAATAAGACTCATCATATAGGTTGCATGGATACCCAATTCAAAAAATCACTCTTACTGCAAATTTTGAAGAAAATCGGTGAAGCAGCTTAAGCGACAGATCCAAATAAAGACAGACCGACATAAAGATGAAATTGCAGATTCTTTTTTTCGTATTCTCATGCTTAATTGTTGTCTGCCTTTTATCTATAATCGCAAGTAAAAATGAATAACATTAAAAATTAAGAGAAAAACTGAAGCTTACAGTTTCCCACTGATTTGACTTGATCTATTTCTAAAACTTGAATTATTTTACAACTTTATAATCATACAAATTGCATTTGTCATTGCCATGTCGAACAATTGAATTAGTAACAACGTTTTCTTCAATCAAAATTTTCTTGTTATTCAAATAACACTACACAAAATAGTTATACATGTATAGGTATTTGAAACAATGCATTCGTAGTTACATGGTGCTAATAGTCTCAGAAGTAAATACACGGTCAAGGGTGCTTAAGATAAACAAACGTATTTAACATTATCATCATTCATCATGCTTCATAAGAGCTCATTGTACAGCAATACATCAGAAATCTGTTTTGAGGTCAACGTATGGTGTGGATATCCCTTTGAAATGTCAGTTGTTGCTAAAGTCGGCAATTAAACGATATGAGTTTCTCATTTTCTGTGCTTTAAATGAAGTGCTGTGACAAGTGTAAGTGGATGGATTTGCAAAAAAGTACTATACAAAATGACAGACAACTCAGTGGGGATAAGCTATCTTGAGCCTGAAATAGCTCTTTAAAAATATAAAAGATGATTTATTATTGGCGCCTTTACGGATCATCATGCTAATAAAAGAAAAACTCCGCAATTTGGATTCATACTCCGTTTGAGCATTCATAAGAAAATATTTTACCTACAATAGACTCTGCAGCAAAGTAGCTGAGTGGGAAGTATTTATCCCCCAGGCAGAAAGAATTGCAACGGATATTTTTTTAAGTGGCGTTTAACTTTTGACAGCAACATCCTATTCTATAATTATGTTGATCTTAAAATTTATCAAGTAAGATAGATAGATATTCATTTATTAACAATTAAATACAATATATTATTACAAAATTTGAGTCTTAAAGCTATGGCTATAAAATTTATCAATCTAGTAAGTTCTCATTGTTTTACTTCAGGTCATGAATTTAAGAAAGGTTAACAAAGGTTAAGAAATGGGTACCTAGTACCTTCATACTGAAATAGTAACAGAGAAAAGAAAGACTAAAAAAATTCAATCGGAATGTCAGAAAAGATTAGATTCAAAGCACTAAAGGTGGCAAGCTGGAAGTTCTCGTATTTCAAGGTTTCAAAATAATGGAAAACTAAGGTTAAGGTCCAGCGGGTTTTTGGACTTTAACAGGCACCACTGTTCAAAAACAATCTCTACCATAAGCCGGAATCAGTCGTTTAGACATAATATAAAAAAGAATACGAAAACAGTGAGGAAATATGCGTGCGAACAACTGTTAAAAGTTATTTTAACCAAGGTGTGTCTATAAATGTCCCAGAACTGACAAATTCTTATCTGATAGATCGTAATCTTCTTACGTATGAACGCCTTGCCAACATCATACTGCGTAAAGTCAATTGATGCCCTCCGAATCCGGACAACCATTACAACTATTCCGTCTCAACTAAGCATTTACGTTTATTTTTCCATTATTTATAGTTTGCATTCATCAGAAATGCACGTTCATTAGTGAATCGCGTGGCACGCGTTGACCATTCAAAAAAAAAACTCAACCACTTTAGTCAATGCGCTTGTGGTGAAGAGGATCACCCTCCTCAGTCAAAACATCTTCTCCCCTACGATTTAATAAACACTGCAACCTACCTTACTGCAGAAGGTAGTTGTCATTGTCATAAATTGTTGTTTTTTATGTTTAAAAAATTGTAACGCTTTTTGGGCACGATAAGGGGCTGAAGGACAAAACAGTTCCAGCACCAAACAACAAAAACGTTTCCTACGCGATTACAATTAAAACTAAACAATAATTTGCATACCCCAAAAAAGGGGTAAGGTAGGTACCTATAGGTGAAGTGGTGTTGTATAAAACTAGTTTTAGACTTCGGCGATCGAATTGGCTTACAATGGCCATTATATGTCGAGTGTCATTATGATTGAGTTATTGCTTAAAGGATGCATTCGAACAAAAGACATCCCTTCACTGAATTTTTGCATGTGCGTGTATTTCGAAACTGGAACTCGACTCTTCTCTTTTTGGTCCTTGACACACGCTCAAATATGATACAAATGAGTTGATTTAGCTTACTGCAAACACAGCGACATATATATTTATTTAATGAAATTTGATTTATATGCAGACTTATGATGTTTGGTGAGGACAGTTATGGTCAGAAATAACGCTGGTGTTCAAGGAAAACGGGTTTGTTGAATTCTGCAGGAGTTTTCACTGATATTCCTGTTTGCGTTCAAGTGATCAAACAGGGTGCACTATTGAAAGCGTACGAGTATTTTTTAAAGTTTTCAATTAGTTTTTTTCAAAAGATACTTTCTGTTGACTCATTTGGGTACAAAATATAAATTAATACCAAAGCCCTGGTCGATATGTAAAATCCAATGAAACCATTATCATCTCTAGGTTTTGGTTTCCTGCCTTCCCTGTAGTCACAAATCACAATGTTTTTTCCCATTGAAAGAGTTACAACATCGACAGTTTTTTATTTTCTTCCGTTTTTGCTGTGCTATAATTTTCACTCTGCAAACTTTTGATGACATTCTTGTATTAACTACTCTATTTAGTCAAATTACTTCATCACAAGATACAACCAAGTGACATCATTTGGAACAAACAGGACGATAAAAGTTTTAGTACTTTCAGCCAGACGGACGCCTGACAACCATACTCTGTACTTTTACGTTTGCTGCCTTGATACAATTTTATTTTGTTTCTTTTTTGTATCTAAATTTTATTTTACGCAAGTAAGCTCAATAGAGCTGAGATGAACATTTACAATTCAGGTTTTATTCTCCCATTGAAACAAATCTGGTGATTTATCCATCTTATAAATTTTGTTGCATCTTTATCATGTTTGCAATAAAATTCGCATTTCCTTCTCGCAGAAGATATCCTGAAGGATATCAATTTAAACATGAATTTTTAAATAAGTGAATTTACAATAATCATTGAACGACAGAAAGAAATGATTTGAATAATACGAAGTCGAAGAGAATGAGTGTGTAGCGATGGATATAAAACAAATGTCTGCAAAATTTGTGACTCATGGCAGCTGAAGTTTCGCTAGTGTATTGAAGAAAAAACTGATTGGTATTATGGCATAACGGGTTCCATCTTTTCTAAGATGGTTGCAAATAATTATAATCTTTTTATTTTTGGAATGATAAAAAAGCTTAAATTTTACCAAAAGCAAATCTTTTTTATAAGAAACGACTGAGTGATTTCGTTTTAAACGAGCCAACACGAGTCACACGATCGGTGTTCGAACCTCAGTTATGAAATTTCGGAGCAAATTAGTGGAGTAAACGCAGAATCTCCGAAGTAAAATTGGACCAAAAGAAAAATTTAACCTTTTCTTTAAGAAAAAGTTTATTTAAGTACCTAAAGGGTGGGCCATCTTATGGCTGATTTTAACATTATAGGTTATTTTGACACTTACAGCTGCTTCTCGTTATGAACTTATGACCTCTGCGGAACGAAATATCTCGCTATATGGTTAATCAAAGTTACAAAATGTTGAGCAACTAATTCCAAAGTTGGTGATTTGTGTCAGTTGGTGAGTTTTTTTAAAAGAAGTTTTGGTTGAAGTGAAGCATTCAGCGCATCAGTGTTAGTAAGCAGGTTTATCCAGAAAGTGATTTTAGTGGACAATTCCCAAGCTCCTGTCGTGGCGTAGACTGGAAAGTGGTTGTTGTAGCCGAGAGTGTGAGACTCAATCCACGATCGCCTTTTTACGCTCCGGTTTGATACTGACATAGACCACTTTCAGTTGGCTAACTGGAGTTCCAATTTAACCTCTTTCTACTATTTTTTGTGGGTACTGTGAAGGACCGATGCTATGTCAAAAATTCGGAAACCATTCAAGCACGTATCAGCTTTTGCGAGGAACTGGCAAGTCAAGACAATTAATTTGCAATGAAAAGCAGCATCTTACTTAAAAGTTCGAATTTTGCATAAAATTTTAGATCCCTGGAACGCGCTAGACTCCGAGATTCCTAGTTTTGTTGCACTCTCTATTGCTGTTTTCAATTACTTATTTACAAAACACAAATTTCAAATGCTTGGTTGTCTGGAGTTTAGGTATTCCAAAAGTTTTTAAGTGAAAAAATCGGAGCGTCGGAGTAGATTTTGTTTTTCTTCAAAAGTGAAGGAAATTTGCTCCGATCGGAGCTAGGTTTTAGCGCTGCACACGATGTGTTTTTTTATCTCCTCAACTACATTATTGAGGCTGTGTTACACAGCCTAGCACGGCCAACACGAGTCACACGATGCGTTTTTTCCCTAAAATGAGATAGCTTCATAAGACGACCCACAGCTACACATGAGTGCCCAGATGACCGCAGTGTTTGTAGTGGAAAGTTATGCATTTATGCATTGTAGCTAGTCCTTAATTTTTAAGAACATTACTTCCTTGGTTTAGAAAATAGTTTTCGAGATACAACCCAAAAATCAGTTTTCTTGACATCTGCCTCAGTATAGCCTTCGGATCAAATAGAAGCTTTGAGGTGTTGAAGAGGGCTGTTTTTTTTTTTTTTTTTTTGAGTACACGAAATTAAATAATTTTTTCCTTTTTCTGGTATATTTGTTCGTATATTCTTACTGGACTATTTTCAGTACTGTCATATTAAGGCACGTTCTACAAAACACCTCAGGTAACACGTGTCAGAAGAATATGTGTTTGTATTTTTACTCAAATACTCGTAGAAAACCCGCAAAGTGAGAAATTTTGGATTGACTACCGGGAAGAGTGCCGCGATTAAGCTATTTCAGTGAGTGAAGTTTACTCATAGACACTTCCGGACGCTTCTTTTCGTTCAATAGGAAGCGACATAAATGTCTTCTAACTCCTACTCGACAACATCTAGTGTAAAAATGCAAATTGATAGAGGATAGGTCCGCTTACATACCTACGCTAAAAGTATACACGTCCATGCTTTCGTTTCCATAAATCCATCAATAGAAACTATAATTGAATTATATCAAGATCTTCAAGCCTTTGTTTGGCAATTTTTCATAAACCCTCATTCCAACCTAAAAAAAAAAATTGGTGAAATTATAGGTCATTAATTATAAACATATTCTATCCCATGAAGTTGTCATTGGTTTCCAGATAACGCCCCCATACGGCTTTTCATTCAATTCGATGGACTCAAAATTTCACTTTGAGAAGATTTACGTCAACTTAAATTCCTTTGATGAAACACCCGATTACGAATACAAATTGACACATCGGATCGAGTGTCTCTCAACACACCAGACCAAGCTCCACGCTGGCTGTAAGTGAGAAAGAGTAAAAAAAATGAGAAAGAGTATCGCTTCTTCGGAAGCACACATTTGACAAGGGTATGTTGGATCGATAAGAAGCATAATTTATTTCACACCATTTCTCCCCCAAAAGGTTCGCATTCCTTCTGTGAAATTTATTTCCAGTTAAAAAGGTCAAACATTAAGCAGATGTCCTTCACATTTACTTGTTTTAGATGCAATTACTTAATTCTTCAATTACGCAAAATATTTATTGAAAAAAAGAAACAAAAAAAAAAACACAATTAGAAAGAATTGACGATAGCAATTGGATTTTAATAGCTCTTCTTTAAAGTATATTGTTGAACATCCACAGCGACGGGCCAACACTCCTACACAATACACAAACTCAAACTTAACAGGCGCCACGTTAATGTAGGAAGGACTCTTCGTTTTATTACGAAACCCAGAAAAAGGGAAATTCGATAAAAATCTACAGTGCGGTCGGCGTCCTTTAGTCTGGGGATTTTTCAAGTGCTTATCGATCTGTTTTTCAGAGATGAAGGACATTCATATCAGCTCTTCAGATGACTACAATTACAAACCAATACTTGTGTCTGGGTACAAAATTTATTCAGAAATAGGCTCTGCCCATTATCGATGGCTTACCTGAATGTTGAGAGTATTTTGACGGTCGTCTAACAGATTTGCATTCAATTTATAGAGATGCCAATGCCACATGGTCGCACTTTGAATTGTGCACAGAAAGCTCCATTAAAATTTAAGAGCACTTCTATCTGCATAAGCTATACAAGAGCGTCCCTTGAACAAACCTAAGCGACACGTTTAGTTTATAGCATGGAAATGCCATGAATTCTTCAATGAGGTTTCTATGCAACAAGATACATGAATGGCACTTATCAGCAAAACACTTTCACAGAACAGGCAACACTGTTTGATAATAATCGATGGTAGAGAAAGGTGTTTCCAATCCACCGCATCCTAAGTGCCAAGATAGTGGATACTTCAGTTCTCTGTTCGACTGTTAAATTTCCCCGTACACACGAAAACCATTTACAATTTATTGAATCCACTCAACCGAGGAGGCGAAATTCGAGATATCGACAGTACCTAAATCGAAAATTTATGAGAAGCTAAAGCATCTAGGTTCGATGTTGGAAACAATGCAATCCAAATGGTAGTTCATGGGTTCATCGTTCAACTCGAATGTTGATTAAGGGATGTTTCGCTCCTTAATCAGACAGACGTTACTGTTATATGGTATCGAGGAAGCTGTTGTTTTAGGAACGAGTATTGGTTGCGTGAAAAAATTTATTAGTATTGTAAAGACCCATTACATATTCGCTCCTACAAAACAAAACAACAGCAAAATAAACTACCAACAACACCGATGCCAGTGGAATTTGGCATTTACAAACACAGACAATGATAATAGTGACCATAACATATAGCAACAACACCCCCAGTAGCTTGCCATTGACTCCACGTGGAGTAGCATTTCGTTGACTGATACAGCTCACATTCACTTACTACCAAAAGGTGTATAAGGCAGCGCAGAAGCAGAGTTCAGGAAGCAAGACTGGGTGAGTAAATAGTGTCCAACGCTACCTCGTTGTGAATCCATAGTGTCCAACGCTACCTCGTTGTGAATCCATAGTGTCCAACGCTACCTCGTTGTGAATCCATAGTGTCCAACGCTACCTCGTTGTGAATTTATAGTGTCCAACGCTACCTCGTTGTGAATTTATAGTGTCCAACGCTACCTCATTGTGAATTTAGTGGCTCCTGCTACCTCAGAGCAACCATTAACCCCTCTTCCTAGGATCCTTACAGAATCTACTTTACCAAGGGAGAGATACCAAGAACCCAGCGCTACTCCAAATCCGAGCCCAAGAGCTGGAAGCACATAACCCCAGATAGGAAACCATAATCCAAGTGTCCCAAGACCAGCCCAGGACAGGAAATCTTCACCCGATTGGCATAAGGACCAATCCAAGAATCTGGTCGTGAATCCCGGACTAGACCACATCCCAGCCGAACCCCAAGTGAAACTTCACCCGAAGAAAAATGAAATCTACCCTCATCAATAAGACTTCGAATTAGAAACTTGAATTAGAATTATAAACCTTGCATGAACTGTAAAAATCAATTATTTATAATATCGGAAATAAACTAGCTTCAATAATCTAAAGTTTTGCTGCTTCTTTAGAAGACTCTGGATCCGCTGAGCATACCTCAGCCTTTGACAAAAAGCATCCTCACAGTATAAAGACATTTAACCTCATGTATACATTATGCCTTTGAATGGAAGCTGACTTCTCACCATATACGAGTTTCCTCAGCCTCCGAATTTTAGAAGATGTAGGCTATATTGAGTGCAACTTTGGTAGCCAAAGGCAAAGGAGCTGTCAATCAAGTGCTGAAAAATTGAATGAAAAAAAACCAGACCAGCAGTTAATCTCTATCAATTTGAGTAAACTCAAAATTTGACTAGCGTCGAAAAGTTATTATTGAATTTCCAGGGAAATCATTTTTGTATTACAAAAATGTACAACAGAATCGACAGTTTCAAAACTTACGTAAAATTCTGATAATAATTACATATAAGCAAAAACTGCCAACCCAGATGGGCGCTCTTATCATAGTTTCTTCGTTCGCAGCTCGCAAAGTCGTCATGTGTTCCTCAACCAAATCATGTTGTCATCACTTTTTTAAGGATGATTCATCTTAATCGATCACTCAACATTTTATTACTTGGCATTTACTTTGGGGTAACGAAACAGTAACTCAAACAGCCTAACTGAGGGTGCCATGAGCAGTTCTGAAATGCTCTTGCGTGTTAATTTTCATGAGATAGACAAGTTCTTTATCTGAATGACCACATTACAACCTATTGGAACTCAACAATGCATGTTCATTTTATTTAGAAATACCTCACCTAGGATTAGATTCCCATATGCATGGACTGCGAGAGGATAAGGGATGACTACTTGACATTCATTTACAATAGCTTGTTTCTCGGATTGTATCTTTGGTTCGGTTTCGGACACTATTGTTTCTGACCATTGTGGTAGAAGCTCTTCTGCAACATACATATTGGATTTCTCTTTTGTGTGTGAGGAGCTTTTCTTCTCCAAAGTCCATAGCACTGTTACTAATGCGGTAATAGTTAACCAATTCCATTGTGCGAAACCATATGAGTGTTCATTCCTGAATTTCATTCAAGATTTTACCACAAAGAATATTTTCTCTGTTGTCCAGGTTCTGGCAACTGATTTTGTTTGCTTTGGCTAACAATAGGTTTGTATAGCAATAGACAATGCAGAGTATTGTGTTACTAATTATTAGCGTAAGCAATACTAATCGAGGGGTTAAATGTGGAATTTCATACTCTTTATTCTTTTCCGGAAAATCTTTTCTTAGATGTTTTACACTTGTACGATATCACTTTAGAATGAAAAACTGTAGGATTGTAACATTAAACGCGGAAAAGTTATTGCCATCGTCAAGGATCGCAGCGATTTCCTATCTTAATTTCAAAATTTACCTAATGCTCAGTTTTTATTTGCACATATCAAACATATATGTGTGTGCACCCTTTTAGGACGATAAATTTTGGTTTTATCGGGCAAAGCCATTCTCATGCGTACATAATCGAGCCATTACGGTTCATTAGCATGTGCTACGGCAAACACAAACACAAAGCCTGATGAAGAGTTTCGAAATACGCTATTGGGATTTGGGACTACCCTGAACATTGAAAATTGATTTGGAAATAGAGAGCGTCTAGCACACTTTTGAGTGTGTGGATTGGAAATGTAAATTGAATACCAAAAGGGTATCATAATTACTATTCTCAAATTATTCTCATACCAATAATACCAGAGGCAGAGGGCACTATAATTTGGTTTGAATTGAAATCCACCGTGACCAAATTGAAAATGAAAAACGAAATTGCAAATTATGTATGCAGAGCGTGAAGTTTGCAAAATTTATAATAATATTGGTTTTCTATATTGACAATGGGAATAGGTTTATTAATAAACATCCTCCTCACGCCCATATGCATCGAAGGTATAAATATTGTGAAGCAGATGTTGAATGCAAAAGATTAAAAAAACAGAGTGACTTTTTCTTGCAAGTAGCTCTTAGATTAGACTAATTGGTATATTTCTTATTTACAGGACGGAAGTTACGCTCATGACGTTATATCGTTCGTTGTTAGATAAACTCAGGGAGGAAACGAAAGAATTTATACAGAATGACATTGTATTAAGAATATAAAACCATTCCACAACCGAAAAAGATCTTTCGGTAACGGTATGCGTAAAACATATACTATTGATCATAGTCCTCTTTGAGATTGTGTAAATCGAAGCATACATACATGCGTACACAAGATGGCGCAACAGAGCGGGTGGCCCCGGGTCTAGCGCTTTTCTCATTACCATGCATTGTGAGGGTCCCGAACGGCTAATCGAGAAATGAATGAATTTACTTTTGGAAGACTTGCTAATTTCTATAGCGAAAGCTGACAACCGTGGAAAAATTTTTTGGTTTGTCTTGGGATTTGAACCACGTGACACACAGACATGGTAACCAATGCGCCACAGGCACCGCAAATCGAAGCATCTCATCTAAATACTCAGAACTTCTATTTTGATTTATATTGCAAACCAACGTTACGAAACAGTGAATATTTATCAAAATTAAGTCCTTAGATCGAAGAACGTAAATTCGACATACTTTCATGCCTAGGAGTACTATGCAAGTGTCCGTTTCCTATGAACAAAGGTCAATAATCAATAGCGACATGAAACTTATGTTATCACTCATAGTCAAGATGAGGGTATACAATTCATTTATTAAAAGTAAGAGAGGACATATCAAGACTCTTTAAAATTTGTTTACAGGATGTTAAAAAAGGATCCAAGATGTTTGAACAAGTCATCAGAGAACGTAAACTCCTATAATCACGTCTTGCTCACGTCACATTTAGAGATAAAATGATAATGTGACTTTACAAGTAAATTTCTTATTAATTTGGAAACCAGAATATTTCACAAATGCACTGAAAAATTAATCTTTTGTGGATGCAGCCTTTAAGGGGCTCGGATAGTTTCTCGAGCTAAAATGGAGGTGATTTTTTGAAGGCGTGTAAAAAAAAAATATAACTTCAAATGTTCTGTAATCTTAGGAGCTTATTATACATATATTCATCTAAATTGTCACGAAATTTCGAGTTGAAATATTGAAATCCAAGAGAGATATGAACCATTTCTTGAGCTCCTTGAAATTAGAAAACGTCAATTTGCCGCTTTTTTTTTTTTAATTTTTCTGGTACCTGTAACAGGAAAATGAAAAGATGGCGTTAAAGTAAACCCTTTTCCCATACAGCCATCGATAATAATTATAGACAAATTGAAAATTGACAAAATGGCCGCAATTTAACAAAAGTCCAAATTTCGTAAAAAAAAATTGTCTTTCGATGGCTGCCAAAATTACAATTTTCATCCGATCGTAAAAGTTGTAGATGGGCTGTATGTTAAAACATATGGAGAGTATGCAGTTAAAATTTCAAGACGATTCGTTAATATTTGCGTGAGTTACTGCAGCGGCAAATTTGAAAAATGCAGTTTTGAGAAAAATACATTTAAATTTATCAGAGCAGGAGTTCGATCGCCCGAGATGCTTCTCTTCTATACTCTGCCATTTAAAAATATCCAAGATATCATTCCAATATTTTAGGACATAATTTTTGAGATGTTTACTTATCGAAAAATGAGAAAAAAAATATCGATTTTTTAAAAATGAGATGAGCCCCTTTATGACTTCAATCAAAAGATTGAACCCTATTTCATGTTATCAGCATAGAGATTGTCAGCTGAGGCAATTAGTCGCCAAACAGCCGATTCCGTAATTCATTTTTCGACACATAATTTGTTTTTAACGTTAACTTTAGTTTTTTTGGCGATTTTAATTTGTTGTATCGAGATTCTTCTATCTTTTTTATACCTTTAACTTAAGCCACATTTTTGGTTTCAAATACATTTTTTCAAGTTTCATTTTTTGTGTTCGTTGACACTCTACGTCATCGTTTATTATACAACTTATATGGAATTCTGAGAAAACACTTTAAAAAACATTAATCAAAACTAAAATATTTATTGTTCCTTCACAACTCTCGTGAATTCGTTTACCGAAGCGCAGTCAACTTCCCTTAAAAACTCGTTTACAGGAAGTTAACTTTGTCATCGTCACGGGCATAAATAACATGTGTTTTTGCATATGTTAAACAATCTCTTCATTACCTCACTGGCAATTTATTGCCAACATAACATATCTGAACTTTGTTAATACCTACCTATATTCCAAACTTATCCGAAATGAATTCTAAGTTTGGAAGTTGAAGAAAGTTTTCCTGATTCGAGATATGTATATGAAATGTTTCTGTACTTCGTTCTTTTCAATTTCTTCTCAAACAAAGACAACTTTTGCCACAGAGACAGACATCCATTAATCTTGAAAACACCTCAAAGGAAATGAAAGGAAAAAAAGGAAGATAGAAAGCACACAGCACATGGTATTAACACTCGAAACAAAACAAAAAATAATAAGCTCTGACACCACCAGAGACAGACTATCAACTTCTCTTTGTCAATCGATCTATTGCCTTCCAGCGTTTTGGTTAAAGGATTTTGCATTTTTTGTTTCGTAATCCACGACTCACATGGTTTAAGGATTTTTCATTGGTATGTTACTTTATGTGAGGTGAGGTACCTACATGTATTATGCCCGTAATGGTGTTTCATGAGATGGAAAATAAATTATTATTTGAAAACCCAAGGATAAAACTGTTTTCAATACTTCTAGCACGTGGCGTGTGTGTGTATAATTTTGTGCTAGAAAAATAAATTAATTCATCTTGAGAAACCTTTCAAATCATAAAAGTTGAATTTTTTGGTCTTGTGCCACTTTTTGTACTCGGATTTCCGAATAAAAAGTTTCAACTTGCCTTTTTCTTTTAATATTTCGAAGAATCAAAAAACGGGAAATGTTTCATTGTTAGGAAATGTTTCATTATGAAATTGAAACCTTTCTTCCTTCACTGGATGACTTTCTTATTCATACAATTTTCTTTCATACAATTTTTAATCTTAATCAAAGAAAATACCTACTCCATCATCTTTTCTGTTCAATTTAATTGTTTCCTTTCAAAATGGAAGAGCAAAGAAGCACTCGTTTATGGATCAGCTTACCTACCTGTATTGTAGGAAGATGTGATTTGTTATAGAATTATCTCTTTATCTTTGTATTATGATTTATTTTTGAACAGCAGAGGATTAGGGTTTCTCTTGCTGATGTAACCCAAAAACCAAGCAGTTCTAGAGAATAAGGGGCAACCATTGGCGAAATAGCCTCAAAAAAAGGAGAAATGCTCAGGAGATACGTTCGTGTTTATTAACGTTGGTCAGATTCTTGTGGATGACGACAAAGTTCTGCACAGGTGGCGACAGTAATTGCCTTTTGAAAGGATCAGAAGCTGAAGCTTAGTTAGCGGAAATACCCGACATCATATTCAAATGAGTAAGTGAACCAGTTAAGAACTCAAAAAAAGGCAAAAGTTCTGGGCCAGTTTGGAAAAAAGCTGAAAGACATCAGGCTTAAATGGCTCACTTTCCTCATGCCCAAGTATTCGTTCAGATTTAGACTGATGCCCCACACTTTGAAGATCGTTGAGTGGGTTTTGAGTAGCCAACTACGAAAAATTATAATTTTCTTATAACGAGTGTGGGCTTTTCACAGGTACGTCGACAGTAAATTGGTGTCCGTGGCGTAATGGTTAGCATGTCTGACCGTGGGAGTTGAAGGTTCGAATCCCAGGAACATAAAATTGTAGGTATTAATATTTCCTTTCGTGAGGAACTAGCAAGAGTAAATACCCTGCAAAGAAAGCGCTTTCTAACTAATCCGTTCGGAATAGATTGTTGGTCCTTGAAAATGCGGCAGGCCTCAAGGCTTCTAAGCTTTGTCGAGCTTCCCTGTTTACTGTATGTGCTTATTTAAGTCAATAACAGATGCAAAGCCAAGCATCAGGATCCGTATGAAAAAGCATTGTGGTTCCTTGGAGAGTTTCCAGGCTGTGTTGGCTGACTGACCAAAAAGGTATTCGATCCACGATCCACGTTCCACACAACCACGAGATCTGATATGATTATAGGTGACCCCCAGAAGAGGGGGAGTTCAGGAAAATTATGTATCGATAATCGAGGAAGTACAAAGCAGTAGTGACTTAAGATGCCCATTTGGAAATTCTAAGTCGTAGTAGGTGTAAACCATAGACTTCTCTAGCTTCGTAATATTATGTTTGTTTGTTATCTAATGTTCTTACAAATGCATAACTTGCCTTGCAGTACCTTTAATCGCAAATAAAAACTAAAGAACTCATAACACATTCTAAAAAGATTACAGCCTTTCATCACAACCTCCTGTTATCTCTTAATTTCCGTCTATGATTCGCATGTGGAAAGATCGACTAATGTCAAAGCCGCATCAGCTACCGAGTGCTTGACCACCTGAATGGCTCCTTTCACTTTATACAATACCATTCACCATCTCACCTTGCAGCTAATGAAATACTGATTGACTAGGAAGTTATGTTCATATTACGTTCAACTTTCAAGATATTCGCTCAACGGCTCAACGTCTATAAAAGCAGTTATTGTGGACGTGCTAAATTAAACAATGCAATGTGCGTGACTTTTTGAGTTGGAGTTAACTTAAACACAAAATACCCAGATCCAGTCAGTCTAACCATTTCATTCGTACGTACCTAATGATGATAAACAAGAAACAAGCAATAACATTTCTCTCTCTTTATACTTCGCAACCTAGGACAATGCATTCTTTCTTGTTCTTTGCGCAGCACACATAAATCATGCTTAAACCCATATTCTACCCAATTCACGACATGACCTTGTACAATATCCAATCCATTGGTAAAAACAAATTTTGTGACATAGATGGATGGCGTAATACAATCCACCACAAAGTGTAATGTTAGAAAGATGCGATGCGAACGTTGTCTCCTAATGGATTTCGTTTTCATGGGCACTTGGTGGAGATGGGATAATATACACCCACATCCACGCAAAGTTGAAACTTAATACACAATAGCTGGTGGCATTTAGACTCAAGTATAGGTTTCGCGTTTGAAGGTTTAATACAAAGTCCTTATTTTTAATGCCGAACCCTTGACGTAATTTGAGAAAAACCCACAATTGCGTTTTCGTATCGTGCAAGAAAAAAAAAATAAATAAATAGAAGCTGAAGGCGTGCATATTTGTTTTCCGATTTGTTGATTTGGAAAGAAGAAAGCTTTCCATTTCTTCCTAGGGCAGTACATCTTTTTTGTTACTGTGAATGTTTATTGAAATAGAATCATGCAAATAAATTGAATATTGATTGCACAGATTGTGTTCCATATCGAAATTCCAACTTGTAAAAAAGACTTTTATCTTTTTGCTACGATTTCGTTTGAGGGAGATAGATATAGTTTTAGACGAGAGATCATAATTCTTTTGTTTGAAAAAATGGAGTTCCAAACAGGAAAGTAGAAAGACAGGTAAAAATCGCTTGACACACACAAATGCCAATATCTACACCAATAAAAAGTTGGCCTCAGTCATTCAAAAATCCAAAGCTGGGAGGCTTTATGAATTGACATAGCGTATCCCAAGAATGATTTGTGTGAAGCAGACAAGTAGGAGCAGGAGTGGTACCTGTGGTGGTAAGCATTTCTGCTGTTTACCCAAAGGTTCGTGGTTCGAATCCCAAGAGGCAAAAGGTTTTTCGACGGGTATCCCCTTTCGCAAGGAATTGGCAAGTCCTCCGTTAGTAAATTCATGCCATGAAAAAAGCGACCTCTCGATTAGCCGTTCGGAACCGAAAGAAAATTGTAAGTCCCTTCCATTCCCTCACAAGGCATGGTTGTGAGAAAAGCGCTAGGCCCTGGGGCCCCTCACTTCTTTTTGAGATCACGATCACAATACTTATAGCTCAGAGTTGTTACAGAAAAAGAAGAACAAGTTAATTAAAGTCTCCTTCATCCTTCTTCTACTTCCTCTTTTCAGCGTTACAAAAGCCACGATCTCAAAAGGATCATAACTCTCCCACTTAACTACTTCACACTATGGTCCTATGCCTGTTGGGTACGCATGTTGACTGCAGAACATCTTAAAAAGCATCCCGGCTTTGGATTACTAAATGGTTGAGGTCAACTTTTTGTTGATGTATTCACGTTTGTGTGTTTCAAGCTTTCTTTTACTCACCTTTCTTCTTTCCTGAAGTCTCGGAATTTGTAATCAAATACCAGACTCTAGTCCTAGTGCATTTCTCTCAACTATTTCTGCAAGAAATAAAAGATCCTACAATTGTTTGCCAAATCTTAACGGTCTGTTTCCTCTCAGGGGAACTGCCAACTCCTCGCAGGATGGCAATACCCTCAACAAACATTGGACCATACTCGGAATCGAACCCGAACTTCCTCGTAAAACCCAGAAAAAGTACATATAGGGAAAGGGTCAGGGTAAACATAAGTCCGACGTTTCGAGTATTCCACCACGGATAAGGGTACCTGTCTTATACCATCACTTATTTTAAATGATATCTGCACTATAAAGCAAACAAAATAATAACCTTTCACATCTAAATTCAAAACAATTTCAGAGCTGACACATTAAAATGGCACACAAAACACACAAGTCCCATTATTTTATCTGTGGACATGATTTCTGTAAGAAAAACATCTCACTCTACCTTCGCTAGAAATATAACTTTTCCCCCAACGGATATTAGCAACGCAAGTTGACAACAAATGGTGTCTATGTAACATTGTAACAAACAATGTGAATAGGAGAAGCCCCTCTGGCAAATAAATATCTACCTACATGAAATTTGGTTCAAATTCCGTTATTGTTCCTCCATTGGCCATTCAAATTTGCCTCAGGGTCAACTATCGGATATCTTACTTATTACAAATAAGAAAAATAATGAAATTTGACAAATAATGTCCTGAACAAGCGAAACGCAACAATAATCGCATTTGATTTTGCTTTGTGTTTCATATTAATGCTTCGCAAATAACATACAACTGAGCTAGCACAATGACGTAGTAATTACACATTTTGGTTGTTTGTCCAGCTACCATACCGAAACCTAACCAACTTTAAATTATAGAACCTTTTGTGAATAGAGGCGTGAATTGTGTGGTAGAAAATGGGATGACCGACCATGTGTATGGCCATTGGTCAGTCTTCTATTGTTCTTCTTTGTGTTATTCTACATGAAATGGATAATCGGTTTAAGCACTGCCCAAAGTCCTTTACACAAATAAAGTTACCTAATTTCAAATGCACTGCGGGAATTTTGTCTTTTCGTTAGTTTTTCCCCCTATTTTTGTGGTGCGACACACACAGCTGTCAATAAGTCACCCCCTTCAGTATTTTGACCCTGTCAACGGGATGTCCGATTGAGTGCGCCTGCAGTACGGTTGAAAGTAATCCTTTTTGGCGCGTGTGCACCCAAATATCGCGATTAGTTCGATTGTATGAAATCAATTTACCGTGAAGTTTCATAACAAAGAATTCGGCAATCGCAAACAATGGAACCAATCAAATTCAGATTGTTGTTTATCTTTTATAGTTTTTTTCTGAAAAAAATTAGGTTTTTCGTCCTTTTTCCCAGTTTTTTTTTTTTTTTGGTTTTTTGTACTCTCTTTGTAAATTATTAATTGAAACACTTTCTCTGAAACGATTATAGGCAGGCGATGAAAGGATTACGGACTTACTGAAGTATTTGTTTTCTTTTTCTTTTTCGAGCTGTTGACATGGATAAACCGTACCCCTGGCTTGGTAAAGTGGTAAACCCTGAGAACAAAAGGTAATTCACCGTGCTCAGATAAATATTTGTTTTTTGTTAAGTTCTTTTTATTACTTTGGCGTTGCCTTAACTCTCTTCGATAGAATTGCTCGGTTTGGGAGTTTCCTACATAAAATCACCCAAAAATACATTTTCTTTCATTAGTCACACAAATGATTGACAGAGCAGAATTGAAGGATAATACCTTCAACAGAATATTATTCGCTATTTTTATAACAATCAGACCAGTTTCTATCAAAGTGCGGTATATGCGTTCATTACTTGAGGATTAAAATTAAGTGCACTACCTTTGTCGTGTCACAAGATTTCTCCTAAATTGGTCCTAGGAGGTTTCCAACATCATTTTCAGCGTTCGTTATTATATTTATTATCTTTGTCAACAATTTTGATGTATCAAATGTCAACGCACATCATTATCTACGGTTCGTTGACAACCTAAGGTGAACACTTTTGATGCTCCTGATGTCAGGGTATTCAAATTCACCGTTTAGCAGAGATGTGGTGCTTAATAGGGCACAACTAATCCCACAGCGATTTGGTGATGAAAGATTTTAAGCCGAAAATTGCTTGGGGGCATATCAACTGTGAAGCGATTTGCGTTCAGTTCGTGAAAAAATGAGTTGGTTTGTGTGGTGGAAATGATGAGCTCAATAATTAAGTTTTATTTTTGGTATTTGAGGTTTTAAAAAAGGTTAAACAGGGCAACCAATGTATAGGTAGGATGTCAAACATACCAAAATTTGCATATGGCTTTGGTCTTTGTGCAGTCCTGTGGTACCTAATGCCTTAATTTTGTAGAACGTAGGTACAACAATTGTACTTATAAAACAATAGTCGCTTCGGTAGATTCTACTTCGTATTTTTTTACTGTTAGTTTTTATGGTTAAGAAAATCTAGGTAGGTACATAGGTATTGTGTTATCTGTATCACAATGGACCTAGTATGGTCTAAGTGTGTCAGGTGTATTCCTGACAGCCATCGTAACCTACATATTGTGTTTGGGCTGAGACTTCTTAACATATGAAATAGACGAGTGAGTTCGAATAAAAAATATTATTGGTCATTTTTTCTTGCCTATAATTATAATTACCAACTTTGGAAAAAGGATCCTTTACAACAGTCCGTTCATCAGTTCCATTTCCTATTCTGTGGCCGCGTTAAGGATGAACTTTATTAACGAAGATGATTATTTAGAATGATTTTGTTTTGGGTATGGTACAATGACACAATGCTACAAGTTTGTGTAATACAAGTAAAAGAATGTAGTATCGTTAAAAACTCGGGTAGATTAGAAATTTCAGCTGTGGGTTATTATCTGATGTAATAAATTAATGGTGGTACCCGTGGTGTGATGGCTAGCATGTCCGCCTGTTAATCCAGAGATTTCGAGTTCGAATCCCACCAGAGGCAAAAATGTTTTTTCTACGGGTATCGCCTTTCGCGAGGAATTGGCAAGTCCTCCGTTAGTATTCATTGCCATGAAAAGCGCTTTCTCAATTAGCCGTTCGGAACCGGCAGAAAATTGTAGGTCCCCTCCATTCCCACACAAGGGATGGTTGTGAGAAATGCGCTAGGCCGAGGGGCTCCTCGCTCTGTTGCGCCACCCTATTTATTTATTATAATAAATTAATCATAAGAGGAATTAAATTCACTTTCGGTAACTAGCCGCTACGATGGATGGTGGAAAGGACACAGATTTCACTTCAAGAGCTCTTGTTTTTCTTCCAATACGGTGCTACGAACATTGTGATCTCAAAAGAACATAACTCTCCACTAAGCAGCTTCACAAGGGCAAACATGAAGTTTTTCTTCACTTTTCACAAATGATATTTCAGATATTGTTCATAGCTGTTTCATTCACATGTATGCTGATGATGCTTTGCATTATACAGGGTGATTTCCACAAGATGTGACAAAAGCTCAAGACAAATTGGTGGGGCCAAGACAAGAAAAAATCGTATGGGAGGGAGGCTCTATCGCCCTCTGTTTAAGCGGGAGGAGCAGTATATATATAAAAAAAAATTGATACTCATTAAATAAACAGTTTTTGAAAAAAGGTGTGTCTGCGTGGATAAAAAAACTTTTGACAAAAAATTTATATTAATTTATATTAGTTAAGACCATAAACGAGAGCTTGAGCGAAGGAAAAACAAAAAAAAACTCAATAGGAATTTTGGCAGACAATTTTACAAAAAAAATCGAAGAAGCGGAAATTCCTTCACTCAAATACTTGTGCATTGTATTTCGAATAGGTGTGTTAAATTTCATCAAGATCAGTTGAGTAGTTATCGAGAAATCTTGTCCACCGATTTTAAAAACACAGTTTCGAGAAACATATATGTTTAAACTTTTAACCTTAGCTAGCTGACCTCGAGTGTGTAACTTCACAAGGCTGTATCTCCAAAGTTGTTACTCGGATCAATTCCAAAATTTAGGATAATATTCTAGGGGTATTGTAGAACTTAATCAGACAGTAAAACATTTTTTGAAGCCTTGAAACCCACTTTACACATTAATTTAAAAAAAAAAAATTAGGGGTCATTTTTTCTAAAAAAAAGGTGTTTTTTTAAATTTTTTTCAATTAACCTCTTCGAAAATCTTTAGTATATGATTTGCTCGCGAAGTTAAGTTAAACTTGGAAATTGAAGCAATTTTGTTGTTAAGTTCTCAATTGTGTACATACTTAAAATTTGGCGATGGCATAGAAAAAACCTGTGTCGCTTGGGCACATATTTTGACAGAGCTAGCATCCTACAGTTCACGATCTAGCAAGGGTTCTTATAGTTTTGCAAACGGTTAGGTTGTCGCACTATGAATATCAACAAAGAAGAGTGCACGAACCTGGGCCGAATTACGGCACACTTTATCGAATAACTCTTGACGGAATAATATGAACTTGGTATTACTGCTTACGTCATCGATTAATCTTTTGCCGTAATTTAGTATTCTCTCATCAGTAATTGAATTTCATTTGACGCATGAAGTGCTCACTGATTATATTCATGAAATAAATATATTTATTACGAAGGTAGATTACTTTAAGTAATCCACCCAAGTGCATTTACAGCCTTATTTATTAGATTTTACTAATACTCGTTTCAACCTCGGATTAGTTAATACTAGTTGTAGCACTTAATACTCCCTTACGCCAAGTCGAGTCCTTATTTATAAAACATTTTCCAACCCGTATTAGTTACACCTTGCTTATGTCAAATTTTTCATCAGAAAAATTACCCATCTGTAGCTCTGGTTACTATAAACGTAAAAAATCCCAGCTGATTTCATTGTGCACGTTCAACGCACTAAGTTTTTCAGAAAATCTAACTTTTTTCGGACTCTGATTGGCCAGGATTTCAGTTATTCTTTTGATACGTGGCTTCTGACCAATCAGATGTCGAAAAAAAAGTTAGATTATCTGAAAAACTAAATTGCGTTGAACCCGAGTATTATGATTTTTTCTTTTGTGGTTGGCGGAAACTTTTGTAAAATGGATATTAAACAAAACAAAACAAGAAATATTAGTTTTCATTTATTCATTTATTTTTCTCGTAGTTAAGGCGAATTCAAATTATTCAGAAAACCAAAATAATTTTCCACTTTTCCTTATATATCAGAAAATTGTAAAATCGAAAACGACTTGACACTTTGAATAATAAATTTAGAATAAAGAAAAAGACACTTATCAGTTACTGAGATATGTTTTTAAATTTTATTTAACCCACCTAACCTACTCATGTAAAGTACTATATACGCTTTCCCAATCCGAAATGAATTAGCAAAAATTAAACATCACCAAAAATTAGGCATGATTCCAGTCAAAGAGATAACAGATAACAGAAAACAGAACATCACCAAAAATTAGGCATGATTCCAGTCAAAGAGATAAAAATCGAATTCTATTAATATTTATGTATGCCAAATCAACCCATATCTAGCTGAAGTGCCATTAAAACTTCTGTTGTTGCGTTTCGTTTTGATGAATTGTCAAAAAAAAGTCTCAGGTGCTCGATGCTGTTGTAACCTTATTTGCATATTCGGTACGGCACATCAACTCTACATTTGAATTCTTATCGGTTATTGTTATTGCATTAAAATAACATCAAGCTCACCTCACTTCTGCCACGAGTTTATTTTCACTAGACAAAAATTAAATTCAATTGAAGTCGAGTACTCCCTTAATATCAACATTTTGTTGGAATAAGTGCAGTTGTTGTTGTTGATGATCGTAAACAATGGAATGAAAATTATGAAAAATTATTCAACTCCAAACGTGACTAATTTAACGCGAACTCGTTCCAAAAGGAAATCCGTGTCATCTCATCTAGGGCAACAGCACCAGAGGGTTAGAAAATTGCATTCGTCACAAGATGTATGTCAAAACTTAAATTTATAAATATAAAAAAAAGAATGTAACAATCCATCAAATCAAAAAAACTTCCATCATTTTGTATGTCAGCCGTCTGCTAACAGCAATGATGCATGCATGCCACTCAGATTGGGTGGTGGGTTTGAACTACATATTTTAGTTCAGGGTGTCATGTCATGTTACAGAGGCACATGTCAACGTTTTGCACTTTTGTATCTTTTGCATGAGACTTTGAACCCCTTTTTTAAATTTTTCATCATCGTAGAGAGATGATCTGATCAGTGCGTTTCAATGATTGATGTTTGCCCCACTTGCAACGTCTGCAATGATACACTGTCAGACATTTGATATTTATAAGAATTTGTGCAAGCTAAATGCATTCTATCGCCATTACCATAATTAAGTTTTACAAATCTGTTTCGACACATGCCTACACATGTTTTGCTTCTGTGTCCTTTAATTAAAATAAAAAATCAAATGACATAGGTACCAGCAAGAGGAAAGGCATTTTATAGTTTCGAAACGGATTCAAGTAGATTTTGACTAACATACCTACTTTCTAGAGAACAACATAATTCTCCACCTTTAATACAAAAAAAACCCCTGGCAAACTACCTACGCTACACCTGGAATTCGTTTTGCCTAATAAAACCATAACGTTGAACGAAAACCCAAATAATTTTGAATTTATGAAAATTGCAATCCTCATTAATTTTAACGACTTCATCATCATCATCGTGAAAAGAATGACATTTCCAAGGGTTTTTTTCTGCCCATATAAGCAAGAAAGGACCAAAGCAGCAGTAGGTTGATACCTAATTTTGCTGATTTTTGCAAAATGTGTAGGTAAAAATTCATTGCCTCATTCGCATCCCAAAAGGAGATAAATTACACAAAATGTCCTACATACTTTCCCTTACACTATTCAGTGCGCAACCCTCTTTTTTATGTCTGAATTGCACTCATTCATCTCGGGAGAAGGAATAACATTGATTTGCATACTGGGTGGATTCCGAGGGTACTTGGGTCTATTTTTTATGGGCGATTATTTTTTACCTGGACATAAATTGCGATTGTTTTTTTTTATTTGTAAGGCGCGTGACGGATTCAAACTGCGGAATAATTCCTGTTCATGGACTGTTAAGTACTTTGTGGTAAACGCTGGCGCTGGAATAATTTGCGTTACACAAAGAGCGCAACTGATGGACAGGAGAGGTCCTATTTAAAAAATCATAACTGAGATCGCCTGTTCGTCTGGTGGTTATTTATTATCTTTGTGTAGGGTATATAAAATAGTGTGACCTGCGAAGTGGTTATCTGTGAGTTAAATGGCAAATATTTTCTTTCCGACCTCATTTTCAGCACCTGGCCTTTATAAGAGTTTCATATCCTATACAAATATAATATTAGGGGACTGATTTATTAGTCTTAAGAATTGTGTTCATTTTTATCGTAAAAACACACTCCAAATACACACATCAACTCTTTTCTAATCATGGGTCGTTTTTTTTATAAATTTGTACACTTATTTTTAAGTCTTTTTATTATTTATTTTTGCTAGGAATTGGGAATCTGTCTAACTATAAAGAACTCAAAGGGTTTTTGAGGGAAAAATATCAATTTCTCCTTTTGTAACTTGATGATGCACCTATTCGAACATAAAATATGAAATTCAATACGATGGCTTTATTTTTTTGTTGGAAAAATAAGAAAAAAAGGGAAAATGGAAACAAAATTCGTTAAAGTACATTATAGTAATTTGTAAGCGATTTTCGGTAGCTACCGACATCGTTTGAAGACTTGTATTAGGTTAGGTTGAATTGGCTGACGGTTGATGTTATTTCCGCCACACTTAGATCAATGTAGATCCATTGTTATACCCTGGGGTATTGTAACGTCCTAAAAACCTATGAGTTTATGGTTGGCCAATTTTTAACACGCACTGAGCTTTTTGAATCTTGCTTTGAAACAGTTAAAAGTTCAAGGGCTTCAGAGTCGATGAGATGTTTTCGTTTATTGCTTATTTATTTGCAAACATCAAATAAAAAAACCGCCTTATTTTGGTTTCGAAAACCCAAAACTGAAAAATTCTTTCTAGACATTCCATCGGACATTCTGAACATTTAATAAGGGCTCCACTAACATCAAACATGCGCCCTCCTCGTTGTCACACCCATTTTTGAATCTAATGTATCTGCTTATGCACATTATGTACAACGAATTAATCAGTTGATTTATCAACTTGTTTGTAACTCCTTTCATATTGATTTTAAAGGCAGAATAATTTGTATGGGTATTAAACCACATTGACATCCACTTAAGCCTTAAGCAAAGCTCAACGACCCCAAATTAATATTTTTTCCTCTTTGTTTCCACCCAATGCTAAACTCATTAATGCGAATATACATATATAAAATGTACCTATCCACTTGAGATCTATCTATTCCCATCCCTATTTTCTGCACTCCATCTCTCTATGGGCTTATGAATGCAATTCATTTTATTGAATGTGACACATGGCTCAATATGCAATTGAATTTTATTCGATGTGTGTCTCTAGAGATTTTCAATGATTTCTGTCTACCACCCACGACGACTTACCCTGAGAAGCTTTCGAACGACATGTCGAATGTGTAATTAGCCTCAATAGAGATTGCAATTGCAATTAATGTAAGACACATCGATTGGTTTGCTTGTATGGTTTTTGATGGTTGTTAACAAATCGTTTTAAAATCCCCAGCAAATTGATTAAGAAAATGGAAACGTCATTAAATTGAATTAGTATTTATTTTTGCCAAGGGTAAATTTTTAGTGACGATGTTTTTCCGAAGGTGGGGGGCATAGTTGAAGGAATGGCCCTCTTAAATGAGAAATAGCTTCTTTTGGGCATCTTAGTGGAATGCCTTCGCAATCTATTAAAGTAAACATTTTGAATTTATGAAATAAGTTGTAATTTTGTCTTGCTTCTTCTCTAAAGGACCCCAGCTAGAAATATTATCAGACACTCTAAGAAACAGCTTTTTGAACTTCATTTAGGCCTCAAAATAGTTGAAGATTGACCAATTATAAACTCATAGGTTTTTAGGACATTACAATACTCCAGGGTATCACAATGGATCTACATTGACTTAGGTTAGGTTAGGTAGAATGGGCTGACGGTTGATCTTATTTCCGTCACACTTAGATCAATGTAGATCCATTGTGATACCCTGGCGTATTGTAACGTCCTAGAAACCTATGAGTTTCTGACCATTTTGTGGCCTTAGTGAAGCTTAACAGGCTGCTTTTTGAAGCGTCTGATAATTCTTCTAGTTCATTTAAAAAGTAATTGTCTAGAAATTTTTTCCTAATATGGCAGAGTGCTGGGCATTGACAAAGGAAGTGAGTTGTATAATCTACATTGACTTACGAGTGGCGGAAATAAAATCACCCGTCGCCCATTTTACGTAACGTAACCTAAAGGTACCCAGCTCTCACAAAAGTGATCCGCGTTGAGCCCGTAACTCCAACTTTCGGTGATTGAGTCGCATTTGTTTGTCGCAGGAATCACGTTGTTTTCCATGAGCTTCATTTTGAAGCTCTTTACTGTCTCAATAACTTCTTCGACTGTGACTTCCGGTACGTGTACCAAGTAATGCTCAGCTTTCGGCAAGACCTCTCTTGAAAACTGTTCGTTCAAGAGGACATCATAATCAGTACAGAATCTTGTAGTCATTTACAAAAAGCTGTCCTTGAGCATCGCTAGTGAATTTCAGCAAACAAATCTCCTGATCATTTTTCCTATTTTAAAGATGGTTGCTCACTTATTAAAGTTGTTTTGTTATATTTCTTGAATGGCTTGGTTATCATCAGCAAACGGGGCAGATATGTCTTAAAGCTCTTCGTGTCCATTGCTTGAAGTTGGTACACTTTTTCTTCTCCTCCTTTTTGCAGCTTTTGTATTCCACTTCGAAGTGAGCTTCTCAAGTAAAAGAATTGACTTAACCCGAATCAAAACCTAAATTGCAATCGAGATTCGAGATACGTTGAAACAACAAACTCATCTCAAACTCAAACTACTGACATAATCAGCACCCGCGTTAACAAACCAGCACATCCTTTATTATGATACCATTTACAAAGTGACTTGAAGTAGCGCACATTACCGAACGCTCTTAGTCTGTGTCAGATGCGATTTTGTGTTTATTTGCTCATCGTGGAAAACTTCTTTTATTGCCAGCTTAAATGTTTATTTTTGTCTGCTGGCCTGCTCCTACACGAGCGTAAGAGGATGCAAATTTAAGATAAAAGACTAAACGAATGGCGCTTCCATGATAATTTTGAATGGGGCCATAAATATAACATCAGAGGAATTCGGACACCAAACAGGCTATTTCCTAAATGTGTCAGCCACATATACCTACCTGCATGCATAGAGTTCTAGTAACAAATGAGAGTTTATAGGTATATGTGCCTATTTTGTTTTTCTAACCAAATGAATGGCGAATTGGGATTTATGTTGAGCGAGGGCAGGCAAGGCTACGTAGAAATAAATTTATTGGTTCTCTCTGCCTCTTGAATTTTATTTAAACCTACTGAGGACGATACGATAAGATAGACGTAAGAGCCAATAGGTTATGTAGAACCTATCCAAGGATGCCTTCAACAGTCAAACTGAATTCATTAACTTTTGAATTGTTGACCTTAGGGAGGCGTTAGCCCCATTAAATATGTGCATGTTGTTATGAGCCTATATTATTCTTCTTGTCTATATGTATACGTTTGTACATTATGGCCATAGCTATTTGAAAATCTTCCACAACAGAGTAAGTGCGTTCCGCCCACTTATGCCTTCGGACTGACATCAAAAATGTTAACACACGTGTGTGCCTTATGTTGGAATAGTGATTTATCTCCCATGGTTCGACCCATTCAACTGGATATTGTATCAGTTTCTTCCTCTCCTACGAGAGATTTAATTCAATACAAATATTAACTTTAACCAACAGACAAATTTACTTCTTATAATTGAAACAAAGTGAGTGTTGTTTTAAGTGCGATGATCTTATCAACCAAATTGGATAGTTGCCTCAACCTACACTGTGGGATTAGCCTAAGCCTTAATTAAGCTTTTCTTCTCCCATCACGTCTGGTGGAAAAAAAGTAATTAAAAAGTGACGGGAATGTGAAAACCTCTTGCATTACAAATTTCGCATCTACCTACGACCTACCCTCTAACCTAGAAGCACATAAAACTTTTCCCTTCTAATTAAAATTTGATTCAACACGACTGACCTAACCTAAGAGGTCTTTGAAAAGAAAACTAAGTTTGTTCAAATCGTTTCAAAAGTTCTTCTTCTGGGCCGTGAGTGGTTAGATTTTGACCAGTTACCTTGTAGGCAAAGTTTTTGAAATAATAGGATTTGCAAAATAAAAGTTTTATAGCAATCATTCGGCTTCTTAATATTACTGGTTCGCTTGTTGTTTTATTGCCAACTGTGGTCATCGTGGTTGACTTGGGGACATTTTTTTTTATTGATTTGCAGATTTTATGAATTCGTTACTTTGAAATCGTAGAAATGAAAATTGTTTGACTTCTTGAATTTTATTCTTTCAATAGGACATTTGAAAAGTTTGACTACTCAAGACTTAAGTCTCCCAAATTAAACAACTTTTGCGAAAATAATTTAAACCGAATTGAAAACTCACTTGCATATTAATAATTTGGAACGCTTTTTAAGCTGCCAATAATAATTGCGAGTTTTCATAAAATAAAATTTCAATAGGCGAACTACACGAGTGTCTAAGCCTGATGATAAATATTCTAGAATGGGTACTCTGAGTCCAAGTGAATACCCATAAATACCAAATACCCCAGCCACGAGGTACCAAAGGAAAGTACCACACCCAATTCACCAAAAAATACATTCCAGGTTGACATTGTTTGTTTTTATGTTTCCAACAGTCGTGGACTTTCTAATTTCTTTGGTTTATTTATTTTTGTATATTTTAATTTGGAAATGAAATATGAACTACCTACCTACTTTTGCCAAAAGAAGCTTTAAGGCTTTCGTAATAAAAAAACGGAAAACCCTCTTGCAAAATAAAAGATGTTATAAGATAACAGCAATAATTGTTTAGACATCATTTTTACCTAATTTTATTCATGGTGCTGCGTGGCAGGGTGAAAACTTCTGATATCACAGGTCAGACATTGCAAAACTTCCAAACAAATTGATTTTGCCCTAAAGGCACTGAAACACAAGAAAAAAAATTGGGAACGCGTACAGGAGCCACCAGCCAGTTGCAATGATATGAACTCGACGTTTTTGTCTGCATTTCCGGAGGTTTCGCTATTTCTAACTTTATCCAAGGCACAGCGTAAACTTTTTTTCAATTAAGAAGGACTGGGCTGGGTGTATTGAAAGAAAAAAGGCAATGCGCTTAGCTATAAGTTTTCATTTTCAGACCACTCAACTGCACTACAACCCCAAGTTGAAGGAGTATGGATACTGATGTGGGTTAACTGCAAGAGCACCCCACTGCATAGTTTTAAAGCTACTGTATGATTTTTTATGGCATAGATTCATGGGAAAGGCAAAGTGGGTTGCTAAATGTTGTTCACGAATGAGAATTAGGGAAAATACATTTAAAACAAAAGACTTTTTTGGTAGTTTTGTTTAGAATTTTCACAAGGGAACTTCAGATTATTGAAGTTGAAATTGGTTGTTTGTTTTGCCTGTTTGTGTAATTGAAATCACATACATAGATTGATTCAATACGATCCGAAGTTCACATCATGAAGAGCATGTAATTAGGTAAGGAAAGCTTTATTAAAGATTTTTTTTTTTTTTTTCACTTAAAAAAAGAATTTTGGCTTGGTTTTTGAGAACTACATAATTTTTTCAAATATTTTTTAAGTCTTTTGAAAAAGTTTCTTAAGTTTTTATAGTTGAGATAAGAAGTTTGTGTCAATTCCACTAATTTAAACTGGGGTGATTTTTAAAACCGATGCATTGAAGAGGATGTAACTTTTTAATAGTGAACTCCTTACTGCTGGTGGGGGATATTTAAAAGCGAGAGTTAGGTTTGAGACGGGTTTTTTTAGTTTTAAAACACTAAGTTATAAAGTGGTACCCGTGGCGTGATGGTTAGCATGTCCACTAGACTGCTTTTTTTTTGGACTAATTTTTTTTTTCACTCCCATCCCGAAATTTTGTGGAAAATACCTAAAAAAAAAATCACAAAAAATTTGAGCCCTTGATATTAACATTTAGTACTCGACCAAGGCATGCAAAGATTTCCCATATAAAATACACGTAAACTTAAACTTTTTTTCTTAAAAACTCTACAGTTCAGAGGCATTTTATGGTTTAGTCTAGGGCGTTAGTGGGTTTTCTTTAGAATTAAATGTTCTACAAAAGCTCTTATTGCGGTGAAAGCGTAACTCACACCGGCGAGGTAGTACGGGTCACCAAACCCATTTTTTCCATTAAATTCTTGTTCTTTTGCCCCTATCTAGTAAATGACAATAGCCACAAAAAAAATGTTGTTGACAAACTTGTAGGAAATTTAATTTTCTACAAAAAAATGTCAAAAATCAATATGCTAACATAGATATTTATAGTGATATTGAGGCTTTAAGTTAAGAAAGTATGGAATTTTAATTAATTATTATTATTATTATTATTAATAAAAATTCCATACTTCCTCAACTTAAAAGCTCAATATCTCAATAAATATCGATGTTAGCATACTGATTTTTGAAACTTTTTTGTAGAAAATTAAATTTCCTACAAGTTTGTAAAAAACATTTCTTTTGTAGCTATTGTCCTTTACGAGATAGGGGCAAAAAAAAAATATTTTACGGAAAAATTGGGTTTGGTGGCCGGTACTAACTCGCCGGTGTGAGTTACGACTTCACCGTAATGAGCTTTTTTGTAGAGCACACAATTCTAAAAAAAAACCTACTAATGTCCTAGACTATACCATAAAATGCCTCTGAACTGTAGAGTTTTTAAGAAAAAAAGTTTAAGTTTACGTGTATTTTATATGGGAAATCTTTGCATGCCTTGGTCGAGTACTAAATGTTAATATCAAGGGCTCAAATTTTTTGTGAATTTTTTTTTAGGTATTTTCCACAAAATTTCGGGATGGGAGTGAAAAAAAAAATTAGTGCAAAAAAAAAGCAGTCTAATGTCCACCTGCTAACCCAGAGGTTCGAGGTTCGAATCCCAGCAGAGGCAAAAATGTTTTTCCACGGGTATCGCCTTTGGCGAGGAATTGGCAAGTCCTCCGTTAATAAATTCATTTCCATGAAAAGCGATTTCTCAATTAGCCGTTCGGAACCGGCAGAAAATTGTAGTACCCCTCCATTCCCTTACAAGGCATGGTTGTGAAAAATGCGCTAGGCCCAGGGGCTCCTCGCTCTGTTGCGCCACCCTGTTTATTTTTTATTTTTAGTTGTAAAGCCTGTGTTAGATAACACAAAATCTTCGAGCCCTATAAATGATTTCAAGCCAAAAATGATGCACCCAATCAAAAAATACATTAATTTTGTTGTTTTCGGGTTAGCTGTGTAGATTTGTTTGTTGCCTCTCTCGTTTTCTACGTTCTTTCTCTTACCAACAATTTTACAAAAAAGCAAAAGCATTTTGATCTATTTTTAAAAATTTAAAAAGGAAACACGAATTTTACAGTCTGCAATACAAATTGTATGGGCTGTCAAAACAGCTATTTCACTTTATACCTAATGGAGTTCCAAATCACCCCGGCATGGCAGGGAGAGCAAATCTCAATTTGATGAGTCCCAATAGAGTTATTTTTCGTGAGGGGATGCACATGTGTTTCAGAATCTGCCCTAGCGAGGTATCCGTTCGGAGAGGAAAATTCTCCGATTTTGTACGATTCGGAGGTTTTTGCTTTGAAGTATTCTTCCGAACAGCTTTTTGGAATTTTTCTCCAATATTATTTCAACACACAAGCCGAACTGCGTTGAAGGACAATAAATTGCTTTATTTGTGAAATTTCTGACAGCTTATGCAATAGTTTTTCTGATTTCGTCCGACGATTCGGACAATTTTCCGCTCCGAACGGATACCTCGCTAGGGCCGAATATACTTCGGTAATGACATCTTTATACTAGTGCCATTACCTTCTAGATTCTAGTGGACATTAGGATGCTAAAACATTCAAACCATTTTGTCTGTCTGTCTGTCTGTGTGTGTCATAATAACAATTCACTAACGGGAAACGAAAAAAGGACGAATTAGCGAGAAAAGGCTCAGCACTTGACCCTTCCCTCATTGACCAATTAATCAGGGTCTAACCCTGTGTAGTTAAACAGATCATTGGTAACAAAATAATACGAAAATCTAATGAAAGATGGGAATGCCTAGATTCCTGTGTCACTTCCAGGAAACTATGGCCAAAATACGATGAGAACGGATCAGACAGGCTACTGCCTTTATTACGGTCGTAAGAAACAGCCTTGTGAATTTCATTAATACTACTCAAAAAATGTATGGAAAAGTCAGCCAAACATTTCCTCTAATGGAGATTATTTTGTTTTCAAATAATTGTAAATTTTTTTTAAAGTATCTCACGAAAAAATCCTATAAAAGCTTAACTAGGTGATCGAATTCCCGCACTCCAAAATTTTCAACTCAACAAAAATATCTTCCTTGCAAAAGACGTTTGTCAGATTATTTTATCCAAAATGATACAAAAACCAATCTTCATTCTCACCCTCATTACTTGGCTTGCCTCGACAGAAAGCCCAAATTTCACCATTCATCAATCAATGCATTGTGTGAAAAAAAAAAAACTATATCCAAACCTAAAGGGTGGAATTAGTGAGTGACGAATTACAACCCTCAAATCCCCTTAGTGATTGATATATCTGATAGGAAAATCTATGCAGCCCATGGGGTTATGGTGTCTGAGATTTAATTACAGATAAGAAACGTTAGAATGTTGAACCGGCATGAAAAATTGCTATCTTTGATTTTATTTTTCCTTGACAAGATACGAACAGGATTCGTTTGAATAATCTTTGCTTTCTAATTGGACATTTTCCATCATAGACAGTGCAAATAAACTTAAAGGCATAACAAACCAGTTTGAATATAAATCACATCTTTCTATCAACTTGAAACCTTTGCGTTGAGCTATATATTTATGACTGGTATGAAACTTCCAACAATTTAATTAGTGAAGCAAGCAAGCAAACCATTTGGAACATCGTTCGACCAACAAATTTGTTTAAGTTTTTGATTACATTGTTTTTGAAATCCTTTAATTTACTTAGCGTCAAGAAGAGGAATGACTGCTCATCTAAGTCTAAGCACTTAGAGCACATGTAACAAGTTATTGATTTTATGGTTTACTATGCAAAATTTCATTTTTCATTGTGAATAAGAAAATAAATTTATTCGGAGGGAGCAAGTTTAAATTTGATTTAATTAAACGGTAGCTGCTGATTTTTTGATTTGCTATATTTTGAATTGGCTTGCTCCTCTTGAGGTTAACAGAGTAAAATACTACATTGTCACTCAGTAAAATAAACGTTTTTACATTTTTTAAGTTTGCTGCAGCTACGGTTTGGGGTTTTGTTGTCTGTTTGCTGCGGTTATAACTAGAGAACAAACCAATTTTACTCTCATTGCAGCTTTTTATATCCGGTTTTTCAATGAGAACCTGACAAGTTTTTTTTAAGAACGCAAAGCATTTGGGGTATTTCAAAAACTTCATAATTGACTTGAAGTACAACCACAGCATTTATGAATGGAACTCGACTTCTTTCATATGGCCACCGCGGTCGATTTTGGACCCAATTGGAAGTCGTGATGGAATTGACTTATTTGGATCACTTGCTACGGACGCCGCGCCGGAAGGGCAACTTTATTTTCGAAACTTCGGCCAACCCGTTATCTCACACGGCAAATATGTGGACTCATTTCTTTTCTTGTTATTGTCTGTGAGAATTACGACCAAAAATTGGGGTTAACGCTGTTAGAGTTGCGGTCACAGACTACGAATTTGAGTTGATAATTTTTAAAATTGAATGATGAAATGTTGAGTTTACTTAATAAAATGACAGTGATAGTTCAATGATTAGTGAAAGGGTGCGTTCACAAACTAGATTTAGAGTTGTCAAGCGCCTCTTGGATAACCGTTTACATGTTCCTGGGTATAAATTTATCAGTCCAAATTTGACAATAGAAATTTTAATTTTTGAAGGACGATCAAGGACCGTAAAGAGTTAGATTCTATGAACTTACTTTCTCACTTACTTAGGTGGGCATTACAATTCGGTGTGAATCTGAGCCTAAACCAATATCTTTACGCCAACAATTCAGTTTTGCAATCTAAATCGGTTGAGGTCTTCTTCCACTTGATTGCACCATCTAAGACGAGGTCTTCCCGTTCCACGATTTATCTGCAATGTGCCTTCGAAAACTCGTTCGATCATCTTATTGAAAGAAGTTTAGATATGTACTTCATCCCAACAGAGGCAAAAATGTTTTTCCACGAGTATCACCATTTGCGAGGAATTGGCAAGTTCTCCGTTAGTATAGTCATTGCAATTAAAAACGCTTTCTCGATTAGCCAGCAGAGAAGTGTAGATCCCCTCCATTCCCTCACAAGGAAAGGGGATACTCGCTCTGTTGCACCAACCTATTTATTTTATTTTAATTTAGGTACTTCAGACTTTTAGCAACTCAATACAACAGATAAAACACTTCGCCTACAGTATGTAATGTGTAAACACAAAGATTCCCTTAAGTAAATTCAATTTCCAATTATTCATACAACTTCTTTGATTCAATCCAAAAATTACTTCCGCAGCTCCTTTATTTTGTTTCAAAGACTAAAAGTTATCTACTAAAACAGAAATGTTCATCAACTGGGGAATTTCGCTTACAAATGAAGTAAAAGCCTTGACTTAAACAAATATCAGTCAGCAAGACAAGGCATATTTGCTACTCTCTACTCTCCTCATTATGAAAAAACACACATTCAATCTTTTTTTGATGTGAAGTTTGGAAGAAGATAAATCTCTTCATATTGAGCATGAGTAAATACCTACTCGTTTGTAAGTTGGTAATGTTTGATTTGCTTTTGATTGATTCGTATATGAAATGGATTTTTGGAATCATCTTTGAGTGGATCTCCATCAATGAGACATTGAACTACTAGACAATCTAAAAATTAATGTTCGCATTTGCAAATTTTATGAGATGCATCAAGTACAGCCACAGGCGAATTATAGCAAATTGTAAGTAGGTATATATTTCAAATTATTCACATGGGCATATTCATAGTCGGCAAAATTCTGTTGCTGCGAAAGTTTTATCAGAAAAAATTTCAAAGTTCATAAAAACAGCGCTATGCACTGCTGTACATAAAATCGTTTAGGCGTTCTTATAGCAAAGGTAGAATATTTGTGAAGCCGAACTGGCACGGAAAATACAATGTGCCTCTTTTAGTGCATTTTTTTTTTGCCTTTTAATGAAGACATTTACAGCGTGGAGCGTGGTCTAGTCTCGCCACAACACCAATTATATTCCGGGACAGAGGATACCGAAATTTTTCTTTTAATTTGTCGAAAGCTGACACGGACACTGTATCTGTATCTGTATACCTTCCCCCGAGAAAAGGTTACAAAAAACCAAGGAATCTAAAATCCCTTCTGAATAAACCTAAATATAAATATATAAAAAAATACCTACAAAGGCTTGGTTTGGTTGCTATTGGTATAGGTACTATTCATTGTATAGATATAAACATAGTAACTCTCATTATCCATTGTTGGGCACAGATTATTTTTCAGTAAATGCTTGCGCTGGGGGTATTTTTTTTTTTTTTTTTTTGTGACACCTCCCTGTGGGTTTTGTGCTGTTTTGGAAAACAGCCAACATTGTTGTCAGTGGATGGGGTCAGTATCTCTCAATTTTATCTGGAAGAATTTATTTAAAATAACGTTAAGGAATGCAGAAATAAGAGAATAATGAAAATGGCTTTTCAAATAGATTTTTTTACGGTTCTCTTAGGTACATAAAATGATTTATTTTATTTAATTGAAGTCATGAGGAGGTTGTCGGAAACAAGGACACACTGGCCTTAAGTGAGTAGGTTCAAACACTAGCAACGAAACGGTCATGTAATATTAAAAATTTGAAGTATTAATTTAATTTGACATCCTCGACTTCTACTTTCTTGAAGCGTTTCGTAGTATACCCCAGGCGGCAGATAGAGGACCCCACCAGAGGATCACAGTGTGAGGCAGTGGTGATCCTTTCATGCTTTTTGGGAAAGTTTTCTTCGCGAATTCTCACAACCGCGTACTTTGGCTTTACATAAAAACACTTCAAGTGATTATAAAATGAAGTAACACAACTCCTACCTGAGGACTTTTTATGCGATAAAATTTTAATTTGATTTCTTAAAGGGGCAATCAAGAAAGTGTAACTACAAACTGTTTAAATTAAAAAAAATATTTAATTTTACTGTTTATGCCTACAAACTACAAACTATATAGACCGCTTGGTAAAAGTTTGTTTTGTTTGAACACTTATAACTGGAGGACAGCTGGATCGATTTCCATGATTTTTAGTTTTCGTACGAAGGAGATCGTCTTGAATGTCAGAGTTGCAAATAGAAAGAATTAAAAAGTGCTGGCGTAAAGCAAAATGGTCCCCAAAAACAGACCCGTCTATTTTGCCGATACAAATTACGGAGAAGTAGACGGAATTTGGCTAGACTTTCGACATCATATCAAAACAAGGAAACAGCACAAAAAAAAAGAGAAAAAATTGTTATAAAAGCTTCTGAATTGCTTACTCGGGAGATTTTTATTTCCGGTATACGAAATTTCAGTTTTTGTACAGAGTGTCAGAGTCACTTCTAGCCAGTGTTCACTGATACATTTTTAAATGATAACCATTGCAAGAAGTATTTTTGGTTTCGGGTTGTAGATCGCGGGATACTTGGAGGATATTGGATTTAAGTGCTTGGCCCGAGTGTCGCAAATATCACCGCCGTTCAGGCGTCCGTAGCAAATGATTCAAATACTGATTTCAAGACGTTCTCAAGAATTGGGCATCGCTCACCACATATTATGGTGCATTCTTCGTCAGGATCTTGGTTTACACCCTTATAAGATCAAGCTGACTCAACAATTGAAGCATTTGAAGCGAAGCCGACGTAAATTCTCCGACTATAGGCTCTGGAGAAGATACACTAAGATGATGAATTCTATCGCAAAATCGGGTTGGGTTCGATATCCCGTTTTTTATAATCCTGCTTTTTATTTTCCCGCATTTAAAATCCCGTTTTTTTAAGCCCGTTTTGTTATTATCCCGCTTTTTTAAAACCCCGTTTTTAAAATCCCGTTTGTTGAAATCCCGTTTATTAAAGTCCCGTTTTAATAAACCCGCTTTTGTAATCAACACCAGGTGTTTTATTTTAAAAATCGCGCGATTTTTAAAATAAAACACCTGGTGTTGATTACAAAAGCGGGATTAAATATAAAAAAGAAGAAGAATATTTGGTCTAAATAATTTTATTGCAAACATTATTATTGTTTCAAAAGAAAAGAACATAATACATAGCAAAAATGTAATTCCAAAAAATATCACAACAAAAAATAACAAAAAATGATTACAGTTGAATATTGTGAGCTATACGACGCAAATATTCAGTTTTACTCAACGTCTTTCTAGCTTCCATAATATTGGATATTGCTCTTGATTTACAAACATTTTATTTTTTGAAAAACTGATATGTAGTGTTTAAATGAACAATATTGAATATCCAAATATAAAACGGGCTAAGCGGGATTAAACGGGATTTTACAAGGCGGGCTTTTGATAGACGGGATTTTGATTAAACAGATTGTCACGAACGGGATTTTAACAAAACGGTATTTAAGAAGACGGGATTATAAACTTTTTTTTGTCGGGATTTTAAAAAACGGGATTTTAAAAAGCGGGATTCCGATACGCTCCCCGCAAAATCATCTTCAGTGCCGAAGCCCATTTTTGACTAGGTTCGTTAATAAGCAAAATGCGCGTTATTGCTCGGGTGATCCACATGTGCTTGAATAAGCACTTCATCCACAAAAAATAACTGTTTGGGCCGTTTTGCATGCCAATCATATTTCTTCGTCGAAAATAATGATCGTCACGTTATTGTGGATGGCCATCGTTATCTTGTCATGATTACCGATTTATTTTTGGCCCGCATTGGACGATATGGACTTGGAAGAAATGTGGTTTTAACAGGATGGGTGATGAAAAGTGGTTTATTCCAACAAGCCAACGACGACGTTGGAAGAACACAGAGCCAACATTGAAATAACGAAATAGCAGCCGTTTCGGCCGAAATGCTGGTCATCGAAAATTGGGTCAAACAAATCGACCGCTGTAAACGTGACCGCAGTGGACACGGTACCTCAAACAGATAATAAAATTTTTGAAGTCAAACGATTTGTATCTTATTAAAAAAAAAAAATTGTCATGTTCTTACTGGAAAATCCGATTTTAATCAATTTTGCACATCATACCTATTAAATAGTTTACTACTTAGTTTACCATGAAACTTAAAATATATTTAAGCAGATGAAATAGAGATTCATTTTCTCTTCGCACTCTCTTGAGCTATTTGTATCTATTTGGTATCATCATACTCATTTTCCGCGCATGCAGAATTGAGTGATTTTATTTTGCCTTTGTGGATCGAAAAAGAAACTCTCTAACCAAGGGACTTTTGAAGAAATCAATTCCTCGACAGTGGTGAAGGTCCTGTTCGTTTGTTGTGTATTGTTCTCCGTGTAAATTCAACAAAAAATCGGATCAAATATTTAATTGTGTTGAACAATAGTTTACTGTCGAATATTTTGATGTTTGCTTGAAAGTTTCTATTGTAAGTAAAGCTTAGACAACATACTCCTATTTTTAATGCACAATAAAGATTAATATCGACCATTTCGGATAAATTAAAGTAAATACCTACTGTCATTGATGTTTTTCCAATCTTGCGCACTGCAGTTTTTATCAAAACAATCTGATTTCTGAAAGTATGCTTTTATCAAATGACGAAAAGATACTACGTTGCAAGTATTTTCTATATTATGGAAATCTTTTCTTACATGAGAAAAAAGCGAAAAATAATTGTAACATATCATTTTGTGCTTGAAAAGGAATCAAATAACCTTGTGTGCCTTTGAATACAGCACCCATTTTGTAATCAATATGTTTTGATAATAATCGGAAGTGAGAATTTAAAGCCTTTCAGTTGCAAACCTCATTTTTTAAAAGACTTACAAACCTTATGTGGTACTTACTGTAGTTACATTTTCCTAATGCCCGAATACTGATGTCAGTATTAAGTGTTAAAGAATTTAGTTACATATTTGGTGGGATATTGACGCTTCACAAAGAGTTGACTAAGAACAAAGGAAATTGTTGTGTACTATCTAAGAAAATACATAGCTTCACCCCTCTTCCCTAAAAGGCACAAAATGTATGAAATTGTAATGTAGATATTCAAATCTTAATTTTCGTAATTGGTTAATATTTGTTATTTCAGTAGATAAAATGTTAAACTAGTTCATCTGTGAATCTATCAACATAATGCAAAAAATAACTTCAAACTTATCGAAATTTGAACACAAATAATAATTTAAGTATTATCACAAGTAAATCATTTGTATAAATCAGTTTTCATCAACTGCCTTTGTCAAGTTTATGTATGTAGGTATTAAAATTAAACTGTACTTTATATATATTTAACATATATTTTCATATTAAGGAGTACTAAAAAGATTACTTTCTTCGATGGTTAAAAGTTTTCGTTACCATTTACGTTAACTTACGCATTGATTGAGCTTCATTGTCTGTGTTGAATAGAAAGTGAAGGTTAAACATTTTGTAAGACAAGGCATCGATAAATTGCTTCTAGTACATTGAAAAATCTATTTTATTGCAACTGAAAAAAACTCACTACAATGGATTACACCATGTTCTTCTCTATGCAATCAGAAATTTTTATTCGTTTAAAATTTTGGTTGCTAAACTTTTTTTTTAACTGCATTTTTTTTTATAATTGAATAGGGCGAAGGCAAAACACCTTTACTAGCACGTCGACCATAAGTTTAAACACGTGTAGTGTGGAGTTGTTCATTTGAATTGAGGCCATGTAAGAACCTAAGAATATTCGAAGAAGCGGTGTTTCTTTTTTGACTTTACTTCAACCAAAAATATTTCCACTACAATCCAAAATCTTCAAAATCGAAGCAAAATATTTTTTTTTCAAACTCGGGGGCCAAGTTCGAAAGCGCAAAAAAAAGATACCACCCCTCCAATTTTTCCCTTACTTCACTTCATTCGAAGTTGAAGTCATGTAAGAAAAGAACCTAAGAATATTCGAAGAAAGGGTGTTTCTTATAACAAGGGGATAACTAGTCCTTAATTGAATATTTTTAGCCTGGATCTGGTTATGGCAGGGCATTCACATAAAATGTGTTCAGCCGTTTCTGTGCCGTGATGCCTTTGTTTTTAAGATGATATCTGAGAAAGCAGTGTCCAGTGAGGAAGTCCGTAAGTAACTTTGCGTCACATTTGCTCATGTCAAGAATTTCTTTAATACGACTTTGAGATAAGTCGATGAAGTTTTGACTGGTGGTGGCCATTAGAGTTGTTCCAGGTATGGATCATGTTCTGCCGTTCCCTAGTAACCACTTCCAGCCGTATCTATAAAGAACTTTTAATCATCGATTAGATTTAATTGGCCTTTAAGTTACACTTAAGTAACGAATCCGTATCGATAATCAAATTTCACATTTAAGTAACCTTGCTAAGAGCCCTCTTAACTTAAATGCCAATAATGACGTTTAAAGGTCTCTTAAACCCAAATTAAAAATTCATTGTGACGTTTCGGGAAAATCGGTGTCAATTTCGCTCTGTTTTGTAGGTAATATAATTTCAAAAAAAACTTTTCTTAAATATAGAAGATTTTCTTCATGATTTGAATGTTTTTAATGTGCTAAGTTTTTTTCAGATGTCATGATTAATAAATAGAAACCTAAAATGCTGGTATAAAAGCTCCACAGTGCTACAAGGCCAAACGCGTTGTTCTCGCAGTAACCATTCTCGTCAGTGCGGTTCTGAAAGATATGCATTTTTCAAGGCATATTTTCCTGCTGTTGAGGTGATAATAGAGAAAAATCATTTTGGATGTTTATGGTGGTCGAACGACCTCGCAGTATTTATGCTTTATCCATTTCGCCATGGATGTCGTGTGCCTACAACCAGAGTTAAGAGATTGTTAGGGAATTGCAGTTTTGCTTGGCAAAGAAAGATTGTTCCATGGTCGAACGGTTGATTTGCAACTTATAATAAGGGCCTAAAACCAACAATGCGTTGCGTTAGTTTTAAATTAAAATTCGAAAGAAATTTCCATCACATTTTAGGTTGATGGTACTCGTACATAGTGTTTTTTTTTTTTTTTTTTTTGATAAGCAAAAAGGCACCACATTTGTTTACAAACGAATGGTTGTCAAAACGCAGTTTAAATTGGACTAGATTTCTGTTTTTGCTACTCTATTTTGACACAACTATCAATTAGTTTAGCATCGGCGCAGAATCGATTATCGATACGAATTTAATCAACCTCTCTTAAGTTCCAATTAAATTTTAATTGAAACTTAACTAATCAACGTCTAAGAGACGTCTTAAGAAAATCTAATAAATACGGCTGTTCATGTTTAATGCTACTGATTGGGAAACCGCAGTACGGTTCCCAGGCCTTTGAATTGGGATTGAGAGCCAAGTCTAGCTAGGCAGTCAGCCTCTTCCTTACCCTGTACACCTTCATGTCCAGGCAAACAGGAAAGAGTTATTTTATTGTGTGTTCCTAATTGAGATAAACATGTCAGGCAGTTCCAAAATAGTTTGGATTCAAATTTGGTTGAGGACAATGCCTTTAAGGCTACCTGACTGTCAGAATAAATTAGAATGCGTGATCGTCGGAGGTTTCTTCTAATCAATGCATTTCCTAACACAGAATTCTATAGCTATTCACCCCTATTACAAGGCCCGTCGTAGCAATTTCGGACTATACGAATGTCAAATAGAAATGACTAAAAACATCATCGTAATGAACTCTTGGCAACAGATATTTATAACTTGTTAATAACTTTATCCATAGTAACAAATTTTGTGGCAAAACATTCACTACATGGGCGTCTGTGATGCTTCCATTTTGGTATTCGTAGTCCGAAATCGCTATGACGCGACGCACGGGCCTTGTGATAGGGGACATAACCTCCGCTTGAAATATAGTTGTTTTGCTACCAAGGGATATAGATGATGTGAAGTTGGGAACGAAAATCCCTGCACCTACAGTGTACCAAATATATTGGAAGTTAATTGTAAGAATTACAGGGTTCTTCCAAGCTGAGCGGTTAGGAAAGATTACTTCCAGATTACTAGGCATAAAGTCCGAAGATTGAGCTGCAGGCGATTTTAATATTGGGAGCACCTACAGAATGCTTATATGTCCCTGTAAGTTTTCTTCACTTAAGTTGTTTGTGAGATGAAGCTTTAGTCCGCTTAGTGCGGCAGTCTTCTTTACTCTTTGGTGTAGTGGAGGAAAATTTAATAAACTTTCTAGGGCTAAAGTTGGGCAAGTGCGTACTGCACCTGTGATACCTATATAGGCTAATCTTTGTTGCTTTTGCTAAGCTTTGCGGGCATAAACTTGTTTTGTTTTTTTGCCACCCGACCAGCGAAGCATAGCTTATGATGGGTGTGATGATAGTGAGGTATATATCCAGTAAATCAATTTTAGCCTAAGTCCCCATTTTTTTTTTACCAAAGAGTCTAGAACAAGCCCAGAAATTACTAGTTGCTTTTGCTATAGTTTTGTCTTGATGTGGCTTCCAATTGAGTTTGCTATCCAGGATTACTTCTAGATATTTGACCTCTTTGGAGAAATTTATTTGAACACTACTAAGCAAGAGTGTTTGAAGATCGTTGAAGCTGTTGGTTACACCACTTATATTTCCTTTATTTTTGAACTTTAATGGGAAGAATGTGGGTTACACCAATAAATTTAGAAGTAATAGGTTCGTTCGTTGAACTTTACACAGGTTTTCTTGAAACCCTATGATCTATTAAAAACCTAGCCTTTCGGTTTTCAAAATTGTCAAATCACAGAATCACCACACCTCTCTGCCATTTGAAGGAAAAAAAACTTTTAACCCTCATTTACAAACTGGGGTTCATTTGGACCCCAGAGCATGTTTGAACACTCATAACTATTTTGTTTTTCATTTTTTTTAAATGGGATTTTTACTCAGTGAACAGAATTCAATTTTTTATTCATTTCTTAAGTCAAAACGATTATCAGATGTTTACAGATTTTTCTGTGATTTTTTTGTGAAAAGAACCCGTCCACCCGAACTGGGGTCCATTTGGACCCCACTACTGAAATTCTATGAAAAATCATATTTTTTCTAATAAATAATTATTTTATTTCAAAAGCAGCATAGTTTATGTTTATTAGGATTTAGTTGGAATTGTTGGCAGTTCCGGCAGACATTTAACACATAAGGTTCTAGTGTGGCAAGGGCAACAACATCTGCCACATCCATCGCATGTGGTTCTGGTTTTCTTGTCGTCTGCTCTTGGGCAAAGGTGACATCTGCTTCTTTTACAAGAGAGCCTTTCGGGGACTGTTGGTAATTTTTCCTAAACTCTCCCCAAAAAAAAGAGAGCATCCAATGCAGATTTTCCAATGCCAAATTGTGTTGCAGGTTGTGAACGGTTATTCAATTCTGACTCAACCTGTTCCTCCGCTAGTTCGATGAGTTTATCACTTCTGAACAAATTTTTATTTCTTCTAGGCGGATTGAAGTGTCGGAAAATGATGACAGTTGCTAGGGCTGCTACGTCCAGTAAGTTGTAGAATACAACCATCGGCCAGCGATTTGCTTGACGTATACATGAATATATTGAGACCATTTGGTCGAATACATCGACTCCACCTTTGGTGCGGCTATAATCCAGTATCATGGCAGGTTTACTTTGACGACCGGAAGTGGCTTTCTCGCAGTTATGTTGTGTTGATAGCAATACCACTTGTTTGTTTGGCCTCTTAACATAACTCACCAACGTAATTTTTCCAGAAAATCCAAAGATGGATGAGTGGACAGGACGATACTGCTTTTTGTTATTGACATTTACATGCTCATTCTGGTCATCAAGAACCTCCTTCGCTACAAAAGGTTGAGGCAAATCTCTTTTGTTTTTCCGAATCGTGCCAAGAATAGTGATCTTCTTATCCAGCAACAATGCCAAATCCACCGACGCGACGTAAAGAAATTATCAGTAGTGAGGTTGCGTCCAGAATTGAAATATGATGGCATCAACGACATCAGCACTTCATATCCACGACCAAGTCCTGTACTTTTGTTAGAGCTACCAGTGCAGATAGAAAACTTCAGTGGATAGCCCGTTGAGCTTTCACTCAGCCACCTAAACTTCAAGTCATATTTGGCAGGCTTGCTTGACATGTATTGCGGAAATTCAATCCATTTTAGGTCATAAAATTTTTTGATGACCTGAACAAACTGACTTTTTCTTTTGATAGGCTAGGCATACCTGACAAAAACATTGATATACATGAATATTACAATCAGTAATTACGTAAAACAGACATATCGAAAGGGATAAGCGGGAATCCCAGATTTGCGAAGTTAGGCAATTTCCATCGTTTTTGAAATTGAAAAATTTTATTGATGACCTCCTACATACATGCATAATGACATCTCTGCTTAAATTTCTTTATCACTGCTATTTGAAATACTTAGAAACAATTCATACAATAGCCAGAAGAACTATAACTGAACAATATAAGTCAGAAATCAAAAAAATTTCGAAGAAAAAATCGTGGGGTCCATTTGGACCCCAGTTCGGGTGGACACGACTTTTGCCGGTTCGTAAAGGAGGGTTAACCCTTAAACCCTACCCTGGGGTCCAGCGCCATTGCAAAAATACATTTTCTTGAATTTTTGAAAAACTAAGCAACTCACACCAGTGTCACCCATGGAATTCTCATATTATCGCAGCAGACGTCTAAAAATCAGTCATTTATTAATTTTCGAGTGGTGCAGTTCAAAATATTTGAGCTTCAGAGTCCCATAGACCCCAGGGTAGTAATAGTTTAAGTTTTTGAACAGTTTGACAGTGTTTCAAGACGAGCGAAACGATGGCCATTGGCTATGTTTTATGGGATCTTAAATATTGTTGGTGTGAATTCGTATGTCCTCCTCAAAATAGCGTCCAATAAAACTCAAATAAATCGAAATTTCATAAAAAACTTAGCCTTAACCACAAATGGAGGAGAGGCTTACTTGGCCAACTTTGCAATCCAATCTCCAGGTCCTTATTGGAAATATTTAAAAAAAGAAGCGACCTGTGGCTGAATCAACATCTTCAGTCACTACAAAAAATAGATGTGCCGTGTGTCCACGAGACAAAGACCGCAAGACCAAAACACGATGCAGCAGTTGCCGAAACCCACTTTGTGGCGAACATAGCCGCTCAGTGTGTCATAATTGTCTTTATGTAAACTTTTAAAACATTTTTCATAATTAAACATTCCTATCTTTATTGTTAGTAAATAAAATTTTTGATTAAATTGTTTTTTTTTTATTAAATTGGGGCAAAAACTTTTTGGGGTCGCTAAGACCCCAGGGTAGCAATAGTGTTTCTCCCGGGATGGGTAGGGTTTAAGGGTTAAGTGGCTTACGCCATTTCTGTTTCAGAAAAATGTCAGTGCAGAAAAGACGTTTTGTCATTTTCTATACTTATATAGAGGAACAAATAACGGTTTCTTTTTATTCAGGTAAAACATCATTTATTTTTCTTGATGGAAATGCAATAAACCCAAAATTGAAGTTTACGCCACTTCTGATCTTAAGGCCCTACATGTACCTACATATATTAACTTTGTTTAATACTAGTGGAAATTAAATTTCCTACCTCAATCATGTTACTCATCCTTTCCATCGCAATGCAATCTGTTCGGTTCCCATCGAAATAGTTAAGCCCAGTTAAAATAATAAAACTTAAAGTAATGTACATAACATACCTACAGATAAATTGTAGTTTTCGGTTTACTTTCTGTCTGTAAAATCCACTTGAAATGGAGATTATTTTGGCTGAATTTGAGATTAAGTCATCGATTGGCAACCTCACACCACTGCTGCCACTACAGCGCTTAACGTCATTCCGAATATGCACACTGATAGCATCTCTACGTTGTACCTTTCCATCAAGGAATTTACTTACTTCCATTTTATTTTTTGCGGTTGCTCTGCTCTTAGTTTCTCTTGGGTCATTATACCACTGGTCTGGTACTGGAAACTGGATACTGGTACCCGTGGAGTTCGCTGTGCCTTGTGCATCCACCAAACCATACTACTCCTTCCTGGTTTATGAAACAAAATTCAAGTGGAGTTTTGTTTTTCCTTGACGAAGGTACAAGTTCGTCCGTCTGCTGAGCAAAATAGTGATGGATGATCATTAGGGGCGTTTTGAAATGTAATGACGTTTGGTGAGAGTTGAGGCTTCTGTTGAATTATTTTAACCACCATTACCAAGCACAAATTATGGGTTTGGTTGATGCAGATGAGTTTTGTTTTAGCCTTTAGGAGCATTTCGTGTTTGCTTACCAATTTTGAAATTAAAGTTCAAGTGGACGTGAAAATATTTTTATATTTTTTGTTTTTTAACTAAAACATTTGACTGCCAACTGCCGGCCGCCGAGATTGGAAAAAAGAATTCAAACAAAATACTCATAAGCATAATAATTGCGAACATTGTTGAATAAAGAGAAAAAACGAAGAAGGAAAATAAAAATAATGAAAAAAATAAAAGAAATAAATCTGATTAATCGTATACGTAGGTACTCTAAACCTTTTCGTTTCAGAACAAACACATTAAGTGCAACTTGTCATCAGTTTTGTGCGAGGCTCTTTTAAAATTAACATCTTCCATTTTCCATCACACACACAATACAACAAGAGAAGCAAAATCGTGTTAAATTTTCACGAACAAGTAGCAGTGTTATCAAGGATAAAAGAAAAATCTAATTTACTGTATAATGAAAAAAGTTAATAGCCTGTGAAAATGTCAAAAAATAAAAAGGTGGAGGAAATTATCCGCAGCGATAAAGTTTGTACGAGCGACAACGATAATGCTGGCAATAAATCCACATCGTCTTCACCTTTGCATCCGATTGAGCAACAGGAAAATCAAAAACCTGGAGCCGAACAATGGCAACCAAACAGTCTTGTAAGAACCGCAAGTCAAGGATCATCACCATCAGCCGGGTATGTATGACCTTTAATTAAATTATTTTCTTATATATTTAAATGAATTTGACGTGAGATGGAAAATTTTTGATACAAGAGATAATGAACTTAGGAAGTTCTTGTTTCCAATTTGAATGTGTAGCTTGTATGAGAGAGTATAATATACTCAGCAAATGAAGTGAGGTTATCGGATCATAGCAGACCTCCAAAAAAATCAACACATCATAACAAAGTTTTTGGGGAGGTTCAGTTGATGTGTCTAAAGTTTTTGACGTCTGTCTTTCTATAATTGGTGCCTAGGTTCGCCGTACCATCACACAGATGGGAACAGTCTCTGAGTGAGGCTTGAATCTCAACATCTCGTAAAAGCTAATACCAAGAGCTTTCTTTTCGCTGGGAACGACAGCATCTGTCTCCTAACAAACACCAGTTCTGATTTTGCTGCTTTGATATTGATATGACACATGCCGTAGAATTCGATAAATTTGCAGATTCCACCGGACCGCAATAATTGGTTATAAGGTGGTGTACTATATTGGGGAATCATCTGCAAAGAAAACGTTTTTGTTTTTGTCTGGTCGGACGTTGAAAAGCTTGCTCATTTCTCAAAACCCTGTCTTGTGAGGGAATGGAGGGGACCTACAATTTTCTGCCGGTTCCGAACGGCTATTCGACAAAGCTCTTTTCACGGCAAAGAATTTACTAACGGAGGACTTGCCAATTCTTCGCGAAAGACGATACCCGTGGAAAAACTTTAGTGCCTCTGTTGGGATTCGAACCACGAACCTCTCCGTTAACAGCAGTCCTGCTAACTATCGAGCTACGGGTTGGGATTCGAACCACGAACCTCTGGAATAACAGCAGGCCTGCTAACTATCGAGCCACGGGTACCAAGATGATGTAAAATTGTAAACAAATAAATAAATAGGGTGGTGCAACGAAGCTATGGAAATCTGGAGTCCTAACGCATTTCCAGGGCCTATAATTTAATGCCGATTACGAATGGGTAAGTTAGAAAGTGTTTTTCATGGCAGTGTATAATTCTAACTACTCTCGGCGAACTAACCGATTACTCGCAAGAAATTGATACTTGATACCCGTGAAAAAAAGCGTTTTTATTTGATATTCCTGAGATTCGAACCTCGAACCTTCCGCGTAAGACGGTCCTAATGAACCGTTCTTGTACTCTTTCTTTTTTATTTGATATTTCTGGGATTCGAACCTCGAAGCCCGAACCTCCCTCGTATTCGCATTTGTCTGTCCTAGACTAGTAGTGATGGTGGAACTGATGATGCTCTTGACGTTTCCACTGTCCAGCATGAGTTCCGATTCCATTATTCAGTCTGGTGATTACAAGTGGTGACTGAATTAGCTAAGTTTGAATGGCTGCTGTAGCTGCATGGCTTATTAAGGTTTGTGGCTGGGCTATGCGTTCAATGATAAATGTTCGGCGGTTTTTCCTATCCAGGGCGGAAACATCGGAGGACTTTGCAAATACATACACTGGTAGTTGGATTACGGGTCACCAGAGTAGGTGGATGAGATACAATACTTGATTGCACGGTGTGCCCTAAGATTTGACTTGGAAAGCCCTGAGACAAGTGAAGAGCTTGGCTGTTCGAAAGTAGGTATTGACTTTGGAGGGTGAAGGTCTGAATCGATTAAGACTGTTGCTGAAGTGGACGGCGCTGTTGAATTTTATCCTGTATTTGTTGTTGGAATTGTTCAATAATTTGTTGAGCTTGGAAGCGTGCTTCAGCTTGAGCACGTGCTTAAGCTTGAGCTTGTGCCGCACCTTCAACCTGTGCAGCAGCAATGGCAGCAGTTTGAGTTTCAGCAGCAGCTTGAGCCTGAGCAACGGTAGCATTTGCAGTTTGCTTGTGCTCGAGCCAAAACTGCATTCGCCTGTGCTTGTGCTTCAGCTTGAGCTTCGGTCTGGAATTACGCCTGAGCGATACCGGCTGAAGCCCGAGAAAAATTAGTGTAATTTTGAAAAAAAAAAATTTAAAAAAATTAAAATGCAATTTACACAGAAAAACAATTGAGTGTGAACACAACTCGAAGCCTCACAAGTTGGTTTTAAAGCCTAATTATGTTCACCCGTCATCTTGCTTAACTTTTATGTTATACGTAAAGAGCTTGGCATGCATAAATAGCAAATTTATTTGGTTTTTCTTACAGAAAGTCTCCCTGAGTTTGATGACAAATTAAAAAAAAAAAGTTATAGCCACATGTGAACATATGTCTGTATATAAATGCAGACGACCATAATAACTGACTAAATTTATTCGAGCAGTATTTTTATGATAACACACATGTGTTCCTAAATCGAAAAACACACAATTTCAACACATAGCATGGACCGAAGATATTAATAAGGGAAAAGGTAAATTGCTTTTCTCACGCCTCTGGAAATGTTGTTATTCCGTGGGATACACACATTTGAACTATAAATGCAATCTAATTATTTATCAATTCTGGATAATTACAGATTTGCTTGTCCTCGAGTTTATTGGGAGATAATGTAAACTCAATCAAGCGTATAGGGTACTTAATGTTATTTTCCCATTAGCTCTAATGGCTAATTAAATGCAATGGGACTCTACACTATACCTACACACTAACGCATTTGTCAAATTTCCGATTACTCATGCATTGGACTGCAGCTTAATTTTCTTTGGAGTAGTTGTGGGTAGCTATGCAGTTCTCCAGAGCCTTATTAAGGCTCCATCCAATGCAGAGAAACTACTAACGACTGGTGCAAACTGAGGGATTGGTACTCTGCTTACATATTTGAAGAAATGTGTATGTATGTAAATTGTACCTAATTGAATATCTAAGTATCAGAGAATATATTTTGACAAGTTTGGGATAAGCACATATACCTTACTTCATACATAGACTTCGAATTCATTCAATATTCCTCCTTTTTCCCAATGACCTATGACATCAATTTCAATTTTAAAGTGAAAAGGTTAAGCCATTGCGGTCTTATCAAAATATACACATATACATAGATATTGCTGTGGCTAAGAAAATAACTCAAAATTTTTCAAATATTCGTAATCCAATCAATACTCAGTGTTGTTAATCGAACTGAACTAACATCGCACTTTGGCTTTGAGGCAAAACCTTTTGTATGTTTATTTTATAAAACGGCTTTATGGTTTATGATTGAATTGTATTTGTAACAATTTTATGAGGGTGCCGCATTCCTTAGCCACTAAAAAAAAAAAATTCACTTTGCGATTGAATAAGCATAAGGTCAAAGGTTGATTATAACCCAGGGTCCTTTCCTTGTCACCATTATGAATGGAAACTCTACTCAAGCAATCACATGGGTTATGGCGAGCATTAAAACCAACGACTAAAGAAAAGGATAACAAATTCCAAGTGAGTGGGTGTGCTTTTTAATAGTTCTGTCAGGCTGCGTTGATGTTTTTTTTTTTAATAATGTGTATTTGCTTTCGAAGTGGGGTTGAAATGTCAATAAGATTTGTAGGTGCATGATGCTTTAGAGAAACTTCGATTAATTTTTGAACCCTAAATGTAGAAGTTGATGGCAAAGTGTTCGACGAAATTATGTTAAATGTCGGAAATGGCTTTGTATTCCTTCCTCTCTTAGAACTTTTGTTCCCTCTATATTTACGTTCTACTAGACTATAAACCGATTCAAAGAGACGCAAGTTGAAATTTAAAAGACTTCTTTCTAAGCAATTTTAGATACATTTGCAAACGTTTTGTAGATAGTGCTGGTTTATTCAGGGGCTGGATTCTGTAACGTTTTAGACGGCTATCGTCTGAATTTTAGGCAGTAAAAAAAACGTGCTTAAGACCCTGAAAAATTGCCAAAATTTGTATGACGATAGCAAAACATAGCAAATAGTCTGAAAAGTTGCGGAATCTGAGCCAAGTTCTTGTCACCCGTTGTTGACAAAACGATTCAGAAAATGGTGCAATATTTAGTATTATTTCTCATTTGTGAACTAGAAAAGTACATGTGGAACCTGATATATTTCATTTCATTTCGTCTTCTCGAAGAACTTTCACTTGCTTGCTTTAAGCTAGTAATCCGCCACCTATGGGGCACATGCACAACACACTTCCAGGGCCCTGTAACACAAAACTACAAGTTTTCAAATGTTATTTGTTCTATGTAGTATTTGTGTAGTTAGTCTTGTGGTGTATCAGCCAAATGGTCTTTGTCGCCCGGCTGCAACCCCCCTACTCCGCAGATTTATGTGTGGAGTAGGTTTCATGTAAATGTAAATGTAAATGTAAGTTTTCAAGTCAAGATCCATTAGTAGGATTGTGTATATCGCACTTGTAGACGAGCAAGTAAATTCGTATCTTTGTTCTGCAGAAATTTTTTACACTTGTCCCAATTTACTTGTTTTCCAAGTACTTATAGTTTTCTGTCACAGGTCCGGATTGTGCCCATTCACAAGTTTCTAAAAGGTATTCAAGGCGAATAATGATATCAAAAAGAGTGGCTCCAATAAAGTAATGGTGCAGCTTTAAAGACCGAACTCATTACAATCTGTTTTAGATTCTCTAGAGTCTAGATCATATTTATGTTGCCTCCAAACAGATATTTTCATCTTCCCTAATTTGTGTATCGGGTTTTTTTTTTTTTAAAACAAACCTAACTAAACGAAGAAGGATTATTTTCTTTGTGTTCAAAAACAAGAAAACTATTAGGGAATATGTAGAAGAATTTTCAAAAATGCGTACACAAAGTAGCTCCTATGAAAAGACATTTTAAGGAGAATGATTTTTCAAAATTATTCCCAGGGTACTTCCAACTATTCTTTTAATCTACAGAATAGAATTGCCACAACTGTCAAGCAAACATGATTAACTCCACTCGCGCCCTTGATGACAAAGCGAAAGAAAGAACATAATTTATGTTCTCACATCGAGTGTAGGAAATAAATCAGTTTAACAACAAACGCTTGAAGAAAAACAAACAGAAATACATTTAGTCAAGCTGAATGTGTGTGAGCTTTTAATCCCACATGGCATGTTAAGCATTTTATTCAAATGACAATTGACTTGCTGAAAACACACCATACCCATTTTTATTACGTTCATTTTTAAAGGCGGAAGATCTTTGTCTTAAGAGAATAAGCTTAAGGGCATGAAGGGCATTTCTCACAATAATGCTTTGAGAGGGAATGAAGGGGGCCTACAATTTTCTGCCAGTTCCGAACGGCTAATCGAGAAAGCGCTTTTCATGGCAGTACTCCATCTTAACATTTTTGTTTGTCTAAATTTTGTAAGCTGGCTTTCAAGTCCCTCTACTTTCCATTTTTTTAGGGGGTTTCTTTTATAGGTTTGGTTTTTAAATTGACTGGCAAAACGGTTTCAAGTGATTTTCAATTTGACAATTGGCGTGTAGCTCTTTGTGGCCAGAACATTTTCCCATTTTACAATTAGACTTACTTCAGAAATTCTTAATTGTTTTTTCCGATATACTACCCCCGTTGCTCTAAAAAGTGGTCAAAAATTGGAACTGCCGACTACGTTTCATTCGAACCGCACGCGTGGGGCCCATATACCCTAAATCGCACAAAGAGCATAAGAATATCTTTTATTCAAAACTAATACCATCATAATGAACCTTCATTTTAGGAGTGTTATTTTATTTTGGCCATTATTACATTTTATATGCCTTTTTTGTGAATTATGATTTTGCAAAAGTGCTGGGGGTCAATTCCCGATCTGTGAAGCTGTGAAGTGAAAACATTTATCACAGCTTCACCGAAAATTCGATTCTCGATTAGTGAAAATCCAACCTCAAATGTCAATTTTTTTTCATACGATAAGTTTCTTTTCATTGCCGTATGAGTCGGTGAAAAATTCAATTATGAAAAATGGCCGCAAAACTCAAACGATGAAAAATCCAATTGGAATCTAATTGAAATGAGAGAGAAAATGAAAGAAAATTGTCAGAATTTATCATTTAGAACGTTTTAGTACTTTTTAGATCCGGAATCGCTTAGAGTGGGTTCGTGAAGTGATAAAATGAAAAAAACTGTATGAAAACTAAAATGATATTTTTTTTTTCACTTCACAGCTTCACAAGTCGGGAATTGACCTCCTGCTCGGATAAAATTTACAAATAAATAACATCTCTGGTAATTAACTTAAGCATAATCACTTCTTTCAGATTACCAGTTTCTGCAACACCCGAGCATATGCGTGGTGCCGCAACAAAGGATATGTTCGACTTGATTGAAAGAGTTCAATGCTCGCGGATAGATGATCAAAGATGTACACTACCGACGTACTTTTCGCAGGTAAGAATGCAGTCAAATGAAAAAACCATAAACTCAAAAGTATTAGTTGACATGCTGAGTTGTCAAAAAATAAACCTGGGTTTTCAGTTCTCAAAAAACGCTAACCCAAAAAATCCACATACATCCCTGTCGTTTGAAGAAAAATTTGACAGTCCTGTTCATTACCTGAACTCGGACTTCAGGGCTAGTTGAGGGCAAACCCAGGGCTCAAAAAACACTCAGTTTGACATTCAGGGCGGGTTAAGGTTTTTGGCAACCACAGGGCTTCAACGAACGAACTTAATGTGATATCCCACTCCCACTACATGTAGACAGCAGCAAAAAACACTCTGCAATGGAGTTCGGGGTTAATCTCTGAATTCATTTGATATTCAAACTCATAAAGATTGGGCTGCTGCTTAAATGAATGAGTGTGCTATAAATGATTGATTTACATTAAATTTCTCATTCTAAATCGACAGTTAATTGAATACATATACGAAATAATGCGATAGTAGATACTAAGTTATGTTTGTAAAAACTTTGTAGAACTTATATTTAGAACTTATATTTAACTAACTTTTCTGTATTTATTTGCGTCAGCAGCTTCCCTATTGAACTTCAGTTTGAATCGTGAGTTTTCTTCAAAAGTTTTTTCTACAAAAGATAATAAGCTTTCTAAGCCAAAGGAACCAAAATGGAAGTTTTAATAAACTCGAACTATCTGGTTGAATGCGGTGTCGGGACAAGAATGATGGCTTCCAACTTAAAGGGCAGTTATAAACGTACACTTAACCTACCTTAGTAATACCTCTACAGTTATAGTAGCATAGCAATGTTTGAATTAAAGAAAAATGTTTTTGTAAACCTTCTGTAAGAAAAAGAAAGCAAAATAAAAATAACATGTGTTAATTGTTCAATAGATTGTATGGGAATTCAATGTATTATTTTTATCAATAAAAATGTGAAAATTGTTTAAGGATGTGTTTGTCGTGGTCTTCATCTAATTTACTGAATAAATCAATTGGGTGCACAATAGATTCGCATTTGAACTGGACACGAAATATGTAATGGGAAAAGAATCGTCAAGAAAAAGTTAGAATTGAAAAAGAGAGAAGTGCCGAAAAGGTTCATTTGTCGGGAACTTTTTTTTCTATTTATGGGTACCTATTACTATATTACCTTAACTTAAGTATAGAATTTACCTACATCTTCAAAAGAATTTATCCTCTATTTTTTGGAAATCGTAACAATTATGATCTCAATTTGCTTACCCAGAGTTGATGAACTGTTGAATTGTCTAGAATTTCCATTACTCTATTTTTACAATGAACAATTGGACACAAAGTTTTCACTTTGATTGGAAACGGAAAACACTGAACACGGAAAGCACTGAACAATAGAAAAATAAACTTCGAAATAACTTTTTTTAATTGCCTTGCAGGCTTTTTTCAACAAAACATTTTCACAGTAGGCCTGGGTAAATCGATCATTTTTGAAGATCGATTCGATCAAGTATCGGTTTACTAAATGATTCGATCATTTGAATCGATCGATCATTCAATCATTTTTATTTTCTCGTTCTGTTTCGATTTCAATCATTTTAGTTTGTAGTTGTACGATTTGAACTGAACCAAATCAAATAGTATGTAGGTATGCGTCAAACCAACTTAACCGTGGGCGTGGTTTGGTGCCGTGAAGGCATAGGCAACAATATATTTTTTGAAGCAACATTAGCTCGGGAAGATTTCTCTTTCAAACTTGAAGAATTGCTCACACTGAAAATGTTAACAAACATTCATGTTTGTATGTATCCTACATCTACTCAACATTATTCCGATAAGCTATACCATTATGTCCCGAAGTCACCAAACACGGCTAGAAATGCTTTACGCATACATACAAACATCCTTTAAAATCATTTCTCATCTACCCAACTTCGACATCATTCCTACACTGCTTATGAGTTATGACTCCACCCTTTACTGCACCATGATAGAGAGAGCAACGTAAAGTTTTCGTACACATTCAAATGATTGAATAAGATGGAGTCAAAAAGATCGAAATCGAAACTAAATGGAAATGAAATATCGAATCAAAATGCATAGTAGGTATAATTTTGTAATTGAGATCGAATATCGAGATTGATTGAGATCGATTGATTCGGACTTGAATGATTTCGATCATCAATACTTTTGAATGATCGAATCAAAAAGATCGAATCGATCATAATTTACACAGGCCTATTTCACAGACACTTTTCTTCTTTCTGAGCTGACCAAAGCATGCATTGATGTACTGCGAGACGAGTTGGAACTTGTCGGAGAAACTCAGCCCGCAAATACATACGTATAGAACGCCAGTAAACCTACAAACCATATTCACGAAATTCTAATCACTTCAAAAACACCTTAACAGGAAAACAATAAGCGAGTAAACAGCTACTAGTTGAACCGAAACATTAAATGAATATCACAAATTCTAAATTAAATTTTAATAAAAAAAAGAACACTAGATATAAACCGACAGTCACGACTCTATGCAACAAAAAGAAAGAAATGAATTTCTTATGAAGCAATGCTGACAAATTAAGGTACCGTTACAAATAATGACAGATGATGATGTTCAGCAAGTGCGTTCCGTCTGTGCTCTGTGGTACTTTGCACTGTTTACATGAGAAATTGAAACCGAGTCATATTCGGAATATTTTAACCGCGATCATAGCAGCGGAGAGTAATGTGTATAATTTTAGGATGCGATCACAATAGTACGGAATGCATTTTGCATTCTGTAAACTTACAATATACCAAGTTTTTCACACAGTAAATAATGGTGGCTTTTTTAAAGCCATCAGTGATTATTATTTATGTATGCATAGAGTAGTAGTATTAAAGCAAGAGTGAATGAAATATTTGAGTTGGACATGTGGTGACTGTTTGGCAAGGTCAAGTAACAAAACATTAAACTGAAGAAGTTTTAACCATGAGGGGAATGTAAATGATTGAAGCCTCAACAAATTTCTCACATTATTTTGGAATTGAATTTTCCTTTATTTGTCGATATCGAATCTTTGAACGGACGTGTCTATAATATGCACCCAACACGAGCTTACACAAGTAATTTGAGGAGCAAAAGATGGGATGTGTATAGTTTTGGTTCGTTCGTTTATCACGACCTTTTTGAGTAATTTGAGGGAGAAGCAAATTGTGTGACTCGTGTTGGTTCGTTCAAAGCGATTTCTGATGAAAAAATAAAATTGGGTTTTTTATTGGCCAATCTGAAATGAGCTTCTTGTAGTGGTTTGAGTTGTAAAGTTCATGTTGTAGTTTACGTTGGTTTGTTTATAAAGAAATCACTTAGTCACTTCTGATGAAACGGTTTCCTATTTACCTAAAGTTGCCAGAATTCGTGCGAACTTCAAAGTTATTAGTTTTGTCACAATAATTTTATTTTTAATCACACATCTTGGAATATTTTCGTTTGCATCAACCTACGCAAGTCGCTCAGTCGTTTGGCAGTAAGAACCTACAGATGTGGAGTAAGGTATGAGGCACCTCTAAATACTGACCAAATTTCTAAAAGGAAGAAAGATGAAAAGAAACGAAGTGTGCAGAAACATAAGAAACTTATTTTTTTATAAGAAAAATTGATTTTTTACTGGTGCCATCTTTAATTATCATAACTTTTGCTTTTTTTGGAAATTAATTTAACCAGTTGCATCTTACAGTCTGAACAAACTTCTCTTCACCTTCTGTTCAAAAAGATTTCTGACCATCCCTTAGGATGTTGCGACTTGCGAGGTCCTTTTGGACGTTCTGTTTTAAGATTCTCGAAATCTGCTGTACCTACCTACTTAACTTTGGAGAAGAGGAACTAAAGTTTTAAAGTTTGATTTGATTAGTATACAAACTCAGTCTTATTGCTGTCGCCTATGTAGGTAATAATAAAATCTCAACCTTTCCCATGAAATTACAAACAAGGAATAGAAAGAGCTTGTGTAAACAGATCGATAAACAACAATTGAAAATGCCAGACTGCCGGGCGCCCCAGAAAACAATAGAGTCATACTTTATTTTATTTTATGTTCTTCTCTCTCTCAAGAAGAAAGCTAAGGAAAAAAATCTGTTTTCCTACATAACTTTGAATGGTACTTGGAAGGTAGGTACTGATGACCTTGTAAATCGTATCTAGTTGTGCAAAACTATTTCTTACAACCCGACTGTCGTCTTCGGTCAGTTGCTGAACTTGGGCAAATTCAATCCATTAATCTGGTTGAGTTGTTAGGCGGTAAAAACTAATGAATTTAATGTTTATCACATGCCTGTTTTGTCCTTTGAATATTATTTTAAGTGTTTTTGTTTTGTTTTCTAATAAAAATTGATTATTTTTTTCATTAGGATATAAAAAAAATTACGTAACACAAAATTTACTGCCTTAAACCCCAGAGAACTCCATTTAGATTGATACCGAACTAATTAACTTTAATAAATAGCTTGATTCCCAACAACTATTTATGAAGCTCCTTGTTCCTTATGTCGTATTAACAGAAAATCAACTATGATGTTAAGATTACACTTTATAGTTTGGTTTCAATGTTTGTTTGAATTTGTTTCCATAAAAGCAAACCATCGTCCTGTTGTGAAAGGTTAACACCACAAACTGACTTTCTAGCGTGACCGTTTTCAATTCTTTCCTAATTGACCCGCAATTGTATATAGATACTAACAAGCTCGTTGAGGACTAATTGTATGGCAATACAAATTTAGATAACATGGCCTGTAAGTGACATCGTCTTCTTGGAAAATCACAGTTGGAGGTCGGATACAATCTGATTGAACCGAAACATGTTCCACATAGACTGAAACTGAGAGTGGTGCTGGTGTCTGATGTTTGAAAATGACACCCATAAAAGATTTAGTATAGCGATAAGCAAAATTAATTGTTGCATTAATTGTAATTGAATTGACTATTCTCTTTATATAACTAAAGCACTAAAGGTACTCATGCTTATTTTGACATTCTATTCGAATGAAAGTTTAGTCGAATTCGAAAGAAATGCATTTTGAGACTCGAATGATTCGAAATTTTACATGGTTAACATTCGAATCATTCGAGTCTCAAAATGCACTTCTTTCGAATTCGACTAAACTTTCATTCGAATAGAATGTCAAAATAAGCATGAGTTAAAGAACTAGATATGTATTTTTGTCGGAAGTAAATCAAGCATTTTGCTCTCATATTAATTGACATGGACAAGACACAATTTGAATGGCATAAACGCGTGAAGCAGGTGTTCCTCATCACGACAAATCATTAAACTATATATTTCAGCTGCAATAAAAGTTAAAAAAAAAAAAATAGAATATTCCACTGCTTAACGCGAGCTATGATGATAAAAGGCGTACATTATTTGAATAATAAGCAACGTAAATTGCTCTTAGTGAAGAGGATCTCCCTCCCTTAGTATTGCGCCCCTTGTGATTTATCAAACAAATTGTTCACATTACTTTTTTGAAGTGTGTTTGAACATTGTTACGCTACGCTTTCTAAACACGACAAAGGGTTGTGGACAAAACATTTTACCAAAAAAATCAATGTATACTTCTTATACATACATCCAGTCATTCAACCACGTGTTTGCAGTTTTTAAATAGTCACTCTTGCTTTTGTGTACCCATCCTTATTACTTTTGAATCAATAAAAAAACGCAAAGTTTTCATAAATATTTCACGGTTGATGACTGAAAACTCGTTTTAGTACTCCACTTTTTTGAGTAGGTACTTGCAAATGTGTTAAAAGAATCATTACGGATTAAGTGCTACATTAGTGGGTGCATTTTCTCCTTCCTTCCGGACAGTGTACAATGTGCATAAATCGACCTTCACGTTTCCTTCTGCCTGAATGGGCAAATTGAATTCAAAAAGTATTTTAACGAATGTTTAGTCTTATTTCTGTTTTATATCCAACATTTAACTTCTGTATAATGATGCATGTATCCCTCTTTCCTTTGTTTTGCTTAGTAAGACCGAAATTGACAATCAACCCCAAGCATTCAATATCTCTAACAAAACTTCCAAAATCATAGTTTTAAAAAATCTCTCCCCTTGCACTTCAAAATAATCAGTAGACCGCATTATAAGTAATGAACGTATCTTCCTGGTTCTGATTTCTAAAGACATTTCTTTTATTACACTTTATATGTCAGCAGTATGATATGGAAGGAGGAATTGTGTGTGCTTTGTTTGTATTAGGGGTGGCACTGATTAGCAATTACTAGTAGGTATAGGTACTTGACTTTGAAATAGTTGTGACTTATAGTAATCACCTTAACAAAGAGGGTTGCGGTAACTGACCTTAGCTCTGGAGCTTAAATATATTAAATTTTCTTGGCATTTCCCTTTGATCCTGAAAAGGTTATACTATTTACTATTGTAGGAAACCATAACAGTGGTCAAGAAATATGGTGATTAGGAAAGATTTGTTAACAGGAAATATTTTCTGGGCATGGAACTTCGTTAAGGGGTTGCTTCTATAATGGAATGTTCATGTGTGTCTATATGTACATAAAAAGGCAAGGCAAATGACTTAATTCATAGCTGAACAATATTTTGGTTTAACGAAATAACTTTTGTGTCGTTCTTTTATCACATATCTATTTTAAAATCCTCTAAAGGATGTAAGTAAAACAGAACCTCTTTTGAACAATGAACTGTTTTTATTGCATTTTCTTTTATAGTTTTCTTAAGTCCTAAATTTAAATTTCTAAAAATTACAATCTAATAACAAATGCATAGTTTTATAATATTTTTCTTTGAAAATGATAAGTATAGTTGGTATAATAATTAGTAATAGAGTAGAGTTAATTGGCATTTTTGTTTGTTCATTTCTACTCCAAACATGATAAACTTTATTAGTTAATTTATATTATGTATAATATTCAAACAATCTATTAACGCTTCGCGTTATCTTCTACATATCTAGTCTAAGCATCTTGATTGAGATATTTTTATGTTTGCGTCATTGCATCGCACTCTTTTTAAAATCTTCTTGGATAGTTTTATAGCTTTAAATGAATAAATTTAAATTGTGGAACAAACGATAAGAGTAGTTGGATTTTTTAAACTAGGGAAACTGTTTACTTTTTTGGTTTGTGACTCTACTAGTACAGTCTACATAATTGCTCTTTCTTTACGTCCGACAGACGGATTGAACCTGTTATTGGTTTTTGTATTGGATCAATTGGAAGACATATTGGTGGTGCCATTATTCTTGTCGACAAAGTAGGGACACAAACCGGAACAACCTCATCCAACTGAATAGCTTGGATTCCACAAGGCACTCGTCAGCTACTGATGTCGTCATACATACTTCTGACGCCGAAGCCGAAGTCGACGTCGGCGTTGATTTGACAATGCGTTTGTGGGACTTTACGGCTGGTGAACCCATTTTGGTTGGTGTAGTCTTTTTGATTTACTCGTGAATCTAAAAAGAAAAATCAACAAAAGCTTTAATACATTTGAATTTTTAATGATGAAAATGACAACAAATCAATTTCACATAACTGTGAGCAATGAGTAGCGACGAACGAATAGGAATACGAAATCTTTATCGAAATACGAAAATAATAAATAAATGGCAATAAGTTCTTGTGTATTATGAAACTATAGGATTACACAATGTTTTCCTACAAACAGCAGCACAAAAAATAAATTATCTATGGTTGGTTGGGTGCCCTAAAAATCTTGACCCAATTAGTTGAGTTTTTGATTTTTTTTTTGTATTTTATTGAAGTTAAAGAGTTCACTGGGTGGGAATTGTTGGTTACTCGCATAAATTATGGTGGTTGAAAGAAAATAATGCTCGTTATTTGATGGTCGACCTTTGTCTGATGGTGGCTTTAAAGAGGGTGTTTTTTATTTCTCTTTCCGTTTAGAAAAATTCAATTTCTTTTGTTTAAGGTGATATAAAAAAAAGTGAAGATACATTTGAACCCCAGCAAAAAGTGTCTCTCAATCGGTTGCGCTTACTAATACCATTCATTTCGACTCAAAAAGTAGGTAATTTATAACAGAAAGTAAGTGTCTATTACTGAGTGTGGGTGTGGGTCGAAAGAGCCTTGGAGAGCATCTTTGAATTGGGCCATTGTAGTAGGCACATTTCCGATGAATGAAATAAAAGTGGCGCACATGACACAAAACAAGAAGCTCTATATATGAGTGCGATGAAAGGACACATCCTTTTGAGTTGGCAATGCATTGAGTTTAGTGTAGTTTGTGGTGAAAGCCTGTTGTAGGTGAATAAAGGAAAGACAAATTAGCACTTTAATAACACCCAGCGTTCAGTGACCTTGAAAACAATCTTTTCATACTAACTACGTATTATGTAACTGAGTATTAGCTTGGAGTTTGATGGGCCTTTTAACAAGTCCTTTTAAAAAGTTTTAAAAGTCGTAATAAATAACTAAAAGGTCGAATTCCTACACACAAAATGACAACTCAGATATCAGTCCTTGGGGAAAGGAATGTGCTCTTCAAAATTCAATATGGAAATCTGAAATCGGACGTACATACATAATTAAAAAGTTACGATGTTTGACGTTTGAGTTATGTCCTTTTGGTTTCGTAGTGGAAAGAAATTTCGAATCAGAAAACAAAATCGAAGAAAGGAGTACAAAAGCAATTAAAACCAATCGTCGACAATCAATAAGATAAAGTAATAGGTATACAACTCACAATTTAGTCATAATTCAACTCTTCCATTAAGAATATGCTTCTTCAGGAAAACTAGAAAAAAAAGTCATTCTTCATTTTCATTAGTCATTCCTTATTGTTGGCCCGCCCAACTCATTTCGTTTTTGTCTTCTTTAATCGTCGAAAAAAAGATTTCAAAAACAAACAAACGAAGGAAATTGTTAACCAGTTCGTATAAGAATATGTTCCAATGAAGACTACAGCCGTGTTTAATGAAAAAAAGAGTAGAGCAGCGTAGCTCAGAGCAGAGCAAGAAAGTGTGGAAATGTCAGGCAATTTAGAGCAGAACAGCTGGTGTCAAAAGTCAGCTGATAAGAAAGCAACAAACAATTTTATGACCTTAGCTAGTTTGCAAAATTATGTTTGGTATCCTATTATAATAAAAATCTATATTCGGAAACATTGGAATCAAAACTAAACTAACATGCGATGCTAATTCAATTGATTTTAAGTTAAATTCGATTTCAAATAGATTGCAAAACGCAAAATATAAACAAAAATATTTGAATCAAATGTCAACAGCTGATTTTGACACTTCCACTCCCATCTGCTCTTACTCAAAAGCAAGTGCAGAAAATGCTGCTCTAAAAGCTCTAAGAGCTGCTCTAAAAGCTCTAGAGCAGGTCATTAAACACAAAAAGATCTTGCTCGGAGTAGAAAAATTTGTCATTAAACACCAAAAAGCTGCTTTTTCTGCTCTAGATCGATCTAGAGCAGGTCATTAAACACACTTTACATTAGGCTCATAATGAGCTTTTGATATGTAATAAGAAAAATTCGGCTCTTACCAAATGTCGCAACTTCCGATATCCTGCCTTAGTTATGATAAATAAGTCATTCACAAGCAAATATGTACTTGTGTGCATACATAGGCAAACTAAAGACGGTATTATTTACTTCTCATGTTTAACTTATTTAAATGAATTCACAAATTAATCACGATCTAGACACGTGAATGCAAAGTCATGATTTAATCATGTTGGCAAACACTACAAAACTATGTCAGTGTCGCAATAGTGCATCTTCAAATTTATTGGCCCATGAGGCCTGCAAATAAACAACAACAGACTCATCTATCGTTTCGTCTCTCAACATGAAAGCGACACTTAAAAGCCAATTCAAAAAAAAAATTTAACAAAAGCTTGACACACGCTCGCAGACAACCGCATAAATTGAATTGCTTATAGTGGTCGCATGCGACTGACTATACCTACCTCCATAAAAATTAGTTCATTTCCGCTTGTAATGTGAGCAACTGGTAGGAGGTTTAAGCTACATTTATATGCAAACGCGTGCATTTGTTTGCATCTTTGCTCCAACATCTGTCAAAAATTCAAAGTCATTACGCTTTCAGCGCCATTAAAAATAAATACAACAAAACCCACTCAAGGGTCCAACTGAGTCACACTAACGTCAACGGTCATAGTTTTATATCAAAAAGTAACTTTTTTCAAAATGACAGTGTTTAATGAGTTTTTACTTACGACCGCAATGTGACAAGCGAAAAAGCAAAGACACATAATAATTTTTAGGTGCAAGACTGCCCCCGTCACGCAACTCTACCCCGAAAAGCCAATTATGCTTCAAAACAACTGATGTGGGCAAGATCGTTCGCTCGTGCTTGCGCTGAGAACAATCAATTTCATGATCGATTTGACATTGTGTCAACTGCTTTGTAATAAAGCGGAGCTGGATTTTCAGGGCAAAAGTTTATGGGTGCGTTCACAAACACTCAGTAAAATAATACCAGGGCATATGTAACGGCACAAACATGTGGACAGCAAGCTTCAAACGAAGTCTCTCCTAACTCTTCCCCATAGTATCTCAATAAACATTCCATCACATGAGACCAAACATGTTCGTCTTGATCGACTTTGTAGTTAACCTTAACGAGAAGTATATTCAGGGACTTTAAGCGATGTCGCAACTCGGCGGAGCAGCTATCAATTAATTGCTAATGTATGTTGCGTAACAAACGTATTAAGAAGTAAAGAAAATGCGTAATCTCTGAGCTAATGCGTAAAAGCTTATGTCAGACACAAGCGCTTTGAATAAGTATTATACATCTTCTTGATCTGGGTGTTTTTCCTAAGTAAGCACTAAAATCAATTGAGGCGGAAAACATGGATAAGGAATCTGTAATCCGAAATATGTAATAGTTGAAATTCTCTGCTTTTCTTACCCACCCACACCACTTAAGTGTCAATGGGATGCCACCAAAGGAAAAGTGACTGGGATTCTTGTAATTGATATGAAAATATGCTCTCCCAAAAGTTTCTCCACTCCAGCAAAGGAGAAAACGCTTATAGTATAGACCTAGATTGTCTTTCATCGAAATCCAAAACTACCTACACGCAACGCAAGTCACGGAATGTAGAGACAGGGCTGGTGTGGCGTTGGATATGTACACAGCTGACTTGAAACTGAGCAACAAACAACAATGTAATCCACTTATATCCCTATTGTTATTTCTATATTCTCTAGTTTCTTGAGCTGGAAGCTGGTACAGGTTCATTTTTCTTTCGGTTGGATAGACTTCGGAAAAACACAAATACCTTCAATCTCCAAACAAGAAAGATAACATTCTGCTTCTGTTGAAAAAAAAAAATCAGAACCCTTTTTATTATTCATAACCGTCAAGATACTCATCTTACAGTTGTAAATTGTAATATACATTGGTATACCCTACATAGGTACCGGACCAAAATATGATACCTACCGACCGACGACCAACGACCGAACAAAGTACGGTAAGCGAAGGTTTGTTTTGTGTGTTTTGCATTTCCGGTGATGGTGGATCTTTCACCTGAAACGTCGGTTAAGTGGTCTATTTGATTATCTCATGCGAGAAGGTGAAATATTGTTTATTGTTTGAAGAAGCAAAGTAAAATTATGCAATTGCTGGATTGCTGGAAAGCTTTTTATTTCGCAGAGCGATTTTAGATTGAAAGAATATCAATGAAGATACTGTGAGCATTCCAATAACACAATGATCACTTGTCTAGTGTTGTTTATCTCTGATGTCTTGTTAAGTTGATGGGGTGTATGTGCTATGTGGGTCATCACAAAAACAACGTAAGTTGCAGTCGAAGTAAATATTTGCATGTGGCTGCTGTTAGGTCAGTAAAATGTTTTCGAACGAGTACATCGTTAGGACTAGTTTTATGAAGTGTTTAATTTTTAATGATCGCTCAAAACTGTGTTCTCATTCTTACTATCGTCTTCAGTGATTAGCCTCATTATTTGTGTTGAAAGAGGTTAAAAGGCGAATTTACAATCCTACCATACGTACTTATGCTGTCAATATTTTAGGATATGTCAATAAGTAAACAATTTGGTAGTGCATTTATTATTTAATGCTTATTGCTTCAATTGTCAAATTTAAGTGAGAATTTCAACAAAGATGTCAAGAATTTGACTTTGAAAATTCACTAGGTAGGTATTTCAACCATTTTAAAAACAGTAGACATCAAATTGATTGCTTTGTAATGATGGACTGTGATCATTGAGTTCCATTTCCAGAACAAAATAAGCAATTCAAAAAGTATAAGATTTGATAATTAAAATCAAGGAGAACTCACAGACTAGCGTGAAGACTTGAACGGACAAAGAAAATGAACAATCTACATATGGAAAAGAAGAATAAAGACAGGGACCAATCTACCGCATTAGTGATCGAGTGAGTGAGTGACATTTTTCTTTCAAAATTCGCTCTGTAAGCACAACATCAGTCTGCAGTTCATTTATCGACAGCCATTTGTTCAAATACTGATGAAAGAATGTCAAATTGTGAAACTAAAGTGATCGATTATGTGAGAAGTAAAGGCAAAAACACATAATTCAGTCACGTATTACTCGATCACGTGTGCAGTAATTCGGCCCCAGGAAACAAAGAACAGTTAAAAACAAAGAAAAGAAAGTTGAAAAAAAAAAAACAGATAACAAAAGAAAAAGGAATAGTTTTCAAATTTTTTGAAAATGTATCTATAGTTCAGAGCACTTGCTCAGACATTTCTTGACAATGCTCATAGGTCCGGGAAGAAACAAGCATTTGGCGGGTATAATTATGTACACATCAACAAAAAACAAGAACGAACTTCACGCATTTCGAAAAGAAATGTGTTTTACTTTTCCATTATTCTATTGTCAAACTTTCCTTTTAAATAAAAATTTTTAATTTACTTTGTGATGTTACTTCCGCTTTAAAACGTTATAATTATCTTCCCAAATCGATGTAGATTGTCATCCCACATCCCACATCAGGTTTCAGCAACACAATTCAAAAATAGACCATGTCTTTTATTTAAGTAATTGAGTCACTTCTGTTACAAGGAACGATAAAAAAAATCATTAAGATTTTTCAAATTAACATCGTGCTTGAGAGTATGCCAATGGGAGCAGATTGCATTTGGGAAAGCGAAAGCTTGGGTAAAAATAGACAAAAGATGGCTCTTTACAAATAAAAGTCAAAGCATATTTTCGTTTTAGAGTTTTATTGCAATACATTTGGTCATTTATCTCCCTGTCTTATTTACATGCATTGAGACCCAATTAAGGACAAGCAGAGGCGTTAATTCATTTAAACTATTTTCTCCATGTGAATTTAATAATAAAAACAAGACAAAATCTTAGAAGGTAAAGTCAGTTAATAAATCTAGAATCACAATGCACAACATAGCTTCATCCTACACTAAACGCCCTCTTGTGATGCATTGAGTGTGCGATAGTGATTGAGCAACAGGTGAGGCATTTATCTAAATTAATAAATGGTTATGATGTGAGATAAAAGAGAAGAACTAACTCCATAAAATCGTAAACAAAGCAATAAGAAAGATAAAGCTCCCATCCACAGAGAGTGAAAGGGGGGTTATTTCGTGGCAATCCTTTGTTGACATTTTAATAAAATTGAAACAAAATTTAAATAAGAGGATCTATCAAAGCTTTTGAAATGTTCATAAATATTACATAGAGAAATAGCTAGATAGGTAGTGAAAATCAATAACTCACTTTGAAGATAAAATTCCCTTTGAAGTGTATAAAAATGGTATAATAAAACCCAAGTCCAAACACAGCTGCTGCCTCTGTCAACTCGTTCCTACATACATCTACATACATACATACATTGGCTTCAAAAGTGGAACAAGTGCACAAGTTTTTTTTTATACCTTTGCTGTGCATTTGTGTCAGTTATAATGTCTTATGTCTTTCTGTCACTCCACCCCAACTATTGATTTCTTGCTGCTTTACTGATAAGGTTATTTCAAATTTTATTTATGAAACTCATTTCAAAGTAGAGAGTGGCCCAAATTGTGATGATATTCACTGGAAAATTTGTTGACATTCACTACAAAATGTGCGGGTTTAATTGACAGGCAATTAAAACGGCGCTGGCAGAGTGACATTTTATAATAGTTTCAATGCCGTCCGTCAGTATACTCGATCTTATGGAACTTGGCTGTTGCAACGTTTGAAACAATTATTGTTATCAAATTGAAGGCGTTTTGTGACGCGATAAATGATATCTGCTATATATGGTTGCCTTTATTAGAGATTGAGATCAGGCTCAATGTCGGCCACACGCATTTGCTAAACCATTTATTTGTTTTTATATTAAAGGAAAATGATTTTATTTTTCTATGTAAGAAGTTAATTTGACGCACTCAGTTTTGAATGAAAATGAAAAGTTATTAAAAGTTATTAAACTCATAATGAAGAAGTGTGATACCTACAACGTTTTCTGAAAAGTTGAAATGCCTATAACCTTACTGACTACTGAGCTTTCTGATATCCCTCTTTCTTATGACGTTGCAACCAAAATGTTTGTATCTTTCCTCTGAGCTAACAAAACATAGTTAATAGATTTTGATGTTGTTTCTTAAGATCCTAAAAGATTTTTGTTTCACTCGTATTTAGTTAAGGCTGGAAAATAGTGCACGAAGCCATCAATTCTCCTATAAATCAATACTCATTTTCTTTCAATAACTAAATATGAAGCTACCAACACAAAATGAATATCAATTTAATTGCAGTTTTACATACCGAGTTATACCTACGCAATCCTTAACATTTCACCAAAGACGATGAAAATGAGAAAATAGAAAAAAGCAAGCTTACTACCGCTGCTAGTTCGAAAAAGACTTTGTATAGAAAAAAAAAAAAACCATGAGCCTTCTATCAAAACTCCATTAAAATAAGCCATAGCAATTTTATTTCTTATTAATTAGGTGTACTACGTAATGCCCAAGAGTTTCAACAACTTACATAACAAACAGAGTACCTATACCTAACTCTCGCGCAAAGACTTTTTTAAGTTCAATTTTCAAGGATAAATGAAGCCTTAAACTTGTTGAAAAGCAAACAACTGTAAATCCCTTTTCTCTCGCGAGTTTTAAAGCGCAATGTTTTTCACTAAAGAAAATATTTTATGCCAAGGAGATTGAAGGACAAATTGGGCACACATTGCCCACCAGGAACGTTTTGATAATAAAAATTATAACTCAAAGAAAATAAACAGAAAACTTTTCTTTGAGTAGATAAACTGAATTTCAAATATTTTATTAAAATTTTAATCTGATATCTGATTCTTCATAATATACCACTTCCTTATACTACTTACATTAAAGCAACGTCCTAAAAGTCCTTGAGAAATGGAAAGGAATAGTCGCACTATGCCTTAATCTGAAAACAAAATATGTAGATATAGCTTCGTACTCTAGGTAGGTACATGGGTATTTGTTCTGTTGGCTACTCCAAAAACAAAAAAGGTTGGAATGGGGATTGTGAAAGATTTTATTACGTAGAACAGCACTGCGTGCTGTGTGAACTTAAATCATTTTGTATTTTCATTCTTCGAGAAAGCAAAATATTTAAACCTTATTACGTTACAATTGCACTCCAATAAAAAATACTTATGATGTCTGGAGTGGAAGTGCCTGGCAAATTAATTGCTAACACAATCTCTAAAATCCAATTACACTCAACGGGATGCAATTACGAACGACCATCACAAACATCGTCCTGTTATACTTTCAAAATGTAATCCAGGACACTATGTCATGTTACGTAAACCCCAAAGCCCAAAACGACATATACACAGCTGAGAAGGATATCTTTTGCCTGCACAACCGAAAGGCAGTCGAATAGATACAGATACATCCCCTTGTCAGAACAGTACACAGTGATGATGATTATTGTTCCTCTACCAGTAGTTATTTCCGCAGTGGAGTTAATAGAGATTCTCTTACCTGTTTGGTGAAAGGTTTACGCGTAGATACTGGTGCAAGGACAGTGGGCCACAAATGCGGAGCAGTTATGTGGAGAATATTTGTTTTCTATTTAAAAATTTTCACACGCGTCGTCCACTGAAGTTTATATTTTCCGGTAGGGTGTTTTTCTTTTTTTTTATTTGTAATTGGCAAAAGCTTTTTCACACTTTTCCTTTCTATTCGGAATGATTGAATGAGAGAAATAAGTTTGGAGAACCGCACTGCAACGCGCCAACTGACGGAATAAAATGAGTTTCTTTGAATCTACTTTATTCGAGATACATTTTTGTTATCAAACCAAAGTGGCGCTGAGCGAGCATTGTGTAGGTATGATGGTAGCTGGTACTGAGTGTTGCCATCAAACTATGACCGAAGTACCTAGAAGATATTACCTTCGTCGTTTAGTTCTTAATAGTTTCAGATATACATGGCTGTTCTGATTTTTGACCGGATTTAAAACGGAAACCGATGCAACGAAATTCTGACTGCAAAAAAATCTACGTATATGAGTTCGAAAAGAACAAAGGTTATATAAGGTGCGTTTTATTGAGAACCTTACAGCTTGTGCAGTAACGAGTTTCAATAAAACGCTGTACTCACTAATGCAGCTCACTTCACATAATCACCATTTACCAACCATCCCTGTTGTTCACTCCTGAGCACTGACTTATTTCTGTTCACTAATCGTTGTTCACTTATCGTTGTTGTTTTCCCATTTGCTGCATTGATGAAGAGTGTATAAGCTTTAGTACCTAATACTATTTAGGTAGTAGGTAAAATTAACAGCCAACGCAAACAATGTTTAAAAGCTTTTTGTGGCATGGCATCGAACAGCAATAGTATGGGGCACGTATATGCAGCTTTTGCTGGTGTAAAGTTTAGATTCTCTTTTCAGTAGGTACCTTGCTTTGGTTTCTCAATAGATTTGTCTTTTGGTCTAAGTACGCATATCTGACGATTTTGAATTTAAAGTGAATTGCTACTTAGCTGCCTTCACAGAACTTGATAATTATACTAGGCGTTTACAAACGTACTCTTCAAACATAAAAGTTTTCGTGTATATGACTATGTACATACGTACATAGGTAGTAATATTTCACACCAGGTTAATAGTTAATGTACGGATTATTTTTTTCCGTTTTGCTGTAAAATAACAGAAATACATTGCAGGTGGCTGGCTATTGAATGTATGGGTTCTAATTGACTTTCATAATTTAGGCCAAATCGTTGAGGTTCTGCAACCCTTGAGTGACTGTTGACTGTCAGCCATCATAAATTATAGTTATTATTATTTTTAATATAGGTACTAAGTAGAATGTACTGCAGAAAAGAAAAAAAAACAATCAGAATTGTAAGTTTATCAATAATCGCAATGTGCACGTGCAGCCAAATTATTTAAATGCAACTTTCGAATTGATCAGCAGCTACAAGCTTACAAGCTGCTATAGTGTATCAATAGAACAATTCTCAAAGTTCCTTTTCTTACGTAGATACTATACATATCTTTATCATTCGAATTCAAAATAGGTAAGTCTTTAGTCTGTGTTTAAAATAAAGTAATGTAGGTTCTTATAAGGAAAATGAAGAAGAAGAAGAATGTAGGTTCTTAATTGACAAAGCTTAGCCCCATTGCACCTTTACACATACCTATAATTGTAAATTCAATTAGGAGAAAGTAAATATGTATGTACATAATAGTTCGTCCGTTAGTAGCAACGTTCCTTTTATCTCATCTGGCACCCAAAAATGTATCCATGCCCACGTAATTTTATTTACTTAGGCAAATGTGAATAATACGAATAAAAAATCCTTGCTCCCAATGAAGGAAAACCTTTGAGAGCACGTTGTTTTATTTTAAAGTATTTTTTGATTGTTTCCTATAGCACCTGCTACACCTGCCAGAGATGCTATGCAAAGACGTCATTGGGTCTTTATATGATTTAGCCTCTTAATGGTTTAGTTAAGGTGATGTAGGTATATGTACATACTTTACATTGCAAAGAAAGACAACATGAACTTAGAATCTCAATATTCGAATAATAAAAGAAAATAATCAGAAAGGAAGCCGTTGGAGACCAAGGAGCGATAGTAGTAGCAATTGTTGTGTACAACTCTAAATTTCAAACGAAAAACGTGATACTATTTTCTCCGTACACAAAAGGGCTCTTATCATGCGACGTAAACAGCGCATTGGCAAACTGGGTAGGTGGGCATGGGCATATATTTATGTTTTGTTTTTTTTTCTTTGTTTTCATTTCCATGTTTATTTGGTTGGCCAAGGTTAAAGCAAAGACCATGCGATTTCTTTTAATACAATTCAAGTTTTTGAAGAGCGTAAAAGCTCAAACAAAGTTTTCCATTATTATGAAAAAAGAAAACACAAGTTGATGTGTGTATTGTTTGGGGGGGAAAAATGCGTACGTTATGTTTAGGTGTATGTATGCATGTATATTTACTTATAAATGTAATGCTCATTCTGAAACTTAGGATTAGAAGGAGAAGCTTATTGCGTGTGCTGCGACAGTTAAAGTCTTTGTTTACATTGAAAGGAAAGAACGTAGGTATTTGTTTGGGTTCAAATTCTCAATAAATCTTAGACTAACCAAAAAATTGTCTTGAATAATGAAAATAAGGAAAGGTCTACATTCCAAAAATAAACATCGATAAATAGTAGTCAAAGTTACTCTTTTCCCCAAATTTTGGAATGGGCCGAATTACCGCACACGTGATCGAGCGATAAGTGACTGAATTATGTGTTTTTGGCATTTCTGCTCACGTTTTCGAGCACTTAAGTACCACAACTCGATATTCTTTCATCAGTGCTTAACACAATTTTTAACTTGGCAAAGTTTAGGGAGAAAAAAAAGCTGATTACGAAATTTTGTCTGAAGGTATAACTCGGATTCAACAACCTAAAATCCTTTGATGACTCTAATCATAAGACCTCTTAATACTCCTCTACTTATCTGAGAAAAATTTAAATATTACTACCTGAGAATGTTTATTTAACCAAATGAGTTTATAGAGAACACCCTGTAACTTTAAGCTAATTAAGTATCAACAAAAGTGGCAAAAGAAATTTTTCCAATTCCATTAAAGGACTTTTCTGCAAGTATTCCTTTTACAGTGTTTTACAGTACACATCGTATATGGCTACCAAGTCATTGCAGTGATTTATAATCGTGACGATATCTCTTGCTCCAAAAAAACTTTCAATACAATTCTCAATGCAACCAACACATTCTTTGCTCTTCTCTACTTCTTTTTTTTTAGAATACTCGAATTTTATACACCTCCGAAGCTATTTAAATGCGTAATCGACTGCGAACAAACTCGCACAGCGTACGCATACCTACTCGTATATTACATATTGTGACATTTTCCAAAACACCTAAAATCGACTGTTCATTGGAGCATGTATCCGTGCCTTAAACTAGAAGAACACTCTCAGTCAAAACATTTTCCAATTTCATTGTAATTATCCGGAAATAACCCAAAAAGACTGACGAAATGCAACAACCGCACAAAAGACACAACCAATCATTAGGTTCGTCGGATATTTTTGGCTGCCACTTTGGCTTATGGATCACGACCACGAGTCGAGTATTATTGTGATGATAGATTAAGGTGTGACACGCAAATGTTATACGGTCGATACTAAATTAAATAAATGGGTTCATTTATTATTGGTCTTTCCTACGAGCCTCATTAAGTTCCCATTTTCCAGAAAATCATTTCCCTTCAATAACGAAATCCATAGAACTGCCAGTAGCTTTGTTGAGGCGAGATTATTTTCCGTCTTGTCTTGATTGGCTGTTAAAAAAGGTCATATTAGATACTTTCGATTTGACTTTTGAAAAGCAATCCTTTTCAAAAAGCTCGCATGGCCGAATTTACAAAGCCGCATTCCCAACATGACCTTTAAATTTTGTTGAATAAAACATAAAGCTAACCAAAGGACATCAAAACATTCCATAATTCCACTTTATAAAATGGCCAATCACATACAACATTGCTGACCTTGTTTTCTTTCTGTGACGTTCTTGACTGTCAAAGGTTTTGATAAGCACCAGCGTTCTTTATCTACCTTTTGTTATGGGTTCTAAATGGTTTACCGGGAGTTTATTCTGTAATTGATTTAATTTCGTCACGCACAGTTGTGTACGTGTGTAGGTGGTGAGTCTGGAATTATCTAGATTTCATGTGCAGCGTACAAGAACTGGCACTGGTACTGATGTATTCAGAAAAGTATGTTGTTGACTTGAATTTGAATTATGTAATCAGATCGTGGCATTAGGGCAGGGCTGCAAAGAAACAAATAGCGTAGAGCGTTCGTATGGTTATGTGGCTAAGTGAATGGTGTCATTACTGCACCAGTGTTCTATTATTTTCATAGATGTTGTAAAAAAAAATACTGAAATCCTTCTCTATGGCATGAATCAACCATGACGCCTCGCATGGGCATGTCTTCACTTATTCACTTGTTTGTTGAGAAAAGAATATGCAGGATTTGAATGAATTACTTTTCATGCAGACTCCGTTTTGAAATACCTAACGGTGCAACGTATCCAAAATTTCCCACTTTGTCTCAAAATCTATGTCATTAATTTTTTTTTTAAGAATTGTCTATTTTCTTCAAGTTTTGTTTTATGGAAAAGCTATGAAAACAATTTAAGGAATTTTACATAAATTTAAAGATAATATATTTTTCTTTTGCCACCGTAGGCAAAGCGCATTGAACGACTCCAAACGAAATATAAATGCCACTTCAGCACCAAGACGGCGCTCTTATGGCGCTATCTTTATTTTTGGAAGTTGCCTGCGTTCTAAATGTTCTATATCAACATACTCGTATATCTATAATTTAAATTCATTGTTCGTTTCCCAAATCCCACCAAACAGTACACTACAGATCAAGTAACCAAATGCATCGAACTCTACCTACTCATGTAAATATAGAATAATAACCACTAGATTGATATTGTGCAAAACCGCGCAGTATGGAGGAGACAGGGTAATCAATAACTTGGACATATTAAAGGCAGCTGGTTTAGTTTCTAAAAACTGGGTCAGCAAAATTCAATAATGTCTTTGACTTCCTCATCAAATATTTTTCTTGATGCGTTTTAAGTGAACTCAGTGACTTTGAATGTAGGTTTAGGTACTTTGTGGGTATCCTTGTGTGTCCTTGGGTTGCTCAAACAAAGCACATGCTCAATATATGTATGTGTGTATATCAGTATCAAGGAACAAATTTCATGAAAACTAAAAAGAAATCTCGTTACTTATGTTTGCTTAGTTCCATCTCCTTTCAAGATTCATATCAAGTTCATTACTAATCAGTATTCAGTTCATTAGCTTGTGCGTGGGAAGAAGAAGTGTTACAATGGATTGAACTCTTCAGTCATTCACCTTCAATATAAATTTGTTGTGAGTATATATTTTGTTTGTCGTGATCACGTAGAGAAGGGAAATTGTTACATTAACAAGAAAATTGCAAGAGTACTTTTATCAATAAACAGATATGTAAATAATTTATTAATTTGAATCAGCATTAAAAGGATCCTTCAGAATCTTTTGACATCATAGGGATTAAGTCCTTTCAAACAAACAGTGACTATGTCATTGCCTAATTTCAAACTTAAAAATATTAAAATGGATTTTAAGATTTGATTTATCTGCTGATGTTTCGTGTGATGACGGGCAAGTGCAATTGCAGTGGAAAAATATGAAGCAAAAAGTAAAGTCTTTAGATTAAGCCTGAGGAAAATCAAAAAGTAAACATGGTGTCGACGCGGCGCGGCAACAATTCATACAGCAATGGGGATTACCTCATTGCATGATTTTAAGTTTAGACAGCCTTATTTATAAACTCGTATTATCGGCGGAGTTAAGTTACTCCGAATTTAAAACGCTTTTAATGCTGCAAATCTTATTTATAAAAAAAAAATGCGCCAGTTTTAGAGGCGGAGTAAGCTAAAACTGGTTCATAGGAGTATTAAAGCCGGAGTAAGGTCGTTTTAATGTATTTTGAGAAAAAGTGTAAGAGAAATATAATTCAAATTATTAAGGAAAAGTGGAAAATTATTTTGATTTTGTGATTATTTAAACTCTTCAAATGCCGAGATAAAATAAATGTATAAATGAAATGACTTACCTTTTGAGGACTATCCCAATTTTCAGACCATTTTCTTTTTTGTTTAATATCCATTGTTGAAAAATTCCGCAAACCACAAAAATAAATCAAATGAAATCAACATTTTCTTTTAACGTTTATAGTAACCATAGCTGTAGATGGGTCATTTTTTAATGAAGTTTGACATGAGCAGGGCGTAACTAAAACGGTTGGATTGTATTTTATAAATAAGGATTCGTTCGACGTGGCGTAAGGGAAGTGTAAGTGTAACAACTCGTTTTAACTAATCCGAGGTTGGACCGAGTATTAGTGAAATCTAATAAATAAGTCTCTAAAAAAGTGTGAAGTTAAAATCATTTATGAATTGATTCAAGAGCCATTACAATTTATTCAACAAAAATGTTGCTTGTTGCATCAAATGTCACTTTTGCCATGGTTTAAACAACCAATTTTGGTGCCTAAAGTTAAACACTCCTTAAACAGCGATGTTTTTAAATACAGTTTGGAGTTGGATACTGTTCCAAGAGCTGTCTAAAAATAAACATACTTTAAAAACTTATGAATTTCTTTTATTTCACAACTTTGGGGTTTGTAATTTTTGGGCAGAATCGGGCTTTTAGTCGATGGAATAAGGTCTAGCCCTTAGCTACTCCGTGTTGATTAGTTTGGCTGATAAAAAATTTAAATGGTTAAGATGAAGTGCCGAAAAAAAGTGTTTTTCCTCCTATAAGTGAAACCTACGTTAAGTTTGTTAACTATCAGTTATCGAGTACATCAGTGGTAAGAAGAATTTTTATTGCTTCAGAAAAAAATCGAAATATTTGATTATGCAAACCTTACTTGTAATGTGCTTCATAGCACTTCTACAACTCCTAACTCAACTGTCAACATTGCCTACACATTTTTCTAATACCCAGCAGATGGCGTACATTTGACATGTTGTTAAAGCTCGCGCAGTCGCACAAACGTCAACAGCCAATTCGCCGTACATTTTAGTTTGCCTTGCAAATTTTGCTACCACAAACATTTTGAAATTGTCTCGCCACAGTTCAATTGTATCTTTTGTGTTCAATGTAAGTACCCAGCCAATAATTCATTTCTATTTCATCAACTTGTGTAAATTTAAAAAAATAATAATATCCTGTGGAAATAAATCTTTGATCATAAAACAATATTTCATTATTTTACATAAGTACGACGAGGAAGTGTTCGTTTTGCATTCAATCAAAGTTCAAGTGTGAAAAATTATTATTTTCTTTTGTTGCAAAAAATTACATAATCTCATTTTTCCAACACATTGGACTGTGAATATTACATAAAAAAGTTCCAACTATCTTTCTATTGGTATTTCAATTAAAGTTTATGATACTTTAATTCAAATAAACTTGTGATTTGATCAATGAATGAGTGGAAAAATTATTTCCTGATGCTTTTTTTTACAAGGTTCAAGGGGAACGGGTTTGGTTGCAAAACAACCACGTGTTAATTAGTGAATTTTCCACTTGTTTTTTTTATACTCTGACCCTGAGATCAGCACAAAAGGTTAAATTTTATTTAACAATAAAAAAAAGAAAACTATTAGCACATCATTCAACCCTGAAATCTTCTAAGAATTTTAAAATCCCAACCACCTTATGTAAGATTTATTCGACTGTGTGCAGCCGACATGTGCGGGAAGAAGATGAAAATGAAAAGTGTGCTGAGGACAACTGCGCATTGGCGTACAGCCAGTTCGCGCTCTTGTTCTAGTAACACATATTTTAGCCGTTTTCATACTTGATTATCAAGGTTGGAAAATCGATTGCATTCCCTTTTCACAATTTATTCCTTTTCTAATTCATGTTCCTGAAAACGAGTTTTGGGGAAAGCACAGTGACTCACACTTTCTTGTGAAATACCTACATTTTGTGTGGACTTTGAAAAAAACTGTTTCAGTCGAAGCAAGGAAATGCGAAAAATTAACGTTGAAAAGCACTGTGCGACCTCGTGAGTAGTGATATAAGCGAAAGGCACACACTCTCAAATGTCTCGACAATTTGCGAGAATATAGTTGGTGACGCAGCTTTTGAGTTTGATTTGCTGACGCAACAACGGCACTCGCATAGCTACAGCTACAACTTCATTGAACTTTCAGCTGACGCTCGGACTTGTTGTTTCTCAATAAAAATTCAATCACGTGGTAGATTTTGGAATGTTTAATTCAACTTGATACATGTTGTAAAGGTTGATAACTTTATCAGTCACATCACAATCTCCATAACGCAGTCGCAGACACGATAGGTTTCATAATTGAATGAATTATAAAACCAATAGAATTGATAATACTTTATTGTTTGATACAAAGACCAAGTGAATTAGTCACGAGAGTGATCGAACTTTGAATTTACTACTTTTTATTTCCGTGTCAACAATTTGTTGTCGTCAGGGGTTGATTTCGGTTGTTCCAAGTTAATTTGCAATAAACATTAAGTTCGGTGTTATGTCTCAGGTCCTAACTTTAATGATTCAAAAGAATCTGCTTTTCGAGTGTTAGTTTCTAGAGACGTGGTAGATAGTCGGTACCTAACATGTTTTTAAAAATAAATTGGTTAAATTTAATTTAACCTGGGCTTTAATTATTTTTCATGTACCTACAAGTTTATCAGAATTCAGAAGCCCTGACGGTTGGTTTTTCCCGAATAAAATTTAAGTTGGTTGGTTTTTCCCGAATAAAATTAAGTTATAAGTTATGAAAAAAAAAACTGGCACAATATGTTGCGCTAGGCATTAGTTCTTACGAAAAATACACGTTTCCCGTAATTTCTTTTGTGGTTTCAGAAACAATGGATACTTTTATCTATTTACGTTATTTATGCCTATGGGCAAAAGCTTTCAATCAAATACATTTTATCAATAACTTTTATCTAAGCCATTTTTGTACTCAGTCCGCACAAAAACTCATCTTTATGGCCGCACTTTAATTCATAAAAACCAATTAGGGATGTCATATAATAGTTGTCAATGAACTTTTTTTATTTTTAAACAAAGGTTGTTGATAGCCACATAACGACAAAAGATAACCGTGAACAATTTAACAGATAATAACCCAGATATTGAAATCCTTTGGGAAATATTTGTAAAAACCACTCGCTTATTGTCTTTGCACTCGATTTTCACACTTGCTAATTGCTGTTTTTCCTTCCCATTTACAGACAAATCAAAAACTTAATTAGAAATGGGAGTACCAGCTGGTGGTGATGTCGAAAAGGGCAAGAAAATCTTCGTCCAACGTTGCGCCCAATGTCATACCGTTGAAGCCGGTGGCAAGCACAAGGTCGGCCCCAACCTACATGGCGTTTTCGGTCGTAAGACTGGCCAAGCACCCGGGTTCTCTTACACAGATGCCAACAAATCTAAGGGCATCACATGGAACGAGGACACCCTCTTCGAATATCTAGAAAACCCAAAGAAATACATCCCCGGCACAAAAATGATCTTCGCTGGTTTGAAGAAGGCCAATGAACGCGCAGATCTCATCGCTTACCTTAAGGATTCTACTAAGTAAATTTTAAGAAATTTAAAAAGCCATTCAAAACTGCAAATAACACCGCCAGTATACACGTAAATATTAAAGGTAGAAAAGAGGATCCCGCCAAAGCGAAAATAATAGAAATTCAATCTATTATTGTTGGACGTGGGGTTCCCTTTCATTTATATGCCTAAAATAAAACACCCCCATCGTCGTTATTGTCAAAGCAAATACATTACTATGAATTCTTAGGACAATTTTAATATTTAAATTAAAACAATTTGTTTGACAACCAATTGAATCATTAAACTTTAAACGAAACCGTAAAAAAATAATAAACAGTTATTTCGAATTATAGCCGATGGTCGACTGCAGTGCTGTTGTAGTCTATGATATTTATTATAATAATTTATTTTACATTATATTTTGAAAATAACACAACACACATGTAAAAAATGATAAAAAAAAGTTATATTAATCAATTTATTATTAATTGTAAGGAACTTGTAATATTATTTCAAGAGAGAGCTGAGTCGATTGAGAGGTGGACTACAAATTGAATTGAGAAACAAATCAATAAAATGTTACGACAAAAACGATCAAAATTGAGTTTGGTTTTTTTTTTTTTGTTAGCAGAATCATTTCTTTTGATGTTGAAATGCAGCTAAACAAAAAACATTTAAAAGAGAACAGGGGTCCAAAAAAAAACGGTTTTATCGAGGTAATCGTCGGAGTAGCGGAATTCTCTGATTTCCTAAGATTCGGAGACATTTTGCTTCGTGGTAGTTCTCCGATCGGCTGATCCGACATCCTCCGATAAGTTTTTGCTGCGGAAATTGTTTAGTTTTGGGAATGCAATGCGTTGCCGCATTTGAAAAAAATTCTCACGATAACAACTACTTCGAAGAAAAATTGAATATCCGAAAAATAATGCGATAGAACCGAATAACTCTATTTTGCTTTTGAATTATTCAAATGTTGTTCTTGATTCTCATTTTTGCTGGTTTTGGTGATGTATCTGACTTTACTCCTACATTCTTAAGAATTGCGGCAGAGGAACTTTAAGCATTCGAACACTTTTATTGTAGAATCGGGTTACATAGTAGGGCCATACTGCTGCTCGTGAGCTCTACAAGGAGAAAAGGAGAAGCGCATATTTGATGGAATCGGGAGACGCTATAACAGCAATGAAGCTTTTAAGATTTACTTAAAGGTAAAAAGATCACGATAGAGTGGTAAACCACAAACTCAACGCATGCACAGAACGTAGCATTCGCTACTGTGGACATGGAAAACCCTATTCTGTAGAAAGGCGATGTTGACTTTAACATCGCTGTCAAGTAGAAAGACCGATTTAACTTAGACGATGGTCAAGGATTGCCGTTCTCCCGACCTGAAAGAAATTAATCTTGTCATAATGTAGCCTTAAATCAATTAAGATTGCAATTGCAGGTGGCCTTGACGCCGAGCTTTTCAAGACAGCTGGAGGTTAGTTGGAAAGGAGCACGCACCAGCTGAACTCAGATCTTCAAGATATGAACGGAAATAAGCAGGTCCGATGAATGGAATTTATGTATCAGATCTCTCTTAAAAGACGATCGACCCAGCACACACAACTGCCATTTGGAGAAAAAAAAACATGCTACTTTAAAAGACTTGTTCGTTACCTTAACTCGACTGCCAAAAAGGACATGCACAGATTTTATAACGATACGCAGTCAACAATATCTGCACGGAGTACATAACTCCATACCTGGACTTTAAAAAATCCTTCTCAAATCTCAACTATTTTCCTCAATAGACAGGATTAGAACGAAATACCTCATATGAACGAGGCGTCTATATCAACTTATACCGACGGCTCGAAAATGGAAGTTGGAACAGGTGCAGGTTTCTTTTCAGAAAGCCTAAATCTAGAAAATATTAATCACAGCAGTGTCTTCCAAGTCGAGATCTTGGCATTTACAAACGCTTCAAAACAGGTGTCTGTGATGGAGCTATCACATGCTGATATCACTTTTTTCATTGATAGCCAAGACGCAATAAAAGCAATTTCTGCCACTCTTGTAAAATCAAAGCTTGTTTCTTGCTGTCGCGAATAGCTAAAGGTTCTTGGCACACAGCATAACGTTAGACTCCTCTACTGGGTTTTGGTTCACGGTTACAGTGGCATGCCGGGAAACGAAAAAGCGGGCGAATTAGAGAGAAAAGGCTCAGCACTTGACATTTCTCTCATTGACCAATAAAACAGGGTCCCACCCTTTGGAGTTAAACAGATCATTGGTAACAAAATAATACGAGAATCCAATGAAAGATGAGAATGTCTAGATTCCTGTGTCACTTCCCTTAAACTATGGCCAAAATACGGTAAGTACGGATCCGAAAGGATACTATCCCTGAATAGGCCTTAATTACGATCGCTTATCAGTATTATAACAGGACACAACCTACTAGGCTACCACAAAAAGAAAATGAGTCCTTGCGCCGATTACTTATGTAGAGGATGCAATGATTCTCACTCTTTTCTTTTGTCACTGCCCAGTAATCTGCCACACCAGGAAAAAATTTCTAGGCAGTTACTTCTTCAACGAACTAGAAGAATTAATAGACACTCCAAGAAACAGCCTGTTGAACTTCATTAAGGCCAAAAAATGGTTAAAAATTGGCCAACCATAATTAGGACGTTACAATACTCCAGGGTATCACAATTGATCTACATTGATCTAAGTCAGCCCATTCTACCTAACCTAACCTACCTTAACTCGCCTCAGCAAAAATCTTGAGTTATTTTAGGGCTTGTGAGGACAAACCCAGGGTTCAAAAAACACTTATAGTCGCATTTGTCTACAACAGCATTTTTTAGGCTGATAGAATTTTCTTTATTTAGCGTTCGTATTTTAAATATGTTTTTTTTAAATCAAAAGTTCATTTGGCATTGATAAAGAAGATTGATCAGCCTCAACGCAGCGCTGCTAAACCCCTAAACAACTTCTTTTGAAGTTTTTTTTTTTTTTTAATATTTATTCAAAATTTCAAGTTATAAAATCTGAACGCAGCAATTAAAAGCTATTGCGTTCATCTAAACAATTAATAATAAAACTACATCAAAGAAACTGAAAAAATAAAACCACCAATATTACTTGGCACCGATCAAGGCATTACGCTTCTGCATGTTCTCCTTTACCCATGGGTGTGTCATTACTTGCACAAGAGTAATGCGAGATGAGTTCTTTCGTAGCAGCTACATATAAAAAACATTCGTCTGTTCGTATTTTGAAAAAAAAAGTTATATAAAAAAGTTCGAACTCACCCTCGAAATAAGATCCTTTGCTCCTGATGTCATATGCTTAGGATAGTTAATCTCAAGTCGGCGAATTTTTTCATACGTCAGTTCAGTGTTGCTGGACTCAAATGGAGGGTTCCCAACTAAGAACTCATAGCAAAGGATTCCCAAACACCATTGGTCCACAGAGTCGTCATAACTTGTACCATCAACCATCTCTGGAGGAAGGTAGTCAAGCGTTCCGCACATTGTTCGACGTCTGAAAATTAAATTGTGGTCTAAGAAGCCGCTACTTGAAGTTATTTGATAGAGAACTTACTTATTGGACATTGTATGAGCTGACCATCCAAAGTCGGCAAGCTTAACGTTGTCATCAGAAGTCAGTAGGATATTCTCTGGCTTGAGATCTCTGTGGATAACGTTATTCATGTGGCAATAGTTAAGTGCGTCGGCTACTTGGTATGTGTACTTTGCCGAACGAAACTCGTCAAAGCGATGCCCTGGTGCATTACGAAGATGTTTGTAGAGCTCACCATCTGAAGCAATTTCTAACGCTAAGTAGATTTTTGATTCGTCATGGAACCAAGTCAGAAGACGCAGGATGTGTGGGTGTCTAAACAAATTCTATAATTATAGACTATTTTCTAAGTTTTACAATCAACTTACTTCAACCGAGACTGAATTTCGATTTCTCTTAAAACCTGCCGTTGGACTCCACCTTTTTGGAGCTCCGACTTGAACATCACCTTCATTGCAACCATGTATTGACTGTGCCGTTCTCTTGCAATGTACACGCGACCAAATTTTCCACGGCCCAAGGGAGCTCCTAGATCGAAGTCAGCTGTTGACCAATTGTATCTAACCACATTTATTATTATATCTGATGAAAAAGAATAAGGTTTTATAACTCACAGTCGACCGTAAGCTGGGTGAGACATCATTTTTAAGGACATCTCTTGTACTCGATCAATATATTGGTCAGGAACCGAGCTCAATAGAACCGGCAGCTGTTCTCTCGTTGGAGGCTTTTTCTTCATTTTATGAATGTTCATGTTCACTTTCACTTCAGTTTATTGCAAATTTAGAAAAAAAGAAGTGATCGGGGAATGCTTTCGGTTGAAAATAAAATAAAGCCGCCAGTTTTCTGTTCAGTTTGTTTTTTAAAATGAATTTCGTATTTCGGTGACATGTACAGTGATACCAATTTTTAGACTTTAAATGCCATCTAGGGAACAATAGAAATAATGAAAAAGAATGAACGTGTTCAACACTCAACTAAATAAAAAATCAGTCAACGAACTTTTGATTATTTTTTTTCTATTTTCCCGTTTGGTTCGTAAAAAGGTTTCTCCTAATTGTTGTTTTACTGAAGCAACAGACCTCGGGTCACAGAGTAGAACCATGACCCCGATTCGGAAGTCGCCAGTCTAGACACGGTGTAATTCGCTACGGGCTCTTTTAGCCCGACGACTGAAAGGTATACGGACACGATATTCGTTGAACCGGCGTTCCCGTGACGTCTCCACCGCTTTTGTAACCTTTTTTGAGAAAACTTACTTTTATTAGAATTATTGCATTTATTTATTGCAAAATAAAGGGAGGTGTCGAACAGAATTGTATCATTTGATTATTTAAAATCCATGTGCTTGAAGTGACTGCTGTTTTGGTTGAACGAATTCAGCACACAAAATAGGTTTGTTCGTTGAAGCCCTGGGGTTGCCCTAGGGTCGCCACAAAGCGTTTTTTGAGAAACCTAAATTTGCCCTGAATGTCAAATTGAGTGTTTTTTGAGCCATAGGTTTGCCATAGGTTTTCCCCAAACTCGCCCTAGCTTTTTGCTCTGGCGATTTGAGGGCTGTCAAATGGCATGTATTTTTTTTTAATGACAGGGATGTGTGGTGATTTGTGGTTTAGCGTTTTTTGAGGACTGGAAAACCCAGGTTTTTTTGACAACTCATAGGGTTGTCAAGAAAATCTGGGTCAACCCTGGGGAAAGTTCAACGGGTTGTCAAGAAAACCTGGGTCAACCCTGGGGAAAGTTCAACGAACGGACCTAATAACCTCTATCCTGTACGACCACCACTAGTTTTCCTATGAGTTGCAAACTTGAAAACATCTCGTTTATGAAAACATGTCGTTTATGAAAACATGTCGTTTAAGAGAAATGTATGGAAAACCTGTTAGGTTTTTGGAATTTTTGCGAAGCCCGCGTTTATGTCGCGGTGGGAATTCGCAAAGCTACTAGCGATTCACTGTCATAAAGAGAACAATTTGTGGCCAAAGATCAATGTTTTCCAAACTTAATAAGCCCACAATTTCCCTTTGTTGATGTTTTTGCTTAATCTATCTGTGATACACGTACGTATCCACGTAAGTATAAAGTTAATTTCTTGATTAAATAGAATAAAAGCACTTGCAAAACCTGTGGTCGAATGACCGCACACGTGATCGAGTAATACGTGACTGAATTGTTTTTGTTTTTTAATTACTTCTCACGTTATGGAGCAATTTATTACCACAATTTGACATTCTTTCATCAGTATTTGAACGAATTGAAGTAGATAAATGAACAGCAGACTGGATGTTGTGTAATATTTATGGAATTTTGAAAGAAAAAGCTCAATCACTCTATCACTAGGTCTGTTCGTTGAACTTTCCCCAGGGTTGACCCAGGTTTTCTTGACAACCCCATGAGTTGTCAAAAAAACCTGGGTTTTCCAGTCCTCAAAAAACGCTAAACCACAAATCGCCACACATCCCTGTCATTTAAATAAAAACACATGCCATTTGACAGCCCTCAAATCGCCACAGCAAAAAGCTAGGGCGAGTTTGGGGAAAACCTGTGGCAAACCTATGGCTCAAAAAACACTCAATTTGACATTCAGTGCGAATTTAGGTTTCTCAGAAAACGCTTTGTGGCGACCCCATGGCGACCCTAGGGCTTCAACGAACAAACCTACTGATGCAGTATCTCGGCTCCTATTTCACTTAAAAGACGTTGAAAAAATCAATGTGCTTTTCTAGGAAATCTTTGAATTTTTTTTGAAACAATCACTTAACTGATAACTCCAACACTTATTACAAACATTGATGTACATACTTACTCTTATTTTGATTGAATGGAATGATTGGGTCAAAAATTGAAACTATTAAAAAGAACACAACCTCTAATTGGTTTAAAGATAAAGCTACGTGCAGACGGCATATAAAAGCCGCACATATGTGCGGTTCTGACGTCATTTTTACGTCATAATTTGCGAGTATTGACGCATATCGTCTGAACACCCTTTTGGGACAGTCCGCACATGCACGCAAATGGTTTGCGGACGATGTGCGACAGCAAAACCGCACATAAATGTGCGCCTTTTTCGCAAATCGTCTGAACACCCTCGCACATTTTTTGTGACACTTTGCGTGCATGTGCGTGCATGTGCGGTCGTCGTAATCATATGCGTTGACACGAAAATAGGACAACGCAAATGTGCATATTTTACGCAAATCAGTAGTGATTCTGAAGTGTAGTTGTGATCAAAATTGAATTGCAAAAAAAAAAAATATTAAACGAGCGAACACGAAATACATTTCGAGAGCCCACAGCAAAATTAATTTCGCCGCACAAGGAAATCAGAATTCGGTATTCGAATAGTGAAGCACAATTGGACGCCCAATGAAATTAAAGCCTTAATTACTGCGGTGGAGAAGCGAGATATAGGTTCGGCGGAGTACAAGCTCGGAAAGTGCAGGGCACAGAACCATCCATCCTCCGTGCATTGGCAGTTCCTTTCTCAAATGATGTTTTTGGAGGCCAACGATGTAAAAAGATAAACTTCATCTGTTTCTTCAATGGACCATGTCAGTTTTTCTGAAATGCTGGTTTTTCTTTTTAAATAAACAATTTTCTTTTATTTTACAGGACTTTGCTGCCCTCGTTGATGACGTGGTTTCAGATGATTTACCACTGTCAGAACTTGTAGTCGGCCAGCAGCGTAAACGTATTGGCAAAAACCTTAACACCGCCTTCTACATCAACGCCGCAATCATGGTCAACAACCGCTCACTTGGACATTTTAAATTCGGCAGTCTCCGCTTTGCAATCAAGCCATTTTGTGCCATTTAAGACATCTTTCTGAAGCCCAAGCCGATCACTTACGAAACGGAATGAATCGCTATTTATTAGAATTCTTAGAAGGTGATTCACGTTCGTCATCGGTTCAATCGGTTCGTTTTCTTGAGGATACTGAAGAGGAAGTCGATAAAGACGGTTTGGAATCGATCATTGTTGATAATGAGGAAAGGAGGAAAGACCGAGTGCCTTGATTGAACCTTCAACAGATTGCAAAGCTTGTAGTTCGACCGAAGAATTGGAGGAGGAGCTGATTGAAGTGTAATCTCATCCCATTATATGGCCTCCACGGCCAAAAATTGGCTGCTTCTATGTTATTGTTCCTTTTACAAAATGTACTTAAATATTAGTAGATCTTTTTGTTTTGTTAGCTTGAGTATTTATTTTTCAATTTTTGATTTTTTTTTTCAATTCTAATGCAAGTAATAAACTAATTTGATCGTAAATAATAAAAATAAAATTTTCTGTTCTATTTAAATGTGAGCATATTGCCATTCAATATGCTTGTTCGGTCGTTGGTGGTAGCTTTTTCGATCCTGGGCTTTACCAACCTGCATAAGTAAATGATCAAATTGATCGGCTGACATTCAAACAAAACTGTGGTATAGTTCTGGTTCACTGTCACGCAGTTCCAATAACAATTTCGCTCAGAAACCTTCCGTCTGGCGATGCAGAAGCCAGTCCTTTGTCCACACACTACGCATCTGAAACTGCTCCACACCCGATTCATTGCTACTTTCTTGTTCTTCATCTTTTTCAGTCATATCCAATGTCAAAACTGCAATAGCAGCCCACTTTCATTCAACATTTTCAATTTAAAATAGTCAACAATGACAAAAAAAATGAGCAAAACACAAAAGTCAAACAATCGATTAAATTAACGCAAACTTGCATATGAATGCAAATGGTTGATGTGCGTATTTTTCTGCATATCGTGTGAACACGTCGCACATCGACCGAAAAATGTGCGTATTCATTTGCGCACATTTGATGTGCGAGCAAATCAACGCAAACTAATTGGCGGCTTTTGGGACAGATTCCGCACATCGTCTGAACACCCTTATATGCGAGTTTGCGTACACTGATTTACGTATAGCATTTGCGTTGAATTTACAACTTTTTATGTGACGTCAGAACCGCACATATGTGCGGTTTTTTATATGCCGTCTGCACGTAGCTTAATACATATATTCTTTTTTTAATTTACAACAACACATAATAACCAGTATTTTAAGATCAGCTAATATTGATTTAAGCAACAAAATGGCAATGAATGTCGATCGAACGAGCATACGTTTTAAGCTGATACAATTTTCTCCAGTTATTACTAGATTTATGTATATTCACAAAAGATAATTCTTTACAACAAAAACAATACTTTCTTTACTTCTTATATACACGCAGGATTAATAAAAAAACAAAACAAACGAAAAACTTTTTTTTTAATAACATGTCATCTGCGGTGGTTGCGGAAAGGTTCTTAACAACATTGGCCTGTCTCCTGTTTTTTTTTGTTCTTTTTTTTACTTGCTGAAATCGTTGAAGAATTCGAATTTGGAATGGTTTATATATCATTTTATGGGAGATGAAATATAGTTGGCATCAGTAGACAGACAGTTAACTTTTAGTATTTTAAAAATAGGTGTGAGTGTTTTAGAAACAAACTTATTATGTGATGACGGTTACTTAAGCTTTTCCACTTATTGCAGAACCACCGGTTGGTTGTGTTTTTTCGTTCTCCTTTTCGAGCTGCTTGCCGAGGTATTCCCTGTTTTTATTTTGAAAGTAAAGTTCATATTTTGAAAAAGATCTTGAGAGTGCTTGATATTCTAGTTAGATTATGTTTTTAATTATTATTATTACGACGTCGAAAAAGTATCAAAATACTCAAACAAAAGATAGAACTTACCAATTGTGGACCATCAACTTTTGGACAGCAAGAAGAGCTTCATATCGAACATTGGGATCTTCATGACCGAGGAGTTGCATGACGATCTGCTTACCACCAAGTTGCTCAAGGACACTTAAAAAACACAAACACAAGGCAATTTAAGTAAGTGTAAGCCTTTCACTGTGAAACCAAATAACTCACTGCTTTCCTCTGGGGTAGTGACGCACATACTCGCCAATATCGAAGCAGGCAACCGAGAGAATCACGGGGTCCTTGGACGTCTCCAGCAAATGAACCAAAATTCTTAACAACTCATAGTTCTTCTCGTTAAGACGTTGTGCATTTTCACGCCAGAATTTTGCTGATTTGTGCACTGGAGACCATTCCAAACGGGCACTCTTCAACTCGGTAGCGTACTCATCGAACGAGCTCAAGTCCTGTACAGAATTCTGCAGCTTCTCGGTGAGGAATTCGACATCTGCGGTTATATCCTCATCGTCGAAGCGGCGTTGCTCCAAAATGGACAACTGTTTCAGAACCTTGCACTGGACCATTGCAATACAGTGCTCCTTAGCGACCTGGGACTCCTCGGGCTTTTCAATCAAATTGCGGAACACTGCGAGGATGATGCGAGTTACCTTGAAACAAAAATAATAATGATAATAACATAAGAAGACAAAAATGATATTAAATTTTTATCTTGAATCAATTTACTCGAATTTTCAACAAATATACAATACCTTTTCCTTAGCACAATCATTCAGAATATCAGCCAAAATAGGAATAACGCTGAACTTATTCATTTTTCCAGCTAACAATGGGTTGAAAGTCAGCACCCATAGACAAAATACGAGCTGATATTGAACCTGCAATCAAAAACATTTTACATAAGTAGTCCAAAAAAAACTTATTAAACACTTACTTGGAAATTAACCCTGGACGAAAGAATACTTATCAAAGTACTGATTCCATCTACCGAAACAAATGCAAAGCGATACTCATCAATGCGTAGCATCATTTGCAAACAGCGTCCCACTGATTGGATGTACTCGTTACTCTGTATTGCCAACAGGAAACAGAAACAAAATACAAAGAATTCATTAAAGTCGTGTGAATTTACAATTATATTGAGTTAGTGTTTTTAGTAACAATTAACGAACAAATAGGTAACAATAGATTTACTAAACGACACCGATAGTGAATTTAGGGTTCTCAAAATTACTGATACTAGTACTTTGTTTTATTAAAGAATTTTTTTGTTTTTTTTTTTTTTGATACATAAACAAACACAAATAAAGAGTGATAAATATAATATATAAGAAGTTGCGTTTTTCTTAAAATTATACCAACACCTTTGTTTGTTAACTTAGAAAATACTTGAGTTTGATGTGAATGCTCGTTTTTTACACAGTTTTCTGTTCAGATTGTGTTTTTTTGTTTTGCTTGTTTGTTTGTTTATGGAGTTGAGTTAGTAAATTAGTTATCACTGGACATGGCTCTTTTGACACACAGCTCAGATATGTAATTGTTCCCTGACAGTTTATCTCTGGTGGCGCATTGTTTTTCCTTTCAAATCAATCAAATTCTAATCGAGATTTAAAAAAAAATTATGAACACACATGACGATAGAGGAAAAAATCGATTTTAAAATGAGAGTTCTTATTTCTTTTTGGAATTATGTTTATTTAAACCACACAGACACTCTACCGGAATAACACCCGGAGTGGTAGCACTCCCTGCAGCTGGCATCGACGAACCGGACAATTCACTAGGCACAGAACGATAAGACTCGTTAGACTGATGGTCGTTGCTGTGTTGACTGCTAAACGGGCTGTAATGATGACTTCCACCATGATGCTCTTTGTTGTGATGGCTGCCATGTCCGTGCTGGTGGCTGACCACGGTTTGGACGCGTTTGGCAAGCAATGCCATGTCGTTAATGTAGGATTTAGCCTGGCGACAATTTTTGTGTTTTTGTTTTGTACTTTGTTTCAATAATATTCATTTTTAATTTTCGTTTGTTATTTACACTTTCTGTTTTACTTAATAAAACATACACGATGCACAAGATCCTTGAGTGCTAGAAACAACATTCAAAGCGCAAGAACAACAATATAGTGGCTTGCAATGACTGATGAAGTTGCTTTATGTTCAAATGAAATGTGTAGTGGAAGTAGTAATACCTTTTAGTTTTCGGTTTTTGGGTTTTTTGTGTGGATTTTATATGAACAATTGAAGAGAAAGATTGAAGAGAAAAAGAAAAACAAGTTCAAGGAAAAAAAAAAAACATTTAAAAGCAACGGAAATAATGTTTAAAATAAAAATTTTTCGTGAGTACGATTGAAAAATGAAAAATCAAGTGACGTACATATTGCATGTTCCACTAAATGTGTGAAGGAAATCAATTATGTAGCCACACTATGAATAAAAGCCATGATTCGTTTTGTCTATATGAATTGATTCCTAAGAAAGAAAATACAGATTCTTGCTTCGTAATCATAAAAATATCTACACAAACGCACCATAAACCATCAATAGTACAAATAACGAATTTTTTTTCAAATCACCCGCAGGCAATTTTATGGATCATACATCATACATGTTTGATTTGAAGTGTAGAGACATCGTTCTTCATAAAAAAATATTGTTTTGGCAAGTTTCATGCATGTCAATACTTTACACTTTTGTAAAGCATATATTTTGGATTAAAATACACGTTTCGAATACAATAAATCGACCTATTTATTACACGACAAACCCCTTCTAACTACTATTACTATCAACAGGTTTCTTCTAACTTCTCAACTTTATGTCAATCCCTATATTTAACTTATCTTGATAAAATGCAATTCTCTCTAATTTCTGAACCAAAAGGATTTTATCAATTCATTAACTTCAAGAGAAAATCTCACGGTCTTCCTTCGACGCTTAATTTCCTTGACAAATCTTCTGATGACCCCATTCCGCATTCCGGCAATTTTCCTTAAAAAGTGCGCATCAACCTCTTACTAATCTTGATCAACTTTCTCTCTCCCAAGCAGTTTTTCCTTTCTCTTTGGAAAGAATCTTTTATCTTCCCAATTTTCAAAAAGGGTTGTAAAAACTCGAACTATCGACTGATAGCTAAGCCTTCTGCCATCCCCGAGAGATCGATGTTGTTACTACCGACTTTAGTAAAGCATTCGACAAAATTAACCACCAATATATCTACCTCAAAGCCTTTGACTTCCCACCTTCAACTATCGAATGCGTCAAATCATACCTAGACAACAATGTGTATAGAGTAGTTTTTAGAAAAGCAGTTTCTAACCCAATATTCGTCTCTTCTGGCGTTCCCCAAAGTAGCCATCTAGGTCCACTCCTGTTTGTGCGTGCAATAAATGACGTCGCAAGTATTATTTCTTTTTCTGAAAATAATAAAAGTCATATCCTCTTCTCAAGATTCCTCTCTTCTTCAAAAAGACCTACCGCTTTTCTTGCTAGGTGTAATAAGAACTTTCTTGAGCTAACGTTTACAAATGTCAGTCTATGACTTTCTCGCGTAAACGCTTACCTTCTAGTGAATTCTAGCTGAATTTCCACTCTTACATTAACTATATTATTGCGAAAGCAAACTCCTCTCTTGAGTTTATCAAACGCTGGTCTAGAGAATCTTCGTCTTTAAATCTTACTTTAGGCCTATCCTTGAATATGCTAGTCAGGTTTGGTCTCCCTATCAAATAACTCAATCTCGTAGAATCGAAGCTGTCCAACGAAGATTTCTAAGATTCGTTTTGCGTAGGCTGCCTTGGTCTGATCCATTCATTTTCCGATTATTACTGGTACCATAGACTTCTCGGAATTACTTGAGCTGATTTACGTAAACACTAATAATTGTAACCTACGTTATGTCCCCTTCTTCCACCTCCCTACTCTCCTCACAAACTACGCTTATTTCAACCCTGTATGAAGAATGCTACGTTCAGCAAATGCAGCAGGAAAAAAAATTGACTTTCCCTAAGTTCCTCTTCCTCAGAAAAAATTTGTATTCCTCTTAACCTTTAAACTTCTAACTTTTACACTTCAACTTAGAATTAAGCATATATTTGTACATATGCTTATTTATTTATTTGTATTTTAAGTTTAAAAATTTATGTTCTAATCGCTAGTAGTAAGCTAAATAAATTAAAATTAAAATTAAAAACTTATGTCGATTCCGAAATTAGAAACGCTTTTCATGACTCTTCATACTTCTGGAGGACTTGCCAATTCCTCGCAAAGTAAAACAAAGTGAATAATTTTTGATATTGAAATATCAGTCTCTTAAAGTCAAAATTGAGAGAAAACTGCAATTGTGTTTTTCAACTCCTAAAAATTGCAGCTTTATTAACACCTACTTCTCCTACTCGAGAAAAAAAGTGGTTATGATAACCACAAAAAATGTAAAGTATAATCAGATTTAAATTGAAACACACTACACGACACATAGAGATTTACAATTGATGCGCATGTTGTGATGAACTCATTATTGAATTAAATTGAATAAACGCGTACTATAAGGTTTTTTTTTTTTATATATAAGTAGGTATACGAATTTCCTATCCACAAATGGTGCAACATGCAAACGATTGAAAAAGAAATCTTTAAAACCTCATGACCAGTTTCACTGTTTTTTTTTTTGTTTTGTGAATATGTAGGGTCATGTCCCCAGTTGTCGAACACTTAGTGACTTGCAATAAAGTAATCTCTCACTGCCAGACAACCTTCGATATTCAATAAACGAAGTTAAATTAATTAGATTCTCAAACTCAAACTTTATTTAATAAACTTAAATTTAATTCTGTAACTTTAACCGTTTTTTTATAAAACAATATAAACTGGAAAACAGTCCAATTCCCCAGTAATCGAACACTTGTTTCCTAAAGCCGAACATCAAGTTTCCTTATTTCGAACATGGTTTTTTGGGTTAAGACTAACATTTAATTACTACACAAAACAGACATTTTTAAAGTTTTCTCTATTTTAAATTATCCAAACATTTTTATTTATATTTTCATATTTTATATTTATTTTTATATTTTTTTTTTTATATTTTATATTTTTTTTTATATTTATATTTTCTCAATTTTATTGAACCACATAAATCAGATAAGATTTGAAGAGTTGCAAACAAAGTCTTTCTTTTGAGCACAAAGTTGGGTGTATGTTAAATGGTTATGCTAAATGGTGACAACCTATATTTCTTAAGCCATCTTCTTTGGCAAGAAGTTATGAGACACCTACGTCATGATTGAAATTGTTAACTGTTCGAACAAAGGAAACCTAAAATTGTACTGAGTTTCCTTGATTCGAACACTGAAAAAAGGTGTTCGAATACTGGCCCCAAAGGTTTTGCTACTTTTATTGATAGAAAGACGTAAAAATTATTTAGTTCCTTATAACATGTAAGGCCTGAGCTTAAAAAAACTATTTTGATGAAGTTGCCTATATTCGAACACTAGTGTTCGAACAGGAAACTCACAACAATTTAGTTTCCTTTGATCGAACAGCTAAAATCTAGTAAAACTATTAACTTTTAAGATAAAATTTTGACGTAAATGAACTAAAATAAGCATTATATAACGAAAAAACCTTACAACATAAATATTCAGCTTCAATTGCCCTTTAAAATCATAGTTTCTCACGACACTTGCAACAGTCTCCTTCTTATATGGAAACCCACAATTGCCCTAATCTTTGAAAGCTAGTCACAAACTACTATTTTTTAAACGTTTACATTGGTTGTACTTGTGAGTTGTTTCTGAGGGTTCAAGAGTATAACACCCTTTACAATTTCGCATTAAAAGAAATTAAAAAAATGAGAAATAATGCAGTTTGAGCGATGTTTTTCAAAAAGTGTTCGACAACTGGGAGTGTTCGAATTTAGGCGACCTTACCCTACAACTAAAGAAAAAAACTCAAAAGCTATAAAATATTATTAGTTTCATGCAGAAATTTACATAACATTCCCGATAGGAATATTGATATGTACAAAACCATTTATCATCAAGATTATATAGGTAGGTATACATAATATACAATGTGATCAGGTGCACTGCAAAACTCAAAAGTCTACTTACGTTCACGGTCAACTGATCCTTTAAGAACTGTAGATAGAAGTTCAAATCAGATTTTGGCATTAATTCCTTGCCCCAACATGCCAATTTAGCCAGAATTCTGGATGACATGTTGACTATGAAACCATCTTGACGGTTCAGCAAGTTCAAGAAAGGCCCCCATACACACTCTTTCTTCTTAAGTGCGTAATCGTGGAAGTACTCCACTCGGGAACGATCCTCCTGGAGTATGTCGTCAATCATTACAAGAATGTACTGAATGGTAGAGTCCTTGGATACATGCGCAAGGAGATTCAAAAAAGTCTTCACAGCTTGACTTGGATTTTGCTGAAGATAAGCGACCTTGGAAGTATCGAGAGCGCTGATACATTGATAGTCCTCCTGGGAAATCATCTGCGACTGCATATAGGAAGCCCAGTTGATTGTCTTCTGGCGAATATCGGTGGCCTGTTGTTGCAGTACACTAGTCGCTGCAATCATATCTGAATACAAAAAAAAATACTTAAGTGGACATTTTGTTCACGATGACATTTTTTATTCTTACCGATGTTCTCATCGGGGAGATTAATCAATCCTTTGACGTCAGCCATTTTTTTCGAATATTATGGACACGATGGAATAGCAAACTGAATTTAATTTCCTATTATTAAAATTAAACAGGACAAAAATCTTTATGAAAATTTTCTTTTTGCGATCTAGTTCAGCTGACAGGTCTTGTGACTTTTTCGCATGAGAAAAAATTTATGCCACAGAATTTCTGAATTTGCTTTAAAAATAGCTGTCAAACGAAATCGCCGTAATAAATGTGTTCCAGGTTATAGTTTAAGAGCTTTTTGTACGAAACTATTTAAAAAAGCAATTGAATATAGGTTTGCCATTTGCGTTTGCATTAGAAGACAAATATTAAATTTTTAACGCTGTGTTTCCACTAGCTTTAAATTCATAGCATATGACAGACACAAGAAAGCAGATTTGTGTTGTGGACATTTTGTAGTATACTTTTTTATCCCAAACACAACCGCGAAGTAACAAAATGGTGGAAAACATATGCAGACGACAGTTCCCTCTGCTTTAATAGCTGCGATAGATACCCTGCGATAAAAGTATTCTATCTTTCTATCGCAGGCTATGAAGATAAAGCTGCTATAATAGTCTTCACTTGCGATATTCAAAGGCTGCTATGATAGCTGAGATAAGTTTAAAGCATATGGAGAACAGGGATAACCTGCAAATAGAAAGCGTTTAATGGTTTGGATGAAGAAAAAAGACAACATCATTTTTGAACACTTTTGGTTTTTGTATTATCCTTTGGAAATAAAATAAACATTTAACATGCTAAAGTAAAAATTATTTTTAAATCGAATAATGAAAAAGTCTGAATGGATTGCTTCTTAAAATCAAATTTTCTTTCTGAATTGTTCCATTTATAAAAAGCTTTCTTGCTTGTCATTCTGACACATGCGAAATTTTGTTTATTTATGTATATTAATTTATAATTTTTAAAACCTTATCATGCAGGGTTGTAAAGCAAAAAACATATCCGATGTATACTCTTTTTCCCCAAATATAAAACGCAAAAGGGTTCCTCTAAATAAAAATCCCATTGACATTTTGCCTAAAAGTCTATTGAGTGACACTGCTTTTGGAATTTATAATGGGTATTCAGTGGAGGTAAACCAAGTGGATCACATTCGTAAATTGTACGATTGCGGGTGCTTTGGAAAAGGCTCAAAGTCTCGAAGTTGCCCAGAGTTCATAAAACAGAAATCTAAACCTGATGGCTGTGACAAAGTCGTCGATGAAAGTTTGATTCTTGATCTGGAAGAAGCATTTTTTCTTACCCACTACCTTAAGGTTCTTAAAATAGAAGATATGAACGGCGTTGTGTTGAGTATTGAACAGCTAATAGTCGAGTTCTCTAAGGTTAAAGCAAATTTTGTTGACAACTTAGTTGGTTATCTTTATTTGCGAGCGAAAAACTGGATTGTTAGATCTGGCACTAAATTTGGAGCAAACTTTTGTAATAAATAAACAATTATTCTAAATTAAAATTTTAACATAATTCTTTTACAGTGATTTATAAAAAAGGGTTGCGTTACTTCCATGCAAGTTTCATAGTATTTATTGACAGTCATCAATCTCTTCTTCCAAAGGACTTAAAGGGACTTCAGAGAATTGCCGAAACCTCAGACAAAGATGTTCTTTTTTTAGAAATAAGTCATCCAAAAGAAACTGAAGATATTTTACAGAATTTAGACAAGTTTACTGTTTCAGAAAATATTATTAAGCGATTTAACTATAACGCATTTGTTCAGTCAAAATAAAACAAATTTTACAATCGTGCCATTCTGTGCTTTTTCGGTATTCCTGTTGCACGGTATTCTGATCTTTCCTGCAAGTATATTTCTTTGCATTCATCTTTGAACTTTTCGTTAGTGTACCATTTGCCCAAACAAGATTTAAGTGCATCGTTTTGTTGTCTACAGCTTATGACCATCAGTATGCTATTGTCCTTGCAGCAACTTTCAAATGCTTTTACTTCTTTGAGACAGTGGCTGGCTTTTGCCCGGTCTCTCATTATTTTTGGAATAAGAACTTCAGATTCAACTTTTCGTAATCTCTTGTCATTCGGGTCACCTGAAAGAATCACGGTTTTGTCGATAGCCCCTATATTATTGGACAAGATTACCTTACCTAGACCATGTGGATTTTTAGGATCAACTCCTGCAGTAGATAAAAGTGGTTCTTTTTGGAACTCCATGATCCAAAGTCAGGATTTAAAGGCCCCGGCCCATAGAACGCGGTGCGTGCGGTAGAAGCGGCGCGGCAACTGATGCGGTGGGTTTTGCCGCGCGCAACTGATGGGGGTGACCCATAGAATCCGTTGCGGTGTTTTGACAGATAAATTTAGTCAAAATGGGGGCGTTCAAGAATCGCATCCGGATAGCTTGTTGTTGTTGTTTACGTGTGGGAAATCGAAAAAAATAAGTTATAATCGTCTAGCAATGATATTTTGAATGTTTTTTTGTTTTCAAAAGTCGAATTTTAATATTTCACAGCTGTTGTCTGTTGTCGATCGTTCAAAAAGGTATCTAGACACGGCTATCCGAAATAGGCTATCCGATAGATTCTTGAACGCGCCCATTGTCACTTTTTCCATATTAGAGAAAACTTCAAATTGGTTGTGACTGCGCATGTCTCTCTTCTGTCACCGCGTGAGAGCAGTGGCAAAATAGAAGTTCGGCTACTCGGCGCGTGCGGCGCGTTGCTCGCGGTGCTTATGGGTCACCTCTCATAAGAACGTGTGTATTTAATCGAGCTGTCAGTTGAAAGCGGTGCCGCACGCACGCACCGCGTTCTATGGGCCGGGGCCTTAAGAAATATTTTTAATGTCATTTGGTTTTTGACAATGAACAGCTGACCGTAGAAAAGCTTTTAAAGCTTTGGAGGACGGCAGGCGTTCCAAGGCCTAAGAGATTCTACATGGATTACAATTAAAAAATAATTAATTAACTTTCTAGAGTAAAGTGAGTTAACTTTTCGTTGAAAATCGATTTAGCTAGTAAAATTCAGTTGTTGCAATTAGCAGTAGGAGTACTCACCTTACATTTCTGTGGTGACTCTACTTATTCATTCCTAAGAATATGAAGTTAGCTTATGTCGCTCTCCATTGGTCACTCGGGGTACCACTCATTTTAAAAACCAATGGAACACCCAAAATTGTTTCTATTTAGTTTAACGTAATTTCCTTTGTGTGAGTGAAACACCTATGGCTCTTAAAAAATATTCCTTTTTGAGTAACATGTGTTAATGCTTCTTGAGTGGATTCTCACTTCAAATCGAGAAGCGGTTCCTCAGAATCATGAGAAGCGATATTTTTGCACCAATGGAACGGTTTGAGAATGCTTTTAGACGCTCTTGGACGGTTCTTTTTGTCCAATGAAAAGCGACATTAGTCTGATTCTGCCCAACTTCACTGATGCAATAGGCACAACGTTCCAGTTAAGTCACAACTTTCTACTCAATACTCAAATTGTGATGTGGTTCTCAGCATATCAAATCGTTCTGAGTTCTGACTTGTGACTTTTAGGCAGAATCGGGATGTTAATCTGGGTACTAACTATTCAAATGAACAATTTTAGATTAGAAAAACCTAAACTCACCTTTAGCATCGTATAAAACTATACGCTTGAAAATACCCCTTATATACACACCTACTTAAATAAATTGACATTACTATTTTTAAGATAATAATTTTTAATTTTCTATGGCAAAACATATTTAAAGTTTTTTATACAGAATATGTTATTGCTAACACGATAAATATTATGCAATACATTATGAAAAAAATACGATCAATTGCTGTTGCCAAAACTATCCAATCAAATTGGATGGAGCGTGTTGTAGATGCGAACATGCTTTGTTGATCCTCAAAAGTGGATGGGCCTTCAGAATTCTGTTCGGTCAGTTCCTTCTGTACTGCACTTTGCGGATCAATGTCTGGGCTTAGATGCGATAGACATAGAACATAGCTTAACGGTCCATTAATCAAGTTTCTCAAAATGGACGGAACTCGGCGACGATGTTTGGCACTTGATAAGTAGATTACGATCACAGATATAATAGTCGAAAAGCTTACTAATAACAAACTGCTACTGTAAAAAAGAACTAAAATAATGAACATTAAAAACCACCCAGAATGTGAGCTTAAAATATTTTGTACCTACCAACTAGCGGTGTATTTTGTGCCAGCACAGGAAGTAGCTGGGCAAAATACATGAGGAACGCAGATATTACCACGATTACAATTCCATTAAGCAAAAGCTTCTCACCCATTTGCGGTGGGAGCCAAAAGCTTGAAAGAACCATTAGGACAATGCAGGAGGCCGGTGTGAAGATCAAAGCCTTGTACATAGCAGCGCGACGAGCCAACACAAAGTCGAATTTAACAAAATTGAAAAACTGCTGGCTGGTACCGAAACTCACGGACACTTTTTGAACTTCCCACTCGTTGTTTTTGACCATTGTGTCTACTTCAGTTTCTGCATCAGAACCACCATAAAGATTCAACTTTATGTCTGCGATTGACCAAGAACCAATTTTCAGATAACATTTCTGTGTATCGAAAGGCCACAATTGAAGATTGAGACTACAAAATGCTGTGAAGACTGCAGGTGGCACCCATAAAACTGACCCTGTTTGAAAAATAATTAGTTGACTACCACCGAGGTGATCATCGCGATCAGTGGCACTATTGAAGAGTGCTATATCAGGGCGCCAAACATCATCGGCAGCAACATGCATCGATGTTATTTTGCCATAATCCGAAGGATTCCATTTAAATTTATCATCTTGCCATTGCTAAAATATAAACATACTCATATTATAATACATAAATTTACCGAAAATGTGAAGTTTTACCATTCGAACCCATCCATAGACAGTGATCTTGCCTTTGAGTTCGTCAATGTCTACATGACGAACTGTGAGTCCGATTTTTACATCTGTATGCTCGCCATTTATTAGAGGTTGAGCAAATTTGTTGTAGTTAACAAATAAATCACGTTTAAGGTTATCATGGAAAGTGGCGTTCCACATGGTGTTGGTTTTATTATTTTCAGCTTAAATTAAAAATATAAATATGTTATATATTAATTGTTTTGAATAAAATGGTGACATTGTTTTTTTTTTTATTTAGGGAGGTAAAAAGAGAGGGGTTTAGGATTTGGATGGGAAATTGAAAAGAAACGGAAGGTAGGAACAGGATAAGGTCATAGGAAAACAGGTACCAACCATGGAAAAGAAAAGGCAAGTACGAAGGAAGGGAAAGGAAAATGGGGAAGGGAAGGATGGGAAGGGAAAGAATGCTCCTGCTTGGAGGCCTGGCACGCTGGCAGAGCACGGCTTACCTCGCCGGATACGAAGGTCAAGGAGGCAACTTGCCGAGCCAAACCTCCTATTAAAACATAATTATCGGGCCAAAAATTTTCACCACCACAAAAAAAAACATCACCTCACTCTAGGCACTATCTATCGTTGGAGTGTATTTCTCAATTAAACGAGTTTCGCTTAACTGTGGGTTCTATTTGTCTCAACAATCTTTCTGTAATTATGATAAATCAGGCCAATAATTCGAATTTTTTTTTTATTATGAATGAACTTAAAAAACAGATCGATTTATCCGTAACGTAAATAATGCAACTAATGTCGTTCTAATAAATAGAATGTTGAAATTTCTTTGAGAAAACAACTGCTTGTCAGGTGATACTCTAGCAAAACCATATACACATTTTCGATTCAACCAAAAATTTAATAAAAGACTGTCTAATGAGTCGTGATTCATAAAGCTTCTGTTTTCCGAGGTTGTTCTTTTTTATTCTTGAAGTTAAAGCACAAACTAACAACTTACATATAGTAAGTTGACAATTGTTGTGTTCAACTTTATTTTCTTTCGCTAAGGTTTGCCCTCTAGGGTCACAGAGAAGAAAATACACAGAACCAACTCGAACTTTCTTTGTTTGAACCACCCTCAATTTTTCTGAGATGGAATTAAAGCTTGCGTCTGATTTGAATTAACGTATTCGGGAACAATTTGAGTTCTTTTAGGTTCGTTCGTTGAATTTTACCCATGGTTGACCCAGGTTTTCTTGACAAGCCTATGAGTTAAAAAAAAAACCCTGGGTTTTCCAATCCTCAAAAAACGTTAAGCCACAAGATAACCACATATTCCGGTCATTTGATATTTGAATAAAAATATACGCCATTTGACAGCCCTCAACTCGCCCCAGCAAAATCATAAGGGCGAGTTGAGGTCAAACCTAGGCTTTTGACCTAAACTGAGGGCTCAAAAAACACTCAGTTTGACATTCAGGACGACTTTAGGTTTCTCAAAAAACGTATTTTGGTGACCCCAGGGCCCAGGACGACCACAAGGCTTCAACGAACAAACCTATTATTTCCTCTTTTTTAGTGTTCTTTTCACTTTAATATGCGGAATAATGTTATGCGCAGTCATGCTAGTCATGCTATAAAAAACGCTCTTCACAGTGGAAAAGTTAAGTGAACATTATTCACATGTTTAAAAGAAATTCAAATTAACTGACAATAAAATGGCAACGAGGGCTCAATTTAGCTTGTGGTCAGAAATTTTGACATCTGCACTATCTGCTCTGTATCCCGGATTCCAAGACAACCCTGTGAGTTGTAAAAACAAAAATGTTCGGTTTTGAGTTCCAAAATCAGATTTCAAAGCTTTCATGGTTAGACGTTCAGTTATAAGATGATAACTACAATTGGGCTCAAAAAGCGAATTAAGGGCGAACCCAACACCTAAAAAATAACTTTGTGGAGGTCCCAAGGCAAGCACGCGGATTCAACGAACAAACTTTTTTTTATTTCTTTGACTACACTTAAGAGATAAGTGTAATATAATTATATAATTATGTCCCTCACTTCTTAACCATGCGAACAAAAATACTTGAGTATTCCGTTAGGTCTGGATAACACCACAAATGAGATGCTTCAGAATCTTAAATTATAAAGTCAGTTTATTGAAAGCTGTTGCCCAAACACGAAATGAAAGTATCTCCATTTACGGAGTTTAATTTTATACACAAAACTATACTTTGAAAATGGATTGGCTTATGATCACGAACATTAAAAAAATCAAGTTAAATCTGATATCCGTATATAGTTTACTTAAAACTACTACTACTCGTAAATTGCGCAAAAAATAGTAGTTCCTGAGAACACAAACTGGGTTTGCGATTTTTCTTTGAATACATTGCTTCTTCAGTTTAAAATTCAAATACTAAACGTGTAGCTAACCTTGCAACGGCTCCTGCGTCGTAGATTCTCCAGAAACGGCGCCATGATAAGAGAACTGAATTAATAATAAACCGGATGTCAGTATTATCGCTAGTTGCATTTTTTTTTCTTTTCTCAAAAGTAATTACATATAGAAACACAATTTATTATAAAAAAAAAAATACCACCCTCTTCAAAGAGAGAGCTCAGAGCTCACGGTTTTAGCTTGTTGCACGATTGGATGGATATTCGCGAGTTATCGCTCCAGCGGTTGAAGAATCACTAAATCAACAGCCGGAATATGTTTTTCGAGAAACTCTCGAATTAAGGGTATCGCAGTGGTACATTAATTTTTTTTATTCTCTTGTTTAAGAACGTCAGTGGTCGCTGGTCGGTCAGTCATATGTCGGTATTTTATGATAATATCGGAAAAACACCGCAACTTTTGATATACCATACCGACGCGACACGACGATAAACCACGCGTACTGGTTCGTATTTCATTGAGTAGTTAGTTGTTGTATATATATATATGGCAAAGGCTGGGCATGGGCTCTGGGTGGTTTTAGAAATGGGTTTACTCAATCTTTTATACGTTGATTAAAGATTACGTGCTGTGATTGTGCTATTATTCAATTTAAAATATTTTGTCACCTAGATGAGGTTTAATGATGGTACTTAATGCAATTACTTTTATATTGGGAGGCTGCGGGTTCGCCAATTTAAGTATTTTGTGTCTAGATGTAGAAACTAAAAATAGAGTCTTGGGGAAAAATTTGGCTCCGAAGTTAGATCAGTTTATTTTTGAACGTGGATAAGATAGTTTGTGCGCTGATTTGTTTGCATATAACACAATGTCAAGTCATGACTCTGGCATACTGTTTCTATTTTCTCGTATATTAATTTTTTTGATTATTATTATAGAAAGTCCAGTGCAGTGTAAGTTTATAAAGTTATAAAAATATTTTCAAGCGGAGTTTGAACTTGCGACTCAAGGCCGCAGGCGAAGTAAAATATAGAAGCAAAGTAGTAATTTTCCATTTTGTTTCCACTCAAATGATTGTTTATCTTTAAATTTCCAATAAACTCGCATCGGTAGTGGTGAGTGTAATTATAGTTTCAAAATATCACAGTTCCATATACAACCCGAAGCCTTATCGCATTTATCATGTGAGCTAAAAGGCTGTCAGCCTCCGTGCAACAAGCAACCATTCACTTTGTCGTCATTACTGCGACAATTGAAGTGATCATATAAGTTTCAAAAACAAATTTGTTTTCTAAGAGAAATGGATTTCCTACAAATCCTGAGCTTTTTGAGCTAATTTCGAATTTTCGCTTCATCGTTGCTGCAGTATTTCAAATCTTTGAACTTATGTCGCTTTCCATTGGTTTCACTCATTTTAAAATCCAATGGAACACGTAAAATTTTTTCTGTTCAGTTTTAACAAATTGTCTTTGTGTGAGTGAAACGCAGGGGCGAACGCAGAAAAAATTTTCGGGGGGGGGGGTTTTGAAAAAATATATTAAATATGAACGATTAATTTGTTTTTAATATTTTTATGCTTTTTTTATACTCTGTATTGATTTGTATAGGAACAATCCTAGCTAATATTATAAATGTGAAAGTAAATCTGTCTGTCCATCTTTCTATGTTACCGTCTCCCGCCCAAACTACTCAACCGATTTGAATGAAATTTGGTACAGAGATAGTCTAAGACCTGAGGAAGGACATAAGTTATTCATTTTATCCCTATATTTTAATGAGAACGGGAACGTATACAGCAACCTAGAAACCACAGCACCGATTTTAAAAATTCTTCCACCGTAAGAACGCCTCACTATCCTCAAGTAACATAAACTTTAACTCATCCCCATATTCCTACAGAAACGGGAGTCCTTACTACTAAGTACGAAAGAATCTCTATCTGTCCGTCTTTCTATGATACCATCTCCCGCCCAAACCACTGAACCAATTCAAATGAAATTTTGTACGTAGGTGGTCTAAGAGCTGAGAAAAAACATGGACTTTATGTTTCATCCCAGTTCCTACGGGAACGGGATCGTAAACGAGAACTTAGAAACTACTGCACCGATTTCAAAAATTCTTCCACCGTTAGAATGCTATACACTATCCCCGAGCTAGTAACATAAACTTTAACTCATTCCCCTATTCCTATGGGAACGATCACCATATTCCCACGGGAACGGGCGCCGTTACAAATATTCCAAAAATTCCAAAATTAAATCTGTCTGTTTATTTTTCCTTGTTCCATTATTCCCATGGGAACGGAAGTACGTACGGCAAAACAATTTTATTTGGCAAAAGATGAAAAAAGTAAGAACATCGTGTGCAAAAATGTACTTAAGTAAAATAATATAACAATAGGTTACTGAAAAATTTAAAATGCTACCGAAAGTCACTATTCAACACTGACGAAGTCGCAGGAACAGTTAGTATGTTATAAAATAAAATCAATGCGCCTTGGAACTTTTGCCATTTTTATATTTATAACGTCCTCATAGTCAACCTCAATACTCCTATAGATGTGCAGCAACATCAAACCGTTCAGTCTCTCCTCGCTGGTTCTTCCTGGCAGATAAGTTTTTAATCTACGCAGACATGAAAAAGATCGCTCGCTTGAAGCCACGGATACTGGAAGTGTCACACCGATCTGCATAAACAATGAACTGTTTTATATAAGGACGAATCGCAAACATTTAAGGTGTCTATAATGTTGTTGGGCCGTTTTTCTTTTGTCATACTCAAGCAATGTTCATGGGTATGCATATACTTATTCATACATGAATATACCCTTTCCTAGTTGCCGTTGTCGATCCCATTCTTATACAGAGCCAGAGCGTCTGACTTTTAGTATGTGTGATGAAAATTTTAGTTTTCGTAGATTTCGGTCGCAAGTGCCGTTAGTTTTGAAGCGACAAATGCGATGTGTTTGCAAGTAAGTAGGAAAGTGAATTTTTATATATGTACTTATATCGCAGGTCCCGTTGTATACGACCCTATACTACCTCCACATCAACATATCAGATTTACTTACACTAGAAAAGGGTGATCATGCTAAAAACATACCAAAACCAAAAAGAAATACCTGAAAATTAATTTATTGACAGAAATGGCTTCCGCCTTTGGAGGGATTTTTTCGTTGACAGTATGAAGTTTTCAGATGAATTTTATGTTTTCATGTTTTATATTTTGGTTTTTGTTTTAAAAATCTCGTGGTTATTTAAAAAAAACCCCCCTGCGTTCGCCCCTGCCTATGGGTCATAAATAATATACATACCATGAAAACAAATTTCATTTTGACATTTGAGATTTGAGTACCACGTATTAGTACTTCTTGAGTGGATTCTCAGTTCAAATCGAGAAGTGGCTGTCAATTCTCAGAATCATGAGAAGCGGTTTTTTGGCACCAATGGAACGGTTTGAGGATGCCTCCGAACGCTCCAGGACGTTTCTTTACGTCCAATGGAAAGCGACATTAGTAAAATGTTTTTTGATGTACGTACTCTGTACTCTCTTCGCTCAAAATTTTTCACTTATACTCTTTGAGAGAATTTTATTCCCTCTTATTATACGCGATCATTTATGCGATCGACTTCATAATCGTTATGAAATAAGAAATTATTTAAACAATCTATTTTTCTAGCTAACGAAACCGAGGAGAAGCTCTTGAGAGACCTGTTCGTGCACTATGATAAAACCGTTCGTCCTGCGCAACCCGATCATGTGATATTCGTTAACATTGCCTTCCAGCTAAATCAAATCGAATTTGATGATGCCAAAGGTTTATTTACAGCTTTTGCACATTTTGTTGCGGTGAGAAATTTTAAACTACATATTTTAAGTACTTAGAATGAAATTCTTTTTGATTTCTAGGAATGGGAAGATCCAAAACTAAAGTGGAAGCCCTCTGAGTATGGAAATATCTCATTGGTACACGTAAAGGGACACGAGCTTTGGCTGCCAGATCTGTCCCTTTATAATAGCGTTGGCAATAAGGCACTTGACATCACTGATACTGGAATAACAGTGCTGGAAAATTCTGGTCAAGTTCTTTGGTCAATAAATGTTCGCATGCAAACTCTCTGTGATATGGATATGTTCAATTGGCCTTATGATACTCACAAGTGTGATATTAAGCTTGGCTCATGGACCTACGACGGTCTCAAGCTGGATTTGTATCCTTCAGATAGGCTCGAACCAATTAATGAATTTACAGAAAACCAATTTAGAGTTACCAATTTTACAAAGCAACGACGTTCTACCTTTTATGAATGCTGTTCCGAGCCATATGTAACGCTCGAATACTACATAGAATTTACACGACGATCATCAGCTTTTGCTACGGTTTTCCTCATGCCAGCCTTTAGCGTGGTTGTAATGACACTGACTGCATTTTGGTTACCACCACATCGAGGTGAAAAAATTCTGCTAAACGGTCTTACCATTATCGTTATCCTACTGAATTTATTATATTTCATTGCGAATCATTCAACATTTTCGCTAAGAGTCCCTTTGATTGGTAAGCTGTATTTTGTTGTATTTATTAGATTTAACTCACGAACACAGCACTTTTCAGCACTTTTTTATTGTCTTAGCTTTGTTCTTGTAACAATATCCATGGTTATATCAGTTCTGGTGTTGGCATCATCAAGATCTTTATGTAAGGGGCAGCTTCCACCGGGACTCAACAAAATATTAAAGAGCCGCATTGGTGTGGTTTTTGGGCCAACAGATGACTCAAAGAAACCTGATCAGACTGAACTAAGTCATCATTTTGAAGGAGGCAAATCACATGAAACATATTCTCTGATCCGCAGCAGTGACTCATATGATGAGTGGACCTCTCTTGGTATAATACTAGATAGAGTTACTTTCCTTATTTATAGTGGAATCTATCTTTTAATTGGACTTGCGTGGTATTTATAAGAATATTTGTTTCTTTACCGAAAATAAGACCAGTAGCAGAATGTTTTGAAAGTTTTTACATCAACAAATGCTCATTTAGTTTTTTTTATAGTCATGAATTAATTCGATTCAAAGTAAAGTTTTATAATGCAGAATCTGCCAACATTGTTTTACTGTGATGATTTGATTTGACTTAGCAGCTGTGAAGACAACTTCACCTTTACTTAGTGCCATTTCTCACTTGAAGCTTGATTTTTATGGACAAAAAAGCCTACGCTGAGAGCTGTGCATTCACAAGCTGTGTGTTTCACAAAGCCGTGTTTTATCAGGAAATTTATAGTCATCTTCACTAACGAGTCTCAATAAAGCGCTGTACTCAGTAATGCAACTTTATTCCATAAACTACATCTACCATCAGCCATCCCTTTCGTTCACTTCTGAACACTGACTTATTTTTGTTTACTAATCGTTGTTGTTGCGATGTTTTGCATACGTGAGTATAGATTCCCAATAAAACACGGCGACAATTAAAGTTATTTTCCTCTGCATTCAACAGCGCGGCGCGGCGGCACAACCATACCTAACCTAACCTCCAACCCTAAACAAAACAAAAACAAACAACAAAAAATTGGACATTTCTTTGAACAATGTCTATATATATATATTTTTTTTTTCATTACATTGAGTTGGGAACATTTCTATTTACATCTAATATAAATTAAGTTACAAAGTAATAAGTGTCTACCTTACGTTCTAACTTAATCGAGAGTTTGGAAATTACGAACAAAAAAATTGTATAACAATTACAATTAGCATAAATACCACGTAACCTTAACGAACGGTAACTATTCTTCCAGTCCCGGTGTTAATCCTTTTCGGACAAATTTTATATCACACACATGGAGGTAAATAGCATCTAATTAAATTATTATGAGAGCCAGACAAGGACTTTGGTTCCACCCAGGGAGTCGTCATTCTCTGTTGTTGACTAATTTCGGGTTTATGATTTGCCGGAACTTTCAATGACCGCACACACAAAACACCTACTATAAGGAGGATGTGTGAAAAAGACGCTTTGAGGAACAGTATTAAGAGAATTGTGGAATGAGGTGTTTCAGTAAGATTGTTAGTTAAAACCATTTGTTTGTGGAGGGCGAGGTTCGAAGCTCGGTGGTGAGTAAGGCCAATAAGGACCCGTTGGGAACATCGTTCCGGTCGTTGTCGATGGAGGTGGCAAAAGATTTGTACTTGAGGTAGCAATATTACTTGGAGAGTGAGGTGCTGTGCTAACGACGCCTGCAATTTGTGATGGCATTGGTGCTGATGGTCAGGGATAGCCTAAACTGGATGAAGACGATGGAGAGAGATCCGGCTGTAGACCCGGATGGTGATGAAGATGTTTGTAGGAACTATATGCAACTGCAGAATCACAGCCTTGTGCCTGAGCTTGGCACGCCGCCATTAGGCCATGAAAATCAAATTTGTAAGCGTAGCGCTTGCCATGGACTTTTGTCATGAAATTCTTGTCATAGTAATACCTGTTAAAAGAAAAGTATTGGAATAATTTTTAGTTGCATGTATAATAATATCAAAATGAGTGAATAATAGTATGAAGTTCGAGACTAATAAAGATTGCAAATCAGCTCATGGCTGTTGAAAAAATATAAAAATAAACAATTTGGTTGGATGGGCTAAACAAATACACATACATATAGGGCGGCGCGGAGTAACAGAATGTTGAGCCCCGGGGCCTAGCGCATTTCTCACAATCATGACTTTTGAAAATTCCACGACAGTGACAATTCGTTTAACTTATCCTATTTCGCGAAATTCCAAGTTTTTATTTTTATTTTGTTACTACAGTAACCTATAAAAATTTTCCTAGTTTTGGTGGGCGTTGCCGCGTGGCGTAATATGGTTAAACACACGTCTGCCTGATGTGAGGGAGTTCGAGGTTCGAGTCCCAGAAACTTAAAATTTCTTTTTCGTTGGTATCACCTTCAGCGGAGGATTGGCAAGTCCTCCGGGAGTACATAATTACACTACGATTAAAAGCGTGTTCTTGGAACTTAGAAGTTTGGAATCGGATCAGCCCTTGGAATGGGATGGGCCCCAAGGTTCCCCATCGTTTTTTAAGCTACTTTAAGCTACCTTTTTGTTTGACCTGTTTTTGTGTTCTAATTTTTTGTTCATTCGATATCGTTTTTAATATTTTTTTACCAACTCGCTTTTTTGTATGTCTGTCCGAGTGGAAATACGGAAAATAATATAAAAGTAATCTCACTTTAGATGCCTTCTTACTTAAAAAGTAGACAAGAACCTACACCTTTGAACACGGACACAGCAAATTATATCTTGAAATAGTAAATGAAAAGAGGCATCTGGCTCTTAAAGGTAAATTGTGCGACAAACACCTATCCTCTGTCTAAAGTGAACTTTGAATAAATCAAATCTTAACCACAAATTTGTTTGCAGTCTGCATAAAAATTCAACTGATTAAAACACAATCCGTGAGAGTCAAACATAAACGCACAAAGAACCTACGTCTTTTACATACCAAGAAAAGAAACATCCCAACGTCATGAGTCACATTTTTCCTCTACGACACACCACCTGAAACCCCTTCGATGGTGCTATCTATTTTTCATGACATAATTCACATGTGCAACAAGAATTCAACAGCCATTGAAATTTGAAATACGACACCAGATGTAGGTATCGTCCGCTGGTGACGATGAGTGCGCGAATTCAAGTTCATGGAAATTTTCAAATGTCTACAAAAGCCGACAGCAAAAAAGAAATTGAAGAAAATACTACAACACAAAATAAAACTTTAAAGTTCCAGTATAAGCAAAGTTGTTGAATCATCAAAAATAATAAGGAATAATGGTCTGGGATTTAAAGTAAAAAAAGCAATAAATATACCATGAGAGTTTGAAAAAAGCTTCCTTTCACTTACCTTAAAGCTCTGCTGAGCTTATCGTAGTTCATGTTTGGTTTGGCCTTGCGCTCTCCCCAGCGCTTTGCAACTTCATCTGGGTCGATGAGCTTAAACTCGCCGTTGGTACCCTCCCATGTTATACAACTCGCGTTCGACGAATCGGCTAATAGCTCCAGCAGGAATTGCCACAATTGGATCTGCCCTGAACCTTGTGCCACCAATCGGTGTGAAGCGGCATTCAGCAGTTGATATGGATCTGAAGAAACACAAAACAGACAAAAAAGATTTAGCTTGTGCGGTTCATGATAATTTGAAATATATGTGAGTATATTTTGGGGAGAAAATAAAGAAACCTCCTTCTTCTGAAAGTTTAATGGCATCAAATTCAAAAATGGAGAAGGACTGAAGGACGAGTTTTAAAAGGTGTTTTTTGAAAAAAATATTAAAACTGAATTTAATGGATTTACGTTTTGAGTTGAAATTGCGAGACGTAAGTAATGTGTGGCTAGCCATAACAAGTCCTGCAAAAGCAGATAAAACTGGTTGAAAAGATACAGGAATGTAGCCTACATACAAATTATGCATACGAGTCAAATCTCTAAGAGTATCAGATATAGGTAACACAATTTACTTACAATGAAATTTCAAAGAGTTACTCATAAAGATTAACTTTGATAAAATTAACTATCATTTGAAAATGAGAAGTCACTTAAAATACTCATAAGAATTTTAACTAACATAAATAGCTACTTGTAAGTTGTAACTATGTATGTTATGTATGCTTGTGCTCATAGAAAATCAAAGCGTTACGCTCTTTTAGGTTTGCCAATAGAAAAAATAGCTTAAAGACAAAGATTGAAATTACCATAGTTTTAAACTATATTTCTATATTTCTATCCAATATAAGCGCTAAAGTTGAATGTATGAATGGGTGTGTGGATTTTTGTTGTTTTCTTCACTACGAATGGAATATAACTTTGAGAGCAATTTATTTCACTTATTTTTGTGAGGCGAACAAGTGAACGGCAAAAGCGAAAAAAAATGCACAGTGGAATTGTACACAGGGGAAACTCATAATAGCATTTTAAAATTCCGGGCGAACAAAAATGTTCCTGGCGAAAAGCTGTTCACGTGAAACTCATAATAAGGCTGTATAATTCATCACCATATTCCCCCTAGAACGGAACGGACTTTACTTGACCGAATTTGAAAATTATTTCACCGTTAGAATTCTATACATTATTGCTCAGTAACATAGACTATACTTCGTCCCAGAGTTTCTACCACAACTCAACAACTACTGGACCGTTTTAAAAATTCTTTCACTATAAGAATGGTTCATTTATCAGCCCTTGATATCTTAGACTATATTTCTTGAACTTGAGCTTGAACTTGAGCTGATATACGGGAACTCGAAAACTACTGCACTGTTTCAGATTTTCTTTCACTGCTATCCCTGAGTAATATAGAAAATCTTTCATCCCTATCCCTATATTCCAACGGCAACAGGGAAAGAAATTCAAAAACTACTGGATCGATTAAAATACTCTTTTAGAATGTTAAATTTATAACAAAATTTATCATTCCTTTTACAAACAAAGAGTTGCGAGCATAAGGGGGTATTCTGGTCTAGAGGTACGAATTTCAGGCAATTTTTGAAGTGCTGTAAAAAAAGCAATCAATACTTTTAACATGCTCAAAAAATTTTAGGTAAATCAGTTAGTAGAACTCGAGAAATCGTGGGACAAGACTTCATCAGCTGCTAATTTTTTTAATTTTTGACTTTTTTATATTTTTAATTTTTCTGCATTCTTTGAATGCTAATAAATAACAAATAAAAAATTTATAGTTAAAATACTGATTGTTTTTTTAACCACACTTCAAAAACTACCTGGATTCACGCCTCTACACCAGAATACTCCCATAATCACTTTTTTTATAAGGCATTAAATTAAGAGATAGAATTCTTAAATTTAGACAAATGAGTCCTTCATGTTTCGAGCAGTGCAAAAGTTCCCACCAGTCAATATTTTCAACTTATGATAATGGATCGCTTAGCAATCGAACAACTTGTTAAAATTATTCAAACTAACTTCAAAATTGTAGATTCAAACGTAACCATCCTTTTCTCACATTATGCGATAATTTTTGAAGAAATATTGCTATACTGCAGGTGCAAGTACAAGTGCTGCTGATGATCCAAAATAACGACCAATAATGGGTTTATTAGACACTGAAAAGTTTAGTTTGAGGTTCGTGGTTAGGATCCCAACAGGAAACGAAAATGTTTTTCCAATAATATCGCCTTTCGCGGGGAATTAACAAGTCCTCCTATAGCAAATTCATTGCCATGAAAAGCGCTTTCTCGATTAGCCGTTCGAAACCGGCAGAAAATTGAAGGTCCCTTCCATTCGCTCACGAGGCATGGTTGTGAGAAATGCGCTAGGACCCGGGGCTCCCCGCTTTGTTGCGCCACCACAATATTTACATACTGTATACTTTATATTTTTTCTGCGGAGATACGCAAAAGACCGTGTCTACGAGAATAGTCCCCAAACTTAAACGCATTTAATATCATTGAAAATTAGCTTTTTCACGAACACTGAAGGTGCGGAAATTAATTTGAAGGGACATTGAGTCTTTCGGCATGTCTACGTCTACTACGTCTACTGTCTCTACGAGGATTTGTCCGGGTTTAACACCCATTATATTTTCAATGCAATGTCCGTTTCTTAGACCAGTTTTGTTCCGACATAATCTCATGCTCAACATCATTAAAATCTATTAAGTTTTAATGTATTGCTCCCAAAGAAGTAAAAAACTATCCACAAAAAAAAAAGATTAATAAATTTTAGAGACATCTCATAAGGGTTAAATATCCTACCAACCTGCCACACAGAACATATAGTATTTGGTTTACTGAAATATATAAGTTATGAATCTATTTATAAAAATTTTTTTAATTTATTACAGGGAGGATTTTCTTATATTCCTTGACGGAAAAATGAAAATGATTTTATAAAAAATTAAACTAAAGAAATAAATTAATAGACAAAAAAGTTTAAAAAACTAAATCTCGGATACAAACAAAAAAAACAGTAGCAAACAAGTACAATATCAAAATCATTAAGCTGACGCTGAGAGCAAGTTTTTAGTTTGTCAGTCAATTTTGAATTTATTCAAGGTATAAAAGATTTCACATGATGATTATAACTTAAGTCTAAATGGTTCGGTCTATGGCCGTCTACCAGATAGTTTAGCTTAGTATCATTTTTAAGTCGACTGCTGATAGTTTTTTTTTTTTTTTTTTTTTTTTTAATATTTGAGAATGTTTGAACTGCACATTAGTTATGATATGAATTACATATATTTAAAAACTAAAACTGTCCAAATGTTGAGACCAAATTTTTTTAAACAATTTCATTAAAATCACATAAGCCATTAACGAGAGAGTAAGGTTTTTAAAAATTCGTACTAAGGGAGATACCGTTTTCAGCCCTTTTCCATAAGCCTTTTTTACATAAGAAAGACAACCAAAAATTAGTCCCCCACATAAGATTTAATCGAAATCTTTGGAGTTGTTTTCGAGAAAAACAAGTATCATCATATAGATTGTATGGCAGGTGCTTTTATATGAAGACCTAGAAACCCAATTCTAAAAAACCGTATTCTCTCTATCATCGTAATGTGATATTTTGTTATGATCTTCAAAATTTTTTCTGCACGGTTGTAAAACTTGCCTCATACATATAATCGCAAGTAAAAATTAATTAATAAATGAAAAAGTGAAAATTTTATGTGCCGACGGCTAACACAAAAAATTAAACAAGCTTCAACTACTACAAACAAAATGAAAACAAAAAAGTAGGAACCATATTCAAATAAAATTGTGCAAGTGACATAATAATAATTAGAGCGTAAGCAATAATTGCAATTGCAAAATGCATATGCATACAACCTGTAACATTTTACGCGTTTGAAACCACAATAACTGTAGGAGAACATATGGACATAAATGGTTTAATTTAACATGCACCCAAATAATTTATCCTACAAATTTCTTATTTAGATTCAACCTCCTTAACAACTGCACAGTCAGTTATTAAGGATAATTATATAAACTAAATTTTAAATGTAAAGAGAATTGAAACTTCACATTTTTTTAAAATAAAAACTACACAGGTTGATTTGTCCTTAGTTTGCGAACAAATTTTGATAATTGCCTCACAAGCTTCACACACGGACATCAACACTTAGATAAACTCCACCAAAATTAAAATAACATAAGTGAATCACGTTTTTTTGTGCACTGAAATAAAACGAAAGATCGTTATTTTCATTGTCCCGCCATCAACACACATGTTATTTCGGACAAATTTCCAAGAATTCACCAAAATGCTCAAAGCACGAGTGACTAATATGTTATTCAAAGTCTATTTTAACAAACCAGGAGAAACAGATGGATCAATTTGTTTTAACGAATTTAAAAATGCAACAAAATTAGATGCCAATTTCTAATAACATTTTGCAAACACATATTTGTATAAGACACGAACCATTATAAAGCATAGGCCTTGCAGCGGCAGCGGCGGCAGATGGATGATGATAATGATGGTGATGATGGTGATGCGGCTGCATCCGGACGCCAAAACGTCGATTAAAATCCTCAGAAATGCGCCACATTACGCCCACATCAACACTCACGCTCATTTCAAAATTTAAATATACGAATATTTTTCTTTTTCAAATTGTTTATAAGAATATAATTTTTATTTGAATCAGCAAGTCTCTGCTCAACTATGTTTCTATGACATATTCTTAAGCACGTCTAACCGCCAACAGCGCACCAAAGAAACTGAAAATCTAAAGCACAAACTTTTTCTAAGCATCCTTCAAGGAAAACACCCAATTCCATTCGTATATCCACCGTCGAACAACGCCACAGCGCCGATTCAAAGGAGTCACGACTGTTGACAGAGGGTAGTAGTTGTAGTTTCACAATAACATCACCTGGGGGGTGGCCGTAAAACATATGTCTTACTTGGCGATTAACGCAAATCTAACCAATGATCCTTCTATGAATAAAAAACAAATCAATTAAGTGACACCCTCGTCAAGACTGACGAGAGAGCAACAGTGACAACCCCAAACACTTTAACCAGGGTTGTTGCATTGTTGGGGAATTTAAAAGAAAAAATATACACAAGTAATTTTTACTGGCCACACAACAAACAACTTATTAGCTTAGAGAAAATTAAAATAATAAAACGAAAACTATTACCGACTTGGTATTTTCCCTGCAAAGATATTTGTTAAATTGTTTTCACAATATTTAAATAATGTTTGCGGCATTTTCTGAAAAACATCTGAAAATTCTTCAGATACTATGAGTATTTTGAGCTCAAACTCATTTTGAAACCATACAATTCTAGAAATATTTAACATCACTGTTTTCGACTATTTAAAGCGAGCACAGGAAGGAAGGATGCCACTGACACCGGGAAGGAAACGGAAAGCGATCCCATTGTTTGACTGGAGTTGGCATACCACCCGCTGGGGACGTTTCAATGGTGGAGTTGCATATTTTTCGGCAGAGGATTACTTTGATTTTATTATTGGATGCCACACTCTGCGCCAAATTATCATATTTACGTCGTTTATTAACTTCACTTGAACTTATTATTAACTCACGCCCTTACGGTGTTCTTTTGCCGTTATGATGTTATAATATGCTATTTGCCGTTTAGTGGTGATTGTTATGAATAATTACCGTTGGAAGAAAAGCAAAATATGCCACTGTCGGAGGATTAAATCAAAGTGGCAGGTAAGTGAATAAATAAGGGGATGTTGAAATATCACATCTTTGCTTCAAGTGTGCAATTACCGTTGGCTTTTATCAGCTACCGCATAAATCTTGGTGCTGGGAAAAGGTTTAACACCCAAGTTTATACTGACCAAAAGGATTTCTTTTATTTCACCCTAGATTTGAGCGTGAAATTCCCATGACCATTTATATAATCATTGCAATTTCAATTGAATTCATTTTAAGAAGAAGTATAATCCACCCCGAATTGCTTAAGAACGTTAGGATCGGTCAATAATGGGTTAATGTGAAGAGATTCTTCTTGGATAAGATGCAGTTCATATGTGTGTATATGTACCTACTGACGTGATTTGATTTGGAAAAAAAGCTTTAGCAACAACCCCAATCCACTTATTCCTTCGTCTCTTCCTATCGTCGGTCGTCGTTAGGTAATATCTTCCTTCCTGGCATTTATTGACTTTTGTTTGTTGCTTTCTTAAAAAAAACACACACAGAAAGTTTCTTGGTGAAGCATTCTATTAGTGTGTTATCTGTTTTGTGGAATAAATTTTCTTCCAGATATATCTAGGTAGGTACTTTGATAAAGGATATATATATGATATTACTCGTTTAGTCGGAGATATTTTCTTTATTAAGATATCAAGCTGAGCGTTGATCTTATTAACTTGCATGTTGTTTTGATGGCATAAAAATAAAAGAATTGTTTGACCCCTTTCGCAGGCGTGTGTGATGGAAATGGAAAACGTTTGGATTTCATTTTGTACTCCGGATCCGGATTTGTGACATAAGATTTTTTAAGGTATGTAGGTCAAATGAATTCAATCTAACAACCTTAGTTTATGAACACTAAATAAAATAAATAATGTTTTTCTACAGTGTAGATGTTTATAAAAATATAACGTTGTCAAGGTGTAATCACAAACTTTTCCTGTTCTTATGTGCAAACAAATTATTTGACAAGTTTAGATTGGGATTGGCTCAGCCTTTTTAAAAAGAAAGCTCATAGGATACTTTTAATATTTGGACCAGAATTTGGCACCTTAAATTCGCTACGATTTGACTTGAAGAAGCGTACACATGCGTTCCTTAAAATATGTCTATCTTTCAAGTATTACACCTCGGTAGTACTAGTCTAGATTGTTATCTGCACCAGGGCTTCTTAGCCATGTTTTTAGCACGTCAAAAAATCCATATCATAGAACTTTCAGACACGATTGCTAAGAAGGAACAAGAAAGGCAGGCCAAAACACTTCTGGTACAGATAAATGCTACGAAATCTGCATTTGGTTGGCCTCAGATATGAAGCAATGCAAAACCGGGGGGTTTGCCGAAGCATTCTGAGGTCAACACGGCTTACCGCACAGGAGGATCACTACTGAGAAGCAGAGAAGTAGGAGAGCTGTGTTCCCTTCGAGTTCACGATGTTAGTAATTAGGAAAATTAAGAAGAAGAAGAACATGATGATGATGATGATTAGCAAGTTTCTATGGTGTGATTTTCTTCTTTTTTTTTTTAAAGATCTTAAAACACCAGCTGTAGCACTCAGACCTAAATGCCGGTCCATTGTAGTACCCAGATAGCAACTTTCTTTTTGTTATAGCTTTCCAGATGTTCGTAGCAAAGCCAAAAAACGATGCCATGATAAGGAGCCTAGGTTACCAGCTCTCACCATTTCTGCGCCGAGTATTTGTAGCCTCATGTGCTCCGCAATAGTCCTAATCTTCTCTACAAGGTTCACAGAGTGTGGTATCACTTAAACCTAACAAGTTTGGCAAAAGAGAAAGTGCCTTCTGGCAACGCCAATAAACTTTCTATATTTTTTCTGCTACGGGGTAGCAAAAATGTTGCAGTCTTCTTATCAACGTTGGGGAGCGTATGTATACGTTTGGTCTGTCTGCATCCAATCGCTGATTGAAGCCTTCACTGAGAACCCTGGCAGGTCCTGAAAAAGATGTCTGAGATCGTTGCCTCGCAAGTTCATCGGCCATCTCATTTCCAGTTATGCCATGATGGCCTGGAACTGGAACCCAAACGAAAATCAAAGAATTTAGTCTTTGCACCGCATTACGACTATGCAGGATGACTCCTGAGTCCTGACGCTGCTCCGTCAAGGTCGGTAAAAAAGTCACCGAGAATTCTGATGTCGAAAAAGGCTTTAGGCAAGGCGAAAAACTGTCATGCGATTTTTTTAACATCATACTTGAAAAGATTGTACAAAACTCAAACGTCAACACCAGAGGAACAATCTTTCAAAAGTCTGTACAATAATGTAATGGGAGGACGTGTGATGTCATAGGTGCTTTTGTGAGTATTGAAACTGAAGCGGCAAAAATGGGTTTGATGGTTAATGAGGGCAAAATGAAGTATTTGCTGTCATCAAAAAAGGACAGAGAACATCGACAAATTGGACAAAACGTACAGCACTTCGTCTACCTAGGGTCCGCTATATTTATATATTTACGGAAAACAACATCAGTGCGGAGATCAATCGGAGAATAACTCCTGCCAACCTTTGGGTTAAGAAGACAATTGAGAAAGAAAACCCAAGGCAACCCTTTACAAGACATTAATCATTCCAGTCCTACTTTACAGCGCGGAAGCATGGGCTTTATCGAAAGCGGATGAGGAAACCCTTGGTCGATCTAGAAGGGCAAGTAAGAAAACTTACCGATTCCTTGCAAAAGGCAATATCGACGGAAAAATGATTTTATGTTTCTGGGATTCGAACCCCGAACTCCGTCGTAACAGGCAGGCATGCTAGCCGTTACGTTACAAGCCTTTCATGCATTGTCAAGTATTGATTCTGCCAAAAATCAGAACTTGAACAAAGATATTTTGAGAATATATTTCACATTTTAAAAAAGCCACAAATTTAATGTAGACCGGTTGTTAATCAAAGTTTTGGCCGCAATCTGTTAACCGATCTAAAAAATTTATTTAAACACCCAGGAATCTGATGAGAAACGGAATTTCAAAAACCTGCTCGATATGAATTCTTTCCATAAGAAAGTTAAAAAAATTATTTTCTACCTTTCTTATCCTTTTTACCTTCTTTGCCAACGAGTATCTTCCCTTCGTCATCTATGCTCATGGCTTAAAGAGGATTGAGTTAAAAATGTTCAAAAAGTAACAACTAACCACGAATGGTGCGTTTTTTTTTAAAGAAGTTTAGCCGAAATCCACTCTAACTGAGCAAAAAGTTCCTGAAACTGACTAAGGATAACACTCATAGTCTCCGTCTTGGTACCATGCATACAAACGTAATGTGGCTGCTGTAGTATGCAGGATGGAGAGCACAATATGCCACACAGCCTTTCCCACAATCGACCTTTTGTGCACCAAAACACCAAATACTGTTTCATCTTGGCGATGTCCATTGGCCGTCTAGGAGCTGCGATTTGTCCCATTTGAACTTGTTTCTGTGGGGAAGCCTTGAAAGACCAATGATGTTATGTCAACAATATCAAAAAAGTTTCTAAGCCAAAATATCATCCGAGCAATTCGTGAGCTGCAGCTCGAAACCATCAACAAGGTCTTGAAAGATTTGACCTATCCTTTATATTGTTTCACTTCTAACTCTTCTATACAGAAAAGGAGACTTAAAAAAACACTATTTAATTTTTTAAATTATAGATCAGATTTCTTTGAAATCTTTTTTCATTTATTTGCCAAAGAAATTTGAGTGCCAACCGTACTAAATCCGCTTTTATTAAAAAAAAATCTGAAAAAACTGCGCAAGGTTCCTGGATATACAAAAATGTTAACTTTCACTACAATCCACAAGTTGACATGCCAACTGTCACTTTACCTATTCAAAGACCACGAAATACAACTTGATTCATATATTTTTTCTAAGAATTGTTCAAGAAAGACTTCTTCAATTTAAGCCTTGAGTCTTGTTTTCATATACATATGCAAAACAGGAATTTGCTATTTAAATCTCCCACCGCGCACAATAATGTCGACCGGATATTGCTCATACTTTTGAAAAGTGTAAAAGATTCACTATACACATGTTCATCTTAAATAGGTCTTCCATTCACCAATGGCAAAAAAAAAAACAATACAATTAATAATAACTCACTTGGTTCGTTGTCATTTAACATTGGGCTTGTCGAACGTCCCGTGGCAGAATACAACATGTAGGCAAAATGCTTTGCCATTAAAATTCCTCCATCTTTCGAGCCAGCGCAGACCCAAAAGTCTGCTTTTGACAGCTCACACAAATCTTTTCCAGTCGTTGGAAATCTGGCAAGATCCGGCTTAGGATCAATGTTAAATTTTCTAGTCATCCATTTTGTCCAACTACGAATATGTGCAGAATTCCACACTCTTGGATCTACTGGAAGTACTGGATCTCCTTCTTCCTCTTCTTCCTCCTCTTCGTTACTTTTTTTAGTTTTCTCCTTACCATCAGTATCGACATTATCACTGAATCTATTTTCGCGCGGGCTTATATCTAAACTTTCACTATTTGCTCTGTTGTCTTTTTCCGCTTTTTCCACGTGGGTTTCATTAATTTCCCTAAACGTCCTTTCACCACTCTGCTGAGGATCATCTTGTAGCATGATAGCAACAATTTTGATTTTTTATTTTGTCAAAAACACGCACTGCACAAAATGTTAGTTGATTCCATTTTTTTATAACCTTGGTATGTTGTATTTTCTTCGTGTGAATCACACAGTGGCGCCGAGTAATTCTTGGAAAGCCCACAATTTGCAGCGGCCACCGACAGCCGTTGTGATTGTTGAATATTTTAAATTAGACTCACTGATAGTAGAATTCAATGACACTGGATAGAGTTTAAACCAAGCCAATAACAAAATAAAAACTATCGGAAGCAGTGAATCAGTCTAAAGACAAAAATGTATGCTTTGGGTTCCAAGAAATTTGTATGAACGAAATCTTCGGGATGATTCACTTGGCCACAGTATCAAACGCTACCAAAAAAAGTACAGGCTACGAGAAAGCTCAACTGTTCACTTATCAATTACTTTTCTACTTTTCTTTTAACTCCAGTCCCATTTATCTTTTTCAATTTTAACCAATTGATTATATCTTATATTAACTTCACTCTTTTTAGAAATAATGTTCAAAAATATTTGACCGACCGACGGATAGGTACAAGTGTCCTTAACTCACGTCCTTCTTTACCAGCGCACAACTTTGAAATGAAAAACCTTGTCTTTAGCCCATTACTCTCGTCGTGCTTAGTATCAATTGTTGCAATAAATATCGCAGAGAGAAAAAAGCTATTTTCGGTTCAACTCAACTCTCCATTCATTCATATAAACTCTCCTTCATTCATACAAATGGAAAGCGATCGTGTCTTGTGTGTAGGCTGTAGGGCTACAGCGACTTGTGAGTGAGAGCGAATTTAAAAGCTCAACAGATTTCTCTCTGCTATCATGCAATAAGCCAATTTATGAATGAAATTGCTTGATCATTGAGTATGTATAGAAAATTTTTACGCTATATCTCCTTCTCCATTCCCCGCAGAGGTCGTTTACAAGTGATGACGTACTACTCAGCAAATAGTGTGATGATTCATGAGAGCTCCATAGAAAAACAAACTTGTTTGTGATGCACTTTTAAGCTTGTGTGTTGGATATACAATAACTACAACCGGGGGAGATTCCCAAACGGAATTCCGTTTGCCTAATAAAACGACGATCAAAGTCTTTGGCAAGCAGACTTGTAACGTCACTGTTCTGAGAAATTTCATTAGATTTGTTGAATTGAAACGGGTAAAAAAAAGCACATTTGGAAGTGCCATTTGGGAGGTTTCTAATTTTCAACTAGGTGTGTAAACAATTTAGCTTCCGAGAAAATTTGATTTTATCATCAACAACTCGTCGTCGATGTATGACTATAATTTGTTGAGCGATGAATCATCTTTACGCTACGGATGGCTTAAGCTTTCATTCATGAAATGTGTTATCTTTGAGATCAAATGACGAGTTGTGAGGCCTATCAGTTTGTTGGCTGGCGCCTTATAGTTCTATTGATCTATGAGTTTATTTAAGATAAATAAAATGCGGTTAACTGTTGTTCTTTAGATTGCGATTTGAATAATAATGTAAGTATGTACATATGTGATGTACAAAGCCATAGGTAACATGCACGATTAAATGAAATTACACAATTGAGGTATTTTCCAGTAGTTCTCCGATTTTAGTGGAATATTTTGAATTAAGTAACACTCAATGCGAGTTGTTCTGATCGATTTTTTGATTGCAGTTTGCTGAAGTAGCAAATCTGAAGTATCAGCAATAAAGTGTTAGTACACAAAAACTCAACCAGCTCCAGTTAATTTTTAACTTCTGTTTGTTGAACGTAGGTATGGTGTTAATGAGACTTAAGTTTTAAAGGTAATGAGGCAGGTGGTGGCAGGTTATGATCGTGGATGGCAAACATGTTTACAATTATTCAACACTAAGGTTTGACACTCTAGTTCTAACGCGTAATTGTAAGTATTAAGCATTTTTTATAAAACTTTTAACCTCTTCTTCTTCGTTCAAAATAGATTTCAAGAATAAAAGTATCCCATTGCACTTTCTAATCAAATTTGTAAGTCAAATAAAAGCATATCTAAAAAACTATATCGCAGCTTGTTTTGGGGTCTGGTAGAGTGATGGTCGTATTAGAACGTCCAGAATAAAGCCTATTTATAATAGGAAATAAAATCATAGGAAATAAATGTGTGTCTGAAGTACCCATAGTTAGTAAAATTAAATTTAGTAACAAAAAGAACAGAAACCCGTATTAAATAATCTTGAAGCAAGCAAACGTGGGTATGAAATATTTTGTTTTATTTAAAAGGACGCGCACATTAAAAAAAAAAAGTCAATCAAAAGTGCTTTACCAACACTTTTCAGAGTATTTATTATTCTTATTTATAATTGATTCTTAATTTATCAATAGTTGTGTTCTGTGCCGCATTTATGAAATTGTAAAGGATAATTAGACTAACGAACCTTCATTAAGCAACCTTTGAGTAAGATTATTTACATACATAGGGAGACGTAACAGAGCTGGGAGCCCCAGGGCCTCACAACCATACTCTGTGCGCAATACAGGAGACCTACAGCTTTTTGCCGATTCTGAACGGCTAATCGAGTAAGCGCATGGCAATGAATTTACTATCGGAGGATCTACCAATTCCTCGCGAACAGCGATACCCGTGGAAAAACATATTTGTTTTCTGTTGGGATTTCACCACCAGCAAGCAAGGACTTAGACGAAGTTCACATTGGTCGATTTGTTGAAACTTCCTGCGATCAAAGGGAATGTATACTTGTTCTCTTTCGCAGCTACCCCAATTATGAGTCAATACCAAAAATTGGTGTAGCAAAGAAGAAGAAAAAGAAAACAGTCGCTATATTCGCACTAAGCTTCAACAAATAGACCAATGTAAACTTTATTATAAATAAACAAATAATAATTAAATAGGGTTGCGCAACAGAGCGAGGAGCCCCAGGGCCTATAGTGCATCTCTCACAACCACGCCTTGTGAGGAAATGGAGGGGACCTACAATTTTCTGCCAGTTCCAGTTAATCGAGAAAGCGCTTTTCATGGCAATGAATTTGTTTACGGAGGACTTTTGCCACTTTCTCGCGAAGGATAATACCCGTGAAAAAAATATTATTGCTTCTGTGGGTATTCGAACCACGAATCTCCGCGTTATAAAGCAGATTTGCTAACTATCACGCCACATGTACCACAAATTTCGTCTTACTTGATTATAAATACCGTTTTCTCAATTAAGTGTTACTTAAATGTGTCTTAAAGTTATTGATGATTAAAATCATATTATTATGTCTTATTAATAACCTTATAGCCTATTCCCACCGGGACAAAAACGCGGTTTATGCAAAAATTTCAAAAGCCTAACAAGTTTTCCCATACATTTGTCTTAAACGACATGTTCTTATAAACGAAATGTTTTCAAGTGGTTTCTGATAAAATCCACAGGAAAACAAGAGGTGGTTGTACAGGATTAAAGCTATTTTTGAATTGAATTGAATTGAATGATGTTTATTTATTTATTTTTGTGTGCTGAATTCGTTAAACCAAAACAGCTGTCACTTCAAGCACATGGACAGAGATAAGAAATTAATTAGATGGCAAACTTCACACACACATTGAAACTGCCTACAAGCTGATTTACGCATACATTTACCGAAAATCACCTCTACTACTTTGAGTACAGCTTCCACTCCACCTTTGCTTTACACAAAATCTCACTACTACCACTTTGAGTACAGCAAATCTCACTACTACCACTTTTAGTACAGCTTCCACGTATTCACAGACAGAGGATGTGATTACAAAAACAACAATGTAAACAAATGGTTGTTGCGGGGCAAGAGAAGTAAAGGTTTGCCATCTAGTAATTTCTTTCTCTGCACATGGAATTCAAGTAATTAATGATATAAACTTAATTGTGTTTGATTCAATTTCTTTATTTTGCAATAAATAATTGTAATAAAACAAATAAAAGTGATTTTTCTCAAAAAAAAAAGAACGAATCACGTTTCCCCCGGTGGGAATAGGCTATTAATCAAATAATTCTATATTTTTCTTTTTATACATATTCCTATCTAGCTTTCTGTATAATTTTGTCTGAACTATTCCATTTCAAGAAATTCCTCGAATAAAAATATATCCTTATCGTGAATGAGTCACATAAGATTATTCGTCATCAAACACTTTTTACACCAGCAATGCAGTAAAATTTTGTTTTGTAAGAGCCTGTCTTTTCACGTGAGTTGTTCCTTAAATCGCGATGAAAATATTCTGAAAATTTAACTAAAACTACTATTTGATATGTTACCAAAAACGCAGAAGTCAGTTTTCTGGAAATTTGTCAAAGGTGGTGCGAAAACATTATTTGTAATTGAAGCTGTCTGCTTTGCTGCTTCCTACGGTGTTTACTATCGCATGAACACTGACCGAGGTTAGAAAGAAAGTTTTTTATTTTCCTTTGCTATTATTTGTTGTATAACAAGAATATCCTTAGCACTCATAGTTTTATTATCTACAAAACACAACGATTTTCCTCACATTACCATTAAAAACTATCCAATAAAGTAAATGTAGAACAGATGGTTGCAAAAGCAAAATTTACGTCGCATTTGGAAAGTCTCTGGATTGACAGTTTGTTCTTTGATGACAATTGACAATCCAAATTGGTCATGGTGAATGGTCATTTTCCTTTCTAGTTTCTATTGCCTTTGAGTTGGAGTATTGAAATTTATGATAAAATTTTGTAAATTTATGAACAAAGTACACAAACATTTGTTACGTAAAAATTTGCCGGGTATGTTATGCTAATATTTTGATTCAGTTTGAACATAGCTTAAAAATAAAGGAAAAATAATTTTGTGAACTCTAGTGCTACGCCCAATAAAATTTTCTGAACAAAGAAATGCACACAAAATGACACAAAGCAAAACTTTGCATGAGAAAGGATTTTTAACGTCTCAATATTATTACTTCTGATTCAATTTAAAATTACACAATTTGCGAAATAGTCTGCTTAGTAATTTGCTTTCAAAACACTTCTAAAGGCAACCAAAATGTATATTACAATCCTATGTTTAAAGGCGAAGAGAATGAATTGGCTCGCTTCCAAAAACTCCCAAAATCCCATACCTTAGTCAGCATGACTGATTCCAAAAACTTCCTGAATTATTAGTTAGCTATGCATGTGGTCTACCAAAAATCTTCATTTAATCTCATTTCATTTTAATGATTAATCAATTGTCTTGTAATTTTTATTAACATTTATTGCAGAATTCCGTCACTACTTGAGCGATAACTACCCTTTTGTCCTTGACTATTACTACAAAGTCGGAGAAGTCATTGGCGACAGTAATTTGCGTACTATTGATTCAACTTATTGGCGAGCGGAGTCAAAGAAACCCGAATAATCAACTTTCTAAACCACGAAGTAAATTAAATTTTTATTTCACTCTTCTATGATCCACATAATCTTTCCAATCCTATTATCTTCATTCAAAAAGTCTAGTAACAAGTTTAGTTAATGGCTTCTAATCCGTATGTTAAATCTTTACTGTGGTTGCTATCACTAGGCGGCCTTGGCTACGGTCTTCTTATATTGACTACACCATCGGAAGCGAAGATTCAAGAAATACGAAAATCAGCGCCTCATTCGTATATCTCCGAGGACGAAAAGAAAAAAATACTCTTTCTTCGTAAACTAAAAGCATCAGCTGAAGAAAGCCCGATATATTTACAAAAAAAAGATAAGTAAGAGCTAAATATGGATGTCGACAGTTGCTTAGATGTAAACACAAAGAAAGATACCGTTTTGGAGCGACTGAATAAACGTAACAAAGACCGACAGAACTTCATCGATGTAAAACTTGAGCTTAGAAACAAAGAAAATTTAGACCTTGAAGGGGCGGACTACTTTTCACAAACATTCGGCGATCGTTCCAAAGAGATAAAGGCAAACATTGACAATGTCAACATATCGAAACCTGAAGGCGCTGAGCTTCTTCGAGTCCTATCAGCGATCACAGTTGAGGTCCAAGAACTACAACGGTATTTATCAAACTCTACAATTTTCTTGCCAGACTACAAAATCAAAGCCAGCCAAAATGCCATCAATGAGCTAAGTTCTCATGCTGAAGAAGTTCGCAATAAACTGATGCCAAAAAAAAAGTTTGGCTTCAATAGCAAAAAGGTTGCTCCCAAAGTTGTTGTTAATCCGAAAGTTAGTGTCACCGACAAGGTTGATTTAAGCGAAAAGAGTGGTATCTCCTCGTCTATTTTTTCTTGGACTTTGTCTGATAAAAACAACGAGTACATATTGCTAGCCCCAGATCAGGTCAACGGACAAGACATCACTATATCCAACCTAACCAATTGCTTTGTCGAGCTACAAGGTCATGCAGGTTCCGTGCAGATATCAGGCATGGAGAATTGCACTCTTCTTTGTGGTCCTATTGCGAGATCGTTCTTTGCCGAGAACTGCAAACATTCACAATATGCCGCAGCATGTCAACAACTGAGGCTCCATTCTTCTGCTGGATGCAAGCTCTTTTTGCACGTCACATGCCGCGCTATAATCGAGGACTGCACAAAAATAGAAATCGGCTCTTATAACTATACTTATCCCGATATCGATATCGACTTCAAAAAAGCAGCTCTTGACAGGTCCATCAATAACTATACCGACATTGCCGATTTCAACTGGCTTTCTCCCGATGTTCACTCACCCAATTGGAAAAATATTAGCACTGAAGTAAACTGGAACGATCAACGAAACAAATTCAACACAAACCCAAGCCAATTATAGTGGAAGAGACCGAAGCAGCTCACATGGATCGCGCTTGCTTTCGGTCTGATTTTGTTATCAGTCTTAGTCTTATTGTCAAGTCGTAAATATTTCTTACAGATGTTAAATGTAAATTTATGGCATCTTATTGAGAACCTTCTGTTAACTTAAAAAGAAGTAGCTCACAAATTTTATTCTTAATATATTTTCGCTCACTACATAATGTTTAACAAAAAATTAAAATTTGCATCTAGGCATAATCACTACTGAAGACATTTATTTTTATGCAGGTTTAATAAAAGAAAATTATAACCAATGTTATGTATTTGACTTTGGTGTGGGACTTTTGATTTAACATTAAATTTTGGAAAACAAGGTGGTTACCCATTTTACCCTCAGACATGAAACAATTCAAAACCGGGAAGCCTTTCTTAGTTCAACCTTTTTTTTATAATTTGCGCGCACTCAAGGGGTTGTGACTATTTTTAATATGTTCAGTAACACAGTACGGGCGCTAGGAAATAGGGAGAGAGTTTGAAAGAAGATTCCGATGCACATTCGTTTTAAATTTCTGAAGATTGTAATTAGAGGGAAGAATAGAGCTGGGCAATAAATTCCACATTCGCGTAGTACGGCTGATGAAGGAATCTTATTTATTTAACAGTACGTCAGAAATTGGGCTCAAGGGAAAAGTGATGGGCATTCCTAGAAGCGAGAGTATTATGGTTGAATTGTTTAATGTGGTAATCTCACAAGAGCACTGTCTGTAAAAAAACGATAAAATAAGGAGTGACAAGAAACGTTACGACGATGTCAAGTATATGGTTATTCCACAAGAGGTGGATGGTAATGCTCATACCGAGGATTGAAAGCTGTTCTATTTCGACGATGCAAGAGTCACTTATGAATAGTGGCAAGGGAGGTAAGTTTCGCCTCAACGACAAAAGACAGCATTGAGTTTTTGAAGCAATAAATTCTACTTCTACTATTTTCCATTGGACAATGCTGTCAAGTTCAGAATTTAATGATCCGAAGAGGAGGGATATGAATCTAAGAACGAATATGAAAAGCGGAGGGTCCGCTCGGCAAAACAATTTAGTGGATTAGTAATATCAGACAGAAGATCGTTAAGGAAAATGAGAAAAAGTTTCGGAGACATAACGAAGCCTTGGACACCCTGCACACCTGCATTTATTTTGTGGGTTTCAGACTTAAAGCCGTCCAATACGACTTGTAATGAACGGTTAGATAAGTAGCTACTAATCCAACGAAGAAGAAACTCATCAAAACCAAAAGCACGCCTCTCAGATAAAAAAGCTTGATGCGAAACTCTATCGAATGCTTTTGAACAAAGAAGTAGGAGAGCTGTGTTATTTTCACGAAACCCGAAAATTTTTTGTGTACTCTTTCTAAGAAATTTAATTTTTTCGAAATCCTTCCAACATTTGTTTATGACAATTATTAAAGTTCAGATCACGAAGGTATCTGATGGTTTTCAGTTTCAATGTGCTTCTTGTTGGTATCCATTAAAACGCAATATTTTTTGTAACACATACTCCGTTGGAGACTTGAAATAACAATCGGTGTGGTTTGCCTTCGTCAATGATATCGCTCAAAAACGCAATTGATTGCACTGTAACGCGAAACACTCCACCTAAGGGCACATTTTTCGAACACAGAAACATGCTGGACTTCCAACAATTTTAATTTAGATCATTTGCTTTAAAACAAAGTCAAAGAAATGGTTAAATGCTGTTTGCATTGACTAGGCTTTACATACTATGGGTTATATTATGGTCGCCCAAAGTCAATACAATGCTTGATATATTTGTTCGTCTAAACAATTTCAAAAATAGTTTTTGTTCATATTTTCTTCAGCTAAAAATTTTTTTATTCAAAATAAAAGTAAAGTAAATTTTAATACATGTTTTAACACTCACAAAAAAAGAAAACATTTAGTTTGATACGTTCTCTTTTACTATCTTATAATATTGCAATTTTATACAAATTCAAAAGAAAATGCAAAATAAAGTTTATATTATTTCTTAAAAATATTCAAAGAACACATCAATTGAATCAATTTTTTTTTTATTTTGTTAGATATAGTAAATGATAAATAAGCCCGAGAACTTCATGTCTGGGATAGACCAAGGGTTTGCTATAAGTCGGTTCAGTTAATGCAACTCATTAAAACATTGTTTGAAAGTCCTTACTATTTGGATCAAAAGTCAAATGTATGAAATTTAGATCTTAAAAACTAAAATCAACTTATTTATTCCATTTTAAATACAAAAATGGTTTTACTATTTACGTACATATGTCTTGAATAGGTATATAACACAAAAAAGTTAAATTGAACCGTAGGTATACAAGTATATAGGTTTATTACGTATGTGGCGAGTGTATAGTTAACATTACAGTGGGCAGAATTGGAGCTTTGCATGAGAGCGAATGTTCTGTCTTTGTGCTTTTTGTTTTGTTGTTTTTGAGGCTTTTTAATATAGCTTTGATCTCAGCCAGCGTGGTTTGTTGGCCTACTTATTGAATTCGGCAAAGTCATCGAGCGAATTTCCCATCTAAAAAAAGAATTCCCTTACAAAATTTGCGACTGTATGTTTTTATGTGATCATTACCTCAGTTCCTTTGGAAGACACGATGTATCGATGCGGCACTCAACTACTTTTAGTAATGCTAACGTTTTAAGACTTGGGTCAAAGTCTAGAACGTGTGTGTCACTATTATCTATAAGCGGTGGAAGATCCGGTAAGAAGTTGTATGGACTTGAAATAAAAAATAAAAAAAATTAATATTTCTTTATAATGATCTTATTAATTTGATTGTGACTTCTATTCCTACCTTGTTCCTCCAAACAAAAACATTCGGCTTCCTTTGACTAGGCAGACTTGTCGTCGGCGGGCTGACGGTGGTTTACCTCGTGGCTTGATTAAATTCCATTGATTTGTGATTGGATCGAAAGTATACAAGTCGTTAAAATGTTGATCCAAAAGACCGTTATATCCGCCAAATACATATATCAACCCATCATAGATAACTGCAATAGAAATGAAAACATAAATTTTTTAAGCCTTCAAAGACACTCTTTTTAGATTTACACATGGAATGGCTTCTTCTTCCCACTGGTACTTTACCGGTGGTTGAGGGTCGATGCCAAACTTTACTCTTCAAGTCTAAATATACTATTTCTGGACAGTACATCTCCTCTAGACTGTGATAAGGGCTGTGCTTATCGCCGCGTCCACCAAAAATGTACATTCGATCGCGAATGGCAGCTGTCGAATGAAAATCACGAAACGATGGTGCAACACCAAATGTTTGATTATACTTCCACTCCATAGTCTCAAAGTTCAGACTGTGTACATCGCAAGAGAATTCATTTATGTCATCTTCAAATCCCCCGAAGATATACATGTGGTTGCCATACACGCATGCCGAGTGACCATCCCGTGCACCGGGAATGGCTCCCGTTACTGGTGGACGGGACCAAGATAGAGTTTTTGGGTCAAAGCAATACAAAACGTTGCATAAGTTTTCATCATTACGTCCACCCCAGAGATAGATTTTGTCATTGTGTGCCACAGCGGTATGTCCATACCTACAAAAAAAAAAAGTTGAATTTAACTTCAAGTTCTTTCACGAACTGGATTAGCTTAAAAAGTTGTATACCTAGCAATAGAGCAAATCGCTTTAATTCTAATCCTAATCTGCTTAGTTAGAAACCAACAAAAAAGAAGAGATTCCAATCGGCTTGTTTTAGTAAGTTTGAAATTCAATAGATTGTGCTGCAGGCTTTAAGGGATCTTAGTATGTTTCTGACTCAAAGTTTGGGAACAAAAAGCCTTACTTAATGAAGTGGTAGGTAGGAGTAGTTATACTTTAAACAAAAAGGCCTACATGATTACTACGAAAGAAAAAGTTCTTGGATGGTTGGTCTTGGCACTTGCGAATGAAAGAAATGAACTTGCTTATTTGGAATTCAATTCATCCCGAGTAAGAATGTAGAAAGAACAACATGCTTTTCAGATTAAATTCATTTGTTCAAATTAAATACAGATATCTGCACGGAGACCAAAAAACAAGTAATAAACTATAATCATTCGGTTGTTGAATGTTAGACTGATATGATAACATAATCAAATTTTTAATTATCAGTGTAAACAATGTATTTATTTATACCAATTACGAGGATGTTACAAAGGATGTTGTTAAGATAAACAAACAAAGCGACATGCAATTATTTAAAAACTTTGCTAAACACTAAATGGCTTTCAACTTTGCCTTCGGGACGTAAATTCGAAAAACAAAACACAGCATTGTAGATATCAGATATCATGAATGTACAATGCAACAAAGTAAGGCATACAATTCATACTTTGTAAAATAAAACACTTAGCGAGAAACGGGCCAGCGTCAACTCTAATATGTACTTATCTCTTAATAATGAAGCGAATGCAAAATGCATTCAACAAAGTTGTTGGGCACGTTTGGTGGAAGATACAAATTACACACAATGTTTCGTGTTGGTTATTTTGTATTATTAAATTGCGATTCAATGAGATACACGCAGTACCTACGTATGCGAAAGAGTTATTACCTTTGCATGATTATTTATAGCTCAAAATTGTTTTGACGTTCGCTTGTTTTACGGAAAACGCTTGGTAAGACGTTACGGTTTATGGATACGACCTTCAAGAGTCATTTACGCTTGAAGCTTCATTTTTAATACATATTTATTAAAGGAGACGACAAGGATTAAAGAAACAAAAAAAATGTATTCTTTAACAAAGATTTTTCACACTTACCTCTGGAATGGAACTTCTGGATATTTCAAAGGGAGTCCCTCGTCATCTTTCTTTGTAGGAACTAACAACCATCTTAGGGTGTTAGTGTTCAAAATGTGGACATCTATCGATTCATATATCTTATAATCACCTCCGGTGCAGTAGCCACCAAATGAATAAATAAACTCTCCGACACTAACAGCAGCATGATTCACGCGTCTTGGTCCCCCATCCAATCTCACTGTCCAGTGCATATTTTTATATTGTTATTTAATTTTTTTTTTTTAATACTCCGTGGTGATTTGGTTTTTTGAATAATGAGCCTACAAATATTTTCAAGTGCAAATCTAAGTTTTATGCAAATTAAATTTTCGCATTCTGTATACTTACCTTAAAAGTCTTAAGTCACGATGATCTTCATGGCCGAAACCTCAACGTCTGCAGGTTTATTAATTAGGTGGTTTTTGGTGTACGCGTATAGATAAACGGACAAGAATGGAAATGAAAATGTTCCTCCCACCTGAAAATGAATGCGTGACCGATATAGGTAGTACCGATAAGAGAAATAGAATAACAGAACATTAGTTTATACTATATCCATAAAAGAACAAAAAGTCTAGTGATATGGCGTTTGGATTTTATTTTAACTTTAGATATGTATGCATTAATTATTTTGTTTTATGCGAGCAAACAATAAAAATTAAATGAGATCAAATTAGAGCTGTGTACCAGATGATTGAAAACAAGGGAAACTGTAAAAAAAAAAACAAAAAGTCCTTTGTTGGTTAATTTTTATAGCAGGGATGGCAACTAATGAAAATTGAGAATTGAGAAAGTAAAACATTCGTATTTTCACATCAAAAAAAAAAAAAAACTGAATAAAATCTGATCCTGAAGCATTTTCCTCGTGTATTTACATAAAATACAAAAAAATTTAATAAATACATCAAAATAAATTAGAAAACACTTTTATTTCAAACTTCAAGTACCGATTGTGGTGGATCTGTTTTCAGTTTTTAGCTTTTGTGTGAAGTGAGTGAATAAATTTTACAAAAATGAATTTAGCTTAATATATTCTGACTAAAATGAGATGATAACAATCATTTGACTACTCTAAGTTTGAACCAACCATTACAGCTGCCTGTGATTGTGATCTGAATCTAAATAACACAGATTTCGCAGATGCATAAAACTCCATTACGTCATTGCAGCTTTATTTTTAAAGCCTGCGAACTACGATAGATAGCATACTTGTATCACAGTTCACAGAGGATCTATTGCAGCTATTAAGGCAGATGGAACTGTCATCAGTGTCTGTTTTTCCACCATTTCATTAGTGTTTTTTTTTTATAGAATAGAATTCATAGAATGCGGCTTTTAAATTGAGAAACAACAAACATCACGTAGCGGTAGCTTAAGGAAATATCCCACTTTTTTACCAACAAAAACTACATCCCTGTACCAGCTGTCTACAAATGTCAAAGTTTCTTATGAGGTGCCTGCTGCTAGGTTTGGTGATTATTGCATGCGATTATAAAAACGATGTTTAATTCACTAAAAAAAGGTATATTTTATAACTTTCTTACAAAATAACTATAATAAAAAAGATTTTATATAAAGCTGGTAGGTTTTGTGCACTTCGCCCTCTGAAATCATTTACACGATGTCAACAAACAGTAGCTGCTCAAGAGTTGCCCAGGAGCGAGCTCGAAGACATCACTGAATTCGGTAGATTTACATAATTGCATAGTTATTTGTTTTCGAATGTAACAATATATTTCTAATTAGAAAAACGTGCCTTACAAAGTCCTGATTACTTCGAAGTGCACAATTTGTTCACCATTCGCGATTTATTTAATGCTCGAGTTCACTATGGACATAAGGAGGGCTCCTTAGACGAGCGTATGCTGCCATATGTATATGGAAGTAGACTGGGCCATATTATATTTGACCTAGACAAGACCGCTCAGCACCTGCGAGATGCTCTTAACATAACCGCACACATTGCCTTCCGTGATGGTATTATTTTGTTTCTCAATCGTAATGCACTCAATGCTCATATGGTGGAGAAAAAAGCAATGGAAGCTGGAGAATTTTCCCATACGAGATTTTGGCGAGGTGGTATTTTTACGAACGCTAATGTTCAGTTTGGAGCTGTGACAAGATTACCAGATCTTTGCATTTTTCTTAACACACAAAACAATGTGCTTCATCAACACGTTGCTGTAAGGGATTCGGCTAAAATGGCTATACCAACAATTGGAATTGTAGATTCGAATTGTAATCCCAACCTGATCACTTATCCGGTACCCGGAAACGATGATTCACCATCCGCAGTCGAGTTGTATTGTAATCTTTTTAAAGCAGCAATTCTTCGCGGCAAGAAGAAAAGGAAAGAGCTGCTGGGAGAGGCTATCCAGCAAGCTCCAAAAGTGTCAACAAATACATAAACATACAGAAATACTTTGCTATTAGAAAAACAAATTAAAAATTGTTTAAGTTTTAAAAACAAAAAGATTTCAATTGGCTTTACCTAATTTATTTGCAACAAGCCTCCAAAATTTACACCAAAGATCTGAATCATGTCTTATATTTTTAAGAAACTTTTTATCAGTAAGTAAAAAATTATCAACAAAAGCTTTCTTACTAATGCGTTCACTTCCATCGGCATCGCTGCTAAGGATGCATCGTTCAAGCAAATGTACTGGCTCATGGATCTTTTCCTATAGTAGTTTTTGCAAAACGAATTTGTGATTTTATCAACTGTAGCTTTAAAGTTTCTGTTTTATTTCTCTATTATCTTCCTAAAATGAAGAAAACGAAGAGTTTCCTTTCCAACGACACGACCATCCAAAGCATCAACGAAAACAAACAGTTTTTTTTTTTTTTTCAATAAACATGAAAAAATAGTTTTTATATTTGTATTTACGTATTTACGAAACAATATTTAGATATATTCATAAAACAAGATTAAAATTAAGGAATGAAAATAAAGAAAGGAACCTTAGAGTCCGAACAGACCCTTCAAATCATCAATCGTAAGTTTACTTCCTTGAGAAGATTTTGCACCAGTGAGGAGATCGTTTGCGATGCCTAGCTTTTGATCTTGTAACGCCTTTATTCGTTCTTCAACAGTCTCCTTGCACATAAATTTGTATATATGCACGTTTTTCTTCTGTCCTACTCTGTAAATACGATCCTGTGCCTGCGCCTCAAGCTGGGGATTCCAATGTAGATCTATGAGAAGCAGATGATTAGCACCAACCAAATTTAAACCCACACCTCCAGCAGTTAGAGACAGTAGTAGAATTTTTGACTTCGAGTTAGAATCATTGAACTCTGTTACAATGTTTTGGCGATTTTTCACCGGAATACTTCCATTCAGGGATAACGTACGGATGTTTCTCTTTTCGAGATGAGTTTTCAATATGTTGAGAGTGCTTGTCCACTGTGATACAATAATACCTTTGTCTGCAGTGTTAAGGATGGATTTCTCGACAGTCTGAAGTACACGTTTCATCTTTGAGCTTGGTCGAGATAAATCAAACACCGGATTTGACCTTTGCAGTACTTTAGCCGAAGCTTTAGAAATGGCTTCATTTTGAGCGTCATTTCCATTTAAACTGTCGGTTAGAGACGTACTCGGGCCAGTAGAATCTTCGGTGATTGCAAGTTTATTAAGTTGATCCAACAAGTCGATTTCTGGTTGTGAACTGTCTGAATCTGAAGGTAAAGTTCCATCGTCATCTTCCAGCATAGCATCTATTAATCCAGGATGGCAACAAATCTGCCTCAGACGTAGTAAAAGAACTAAGATTTCATGTGACTTGATCTCTTTTCCTCCGTGATGAATTTTCGAGAACTTTTGATGCATTTTGTGATAAGCTCCATTGGGATCCTTAGTTTGCATGAAAGTTGCGCGATTACCCTGATCACTAAAGTACAAATCATTATTTTTCTCCGCACGCTGATACAAGAACTGAGCAAACAGAGTCTTTGAGTATGTCATGATTTTTTGGTAGACAATCATCTCTTCTTTGTCCAAGTGAACTTCGATAATATCGCAATGTCTTTCAGGCAAACACATAAGGCTGCCCTGCTGTTGCAAGAAAGCTTTGGTCCTCCTCAACATAAGTGATTTCATTAAAGTATTCAATCTTTGTTGGCCACCAGCGCTTTTGTTGTCAATCCATTTTTTCCAGTGAGACAGATCATCGAAAGGAGTACACTTCAAAAATTTCAAAAGTGCATATACGTCCATTTCTTTATTTTGAATTGGTGTGCCAGTTAGGGCCCAGCGGTATTTGGACTTAAGTTCGCAAACTGCAATGGATGACTGACTTTTGTGATTTCTCACGACATGTGCCTCATCCAAAATTACTCTTTTCCAGCCTATAGAAAACAAGGCTCCGTGAGATTTAGCTTCACGACTCACTATGTTGTAAGTTGTAACAACAATATCATATGTTGCTAGGTGGCGTGGCTTTGTGTCTCTGTTGTATCCATGATGAATACACACACTAAGCTTGTGTCGGTGGAGCCTATTTTCTACTTCGCTCTCCCACTGTTTCATTAAACTTGCAGGACAAACAACAAGAGTACCTCCGTTATAATAGTCTCTTCGGTTTTTGGATGACCATCCCCGAGTTTCTTGAACATCTTCATCATCCGAATCATCACTTTTATCTTGTGCAGCTTCATCTTCTCGATTTTTAAAATCAAGCACCAAAGATATCATGGTTAAAGTTTTCCCCAACCCCATGTCATCAGCAAGTATTCCCCCTCGCGGCTTTTGATTTTCTCTCCAACGCATCCATGCTAATGCGTGTTTCTGATGAGACATAAGATCAATTTTCAAACCTTTAGGGTCATCGGCTAAAACATCCTCACCCGGGCAGGTCTCAAGCGAACCATGCAAATCCTTCAGACGCTCAATTGTTAAAACCTTTTGCATATTGAATGTATTCAGTCCCTGTTTTCCGGTATGAATTGGTTGAATTTTATTTACCGCGGCTGATAGATCTTCCCAGTTAGGTACATCTCTGTTAAAAACATTTAGTGGTTTCAATGTAGGCGCTAATACTTTATTGTCCTCAATAACAAGGTTAACTATTTGTTGGGCTTTCTGCTTTACACTAGTTTGAAGACTAAGAACACGCTCTGAAAGTTGCTTGCCCCCATCAAACAACCTGGGCCCTACTTTTTCAAGTAAATTTTGCGCGCTAACAAGATCTGATTTAAGTTCTTCGAGCTTTTCAACTTCTTTATCGTGAAATTCCTTGGAAACATACTTCTTTACTTGGTTTGATGCCGCATTTCGAGAGAGAGCTGAAGTTATTTTTGGTTGCACAGTTTTTGCAAGATTTCCATTGGACGGAGAAGATTCTATAGGCGCTACCGAATCAGACTCATCTGAACTGATATCCACAATACTATTCCTCTTGGTAATTTCCACAAGATCGCTGGACGCACTTGATGATTCATTCACAACTCCATCATCTTTTTCAGGAATCATTGTGGAAGACATTTGGTCTTTTATAGAATCTTTGAACACAGCACTATACTTAGGAGCAACAATAACAGACTCTTTCAGATACGCTGAATGTTGGTTTGCTTCTTTAATCAGAGCGGGCGAGTTTTCACTTTGAGCTGATTGACCTTGACTTTGAATAGGCGATTTGCTTTCGTATAAATCTTTTCGTATAGCAATTGTACTTTTCTTACCGAAACCATTATCATTGCAGATATCTTTAGTTGAGAAACTTTTCTCGTCAGTTAGATGTGTAGACGATTCTTCTTTGTTATCGTAGGTGGGCGGTAAAGTTGTTTCAGTTTCATTGGCATCGTAGCTTCCTTCAGTTGAAGAGCCACTGTCATCTACTTGTGCAGCCGACTTATCTTCAAACAAATTTTGCTTGGACTTTGTGTCTTCATCATCAGTTTCATTATGATCAAAGCTATTTTCAGAGGAAGAACTTACCACAGAGTCATGTACATTTTGAGAATCACCTTCTGTCTCTTCATGGATAGTTTCTGGTTTTTCTTCGTTTCCAGAGCTAAAACCATCTTCGCTGGAGTCTGTAAGATCTGCAGGTCTGATTCCAGTTATACTCATACGGGTCCTCGGAGACAGAGCACAAGGCTCATATTCTTCTTCCTCACTATCAGAAACAATTACAGGTCGTTTGCGAAATTTTGTTTTGTTTCGTGATTGTACAAAGCTGTTGGAATCAGAGTCTGAAGATTCCAAAACGACGGAATCAATTTTGGAAGTGTTACTCTGTATTTCTTCATCTGAAGTGTATATTTCTTGGTCAGAATTCATTCTTTTTAATAATTTATTTGAGAAACTTGTTTCCGTTAAGTCGTTAATAGGGCTTTTGAAAAAAATTTGACAAATGTGTCAATTTTCAAAGGTGTTTTTTTTTTTTTTTTTTTGAGACAGTAAATAGGGATGTTCACAACTTCCTTTTTTGTTGAAGAAGCCAGTGCGATTTCATCATTTGGAAATTAAAGTATATTTGATGTCGGTTTCTATTTGCATTTACAATTCACTTTGTGCTTGTCCAGACGGGTTATTTCAATAACGTTACGCTGTTAACGCTAGGTGTCTACACGTTGTTATACTTCCTCGCACAAGTTCTCCATTTTGTGTTGAAAAGTGTATTGAAAAAAGCATAACGTTATGAGCATAACCCGTCTGGACACCCCAAGTGTACTGCTTATGCAGATAGTGCCTGTCCAGACGGGTTATGCTGTTAACGTTATGCTGTTAACACCTAGTGTCCAGACGTTGTTATAATTCCTCACACAAATTCTCCATTTTGTGTTGGAAATTGTATTGAAAAAAACATAACGTTATGAGCATAACCCGTCTGGACACACCAAGTGTACTGCTTAGGCAGATAAATCAAATTTCATTTTGCGCATCCAGCCTCTTTCTTCCTCACCCCTTTTGCCTAGGAAACGACCGATATAACGTTATGGGCATAACCCATCTGGACAGGGACATAAATCTGATTTCGTTTTGCGCATCCAGCCTCTTTCTTCCTCACCCGACGATATAACGTTATTGGAATAAAGTATTATTCACATGAGAACGACCAACGAACGACGAATGAACGAAAATTCGTTAATTTTGACATTTCATTCACATGAGTGTTTTACATTCGTCACGAATAACGAACACAATTTACATGCAAAACAAAAATGGGGAATGATTTTGAGGTTAAGCACGCGCGAAAAATTTATTCGTTGGAGTGTGGAGTATGTGGAACGAGAATAAAGTCTGACAGTTCGTACCTACTAGATATTTATTCGTAACGAATAAACTTTTTTTCTCAATTTTTTAAATTTTAGGCACAAAAATAAAAGTTTATCCACCTAAAAATAAGTATGAACTATGTTTCCATCGTTTCCAAAAAAATTCGTGAGGAATTTATGCTTGTAAGGTACTTAAAATCACATTTCTTTATTTATTCGTCGTTCGTTAGTCGTGCTCATGTGAATAGTCCTTAACACGTGTGGACAGGGACTTTTAAATGCACTTTCTCTGTGGTGGTTGTATATGCGCCATTTTTTCAGCTATTTTTACAAATATTTTGCTTATAATTTCAAATATCCTTTCAATTATTCAAATCAGAAATTGTTTTTTTTTTTAGTTTAAAATATTTAGGCGTACTTCATATTTTTTGTGCATTAAAGTTCAGAGAAGATGTTTTTTAAGAGGAGTTTAACAGGAGTAGAATACGTTTGTGAACGCATTTAGAGTCCTGATTCTGTAACTTTTCAGACGATTATCGTTCAATCGTATATGGCATCGTCAAAAGATTGTTTCATATAGTTCTGCTTTCAGTGGTTTTTGGGAAGCTATTTTCCTATCGTCTGACAAATTTTAGCAACTTTTTTAGGGTCTTAAACATGGTTTTTACTGTCTGAAATTCAGACGATAGTCGTCTAAAACGTTACAGACTGTTCTGTAATGATTCGTTCTTTCTTATTATTAAAAATTTTAATGCATGACTGTACAAAGATACATATTCAACAGGTAAACATTTGTACAGTTTTATTTTCGTCAAATCGATTTTGACACTTCAAAGGAAACCACCCTGTAATTTTCCGTCTCTGCTTTGGTTGGATGTTCCATCCATACGAAAAGTATAAAGTTTTCTAGCTGACGGACTCTGAAAATTTAAGGTAAGAATATTTAGAAAAAACACATAAATCTATAAAAAGTCAATTTTAATGTAATTTAATAGTTTTACTACCTACTTGTGATAAAGTTATTATGCCAAAAAACTTGGAAAACGTTGAAAATGCATTTTTTTGTTGTGACGAAGTTGCAATAATTTTAATATTTTCTTTTGTGGTGTATGGTGCTGTGAATCAGTTTATCTTTTGTTTCTATTCTTGTCATATGATTCAAATTGTTGCGAAAGAGACAAACCTACAATTAGGTGGGTGGCGATGAAAGAAGTAAACTCAGTCCGCGAAGGCCCACCATTCAATTTTGGAAGTTTTCTTTTGATTTCTTGTGACTGTGAGAGTTTGGTTATGATTTCATGTTGAAAACTTTTATTTATTTATGCTTGAATTATGTATCGAAAAAATGAGTGAAGATTGCAAGTTAGTTTTTATTTGTTTGTTGTAAATATTCCAAAAGAGTGGTTATATTTTTCTTGATTGTAACTGTTACGTCGCCTGAAAGCAAGTTAAGTGCATCCTTTCTCGAAGTTTATTTTTTCAACTTAATGGAAAAAGTTGAAAAACAAAAGAAAATTTGGTTATAATCCTTGTTAGCTAACAAGATGAAGAGTAACTAATGTACTGGCCTATTAAGTCGACAGTAAATAAAATCGTTTATTCACGCTCCGATTGAATTTACTTATTTGGACCAAGTTGATTAGTATGCTGATTGGTCCCGCAGCAATAACAATAAAGAGGTGAATGTATTATTTAAAATTGCACTCATAAGTCGTTATGCGTTTAGCAATTAAATTTCCATGTGGACATGAATTCAAGAGAGGAGTAAAGTATGTTGCGGGCACCTGCAAGGAAAAGGCCGCACTACAAAACAGCGGTAGTGCTTGGAGTGAGGTTAGGTTTTTTGTGGTGGTGGTTACAATTTTTGGCACGATATTAGTTTTTGATAGGAGGTGAGGCTCTACAAGGAGGCAAGACCCTCCCCCTTGCATATCCCGCGAGCTCTGAAAGTGTGCCAGGCCTCACCAGGCCGTAGTAGCATTCTTTCCCTTCCCATCCTTCCCTTATCTCAATTTCCTTTCCCTTCCTTAATACCTACCTTCCTGTTTCCTGTGTTGGTTCCTGTTTCCTAACCTTATCCTCATCCTACCTTCCATATCCAGTTCCTACCTTCTATTTCCTTTCAATTTCCCATCCAAATCCTAATTCCTCTCCTTTTCCAGATGATCATTTCAAAGCCTGATATTGCTCCTTCGAGTAGATATAATCGCTTGTGCGTAAAGGGAGCTCATAATGTTGTACGATTTAAAGTGGGCATTTACATACGTGGATAAATTGGCTACCTAAAAATTACCTTAATGGCACCTGCTACGACTTGATATACCTGCTCTTAAATTAAAAATAGGGTCAAAATAGACAAAAACGAGTTTAAAACCGGAAGGAGAAAAGAATCTTTTAATGATGGCACTTTGCTCTTATGCCACTAAGCTGGAAAATAGAAACGAAAGTCACTCTCAAATATGCAGTTATCATAAACAACATTGTACCACTGACTAACTGTATTCTACAAATATTTTCAATCAAATCTTTTTTTCTGTTTACGCAGCTAATATTTTTACTAAATTCTAAAAACAAGGACTACTTTTTAAATCTTATCTGTAGTTTAAGAAATCGATTAAAAACAACAAATAATTCCAAAGGTCCTTGAGAATGCGTAGATCGCTTTCACTTGGTTATGTTGATTTGAAATGCAAAATAAATTTACATACTTATACATTATACTACCCCGTTATTGGGGTTGTCTCTGATAAAAAAATACTCTGTCAGCTTATCTTTTATCTTGCAACGCTGTTAAACTTGTGTAAATATGCAAGTACATATGTAGTAGCTCATATTATGTTGTTTTTGTTCTTATATCAAATTTTATCTTACTTCTTAAGCAAGTATACAAGAAAGATAAAAGAAAACTTCTCGCACACGACATCGAAAAACTGTCCGGGTTGTCATTCCATTGCCATTGCCTATGTTCAAGTCTTTTTTTATTCATAATAATCGGCAAAGCGAAAGGGCTCACAAAACACCCTTGCTCTAATATTGATTTTAACGCATCAGAGGGGGAGGCAGTTGCATCTTGTTCCACTTGCTAGTAAATTTGTATGGCTTCTCTTGCATTCGATGTCAATCAAGTGGAACTTTCTTCTTTCTCGTGTTTTACTTTTCGAACTGAAGCAACGACATCGTGTGTGTTAGATAGTTTATCAATAAATATTTTTGTTTCTTATCAAATTATAACATTTCTATTCTCTCTCTTTTTGCCAGGGGGAGGTGCGAACGAAATTGATTTGTCTTTAATTCGAAGAGATCTTCGCTTCAATTAATTTTTTTTTTAATTTCCTAAAAAAATTAAAGAAAAAAGCTATTAAAAAAAGCTCTGCTAAACCAATATTGGAAAACCTCTTTCTCAGTTGGTTTTATTTCAAAGAAATTTTGAAAAACATTACAACACAAAACATAAAATTACAAAAATGGCGCACGTCGGACGAACAGTAAAAAATTTGGAAGCACCACGTCCGCTGAAGTCTCAATCGAGACCAAACATGAAAAATAATTACATGCTAATCGAAGAACTCATCCAGTTGATTGAAAATGTAGCCTTGAATCTGGCTTCAGGTATAAACAATCCCGAGCCAATGGTGTCACTAGTGCAAAACCTAAGGGTTCATGGACCGCAGTTGGAAAACGTTTCCAAAGATACGCTCGATAGAGCATTTGTAGTGTTCCGTAATGCCTCACAGGATGAGCGACTGAACATTATGACTAGACTGAATCTACTTGAACTGATCGAATTGCGAGCCAAAGGTTGGCAAGACAATGGCTTTAATTCCTATTACAAAAGCAAAGCAACAAATGTTGAAGTAAGTATTGACATAGATTTTAAAGAAGATTTCATTTATTCAATGTATTTGGATTTCCTTTCAGCCTGAAAGTGCAAATAACCACACAGTAGTTGTTGATCAATCATCAGAGTATTTAAGCACCTCCCCCACCATGGGCGGAGTTAACACAGCTCGACTACAACAAACACAACTCCTTGGTCCAGGCGAAATCATCCGTAACTCTGGCAAGTTCCCCAAGCCGACAAAAATTCCTGGTAAAACTTACTGCAAAGATGAAGTTGTTATTCGAAACGCTGATTCAGGCAAAGGTAAGTTTGTTGTGTGTTGTTGTTTTGTTTGTTGTGCAGACATATCCTTAAAATCAAAAAAATTATTATTTCGATTTTGTAAATTTTTTTTCGCGTCTTAAGTTATGGGCATTAAGGGAAGACGAGTCCATATGATTGAGGAGTTAAGTGAAACGATAATATCTTTCCAAAGAGGTAAAAATAAGATAACAAACGTATTGTTAAGAAACAAATAATTCGTTCATAAACTGTGGAATAGTGTGTGTGTGTGCATTTATTTATTTCTATTTTGTTTGCAACTCATTAAACATATTTTTAACTCTCAATCATCAAAAATTTAATAAGACTTTGTTTTCGTTTTCACAAAACATGTTTGGGTATTATGTGGTTCATGTTTGTTTTTAGTGCCATTTTTCGATCTTTCAACAACGTACAGGGCCACAAAGCAGCTCAACGGCAAAATTAAAACAAAACTCGTTAATCAACTTTTAGTTAAATTGTCTTAGTTTGGTTTTTGCTTTTTTATAGTTGTACTAGTTTGATTTGTTTTCTATTGTCGTGCGTAAAACCCTAAAATCCGTCTCAACTGCGCACCTAAAAAACGATGTTTGAAATTTACAGCACCTTGACTACAACCAAAGTTTTAGATTAGGGTCCGGTTAAAAGTACTGTCTGTTTGCAAATCCAAGAGGAGTTTGTTACACCAAGAGGATCTGGTTGTTTCTGTTTATTAACTAATAAAGTTAAAGCAACTAAAGAGGTTTATCGAAGTAATGACACCTTTTTTTAAAATTATCGCGCACATCAAGGGGTAATGAATACTCTTATAATGTTGTAAAACACAGTGCGAGTATTAAGAAAATAGGAGGGGATTTAAAAGGAGGCACCGATGCACGTTGCTTTTAAACCTTTGTGAATCGTACTGTAGTGGAAAACCAGAGTCAGGTAGAGCATTCCACATTCGGGTGGTGCGACTAAAAAATAGATCCTATACTTGACTGTGCGACCGAAGTTGGGCTCAAGGTAGAACTGATGAGCATTCCTAGCAAAGCAAGTATTGCGGCTAAATTGTTTCAGGGGAGGAATGCAACTGGCACTAAAAGAGACAGAGACAGGTAACGTTTCGACGATGTTCAAGAGAATCAATTGATTCTGCTATTGAACTATCGAGTAGGCACAAAGATGTTTGAGAAGCACCTGATCAAATATGGGAGTTAACTCTAGTTTTCGACGAATGTAGGCTTTATAAATTGTAGCCAGATAGAAGGGGTGAAAAAATTTCCCGTATCGCCATAAGAAACCTAATCACTTTGCAGCATTTTTGGCGACTTCAAATATGTGGTCATTCCAACGAAGATCATCGTTTACACACATGCCAAGTACTGATAGCTTTTCGGTTTCTTGGATGCAGGTACCATTCATAGACAATTGCAATGGGGGATGTTAAGCTTAACGACAAATGACAACATTGAGTTTCCGAAGCATTGAATTCTACTCGGTTATTACTACTCCAAATAACAATGTTGTCAAGGTCAGAATTCAATGAGCTAATCATACGCAACCGTTCCAGTTCCACATCCGAAGAGTAAGGACGTGAATTTGGAAACGAATATGAGAAGCTAAAGGTTGAGTCGTCAGCAAAACAGTTGAGAGGATTAGAAGTTTTAGACAAGAGGTCATTTATGAGAAAATGAGGAAAACAGTCGAAGACAAAACGGATCTCTGGGGCTCCAGCATTTTTGATGTGGATATCAGACGTGGTCGAGTTCTTAACAAAAGACCAAAAGATTTTGCTTCCTTTTTGACTCAACAGTATTTTTTGCCTTACTTTTTGTTCATGTAAATACTTAGCCTTTTGTATTTGGGTATTACAGATATTTCTGGCCCGTTTGAACAAATTTCGGTTTTCTACTGGGTTGTCTTTGAATTTTCGAGAACTACTTTCTCTATCCCTAGTCTCCTCTTTACAGCTTGAATCAAACCACGAGTTCTCTTTGAGGATGATACTTTTTGTTCTGTGAGGAACAAAATTTCTCATGCCGTTGAGAATTACGTTAGATATCATATCACCTGATGCGTCAACATCTCCGTCGAGAAAGCACAATGACCAATTTAAATTTCGAAATAAATTATTCAAGCCGTCCCAATTGGCTTTCTCAAATTGTTACACAGTTCTTTTCGGGACATTATCTTTTTTTACAATGACGGAAAACGGAAAATATACCGATATGACAAAATCGTCCGATTTGCGTAGATATACTAAAACCCTGTATTTTGGGTTGTAGGTCCCTATTATGAGTAGCGAATCGAACGTTCGACTGGAAGCGAATGTTTTAGAGAAACTCATTTATTGGATTATTATCATTAAACTTCGTCCATTATCTTATCTGACATCTTAAACGTCGAAAAAAAAGTTTTCTACAAAGTTTTTGTTTCTACAACCTATAATACCGCTATAAAAGAAGCTCGCAAAAACATTCGCTTCCAATCGAACGTTCGATTCGCTACTCATAATAGGGACCGTAAGTTGGCGAGACTGGCATACTAGTGGACAATATTTATGATCTTATTCTTCGTATTGGCTAATTTTAATCTGCCCATTTTATTACATTTTTAAAAAGAAACTCGTATTTGGCTTTTACTTTAGTTTGAATATGACAAGGACATGAAAAGATAAATTTTATAACTGAAAAGAAGCTGATTGCTGCTTGTTTGGTTATTTAATAAAAATAAAAATTCAAAAATCATTTACAGTCTATAATAAATTAAAATTAAATTTAATTTTTATAAAAAAAAAATGTTAGATTTGATTTTTGTTACAATTATGCAAATTTATTTGTTAAGCCTCCTGAAGAGAGAAAAGGGGACAAAATCTAAATCGCAAATCTTAAGATGGGTTTAATGTGTCAATTCACATAATTTTTCAAAATACAAAACGAAAAGCAACTTGAAAATTATTCCGTTTTAAGAACTTTCTTTCATTTTGGCTGTTTTGCAATGAAATTTTTCATTTTTCTTTACAATTTTGATTACATGTGTACTAAGAAGTTTACGAAAATGTGTCAGTTTTTTTATTTTATTTTCTATAAGACTGAAATGAGATTTTTTGATTTGATTTGATATTCATTATGTCGTGTTAACCTATCAGAATCAAGCATGTTGCATTTTATGTGGTTGAATAAAAGCATGTGTTCTTAATGTCACACAATTGGATCTTACCATACCGCACGCACCAAAATCATTCCTTAACATGCATCATCCATTTTCCATTTATAAAATTCAAACAAAAAATATCTTTTACTCAAAAAACAAAACGCTTACTTAAGTCGCGAGCTTTCATCATTGTTTTCATAATGTGCACTTTATTCAAATATTTTATAACCATCCAATCCTAACTTTTCTCTCCGAAAAACAATAAACAGTAAATCCTGGAGCCAAAGAGAGATTGGTGCAGATAACTGGGCCAAGCGAAGAGAAGATAAAGTATGTTGTGGTTAAATAAAATGAATACCTTTTTAAAATGATTTATTATTGATTTTTTAGTTACGCTAAGCAACTTATCGAAGACACAATTCGTAGAAATGCATCGCCTGTTCGTTTGGACCCATCGATGGGTGTCGGACACAGCGTTGGTGGTGCTGGAGGTTCATGTAGTTCTCTAGCTTCTTCGGCATCGGATGAAGCCCAGCCGAGAACAGGTGGTGGCAGCAGTACTCATAACATGCCCAATCGATTGAGTCTCAACTCAACATCAACTGGCAATTTTAATGCGGGCTCTGTCAATAGTCAACATTTATTGACATCGACACCATCAAACAAAATGATGCGCAACAATCAACAAGCGCTGCTGCATTCATTTTCAACAAACGACGCTTCACTTGGCGAATACAAGTACACAGTGAATGTGGGCCAGCATTTAATTAAAATAACAGGAGACTGCTGCGATTTAGTCAGGGTGAGCAACGGTCAACTGGAAAAATATATTTTTTTTAAGTGTAATGGAGTAATAAAAAAAAAATTTTTAATGTCTACAGGTAGCTAAGCTGGTTCTTGATGATTATTTTAGCAGCAATGAGTTTCTGGCATCCGTTGAAGCAGGAGCTGCTTTCGATGGTTCAATGGTCAGTCCAATTTCTACACCAAGTACTCCAATGGGTCCTCCACAGTTTGTGATGGGAACACCCCTCCAAATGGCACCTCCATTGGCCGACAGTGGCATTGGGCTTAACTATATGGCCGGTCAGATATCAAACACAATGACAGAAGGTGACGATGATGTTTTTGTAGATGGTAAGAAATCATTTATCAATTTAAGGTAAGCAAAAAACAACAACATCCGTTTTAGGTTCATCTTCGTCACTGAGTAATGGTTTAGCTCGTTCAAGGAGAAGCCATTTCTCACGCAAAGATTCAGTTCCAGAAACTCGCATCAAGAGCGAAGGATCAAATGCGGACAGTGGTAAATGAAAAGATTTTTAGAAAAATACCCTAAGTAATGAGCTTTTCAATTTCAGTGCGAATTGTCCACGAGTATGAACACTTGCTGTTTTACTCAAAAAGTCCACATTCTTGGTCACTTCCCGGTGATTGGCAGAAAATCTGTGAGCGATTTCCAGCGATCATAAGAAACAAGGTAACGCATGCCAATTCCAATACTACTACCACATCTAGTGATAGGAATTACGATGATATCATATGCACATTGCCACCGAATATCAAACGCAAAGGCTTCTTTAGTCGCAGCACATATAGCATTGACGAAGGCTCATCTTATGAATTTAATAATAACAATAACAACACCAGTATTACTAGTTACAATAACAATGAGAATTCCAAAGATATTTTAAAATGCGAAAAGAAAGCAAACACTGCCGGCAGTGAAAGGTTCGATGATAACCATAAGCAGGCTATCATTTCGCGACCAAAGCTTTCAATGGACTTTCGTTCAAATTCCACATGCGACTAACTGATTTTTAATATTTTTTGTGACTAATTTTTTTTTAACTTGTTTGTTCTAACTAAACCAAACTATGTATTCGAAAGGTGTTTAGGTTTTACGATATCACATATAAATGACTTCGCAAGTTTTTTTTAACTTAATCGATGAAGTAGGTACTTAAAGTATTCATGCAGTGATCATAAATTATTTGTTCAAATAGTTTACTTTTTCGTAGTCAGGCTTATAATTTTGTTTATGACAAAATTGTCTGCAAATCAAGAAAATTAAACAGAGCAAACAAAAAAGTTTAAGTATTTTTAAAAGCTTTGTTTTATCAGAACCGTTCTTAAAGTCTGATGGCTCTTACATGTTCTTGCGGCTAACTTAAAACCGAACTGAATTTGAGGATTTTTTAGGAGTTTTGTGTAGTTTTTCTCAAGTAGATTTGGTTACATAGATTTTTTTTTCTATGCAAATTTATCAATGAATTAATAGATTTTTTACAAACTCATATACGAGGTTTTGATTTCCTTAAGTTCTGTGGAAATTCATTTTTTATTTACTGCCCAACTAGTTTTTTACTCGGTATTCCCAACTTAGTTTTTGTTTTAATCTATCCTCATTGTCGTTAATCGCAATTTCATGGACCTTGTTCCGTAATCCAGGCCTTGTATTTCAAGTATATTATAAATTTTCAAATGCTTTTAATTTGTTTACGTTTATCATACGTATTTGGTTTTCTGTTGTCGAAAAAACCTATTTTTAAAGACCCACTAAACGTTCGTGTATAAATAGAGATAATCTTCTTCTGGTGAAAGTAAAAGTTTATTTCAGTTAATGTCAAAGGATATTAAGGTCACAAAAATCAACAATAAATTATTATTTATAAACTCGCTAAGAGTCAATTGTATACATGTACAATGTATACATTGGCTTATAACCTAGTTACCTTGATAGTGCGTCGACAGTATTTTTAAATTATTGTCATCGGTCACTTACTACTTTAAGTCTTGTTTTTTTTCGTCATCCAAAAGAAGAGTATAATATGCTATTGAAGTCATAATTTGAATATGTTTGGTACTCATTTGAAAGCAAAAACACATTCTTCATTTCATTTAAAAATCATTGAACAAATTCAGTATTGTGGAACAAAATTGAAATGAAAAATATTTAAATTTATAAACAAAGAATCTGTGTTTGGCTGTGAAACAGAGGAAATACATTAATATAAATAGAATTCTGTTAAACAGAACTAAAACAAAAAAGAAACTCGATATACAAATAAATATATATTTTTGTATTAAATATACATTCGACTAGAAGGATAAACAAAGAGTTAAAATATGATTATAAGGAATTCAATTTAATACATTACTTATATTGAACTTAATCTGTTTTATACTCTTGGGGTTGTACTAACAATGCTTTTATATGAATAAATTTTTTTTTAATTTAATTTTTGTTTATGTTTTTTGTTGTTGTTTAACTATATAAATATATATGCCCCATAATTTTTTTTTATAAAATTAAAATAAAGTATTGAACTTGATTCATATAAACAAATTTGCGTTTATTAATCGCATGCTTACATGAATCTCATCGACTAAATTCAGATGTTTTCAGGTAAACAACAGTTTTATCTTCTTTTTTTTTAGAAACTAAAATATACAAACAAAATTTTATTAACAAGTGTAAAGAATGTTAAAAAAAAAGTTTTTCTGGTACGGCGTTGGAGTTTTAAGTGCATTTATAGAAGATGTTATTCGAAGAGTCTTAGGCACTTGAGAAATCCAATTAAAGTTAAACTCGTTTGTGGAAGAAAAAAGCTGGAAATATATGTTTCATCAATTTGAATTTATTTGCAGGGTTACTGCCTCTTTATTTTGTATATGACCATTTTCGGTATATCAATATCTGTTTCTATGACCATATCCAGAGTTAAGGAACGTAGCCAACCGGTACAAAAAAAACTGCTTTTAAAAAGTACCAGAGATCGAATTTAAATATCCCATACTTTTGAAACTTCTTTGGCCTTCTAAGGGGATGTAAATTTTAAAGTTGGCTTGTTTAGTAGCATGGTTTAGGAAGCGTTTATCTAAGAAGTTATAAAACAGAGTTAAATTTTAATGTAAATTTTAAAGTTGGCTTGTTTAGTAGCATGGTTTAGGAAGCGTATATCTAAGAAGTTATAAAACAGAGTTATATTCTAACAGCTAAGAGACAGGAGTGTTAATATGACGTCAATCCTAACTTTATTTTGTATTGAAAATTTAGAGATCACAATTTTTTTTAAAACTATTCTTAGAAAAATAAAAACTCTTGAAACAAAAAAAAAATGTCAGGGATATTTTCCTCTTTGTGTTCTGTTGTCTTTAGGTTTCCCTTCCTTTCTGGAAGTTTTGTTAATACGATAACTTTTGTTAGAGTTGATATAATTTAAGTCTATAAAGTAACAATGGTATCAGTGATGTATTAGTTAAAACCTCGGAAAATTATTTTGGAGATACAGGTTCGAATACATATAATGGACTTTAGCGGTAATCGCATTTTTCAGGGATTAGGCGCACTGCCAAGAGAAGTTCTTTCTAACATAGCGGTTGGAAACCGGCAGGAATCTGTAGGTCCCCTTCATGTGTCACAGAAGTTGTTGAGAGAAATGCACAAGTTTATTACATATATTTTTATTTAAACCTAAACTTCGGCAGTTTTTTATGTAGGAAAGCAATTTTTTTTGGATAATTTATTTTAGGAAGTGAACTTTTATCAAGTCAAGTAAGATCTTGATCGATAAAGATATAAATCGAGTAGGAGGAACAATATAGATAATAATAATTCAAGAGGATTTATGATGGAAAAACAGAACTTAAGCTAGAGGTATTTATTTATCCGCAATAAGTTCAAGCTTCACCAGAAAAACTTTTAGCAACTGACAGTCTTGAAATAATCAATAACTTCCTCAATTGTACTAATGCAATTCAAACTGAATGCAGCATGATTTGCTATTTCGCACTCACCATTGATCATCAGGTTTCGATTTGCTTTATCTAAACCTAATCATAAACATGTGTTAACTCTAAAGTAGCTGTCAGTTTCATACTCATCATCAATCGTCATCAAAGATCGCTTGTGCTTTTTTATTTTGTCATCGCATCACATAATTGAGATGGGTAAGCTAAACAATGCTCAACATGCTTTTTTAAAGATAATACCAGGTAAGTTTTCAAACATTTTCACATTTGCATTGTTCTTTCCAAAAAACAAAAATTTGTAACCACAATGCACACTAATGCGTCCATTCAATAACCTCTCATTAAAATTTACAACAACAAAACAATGTTTCTTCTTTCACAGAACATCAACGATGAGACCCATCGATTTGACGGTGAGAAATACTTGCAGCTGGCGAAATCAGCCAGCAAACGAAATATAGAAGCAGCTGATGAAACGACAACTGAAACAGACAACCCCCATGAAAACGAATGAATTCTTTATTTTCATTACTTTTTTCTGTACACATTTAAATCGGAGAAAAACTTTTTTTCGAGCTTTTATGAGTAAAAAATAAACTCAAAAGCTAGTAAAAGATTGAACAAAAAGTTTTTCTTTTAGAAACAAATGTTTTTTAATTCGTTAATTTGTTAAAGCACTTAGAATTAAGTTTTTATCACACTTACACATTTTTTCAAATGAAGATATATTTTTGCAACTTGCTACTTCTTTGTATTTAAGACAACTTTGACTTCCAGGCTTCTGGTTCATCAAAATTTTTTTTTATTGGTGAAAGTAGCTTTTCGTTTTTATTACTGCACATGTGTGTTTAATATAAATTAATGTTCCAAAAAGAGATATTAGTACAGTTAAAGTGATCAGTAATTTAAAATTTTTTTTTGTAATCACAATATGTTCAACTGTGGACTTAAACAACTAAGTATATGCTCATTTTTATACATTCAAAAGTTAAAATTACCAGTTACCATCGATGACGTTAGACACATTTAACTGACTTTAGAATTACAAATGCAGAGACATAAATAATAGGGTGTACGTAAAACGAAAGACTTGAAAGCGAAAATCACAATCCCAAACTTAAATTTCGGTTTCAAAAAGTATTCGACTTGTATTTCACAACCAGAGAACAGTTCAGCTGAAAGCACTTTACTATTTTAATTTTGATTAAATATAGGGCCCTATGATAAGCCCCGTCGCAACTATTCCGAACTACGAATGCCAAAAGGAAGTAATGAATGTTTTGGTAAACAATTGATAATATTATTATTAATTATAACCAATTCTAAATATCTTTTGCCAGAAATTCATTACGCAAAGGTGTTTTTAATCCTTGTTATATTTGACATTTGTAGTCTAAAATTGTTACGATGGGCCTTATGATAGAGGTGATAAACAAAAGTTGATTGATTACTGTTACTTTGTCTTTAAAATTTTAAACTGCCAATGAAATATGTATTTTTAGTCCTACCTAAAAACTAATTGCAATGATTGCTATGTTATTAAAAAAGTTTTTTAGAAGTCAAGAACGTTTTTATGATGTGAGAATAGATGCCATGCTTTGACGTAAACGTTGTAAGTCATATTATGAAACAAAGCGGAACCTTTAGTATTGTTAAAGAGTTTTTTCCGTTTGAAGGCATTAGTTGCCCGATATCAATTAATCTAACTCGAAAATAAGTTCTCGATTCGATGGCTACAATTTCTTAGGTTTCTCTAATGCAAAAAAGTATTTATTATTTATAACATTTCTCTTTTTTTTTTACTGGTCGCTTTAACTGGCTATAAAACATTTATAAGATGTTTCTCATTAAGTAGAAAATTTTCCTTATGGGCAATCGTTTATGAATATGTTTTTATACCAACCCGTTATGAAAAATAAACGGAATGTAACCTTCTAAGGTTTTGTACTTGAGGAATTAAACGTTGAAAATAATTGTATAAGCGATCTCTTTAAACTCGACAATAACTAGACGAAAACGTTTTTTAAGCAAAAAACTAGTTGTGCTTGTGTGTTTGCTTTCCATGTGCTTTATTTTATTTTAGTATTCATTTTCCTTGTTATATTTATGTACTTTGACATTTAACTATATTCCTTAACACGACAAACATATATAATATATAAAGTTATTATTTTATTCCTTGACTGTTCTTAAAGAGGTCTAAATTTTCTATTAAATTCAATCTATTTTTTTTCCTTTTTTTATAATTTATTTAATTTATTAAAAAATAAAGTAAAACAAAAACAAAGCATGCATATATCGTAAAAATATCTAGTCTTTTGAAGAAATTAAATTAATAAAAAAACATATGACTATGCATTGTTAAATTAATATTTTTAAACAAAAATTCTAAATAACAAAGATAACATTTCTATAAATACATAATAGGATTCTTATATTGTATATGAGAAACACAAAATTTAATACTTTCCAGTTCTATTATTATTTAATATTTTTTGTTTTGTTTTATACTCGTGTATTGAAAACTTATAATATTGTAAATCTTTTCAAAATACTCAAAATAACTATAAAAATTTTTTTAAAAAACTAAGGTCTGGGTCCAGTGAGTGCCTTTGAAAAAAATGTATACACACGGAAGGTATTTTAAAATAAATTGATTAAGCAAGATAATAAATAAACATTGATTTTTGATACACTAAAAGGTTTTCTTTTTTTAATGGTTGGCAAAAACTTCCTCTCGAGTACAGCCGGTTTTTCATTCCACTCTTGGATATGGTGTACGAGACGGGAAAGAAGTATGTATGCGACCACAGGCTGTATAACCTGCTTCTACAGCAGTAATTTTTTTTTCTGACAGTCCACTTCTTTTGACTTGAGTGTGCGTTTGTCTCGGATGGGTCTAGTCGACGAATTACTGTTTGTCTTCTTGAACTTCTTGAAGGATCTCGAATAAAGAAACTTACAGCTAGGTTCCAGAATTCGAGTGAAATAAAACCGAAGTCGAAATTGCAAATCTAGTGAATTCATTTTCAGTGTTCTGCATTTGAAGCGATTTGGTAAATACAAATTCGAAATTAAAATCAATAAAATCGAATTGTAGAGCACCGAGTTTTATTTACGATAGATTTCGATTTTTATTTCGAGTGAAAGTGAAATGTAGAACCTAGCTGTTAAATACATTTTTAATTAATGTACTTGGAAACCGAAAGATGGTCAATTTATGAATAAATGCGTTGATTCAGATACTGTCAAATGTGTTTTCAACTACATATTAGAATGATGCTGTTGCCATTGCAGAATGCCTCAAAGAACAAGATTTTCCAGATCAAATATTTTTGAAGGCATCCCGGTAGGGTTTGATGTTTTGCGTTCTCTTCTGAAATTGCATGTTGTCATGGTGCTGGAATGCGTTCCTGTAATTTGTGTTGGTACAATTCTGTTCGCTTAGACAAGACTGGTAATCGGGATTACTTGCATTCAGCTGAAATCAGTTTGAATCTTTACACCAGAAGTGTTTGTGGTCGTACAAATTATCAGAGCTGTGAATGCATTCATTTGATAATGCATTGCAAAAAGCCCCATTCATTTAACTGAATGTTCGGAATGCATTACTATTATCGCAGTACTTCAACTTAAATAAATAAGTCCCAGCTAATTTTGAAGTCTTTAGTAAACTAATCGTCTAGAGCAGTCAAAAGACTTGAAGTCAGAAGAATGCAATACTGTTTAACTCGTTGCAATCTTGGAAGTCTTTTAAAAGTCTTTACATTCTTTGCAGTCATGAAGTCTTTTGATTGCATTGAAAGTAATGCAGTTATTTGTCTGCTTTGAAGACTTTTTTTTACTGCTTGGAGTCTTTTAACTGGTTGAACCTTTTTTACTGCTTAGAGTCTTTTAATTGCTTGAAGTCTTTTCGTTAATTATTACGACAACAAAACGACCATCAAAAGCAGTCGTAAATGACAACGAGTATGGCTAAACGTATTCGCTGAGCTTTTATTTTGAACTAGGAAAGCAAAATACTCCAACATTTGCTCAAATGCGTATGAATCTTGCACATGGAAAAATTGACGCATTTCGTTTTGGAACAGTTTGCTTAGTAGGGACTGTTTACTCAACATATTTTGTGGAAGATTTATATCTACCTGACCATCTCGCGGTTGGCTTTCTTTGATTTAGTGTGTTTTCTACCAAAACTATTCCAACAAGAAAAACTCTTTTATCTACATCACATTATTTTTTATTTGTTATTGAAAACTGTTGAGCTTATCCTATAAATATAAAGTAAATATTTTTTTTGTTTAGTTTTAAAATCGGTTAACATTATTATATTATCTTAAAAAAGTATTTTTGATTTTAATATCGCAAAAAGATTGTGAGCTGTACAATACAATAGTCAATGTTTGTATATCATTTGTAAAATTATAGAAAATATATTCAACTGTCTGTAAAACGTAAAAGTATATTCTTGATAAAATGACAGCAAAAAAAAAAGAAAGAAATAAAAAACATAGTAAAAACAGGCGCTTAGTAAAAGTGAAAAAAAAAAAACATTCCTATCAAACAACATTTTGGGGACTTAACAAACTAAAAATTATACAAAATACCAATTATTGATGCCGCTTAGTGCCATTTCAAAAAGCATTCTAAGCTACACTATCCAAAAATTTAGTCTAAATAACATCTAACTACATTATACAATATTTTTGTTGATATGGTTTGATTTTTGTTTTGTTGATTTAACGCACGATAAATATTTTTGTTCTGCCTTAAATTTTTCTATTTGAATATAATATTTGGTAAATATATATCATTTTATGTGGCAATTTGGTGGATAGGAAAAAACTGTATAAATATCTATAGTTAATTGTCCAGGAGCGGTTCCTGGTCACTACTATAGACATCGTCTGAGTGCCGCGCACGATTTCCTTCGTGACCAATTTTACTAAAAAAATAAATTCTATCAAGAGGCAAGAACTTAGGGTTGGTGAAAACTTAATTAAACCTATTGTATATGTTTCTTTGTTGTGGTGACATATTGAGATTTCCTTTAGTTTTTCTGTCATGTCCCCAAATTGCACATGTGGCAATCAAAGCGACTAAAAAGAGAATAAATAAGTTTAACAATACAAAATAGCCAATTAAGATTGTAAAAGTAGTACTTACTTGTGAGCCATCCAATGAAAAACAATTGCACCCAAAGGAATTTCTGGTTACTCATGTCTACAATCATGCCGGAGAGGATCAATACAACGGCCAAGCCGAGGTTTTGAACAGATTGGCAGCTAGATAACAGTGAAGAAAAGAAGATTATTACAATTTCAGGTGTACACTTGTGATAAAAAAAAAAACATATGACAGGCAACAAAAAACAAAAACAAACATGCAACAAAAGTTTAATAAACGTGCAATGAAAGCGATCAAACAATTTACAAGGAGAAGAGACATTGAAATTGGTATGCCTGTTTTTACAGGACGGTTAAATTTTATTATTAAATTGCACTTTACTGAACTATAAATTTTGCTAAAGAATTTGTTCAATGAAAAAAGATGTTGTCAGTTAAGAAAAGGACGGCATAAACCGTTTTATTATTGTGAAAAGAAAAGAGACCAACGATGCCGGCGATAAACTAATATGCGATTAGTTCATTTGTGAAAAAGGTGTATAGAGTTGAAATTTATACGTCAGATCCATATCTATAAAAAGTCATCGTTTAGAGCACATATATTTGCATGATAACGTATGCTTGGAAGAAATAAAAAGCTTTAGACAAAACATCATAACATACTACACTCGAGAAGGAATACTTCACTTGTCCCCTTGCTTTTTGTGAATTATCATGAATGAATGTTTTGTTATAATAAAAGCGTCTACATGAATCGGATAATGCAGTTCTTTGAAAAACCTCATTTAAGCCCTAGCACAGAACAGAAAAAGACGCTCGATCAAATTAAAATTTTGGTTTATTTTTTAAGAACCAGTTTTCGCAGGTATAATCATTCGATATGATATGTGAGTAAGAAGTAGTTAGTTCAGTTTTTCTTTTAAAACAACATTATGGGTATCTCTGGTGTTTCTGCATACTACATGAGAATTCCAAACCACGAACTCAGAAATATCATCTAATCGTTTTTAAACGAGTACGTATAACTTTTCGCGAGGCTTTGGCAAGCTTTCCGACACTGCCATAAAAGGCACAAGAACAGAGAGAACCCTGTCCTTCAACATTTATTGAAAAAAACCATTATAGCGTTTGGAAAACTTTGGTTTTAGTAAAAGGACTAAAGTAATGTAATTGCAAAAGCTTTTTAAAATGAAATGAATTGATCAATGCAGTCTCGAAAAAATTGTTAACTAACATCCAAAAAGCATAAAAAACTTTAATAACATTGAACTGACCCACTTAGACAAGAAATTAGACAAAGTTTTATAATAAACACTAAAAGCACACGAAATCGGAATCGACTTTCACAAGTTGCTACACTTTGGCGACACGTGCATAAGAGAAAAAAAATTGAGAAGTTTAAGTTGTTAATTCATTTTTATCAAACCCCGTGCACTTTAGTTAGCTCGGATCAGTCCCCAACTATCTGACATAAATATATTTTTATCACTTACAATCCATAAGCTGTTCCCAGTTGGTATTCGGGAATGATGAGGGCAATAAGTGGCCACAAACTTGCAGCCAACATGGAATATGAAATACCCAGCAGGAACATGCCGCCGTAAGGAGTTAAATCAGTAAAAGCCATCAGGGAATGTGAGAAAATAGCCAATACGGTTGATAGGAAAACCCAAGTCACATTGCGTCCAGTTTTATCAATTATCAAACCAAATACTGGACTTGCTACAGCTGCCACTAGATATACCATCGAATTGACTGTATTAGCTTGTTCCGGCGTGAAATCGTACTTGTCTTTGAAGAAAACTCTGAAAAAAGAAACAAATAATTACACTCAATAAATACAAAAATCTTTTCACATACTTAGCCATTGCAATAAATGGAAATATAGCCACATAATAGGCAACACAAATAACTGACACCAGCCAGAAAGACGTTTTGAAAGTAAAAACATCCGACAATTTAACCACTTCTCCCGATGGATTATTGTTTCGGCCAAGAATCCTCTCTGCTCTTTTATCCATAAAACCTGTTGTAAAAACAATTTAGCATTACTGATTTAAAAAATATAAAAACAAACCAACCAAGTATGAGAGCGCAGATGAAAGAAATGATGCATGTGACCCCAGCAAGCAGCAAAACAACTCCCACAGCTGTTGACCCATGGTAGAACTCTGTCACGTACTTGTACATTGGTTCCATTGTCAGAAAATTGACAGCACTACCGATTCGTGCAAAAGACAGCTGTAAACCAAAGACCATGTTAAGTTCCTTTCCTTTGAACCAGAGAACTGCATAGTTGTTTTGAGCCACGGCAAGGGATTCAGCTCCAATACCAAAAACAAAACGTCCAAGAACCATCATCCAGTAGGCATCCAGAAGGCCTCCGAACGAGAATACCAGCTGCCCGATGACAAGGATAAAGAGATAGATGATTGTGCCCAAACGGATGCCAAAAACACGATCGATAAGAAATCCTCCGATAAAACAGAGGACGACATTAGGCCATGAGTAGATTGAGTACAAAAAGTTGAATTCGGTGGATGTGAGGTTTAGCTCCTTTTTGAAGACATCTTGAAGTGCACCCGGACTGTCGTAACAGAAGTAAGATCCTGAAAATTAAAAAATTAAAAATAAAAAGTTGTGTTATAAACAAATTAATGGTGATTATCCATATTAGCAATCTTCTGGACCTAATTATTCATAAAGAGCTGTTTTTGAACGACACATCGGGTATCTTTTGTAAAAGGCAAACAAGTCTCACTTGCAATGGTCTTACCCGGGTTGGAGATTATGGATATAGCAACCACTGCATTTTCATCTCAATTCTTACATCAGCAATACTCATATGAAATTACCAATCTGAGGTCAAGCTTTTTAACATGTACTGCATGTCATTAGGGGACATATGTTTTGACATAATAGTGCGTTATGTCAATAAATTATTTTTGGTTTAAGTCCTCATTTTCTACCAAATTTTTGGTAACCCTTTTTTGTCTAAGCTGCTGCCATTGGATAAAGAAAGCGTAGTGAGCCTTTTCAAATGCTACTTCAGATTCAATCTAAAAAATATTCTCTTGTAGGAGTCGAATGACGTTTTGTAAAGAGATAAAGATATAGAAAAAGGTACTTTTACTAAGTCCGTAAAGGCTTTTGTTCCAAACAGACAGTGCCCAGAAGTTAAATATTTTGTACAGTTAATATTTGTTTTTGTTACTAAACAATGCTATCGATTCTTTAGTGCTCAGTGCAGACAAAAGCACGGCAAATGATCTGGCTTACATACATATAAGTATAGAGTCAGCAGACAAAAATGATATAATCAAATCAAATATATCAGTGAAATGTTTTTGTTTAAGGTGTTCCAGTAAGACGAAAGTTCAACGGCCAGACTATGCTGCTTTGTTACATGGCAATTTAAGCTTTCAAAAATTTCTTTCTCAGGGATAAGGGTTAAACACTCAATAAATAATTGAATGTGGGCTGGCGTAATGGTAGGTATGTCTGCCTGTTAAATGGGAGTTCAAGGTTCGAACTCAAGAAACATAAAATTGTTTTTTTCGCGGATATCGCCTTTCGCTAGGATTTGGCAAGAATAAAAGCCATTCGGAATCGGAATAAATTTGTAGGTCATTGAAATGCGTTGTCCTATTGTACGCACAGACTAGAATATTATATACATTGGCTCCCATGGTTCTCCAAGCTTTGTTGAACATCCTATTAAAATGTTGGGGTAATGGGAATGTGTAGTTCATAAATTTACAATTTTTTTATTGCTCGTTCTTTGATTTTTACTAAAATCTCTTAAAGTAAGAATTTGCTAAGCAATAAAATGTTTTATGATCAAGACCTAAAGCACCCTCTGCAAAGCGTGAGCTCTTTTTCCTCATTTCAAATCTGAATAAGTCAAAAGTATCTATATCGACCCTGGCCGTGATATATGTTGCTTCAGTGTTGAAATGTTTAGTACCTACTTGTTAAAACATTTTTCTACGTCATCATGAACATGAAGATATTACTGAACCTAGCACGCTCAGATTGACTCATTTCTTTCGGGTGAACGTTTATATCAATTATATTATTGAGGAAAAATGAGAAAGTAAAAACATTATCTGCGTAGAAAGATTGACGCCTCAGACGATGCTCGATGGTCGTGTGCAGCTTCTTGATAACAAAAAAATGCACAAACGACATTCAGCGACAAGAAGTGATAAGGGTCTGGTTCTCAGGCAGGAAGCACCCTTATACTTCTTTACAATTATCAGTTAATTAAATGTGTAATTAAAAACAAGCTGTAGGTTCATTAGCAATTAGTGTAAATCTGTACTTACCAAAACCCAGGAGACACATAAACAACAGCGCAATAAACCGGTGCAATCCGCTGGCTGGGTTACAGCATACAGATGCCCCACATCCAGTTGGTGCAGGATCGAGCTCATTATCTCGCTGTGAAACCGAAGGACTCACTGCTTCAACTTCCTGCGACAGTTCATCGTTCTCTACTATTGGCACTCTATCGTTACTCCGTGGCATTTTTACAACACAGCCTTTGATTTACAGCTAAACAGATGGATTAGAACTTTGACCACTTCTGCGGAGAACGCCGCTTCAACGACGTCTTATCACTTTTTGAGATTCGTACAGAATGGAGGGAAAGAGAGGAGTGGTGGTGGTGGTGGTGACTGGAGATGTTTGTGGACTATCAGTTATGATGAAATGCGACCCGCATTTGGAATAGAAAAAAACCAGCGTCAATCTGTAATTGAAAACAAATATTAAATTTGAGTAATTGTATATAATGCATTTGGGACAAGCACAGAACAATGAAATACAACCTAAGTGTGTCGATAGACGATGATTAATAAATTCAATAAGAGTTTAATATCACGTTTCTCCTTTGTGACATTTTACATCTAGAATGTGGACAGAAAAACTACAGGTACCCGCAACTAAAAGGTCAGGTCCATTTTTTTGAACTGTGACTGTGCCAGCTGTAGTGACTGATGACGATGAGCAATAAAGTTAGCTACGCAAAAATCGCAAAAATTAACAGCGATGCTAAAAAGATCTACTGGTGGTTTTTGTTTTTGTTACCCGAACTACTGAAGTGAAAGTCTTATCTCTCTTGTTTGATCACAATAACGTAATAATATTGTTCTACAAACCCCCTTCAAAATGTACACGGATAATGAGCAACTATTTAGTTATCCAAGCATGGGAAAATTATTTAAAATTTGTGCATATAAAAAAGCAATTTTTAATTAGGTATTATTGACATCACAGCACAGCTAGAAAAAGTCAGAAGACTATCGATTATGGACACAAAACGCACAAAGAAAACAGACGACAGACATTTTTGATTATGTTTTTGCGCAACCAATAAATTGTTAAAACTAGCTATGGAAGTGATTAAATTTGTTTGTTGTAAACTTTTACCAGTATCGTATGTCAGTTGAATAAAATGCGTTTTTTTTTGTTATTATCAAAATAAAAAGCTAAACGCCTTCAATTTTATTTTTTTGAATTGAAAAATTGTATATGTAGGTACGTCCGCCCCCGTCGAAACGAAAGACAAATTAAAAACTGAAAACCTCAAAACTACAGATAAATTTGCCTGCTTAGGAATTGTAGGAATTGAAATCAACAGATTAAAAAAAAAATAAAAGTACACTTTTAAAAGATAAGTAGGGTGACCCCGAAACAAACTTGTACTTTGTTTTATTATTCAAAATATTTTTAAGTGAAGACTGACTTTTATTTCCCTAATTTGTATTTAGAAATGGATACAAAAAAGTCAAAAGATTATTTATGCGAATATTAAGTATGTCATTAAAAAACTAAAGTCTTAAAATTGTTTCAGTCCGGATCTGAGTTTTCCAATTAAAGTACAGTGGTGGTGATTATCGATAAACCGAATGATATGGTATCCAGACGCTTGCATTCGTACATATTAATGATTGACATCATTGTTTGACAGTTCTCATCTGATAGCTTAGTATACCATACCAACACTTTTAGGATGCCCTTGGATCGCTTTAGAGTGAGCAGATGTTTCGCTCATAGCTGGTTTTAAGCATTTGTTTACAATAATGAAAAGTTATAAATTTCACTTGAGTTGAAAAGGTGAACGTAAGAATTTACACTGTTCAGCAACTGTTTTGCTTTCTTGCAAACAAACATTTTTAATTTTTTCTTCCTCCTGCACCTCCCAGTTTGTTGTTCATTCCCACATTATTCCACTAGAAAAAATGTTTTGTCATCCAACACGGTGCGTTCCTTTTTTGATTTCGTTGTTACGCTACTTTATAGACGGTAGTGTCAAAATAATTGTTGTTGGTTATTGGGCCAATTATAGCGAAAGCGATCAAGAAAAACCACCAGGAAAATTTGAGACAAATAGAAATAAATAAAAGATGAATTAAATTTTCAACAATTTAATAGTTTTTAAAAAATGTTACGGGGTTCCCCGCTCTGTAGCGCCACCCTACTTATTTATTTTACCATTTGTTAACATCTTTAATCAAAAGAACGAGTACTCTGACATTTCTATCTGTCTGTAAACTGTCAACCTATGACAAAAGTGCACAAGCTTGAAACTTGAATTGAAGTTATCTGTTTTTCATTTTTCATCCAGACTTTTAAAATAACAAAAGTTGGGCTCATTGCTCGATTTGCTAAAATTAACTTTCCAATTTCACTCCCTCATTAGGAAATGATTAATTTAAATTTACAACTTTAAAAAGTGCAAATTGCTCATATATTTTTGTAACACTTGAACTGCAGTGATTTTTTACTACCCCGATGGACACGATAAAGGTAAACAAAGAGATACTGCTGCACATACATCATGACGGGTTATGCCCCGTAAAATTTTATGGTCAAAGTAAAAAACAAATCAACTATTTTTTTAATCCATAGAACACTTCATATGGAGTTTTTAGCGGAATTTTCGACAGCATCAAAGGCATCGCATTTGTCTTTTACATAGATAGTCAGATAAATCGATTGAATGATCTTAAGAAGATCGAAAAGTCGACTATGAGCGACTTCGTGGTAAACCCCGATAGACTGACATCTACAGCTGATGAACGTAGAATAGGATCCAAAGCACCAGCTGGAGCTGGCAACATTAAAAAAGGGTAAGATAATCTTATCTAATAGGCACTATCATTGCATGGATTGACGATTAATTTTTCTTATAGTGAACTAAAAATAGCAATGAAAGTGTTCAAATGTTGTGCTCTCAATGGTGGATTCACGTGGTTGAGTATAATTCTCTTTGAGAATCTTATACTACCCGGCCTTAAACTAATACTCACATGGTGCTATGGCAGCAAGTCCGATGAACTGCATTACGTATGGGGTTGGTTGCAATCTCTGTTGTCGATTCTTTTCGGAATGATGTGGGTTTTGCCAATATTTCTACTCAGCAAAGTAGTAAGCAGCTTGTGGTTCCAAGATATCGCTAATGCGGCATATAAGTTTCGCAAGGGCCGTCCTCAAATGATACCAAACATTAGTAAACTAATCGCAGATTTTTTATTCAGCTTGCTTGTACAAGCATTGTTTCTTGTACAAAGTATGCTGGTTAACCTGTTGCCATTTAACTATGTCGGACGTATACTGTGTTTTGTGCACCTTTGCTTGCTTTACTCTTTGTATTCGTTTGAATACAAATGGTTTAACATGGGCTGGGAGCTGCACAAAAGACTCAGCTACATCGAATGCAATTGGCCATACTTTCTGGGTTTCGGTGTCCCACTGACTATTTTGACAAATTTATCTAATTCTGTGATTGTGAGGTAAGTTTTTATTGAACTTTGATTTTTTACTTACACTGACTTCATTTTTTCTACTTTTATTCTATCGGAGCAGTAGCTGCATATTTTCGATATTTTTCCCGCTGTTTATACTAAGTGCGAATGAGGCTCTACCAGTCGTCGGAGCAAGGTAAGTTGACTTGTTTCGCCATAAATAGTGTAAGTTAGGTTTTTGCATTTTATGTGTGTTTGTCGTTATATCGGGTGGGTTAACTTAAGTTAAGACAAAATTCTTCACACGGCTTGCATTTGATCGACTCCTTATTGCTTCATTTTGAAAGATTTTGGATGTTTCTTTCAGCGATATCCCCTTGCGACTGTTTTCACCAGTTGTTGCAGTTTCAAATTTGCTTTTCAACCGATCCGTTCGTGTAAAAAAGCCGATCACTGCCACGCCATCGCATAATCCTCGAAATACTCCTCCAAATAATAATACCCCGGAACGACGTGCGACCAGTAGCCGTAGCAGCAGTCGTCAATCGCCTGCAAATCTCCCCCATCAACGATTGCGGTAGCTAGTTGAAGACAGGCTCCGATTTGAACTCCTGACGGTAGACGACTTACACGCCTCGCTAATTTAT